>CM055640.1:27940783-29140783 GCA_029378325.1 Elaeagnus macrophylla | reverse complement strand
TAGTATTAATTTTTGTTTAAATTATTTTGTTATTATTTTATTAAAAATTGTAATAATAAATAATGTTTTATACTTATATTCAACTACAACAAAAAAATTTCTTACTTGTAAAAATTAATAAATTTAAGATGATTGATAAATATTTTATGAACGTCATAATTTTTTTTTCCACAATTTGTATAGCTAAAAAAGTAACTTTTTAGGTTAAGAATTTGCATATGTGTTAATTAAAAAGTTTATTGATAAATAAAAATGATAATGATATAACTAATGTAATGACATAATATTAATTTATATAAAGAGAATGTCTTCCATTGATATAAATATTTTAGTTAAAATTTATAATGTTCTTTCTTTGTCTATTAGATTAGACATGAAAATTGTGTTATATTCGTATGGTAATTATGCAATAAGTTTGTGTTGTATTTGTGTTCGTGTGTTGTTTGCGGATAAAAAAAAAATTTAAGTAAATTATTTAAATGGAATTTTTAAATTTTTAAATCCTTTAGTATAGTACAATTGCATTTTGGTTATTCAATAATACTATTATTGATGCATTCACATTGTAATAGATTTGTCACTCATACACTATAATAGAAAGAGAATAAAAAAATTATTCTAATTATTATATTTTAAAATAAAATATATATTTATTAAATCGGAGCCCTTATTAGACTGGGGCCCTAGGAAAACACCTACATTGCCTGGGCCTTGGGCTGGCCTTAACCACCTCTGCCCATTATTTCACTCTTATGCTGGCCAAGACCTCCTCCCATTTGGTCGCGGTTCACCTCTGATCGTTTGCCTGTATTTCCAATCATCTTCATCAGTCCCACCAGTTTTCAACGATTCTAATTTTCAGCCACCAATCTCCACTTGTTATATTTTCATATTTCCTTTGAGTATCTCTAAAGGTAAAACCCATTCCTAGTATTTGTTAGTGGACTTTGAATTTGTTTCTCTTGGTTTTTTAGGTGTATCGACAATGGAGGAGACAAACTAGGAGGACAATGGCAACAATGATTTTAGATGCATTTCGATCCTAATGGTTGGGATTGCAGCACTCATCTTTTGGTGATATTTATTTGCTTATTTCATTAGAGGTTTATCGTTATTTTGTTTTGTTTAATTTTGACCTCTCTATTGTATTGGGCTTGCTTGGTTGGTGATGTTATGTTTTTTCTTTTAAAATATTATGATGGTACATGGTGACCTTTTTGTGTAAAGTCAAACTTATAATCTCCTTGCAAGATGGATGTTTGGGTTTGTCATAGGAGTGTCGTGTTTGGCTTTAGTGTATGGTTCTTATACAAGCACTATGAGTGAGGTGTTTAGGTTTTAAGAACTAGGTTGGGGTTTGAGAAAACAATCTTCATACGATTGCTTTGAGTTAATATCTATTATTTTGGTTAGTGGTGGTGGTGGTGTACTATTTGTCTTGATTTAGTATATATCAATTTTGTAGTAATATTAATGAAATTTTGTCATTTGAACATATAAAATTGGATAATTTATATATTGGGGTTATTTTTTAATAATAAATCTTTTCCTTCGGTGTATAAATGATACAGTTATTCAACTGGTTTCATTTTTAACTCCTTCAGTAAAAAAATATATATGTTTATTTTCTTGTAACATTAAAAAACATATGTTCATTTACGTTATAAAAAAAATAAACATATGCTTTTTTATAAGGATTAAAAATGAAATTTTATACGTTAAAGAGAAGTTATGGCATACAATTAAACCTAAATTTTTTTTGAAAGTTTTAGAATATTAATTACGACAAGATATTTTTGTAATGACCGAAAAAACTTTAATATATATTTAAGTAAATAATTAAAAAAAAAAGTTCTTCAAATAGACAAAAATAATGTGGCGAGCTACCTCATATAATACTTTCTGATAGACACTATCCATTCACTTTTAACATCTATAACAAATAATATATCCCACATGTTTAACTGTGTAATTTGATATAAACAGAACATATGGTTTTTGTTGTTGTTGATAATTCGGATATATAAGTGTATCACACCATAGAAATGGAGATAAATATCCAACGTATTTTTAATTAATTAATAAAAACGAATTTTATACAATATACATTCCTTTCTGTGTTAATAATACTCTACAAAGAATTTACCAATTAAAGAATTAAAAAATAATGTCAATGGTTCTTTACAAAGTCAAAAGAATCAAAATAGTTTGCTAGCGAATTCGTCAACGGCGGTTCCACGTAGACGAGACGAAGCAGACTTAGCAGCAATGTCGTTAAGCTGTGGCAAGCTTCTACCCAATTGCAAAGCCACCTTCAATTTAAAAAGTTCCCCATTCTCTCTTTTGCTCAAGTCCTTCTCATCAAGTGTGGATCCAATTGAGTCATCCAATAACTTGAAGAATCCACCACAATATCTATACATTTCCAACACCATCCCAACTTGCCCACCATGCTCAAACGTATTTACCGCACTCGCCAAAGCTCCAGCAGCCACAGCCACAATGGAACCCAAAGACCCATTTCCCACAAATGGAGAGCTAAAAGCTGCAATCCCAGTTAGCAATGGACCTGAAATTGCTAATATTTTGTTAACCTTCAAAACTATATTTCCTAGTCTCTCATAATCTTCCATATCTTTTCCTTTTACTACTTCAATAATCTCTCTCATTTCATGTTCAAGTTCCTCAGTCCATCCATTAGCATTGTTCCTATCACTACTTGTTGATCTCTTCTGCAATTGAGTTGAAGGCCACCAAACAGCTGGCTCAAATTTTGTTGGGAATTTTTCAAGCATAACTCCAATTAGGGGAAGTGGGTAAGCTTTGTCTATTGCCAAAACCTTCTCCATCATGACATTCACATCTTGTTGAGTTGAATTACCAAGTGCAAGCATGGTTTGGATTTGAGTTTGGAGCTGCTTGAATAATCTGGTGGCGTTACGTTGTTCCTCTGCTAGTTGTGAGGGTTGAAGCTTGTTCATTATAACCAACATTCCAGTGGCTGCAGAGAACAACAGAGTTGTTGAAAGTTTCAAAGCCAAAATATCATGACCTCCATTAATTGTTGAAGTTAAACCAGCCAATGTTGTAGCTGTTAGAGTGATCATGTTGATGGAGTTTAACAGAAGTGAGTTCCAATTGTTACGCTGCTCGCCCATGTTTTTGTGCATTTCAACTCTGTCAGCGACAGCCTCTAAAATTGCATAGAGCTGAACAGTTATAGAAGAAAAGTACTGGTCGTTGGAGTTTTGGGTTTTTGATATTGGTATTGAGACGTCAGTGAAGACGACGTCGTTGAAGATGAGTTCCTTAACTGACTTTGTTGTTTGCTTTTTAGGAAGTGGGAAACGGACTCTTGGAAGCTTGGGCACATGAATGGCTGCATTTATTCTTAATTTGGAAGATTGATATGAAGAACAAGGCCTAGGTGGAGAATAGATTGTCTGAGATAGGGTTTGTAATGAAGACATGATTTGATTTTGGTTTATGGTTTAATTATTGTAAGGAGGGTTTTGTGTTTTTGGTTTCTGGTTGAATTGTAAGGAGGGTTTTGTGTTTTGGTTTCTGGTTTGTGATTATTATTGGAGACTTGGAGTTAGTTTATTAAGGAAAGGGAAGGATGTTATTGCTATAAATAGCCGATCGATCAGAATGGAGCAGCAACTAAGAGAGGAAAATGAAGGGGTCAGACAGTTGAAAATTGACTTGGCAAAACTGGCTGACCATTTCCCAAATTTAATATTCCATCTTCAAAATTGCAAGCTCTCGTGTCTTACGACCAATTACGATAGTCTATGGCATCCGTGTCGCCTCAGGATATAATTCTAGTCTTGTCAAAATATTCAATATGGACTAGAGTGTAAACATGGGATGGTAAAAACTTGAAAATTTGTAGAAATATAATTTCCCGAAATCACAAAATATATGCACGAGGACTTCAGTTCATTAGGGGATATTTTAAATTAATTTAGTCAGGTATTTTTGCTTTAAATTATTATTAAAAATAACATTTTTATTAAAAAGACTGAAAAAAAAAACTAATACATGATAATAAATGTAAGGTTTATTTTGTATTGGCAATTTTCGTGGATAAAATGTTTGATTGTAATCTAGAATAGGAATTCACCGATTAATCAGACAATACATGATGATGGATTCACCAAACTTGCAACGCCCATATGACAGGTATAATATTCTATCATGCATACATCTTCACACAAATGAGCACGACACTTAGTATGGATCGTAATGAAAAATAACTTGTGCTTTTAATTGGTCGATCGATCGAGTATATTGTTCGATCGATCAAGTTATCGATCGATCGAGTGTGGAACGACATTGATCGAGGTGCTCTCGGGTTGAGATAGATCGATCGAGAATTTGTGTCGATCGATCGAGATGTGCGTTGATCGATCGATCGAATGAGGTCTTCGATCGATCGAGGCATGTGGGATCGATCGAGTACAGATCGACTTCGATCCAGGTTCTCTCTGTCTGGATTAGATCGATCGAGTCACCTGGTCGATCGATCGAGCCAGTGGTTAGATCGATCGAGCCAGTTTTCCAGTTGTGCTAAAACTCCTTTTTAATTCGACCCTTATGTTACTTTTACCTAATTGACCCCATTTAATGTCAAGAACAAAATTCTTGTTTGAGGATAATTTTGGTAATTGTTAAATCCTGATAGGAGAAGAGTTATAGTCAATTGCAAATCCTATTTGAAGTAAACTTGGACTCTATTTAAGGAAGACTAGTTTGTGCATAAAATACACACTGATCTAATATTTTCATCATCTGAATTGTGCTTTTAACTTCTAGTCTTCATCTATCATTCTTAGGCGTTTTCATCTTTTAATTGTTCAAACATATTTTCTGGTTATGTTTGAATGATTCATATGCCTATTTGATTATTCATGATATTGAGCTTTATATGATTGTTCTAGATTTTGCTAGCTGATTTAGATTTTACATCGTATACTGTTGAATCTGCTAGTTAGGATTGTTCATTGTTTAAATCCGCTCTAGGACACACTTTGCACTTGTGTTATTGTGCTAACGTTTCAGGTGATGTGTTCGGTATTTCGTGTGACTCGAAATTACCGAAGGTGACGGGTTCGATTGATCTTGTGTGACTCAAGTAGATCGGAACGTTGGTCTGGATCCAGACATCTAGCTATTGGAGGCTGTGAAAGGAGCGACGGCTCGTAAGTAAATTACAGAAAGGGGGATCTATCTGCGACGGGTAGTTCTGGACTCTATAGTTGTAATTGAACATTGATTTTCATAGTGGATAGTTAGGTGGTCCGGTGGTCCGGTGGACCGGTGGTTTTCCTCTTAGGTCATTGTTGTGGCCTAGGTTGTTTCCACCTAAAAATATCGTGTGTTGTTTTTTATTCCGCATTTGTCTTTACACGCGATTGCATGTCTGGCCGTTGTGATTAGATTACACATTTAATATTTGTTAAAAATTGAAAATAACCTATTCACCCCCCTCTAGGCTTATTTGATCCGTGATTAAAAACTTTTAATTGGTATCAAAGCGGGTCACTAGATATACTTAGTGTTGCCTAGGACCTTATTATGGATCATATGAGAGAGGGTTTTTCTACAACCCGTCCACCTTACTTTGATGGGTCTAATTACCCATATTGGAAAGCTCGTATGAGAGCCTTTTTACGCTCCTTAGATGAAAGTGTTTGGAACTATGTGCTTTATGGTTGGGAACCACCTACGGTTACCAAGGATAATGTAGTCACACTTAAACCTAGAATAGATTGGACTCCTCAAGATAAGATTGGTAGTGGATGGAACCAAAAGGGTATCAATGCTATTTTTAGTGCTGTGTCGCCTGATGAATTCCGACGTATTTCTGATATTGAAACTGCTAAGGCTGCTTGGGACACTTTAGAGGTTGCCCATGAGGGCACGTCCCAAGTTAAACGAACAAAACTTCGCATGCTAGCTACTAAGTTTGAAAATCTTAGAATGGAGGAGGATGAAACGTTTTCTGAGTTTTATGCTAATTTATGTGATATTGCTAACTCTTCTTAAAATCTTGGAGATAAAATTAATGAACGCAGGTTAGTTCGAAAAGTCTTATGCTCACTACCAGAACGCTTTCAAGCAAAGGTTACAGCAATAGAGGAAAGCAAAGACATTGACACCATCAAGATTGAAGAACTCGTTGGTTCAATTCAAACATTTGAGATGAATCTTCGAACACCCAAAAGGAACATTGGTATTGCTCTTAAAACTACCAATGATGATGATGGTAATAGTGATGATGATATAGAAGATGAAGATCTACTCACTCTAGCTAGAAAACTCAAGAAAATGTTCAACAGAAAGGATCTACAGATTAAAGAAAAATCAAGAGATCGTAAGGGAAGAGAATTCGTGCCAATGAGTTCAGAAGGTAAGAAAACTAAACCCAATGGACCCAAATATTTTGAATGCAATAGTTTTGGTCATTTTGCAGCTGAGTGTGCCAACAAGAAGAAGAAGACAAGAAAAGCTTTCAATGCTACCCTTAGTGACACAGAAAGTGATGAAGATCAAGCTAGTGGTTCAGAAAATGTTAACTCTAACTACGTAGCTTTTACAGCAACTGTTGGTGGATACTCCAGTGAGTCAGACCTTGACTCAGATGATGAGGGAAGTAAATCTATTCTTGCTAAATTTAATGCAAACAGTTTTGAAGAATTATTTATTGATTTAATTAAATGCAAGAAAGAAAAAGATAAATTACTCATAACTGTAACAAAACTGAATGAACGAATCAACTCTCAAGATCTTAATTTGTCAGTTTTAGAGAAAGAAAAAATTGAATTGTCTGAACATATTGACAAGTTGAGTTTGAGTCTTGCAGGTATCAAACAGGAAAATTCAAAGCTTGTGTAGGAATTGGAGCAATCAAATGAAACAGTGAAGAGATTAACAATTGGAGCTGAACAACTAGACAAGATGTTGAGCATTGGTAAGCCTTTCGGTGATACACGTGGACTTGGATTCTTAGATGAAAGCTGTACACCTTCTACTTCAAAAACTACATTTGTAAGGTCTTCTAACTTTACCTTTACTGCTACAAATTTTGCACAAACACCCACTAAAACTGTAGTAGCTAAAACTGTTAAGTTTGTGCCTGTTTGTCATCATTGTGGTAGAAAAGGCCATATTAGACCTAAGTGTAGATTTTTGGTGAATGCTCTTCGATTTAATGATCATCTTCATGCTTATAGGTATAGAACTCATAATTATCATCCTACCAGCATATGTTGAATTTGAATAGGAAATATGAGTCTAAGAGTATGTTTTTAAAACCTAATGCAATTAAGCCTCAACCCAAAAACATAGAGAAATCAAAATTCATGAAAATTTGGGTTAGGAAAGATTGCATGTTTCCTATCAATTGATCACTATTGCTAGATCACCTAGGTACTTTTGTTTGAGTGCTTAAATGACCCTAGGTGAGTATTTTCATATGTTTATTTTGTCTTTGTCGTTATTTTTTTTTTATTATTTAAAAAAAAAAAAGGGGGGGCTACAAGGTATTGGATTCAAATAATGCTTATACTTATACAACCTTGTCTTTTGTGGCTTATTTTGATTCTCATTATATATGTAATGCAACAATTCAAAATTTTACACACACTTGCATTTTTCACATGTGATGACACTATTGACTAAACTTATGCACACACCCACTGAACACTCATGTATGCCATCGATGAAATTTATGATTAATTTTGAAAGACTCTAAGACTTGAGCTAATCTTGACTGCGAAATTATATTGTGTTCTATTTCTTATTTTTTTAAAATATTTCATCTTAGGGAGATAACTAGTATTGAGAGGGCTACCTACTATGATGTGTGAAGCTACCGTAGTGAGCGGAGAGGACTACCTCATAACTAGTGTGAAAGTCATCATATTAGATTTATGGCTCGTACATGTTTAAAAAAAAATGGTAAATAAAATAAAAATTTAGTTGAGAAATTTTATTTGCCATGTACAAAAGAAAGAGCAAAAAATTAAAAAAAATATATAAGAAATTTCTTTTGATAGACATATTTCATTATGTAAGAATGAAGACTCAATTATGATTTAGCATGATAGATGAAATTATTTTCTTTTGAGTCTCTTAAAATTGGTCATAAATGAATTTATTGAAATACAAGTGGAGTTCACACTGTATACTACTTTAAGTGAATGTCAATATGCCATTATATGTGTTAGTGTGCTTGTGTGACCTATTTATTTTGCTAATACAATGAATGATCAAAATTTAAGCAAAAATAATTTTTCAATTGGTTGTATGCTTATTAGTCTTAAATGAGTTTATTGCTTTGTTGGTCAAAAATAAAAAAAAAATAAAAAAAAAATAAAAAAAATAAAAAAAATCTTTTTTAAATTTATTTTTCGTCTAGAGAGTCATAGAACTTAGGGGGAGTCATTGCATACATATTTCATTATTCTTCTTTTGACTTATGCAATTCCTCCTACATGCTTTGGACATATACATGTGTGATCTCATTTGCATTTTTAGCCCACTTCAATAATTGTTTTATGAGTTGTCAATTTCGTATTACAAAAAGGGGGAGAAATATTCATGTTGCTATGGAGATTGGATTTAGGGGGAGATGTTGCAGTTATTAGATGTGGGGGAGAAAGATTCATGTTGCACATACACTAATACACTACATCTCATTCGCACCTTTATGTACACTGAACTAATAAACAATGAGGCTTTCAAGCCAAATTTGTGTGCTATCTATTTGTCTTATTTCAGTGGACCGAGCGTATCAAGTATCAAGCGAAGATGGTCCATCAGATCATAGACAGTCCACTATGTAATTGATGTAATTATAACTATGAGCGTTATGTAGTGAGAGAGTGGTTTTGTCACACGAAAATGCCAAAGGGGGAGATTGTAAGGTTTATTTTGTATTGGCAATTTTCGTGGACAAAATGTTTGATTGTAATCTAGAATAAGAATTCACTGATTAATCAGACAATACATGATGATGGATTCACCAAGCTTGCAACGCCCATATGACAGGTATAATATTCTATCATGCATACATCTTCACGCAAATGAGCACGACACTTAGTATGGATCGTAATGAAAAATAACTTGTGCTTTTAATTGGTCGATCGATCGAGTATATTGTTCGATCGATCGAGTTATCGATCGATCGAGTGTGGAACGACATTGATCGAGGTGCTCTCGGGTTGAGATAGATCGATCGAGAATTTGTGTCGATCGATCGAGATGTGCGTTGATCGATCGATCGAGGCATGTGGGATCGATCGAGTATAGATCGACTTCGATCCAGGTTCTCTCTGTCTGGATTAGATCGATCGAGTCACCTGGTCGATCGATCGAGCCAGTGGTTAGATCGATCGAGCCAGTTTTCCAGTTGTGCTAAAACTCCTTTTTAATTCGACCCTTATGTTACTTTTACCTAATTGACCCCATTTAATGTCAAGAACAAAATTCTTGTTTGAGGATAATTTTGGTAATTGTTAAATCCTGATAGGAGAAGAGTTATAGTCAATTGCAAATCCTATTTGAAGTAAACTTGGACTCTATTTAAGGAAGACTAGTTTGTGCATAAAATACACACTGATCTAATATTTTCATCATCTGAATTGTGCTTTTAACTTCTAGTCTTCATCTATCATTCTTAGGCGTTTTCATCTTTTAATTGTTCAAACATATTTTCTGGTTATGTTTGAATGATTCATATGCCTATTTGATTATTCATGATATTGAGCTTTATATGATTGTTCTAGATTTTGCTAGCTGATTTAGATTTTACATCGTATGCTGTTGAATCTGCTAGTTAGGATTGTTCATTGTTTAAATCCGCTCTAGGACACACTTTGCACTTGTGTTATTGTGCTAACGTTTCAGGTGATGTGTTCGGTATTTCGTGTGACTCGAAATTACCGAAGGTGACGGGTTCGATTGATCTTGTGTGACTCAAGTAGATCGGAACGTTGGTCTGGATCCAGACATCTAGCTATTGGAGGCTGTGAAAGGAGCGACGGCTCGTAAGTAAATTACAGAAAGGGGGATCTATCTGCGACGGGTAGTTCTGGACTCTATGGTTGTAATTGAACATTGATTTTCATAGTGGATAGTTAGGTGGTTCGGTGGACCGGTGGTTTTCCTCTTAGGTCATTGTTGTGGCCTAGGTTGTTTCCACCTAAAAATATCGTGTGTTGTTTTTTATTCCGCATTTATCTTTACACGCGATTGCATGTCTGGACGTTGTGATTAGATTACACATTTAATATTTGTTAAAAATTGAAAATAACCTATTCACCCCCTTCTAGGCTTATTTGATCCGTGATTAAAAACTTTTAATAAAAATTTATTATTTTATTTGGATAATTATCATCAATTTCTCATGTATTTTTACTAAAATATTATTTCTACTTATGTTATATTTCATTTTGATTTAGTGGCTTCCTCACTATTTTGTAGCAATTTCAATTTGGATCTTTATATATTGTCAGAATTAATCATAAAATAAATTAGGTTAAATTGAACATGTTATAAAGCATTAGAGAGGTAACTTAATTAAAATAATACTTCGCATGAGTTAATAATTTTGGACAAAATGTAAAGGAGGTAGATGATAATTACTCTTTCACAATACAAAACTTTTTTGTTAAAATGTCCCATATGGTGTGTATGTTATGATATATATATTTTTAATTTCTCTCTCATCCTTCTTCATTCTTGAAGATGTAAATTTAGTCCAATTTAATTATATAAAACCTAAATGATCTGTCATGATGATTTTCAATCAAATTGAAGCCCAATTAGGCACAATACGTTCGACCCAACTTTACACAAATAATTTTAAAATTTGTCTTAGAATTAAATATTTATCCAACAAACTTAACTCAAAATATGAGTTAAGTTTAAATTTTATAAAAAATATGTATAATTTAATGTTTTATTTCATTATTTTATAATATTTTGTATCATTTAAACTCGAATACTGAATTAAATCAATTCAAAGCAAAATAATAAATTATAAAAAAAGACTAGGCCCAAATATATTTAACTATTTTAGGGTTGAATTTTAAACTTGTATTTAATTAAAAATATATATATATATCTCATATATCACAAAAATATACCATAGTTTAATGATGTCGTACCCGAGTTCAACTCATACCTAAAATTTTGACGTGCTCTATGTTTTTTTATCTTTGGCCCACCACATGCCCAAACTCAACTACCTCAAGTCCTAAACCACCACCATATCAAATATGAATCAAAAATATTTTTTTTTATGAATGCATATTACAATTTTTATGACATAATTTAATTAATTTTTTATTAATAAGAGGTCTTATAATTACTTTTTTATCTCATATTATTTTTATATTTAACCATTAACTGATATGTTACTTAATGCATATCACATTACTCAAATTAAATACCTATCTAGCCTAATATCTGGAATAAAAATTAATGAAAAAAATACTGTTAAAGTCTTTTTATATATTTATCGTAAAATTTTTACTGTGTTTATCTTTTATTACATTTGTATATTGTTATAAAAAAAAAATGGTAGTATAAACATAAAATTAAATTTTTTTTTTCATTTTTTTAAATTAAAAAATGAAAAACATGAAAAATGGTCGTTATACGTTTCCGAACTAAATTGTAACAAAATAAGTAGTAGTAAAGCAAGTGTTACTTTTGAAATACGTATGAGACTAGTTAGTTTTATTTTAATCGGACATGATATCTTATTGGTATTTATATTAATTTTTAAGAAGTGCTAGAAATATATAAATTTATGCCTGCATTAATTATTGCATGATACGTGGCTAAAGAATCTTAAAAATGAAAAATAAAAAAAAAAATTACTCAATTTTCAAAAAATTTTGATTATATATCATACTATAATTAATATGAATATAAATTTATGTGACTTTAATATTTCTCATTAATCTTTTATACCCATTCTTACTTTTGTTCTTGACTCATATGTTTAAAGTATATAAATTCTTAAAAAATTATTTATTTTGTCAAAATTTAATTTAGTCCTTTTAGTTTTATTATTATTTCATCTTAAATTTTTTTCTCCTTTCTATTTCTTATTCTCTTCTATCATTTTTCTTATCTTTCTCATTCTTTTCTCCCTTGTTTCCTCTTTTTTTTTTTTCCCTCTCACACCTCTATCTATATGCATAAAATTATCTCACGTTTTTCTTCTACAAACTCTCATTCCTTGATTGCATTTTATTAAAACAATTTTTTTTTTTAATTTTATTAACAAAAATGATTCTCCAAAAAATTATACTAATTAATCAATTTTTTTAATTAAACAATTTAATTGAGTATTGTGAGAAGTGAGCTCACTTAGGATAAGTGTTGGAAGCAAAAGAGAATTGAACAGAGTGTTTGTAAGGCTGTGTGTAAGGCTGTAAGGGTTACAGGAATCACACAGCATACGTGTAAGGCTGTCAGAGGAGCAATATGATCCGCTGTAAGGGTTACATGAATTACCCGGTTTATGATCATTTGAATGTCATCACAAACTGGAGCTAATCAAGTGTGTATAAGTGTATAGTAGACCAACTTAAGGCCTCTATATATAGAGTTGGGACATCACTTGGTGGACTTA
The DNA here is from genome assembly GCA_029378325.1 of Elaeagnus macrophylla. NCBI lineage: Eukaryota > Viridiplantae > Streptophyta > Magnoliopsida > Rosales > Elaeagnaceae > Elaeagnus > Elaeagnus macrophylla. Next base: position 29,128,128 of record CM055640.1, on the reverse strand, counting down.
CTGATCAAAAGCCATCTTTAAAGCCTTATGTGATTGAGACAAACAAGAAACCAGTGAGAGGAGCTTGTATGCAATTTTGGCACTACAAGATCTGCTAAAAGTGTTTATCTGACTTTAGTGGAGTGTAGTGGTGGAATACATTGTATGTACTTCTCTTGTAATCTGTTTTGCTTCTAATAAAAGGACTGTGGAACTGGTTTGGTTCCATGTGTGGATGTAAGCTCTACGTTTTGTAGAGAAGAACCACGTTAACTGCTTTGTGCTATCTTTCTTTTTGCTGTTGCTATTCTCTTGATTGTTAATCGTTTGGAGAAACAAGGGAAACGTCTGCTTGTGTCAACCGGTTTGCATGCAGTTTCTTTAACAATCTGGTATCAAAGCCACCTTCTTGAAATCAAGAACTGCAACGGCTGTGATGCACAAAAACTTGATAATCAAATTTTGTATTTATAAAAGCTCGCAAGTGCACGAGTCACTTGTAGTAAGCGACAAGTATACTCCCAAGATCGTCTCTCAAAGGAATTGCGGTGGTTTTTATGCTAAAATTAATCCTAAACACTCTAATCAAAGTTTGGGTTGGAAAACGGTTGCTAAAAGTATGATTACTTAAAATAAATAAATCAATGAATAAAGAACGAAGTTGAAACGATGAGGTAAACGAGTGTGGGAAAATGGTTAGTGAACTATTATGGATGAATTGATTTATGTGGTTTTGACAATTAAGTACCAAAAAGTAGAATCTAATGATTATTTTCTCTAACCCTAGAAAATCCCAAGTCAATGGTGATTTTTCCTTAATTAACTAATTAACTTCTTTGATCCGGACCGTTAATTAGTTAGTCAGCCTTAAACTTAGGAAAATAGTTTAATCACCTAATTCAAGACAAATCAATGCACTTAAATTAGGCTCATGCTCACAAATGCCCAATTGAATTCAGATGGCGTTTCTAAAACTCAATCCTAAAATGTTTCATACATTCACAAATTAAATTGGCCAGAAGTAATTGATGAACATATGGATTACGAACAATGAACATGAAATAAATCACTTTATTTTAGAATCATCCACACAAACAATCATCCAATCATAGTTACATCACCAAAATCCCACACATAAAGAGTTTAGCTACTCATAATAAAATCCAAATCAATATTTTTCATTACAAATAACATTCTATGAGTTCTTAAAGAGAAAAGAGATTACAAACAATAAATTACCCCGCTTCCACTCTTAAAACAAGCTCTTGATGTTGGATGGTCACCTTCTTCAAGATTGTTGATGGAGCTTCAATGGAGGAGCATTAATGGAGTAATTTTCTCTCTCAAAATGTGGAGAAGAAGAAGAATTGGCACTGTTCACGCTACTGTTCACGAGTTTGTGGAGGCTGACTAAAAAATAATCTGTTGGAGGCTGGAGATTATGATCTGTTTTATTAGGTTTTCCTGTATGTAAGGGTTTCCCAAAGAGCATGTGCGTGTGTGGCTGGGGGAATTACAATCCGCGCGCGCGCGCCGCGGGGCGCCTTTTTCCATGCCGCGGCGCAGCATGTGATTCTTATGCGAATTGCTCGCCACGACTCCTATGACCTCCAAATCACGCGGTTTGGCAACCACAAGAAATACGGACAGAAACCCGACACGAATCTTAGCACGCAGATTCTACGAAGAACGCTCGACTAAGGTAGCAAAGAACTCACCTCCACACATGGATATACGCACCACGAGCCGAGATAAGGCGAAACGCTGATGAGTGCTCGAAAAGCACTAATATTTCGTGATTAATTGTGCTTAATTGATTGATATATAGATTTATTATGATTATTATTTCGATTATTTTCATAAATCTATCCATTCGGAGTCACGGGTATATTTTAGTGCATTTCAGGTGTTTTTAGCGTCAAATGAGTCAAATGATGAAAACACGCAAAGACGGGACACCTACGGCGCTCGGATCACGAGTTACGGGCTAAACAAGACAAATATGTAAGCCTTACATAAAATGCCATCACATATGTAAGGGGGGACATGAAAAGAAGGAAGACATTGCGCCCCGCGGCGAGGGAAATACATGCCGCGGCGAGAGGCTCTCGGGTTGAATCCTGGAAAACATAGAAACATTGCGCGCCGCGGCGGGATAATTGCATGCCGCGGCAGGGAGCTCTCGGGTTTTTGCATATTTTTTAGAATTTGTGTTGCGCCGCGGCGGGGAAAATGCATGCCGCGGCGCGCCTATTCCTATGGCACATAGGATTCGTGTAAACCCTTACATCTATAAATACCCCCTTAGAGTCCCCCTTACAGAGAACTCGACCAATTCGTACACAACTCTTATTCTTTTCAATTTTGCGACCCAAACACTACATTCAATCAGTTTTGAGAGCGTTGCTACACTCTAACGAAGCGAGAGACAATATTCTAAGGATTCAAGGAAGCCAACGACGATCGAAGATAAAGCTTACGGAGAAGAACGTCATCCAATCCATAAGCGGTATTTAGATCTAGGATTTTCTTGTTGTTATAGAATTAATTCCTCTTCTCTTTTTGTTAAAGTGTATGATCATATTTTGTTTGTCTATGAATATTAATATGAACATGTCTGGCTAATTTTATTATGGATGTTTAGTTTGTGTTGCCATGTTTGCTAGAATTGTGTATGGTGTATTTTATTGATTTGGAATAAACGAATTACTTTTTGATTAAGAGCATGTTTAGATATTTAATTATGAATAATCATGGGCCCATTTGATGTTCGTAGTTAGGTTGAAAAATCTGAGAATTTAGTTATAGGAACGTCACCTTAACTTTATTCCGAAACACTTAATCGAAGCTTCAAGTTAGTGACTTAGTCATAGCATTAATTTGATTGGCATGTTTTCCTTGCGCATAATTTGATTACTATTTGATTTACCCCCGCCAAAGGCAATTAATTAGTTAATCAATAAAGAGACCTACCCCCGCCAAAAGGAGTCTCGTAATTAAAAGGAAAGCCGGTAGTTTAGTTTATATAGGATGTTCATGTTATCTCACCATACCTTTTCGATGCAAGCATGGTCAACCAAGCTAAACGTCCATACATCCTCCATTGATATTTGAATTGATTGTTTGCTTGCGATCTTGTTTTCGTTTGATTGTCGTATGATTGTTCTCGTCACAATTCCAACTTGTTTACAGTTTTAACTAACTTTAGAATTCTAGTTACTTAGAGTTTTAGTTTTACTAGAACTCTATTTAATTGGTATTTTATTTGCTTTAGGATTCTAGTTACTTAGAGTTTTAGTTTCACTAGAACTCTATTTAATTAGTGTTTTATTTTCATTAGAACTCTATTTTGATTAAAAAGTTAGTTATTTAGAACCACTGCAATTCCTTGAGAGACCGACCTTGGAAGTTGCTTATCACTTTTCTACGAGTGATTCGTACACTTGCGAGTACACATTTTAACACATCAAACGCCACAAAGGGTTGCTAGTTCCTTTGATAAGTTTCTTGATAGAACAAGAGAAGCACTTGTGCTCTCTCAATTTTGAAATCACTTCAAAATATTTTTCATTGATGAAAATTCATGTTTAATGTATGTCTCCTTACAATGGCAGCTGCTTTACATATATATGGATACAATGAAAACCTAAAAATTGTCTCAAGAAATCCTAGCCATTGATTTGGATCCAATGGCCCAAAATTACAACATTTTGAATCTTCGCCGCGGCGGGGAAATATTCATGCCGCGGCGCGCCCTGTTCTGTTTGCCCCACGCGTAGCCTCGCCGCGGCGCCCACTTTCAGGATCTGAGCGCAGGTCTGGCTGTCAGGCGCACTTGTCCGTGTCAGCGCGCAGGTCTGGCATGTCAGCGCGCTCACGTCTCGCCCAGTCCTCGTCATGCCGCGGCGCATGGAATTTCATGCGGCAGCGCGCATGCACCTTCGGTCCAAAACAAAAACCTCCTCGCTGCGGCGCCACATTCTCGTGCCGTGGCGCGCATGTTTCCTTCGATCCAAAACAGAACGCCCTGTGCCGCGGCGCACCAAATCCATGCCACGGCGCGCTTATGTGACAATTCCATCGTCCAATGCAGAAACCTCCTCGCCGCGGCGCACAAAATCTATGCCGCGACGCAGCTCCAAATTTTGGAATTTGCCACTTGCACTCTTCTTCTTCTCTTCCATTGTGCTTGCATGCTTGTTTTTTATGTTGCATGCCATTTTGCACCTTATTGAGGCCCTTCTCAAGGCACGGCTCTAGGCTCGTGTCGGGCCGTCTTCGGGAGGGGGTCCGGTTTGTATCATTCCCTCCTTCTTCGAAAGAATTCGACCTCGAATTCGGACCTTTGTCATAGGGCAAGTTTTGCAGGCCATCTTCGTTTTGGTTTTCATCATAAGATTCCTACAAGAAAGAAAAGTTAGAAAATAAACATTGTTTGGACATTTTTCTTCCTTTCTTTCCCCTTGAGTGCCCCTCCTTCTCCTTGGGCTCTCCCTCAAAAGCTTGTTGCATATTTGTTGTGGAGTCAAGGGCAAGAATGTGAACTTCTTCCTTTCCTTCTCGAGGGAATACTCATTCTTGTACCCGTCATAGGTGACCTTCCTATCGTATTGCCATGGCCGCCCTAGCAATATATGCCCAGCTTGCATGGGGAATACATCACATATCACCTCATCCTTATATCGTCCAATGGAAAAGGTTACAAGTACTTGTTGTTCAACCTTCGCTTCTCCATTGTCATTTAGCCACTGTAGCTTGTACGGTTGGGGATGTTTGTTCGTAGTCAACCCTAGCTTCTCAACTAAAGTTGTGCTAGCAATGTTGGTGCAACTCCCATTGTCAATTATCAACTGGCACACCTTATCACTCACATGGCATCTTGTATGGAAAGTATTAACTCTTTGGGATCCCATGTCAACTTCTCTGTAATGATCCAATGGTGCCTGCCGTACCACAAGCAACTCTCCCGTGACTGGATACACTTCCTCGTCATTAGCCTCCCCTAATGACGGCTTCTCCCCTTCATCACTGTCATCATCGGTCGCCACCTCCCCATTGGCTTGCACGATCATTGCCCTTTTGTTCGGACATTGATGAGCGTAATGACCTTTCCCAAGGCAACGGTAACAACTTATGTCACGACTTCGATGGACGGTTCCTCCTTCCTCCTTTCCCTTTTCTCTCCTCATCTCCTTTTCTTTGCCCTTGTTCTCAAAATTGGGCTTAGAACTACCTTCCCCTTCCTTCCTCCCATTAGACTTCCAAGGCGGAATTGGGTTTGGTGTTGGTGTCGGAAAAGTGGTGTCCTGATTGTTCTCTACGGGTATGATATGGCTATTCCTCCTTTTCAATTGCCTTTCTACCTTGATGGCCATTTGCACCATATCTTCCAACTCAACATAGTGGTGCAACTCCACAATGTTGGCAATATTAGAATTCAACCCGCTCAAGAACCGAGCCATGGTGGCCTCCCTATCTTCCTCCACACTTGCTCTCACCATAGTCATCTCCATCTCCTTGAAATACTTATCAACGGACCGATGACCTTGATTAAGCCTTTGTAGCTTCTGATAGAGTTCCCGGTAGTAGTGGCTTGGGACAAACCGCTTCCGCATTATGGCCTTCATCTCACCCCAACTATCAATGGGTCTCTCTCCACTCCTCCTCCTTGAGACCACCAATTGGTCCCACCAATTTAAGGCGTAATCGCTAAACTCGACTACCGCCAATTTTACTTTCTTCTCCTCGGAATAATGGTGACAATCAAAAACATGCTCAACCCGTTTCTCCCATTCCAAGTACAACTCCGGATCATTCTTTCCTTGGAATGTAGGCATCTTCATTTTGATGTTGTCCAAATTCCGATCAACTCCGTCAAAGGGCCTAGGTGGGGGTCTCCACAAACCTTCCCGACCATTTCTTCCTCCCTGATATTCATTCCTCCCTCCATAGCGCATCTTCCTTTCTCCATTATCAAATTCTTCTTCCCAACTCTCCTCATCCACTAAGGGCCTCCTATTTGGTCTCCTAACTTCCGGAACCCCTTCGGGTGCTCTCCGTTGTAAGTTGGCAACCGTAGCTTCTTGTCGTTCTACCCGCTCATCAAGATTTACCATGACGGCATTCATCCGTTCTATGGATTGTTGCAATGCACGCAACAAAAATGCGGTATCCGGACGCTCTTCAGAATTGGCCCTGTCAGACATGGTTCCACAACTTTCACACACAGAGAATTAGTTAAACAAATTTAAGAACAGAAAATTTCACTTCGTTACCTCACGTGTTTAATCGCTCGGATTGATTGCTCAAACACTTCTCGTTCTATAGCAAGTCAACTTCCGAAACTTTCAACCCGAGGTAGAATTCCACACTCACCCACTAGTGGTGTAATATCCAATTCAAGGCAAGCAAGGAACTAACTCAAAGTGTTTGGAGTTCTAACTCAATGAAAAAGGAATAATTTGATTCAAACAAAATTTAGACTCGAGAGGAATCAAATAACGACTTTGTAAAAATTTCCCGGAAAAGAAATTTTCACCCTTTTTTTTTTTTTTATAAACTGTTTGGAACGTAAAACACAAAATACGAACAAAATTACGAGAGCACGGTAAAATTACCAAAATGCCCTTACACGAAAACAGTACGAGAACACGGTAAAATTACCAAAATACCCTTTCGTTACGAACAGATTTTTTTAGAAAAATTTTCAACACGAAAACCTTTCCAAAACACAACAGAAATTCAGGAAACACAAAAACACAATCTGAAATTTTCAACTCAGCAGAAAATTTGCAGGAACAAGAACACACAAACTGAAATTTTCAACAATAAGCAGAAAATTCCCAGAAAATTCAGAAACAACAAAACACAATCTGAAAATTTTCAGAAAAGTCAAAAACAACAAATTCAATTTGAAATTTTCAGAAAATCAGAATCAACAAAACAGGAAACAACAATACAATTCAGGATTGATTTCAGAAACACCATACAATCAGAATTTTTGCAAGAAGAAGGTGAAAAATTCTGGAAAATGAAGAACAACACAGAATTTGAAAAAGTGCACAGATTTTGTTTTTGTAAACGAAAAATGACAGCACAAAACAGAAACGATTCCAGGAACACAATACAATCAGAATTTTTGCAAGAACAACAAGAAAAATTCTGGAAAATGAAGAACAACACAGATTTTGCAAAGTGTACAGAATTTTTTTTTTTGTAATGGAAAATGACAATAAAAGATAGGAGTGTAGAATTACAACCTAGAGCTCTGATACCAAATGATGCGAACCGCTCGCCATGACTCTTATGACCTCTAAATCACGCGGTTTGGCAACCATAAGAAATACGGACAGAAACCCGACACCAATCTTAGCACGCAGATTCTACGAAGAACGCTCGACTAAGGTAGCAAAGAACTCACCTCCATACATGGATATATGCACCACGAGCCGAGATAAGGCGAAACGCCACAAAGGGTTGCTAGATCCTTTGATAAGTTTCTTGATAGAACAAGAGAAGCACTTGTGCTCTCTCAATTTTGAAATCACTTCAAAATATTTTTCATTGATGAAAATTCATGTTTAATGTATGTCTCCTTACAATGGCAGCTACTTTACATATATATAGATACAATGAAAACTTAAAAATTGTCTCAAGAAATCCTAGCCATTGATTTGGATCCAATGGCCCAAAATTACAACATTTTGAATCTTCGCCGCGGCGGGGAAATATTCATGCCGCGACGCGCCCTGTTCTGTTTGCCCCACGCGTAGCCTCGCCGCGGCGCACAAATGTTCATGCCGTAGCGCCCACATTCAGGATCTGCGCGCAGGTCTGGCTGTCAGGCGCGCTTGTTCGTGTCAGCGCGCAGGTCTGGCATGTCAGCACGCGCACGTCTCGCCCAGTCCTCGTCATGCCGCGGTGCATGGAATTTCATGCCGCGACGCGCATGCACCTTCGGTCCAAAACAAAAACCTCCTCGCTGCGGTGCCACATTCTCGTGCCGCGGCGCGCATGTGTCCTTCGATCCAAAACAGAACGCCCTGTGCCGCGGCGCACCAAATCCATGCCGCGGCACGCTTGTGTGACAATTCCATCGTCCAATGCAGAAACCTCCTCGCCGCGGCGCACAAAATCTATGCCGCGGCGTAGCTCCAAATTTTGGAATTTGCCATTTGCACTCTTCTTCTTCTCTTCCATTGTGCTTGCATACTTGTTTTTGATGTTGCATGCCATTTTGCACCTTCTTGAGGCCCTTCTCAAGGCACGGCTCTAGGCTCGTGTCGGGCCTTCTTCGGGAGGGGGTCCGGTTCGTATCAGATTCTGAACTACGAATAAAAACAGAAACCTCCCCGCTGCGGCATAACTTTTCCTCGCCGCGGCGCGCAATGTTTTTATGATTTCCCAGCATGTAACTCGAGAGCCTCTTGCCGCGGCGCGCCTTGCATGTAAATGTATGTACATGGTATGTAAATGACTTTACATGCATTGTACATACTCTGCTGATTATGTAAATACCTTTACATACTTTGCTGATTCTCGATGTAAGGCTTACATTTTTAAACACTTTTGCTCTCTTTTTTCACATTTCTTCCCAAACCTACTTTGACCTACAAAACAATAGAATACCCTCCAAAACAAGATTATATCGAAATTAAATGCAAAATAAATACTTAAAAACATAACAAATAGTAGGTCAAAATAGTGTTCATCAAATACCCCCAAATCTACAATTTGCTAGTCCTCAAGCAAAAACTAAAATTGAAAAGACAAAAATCAAAACTAAAATTGAAGTTAACAAAACTTGTCATGCTTTAGTTTCTTTCCAATTCATAACCAAAAATTTATACACAAATTTATCCAACATTTTAACACATCAAGGTTCACCATTTAGATCAATTTCACTTCACAAGTCTAAATCCCAATACTGTATCAACATTGATTCCCCCAAACCTGGTGTCAAGAATGTGAATTCGTTTCAACTCTAATCCTCACGAGAATTACTCTCTAAATCACACCGATCCTATGGGTTCAAGCACTCATCAAAATATATGCGAATATAAGTTATGTAAAGAAACGAGCTAATAGGTTCGCATATGATTAAACAAGAAAGGCTCAAAAGTGCATAACATTGATCTCATGAAAGGAATCAAATGATAAGATTTACGAAGAAATCACATTACTAATCTCATGTATCAATTAAAATCCTCAAGCAAAAACTTCAAGTGTGCCATAGAATGAAAATGCTTTGACTTTAAGGGAACTTATTTCCTATTTCTCTCTTTTTTTTTTTATATTGTATTAACCATTCATACTTGAAGAACTTAGGGTCATAATAAACTTATTATCTCTTCTTCTTTTTTTTTAGACCCATATACATATGTAATTTGTGAATGGCTGCTTCTTAGCTCTTTTTGTGTTTGATATAGGAATTCCCTTTTTTTTTTTTTTAAAGTCAAGCATGAATGAATTAGGCAAATACTTCAAATTTTACTCAAATCATTTAATCTAAACAATTCAATTAAGCACATGATCCCTCATTAAATGTTTAAAATCCTAACATTCAATGCAAAACCTATAAAGATCATCTAACAATTTGAAATGATATGAAAGGTGTTTAAAAGAGTAGAAGAATATTTATCTCTCAGAATAAAACGTTAAGAGCTCAATAATATTCTCATAGGGTAGTCTCCACTATTCAATTCCTAGACACAGGATTCGGGTTCATCTCAATTTCAACATCAAAAGCATGAAACACAGATTGCAAATTAAAACTAATCTTTATAACAAACCTTAAACATTTCAAAAATCAGATAAACAATGCATAAAGACTAGTTATTCATCAAAAATTGACCAAAGCATGAAAATGTTGTTTACCAACCAAAAATGCAAAATGCACCCCCAAACCTAAACTAAACATTGTCCTCAAGGTTTTCAACTACACACATGTTCATAAAAGAATTTAGAAAGGGCAAACAGAAAATTAAATTAAACTTAACGAAGGTAAAAGAAAAGATAGATAGTACCTAAAACGGTGGGTTGCCTCCCACCAAGCGCCTAGTTTAACGTCTTAGCAAGACGATGCTCACTCTTATCATGGAGGTCTCAATGCATCCTTGAAGTGCTTGCTTCCTCCTCTCCCTTTGCTCCTCTTAAAACAAGGTTTCATGTCACTTGAAAAAGACTTAAAACAAGTATTACATGCATTACAATCTTTTCCAGGATAGATAAACTCAGAATCCAGGTTTTTAAGGTGGGACCACTTGACATGGTCTTTGTAGGCATTGTCCTGAATTGAGTTTACAAGTGTTTCCTTCACCCTCCTATCTGTAGATGAAACAATAGTTTTATGGCATGTATCCTTCTGCAAATGATTGTCAAAAATAGGTAAATCATTAGAATCTGGAACAACATAATTATTAGTAGAAGAAATAGGAGCAGTAACTAAAGGGTTAAACACTTTGAAGTTTATAGTCTCTCCTAAGACTCTCATTGTCAATTTCCCTCTTTGGACATCAATGATTGTATTGGTGGTAGCCATGAATGGCCTACCAAGAATAATAGTGTGTTCATTGTCCTTAGGTATGGTGTCTTCCATTTTCATGACTACAAAGTCGACCGGTACAATTATGCTCTTCACTTGTACCAACAAACCATCAATTATTCCCTTGGGATATCTAATAGATCTATCAGCAAGGTGTAGTGACATATTTGTGGGCTTAAGATCCCTCAAACCTAGTTACAAGTACACAGAATATGGCATGACATTAATACTTGCCCCTAAGTCTAACATAGCATTTGACACCACCTTATCTCCCAAAGTGATTTTGATATTAAAACTACCTAGATCCTTTAGTTTGGGAGGTAATTTCTTTTGCAACACTACACTAGCTAGTTCTGAAACTATTACTTTCTCTTCATTCTTATACTTCCTCTTGTTTGAGATTAGGGTTTTGAGAAATTTTGGATAAGATGGAATGTCCCTAATGATATTCAACAAAGGTAAGTTAATATTAACTTTAGAAAGTGAAGTAAAAGTTTCATGAAATAGCTTATCCTGATCAGTCACCTTTACGGGATGTGGGAGTGGAATCGGAGGTCTGTATGGATTAGGTGACTTGTGAAGGAGTGGACGTTTGGTTAACTCTTCAAGGCTCTCCGTACACTTTATAGAAGGTCTTAGGACTTCAATGTCCTCAACTTGACTTTCCTTGAGAATTGCATGTTTCCTTCCTGTATCTCCTGCGTCTATAAACAAATCATCAGAATGTTCAGTAAAATTATCGTTTAGGACCTTACCACTTTCAATGACTGTGATAGCATTCAATTGTTCAGGCATCTTCCCTTTATCTTGCTTGTGTACGTACTCAGTCAATTGTCCCACCTGAGTCTCTATCCTTTTCATGGAAGCCTCTAAAGAACCTATCATTTGATCATTCTTTTGATTTATTTCTTGACTAACTTGAATGAAGGAGCTCAAATTGTCCTCCAAACTTGGCTTGTTTGGCGGAGTGAGTTGTGGATTGTTGTTGTTGTTTGGATGGTGTGGGAAATTATTCTGAGCATAACCTTGATTGTTATTTCCCTTCCAAGAGAAGTTGGGATGATTTCTCCAACCGGGATTATATGTGTTTGAGTAAGGATCATTCCTTGGCCTCGGTTGGTATCCTTCCATAGCATTAGCTTGCTCGTAACTTGTACCTACATTTTGATCACAAACAAAAGGACAAATATTAGCACCGTGTCCGTAAGTACTACAAATACCGCATACCTCTTGAGTCGGTGTGTTCTTTGAGGTGAGGAGCGCGATTTGTTTTGTAAGTTCTGCAATTTGTATTGCCATGTCATTTCCCGAAGCTTCCTCATTAACTCCCATCCTCCGTCCTCTAGAGCTCTTTTTTTGGGAATTAGCACCCAACATCTCATATAGGTCATATGTCTCATCAACGGTCTTTTCTCCCATTGCTCCTCCCGCGGCATTATCCACAGTAAATTGACACTGTTGTGTCAACCCGTCATAGAAGAATTGATTCTGGAGTTGCAACCGAAAGTGATGGTGTGGGCACTGTATCAGAAGCAATTTGAAGCGATCCCATGCCTCATGAAATGGTTCTCCGTCCATTTGAGAGAACGTTGCAATTTTGGTCCTTAGGTCCGCAGTCTTTTGGTGGGAATAGAATTTTCCCATGAACTTGTTGAACACTGCGTCCCATGTTGACAGAGATCCAGGCGGAAGAGTTATAAGCCATGACTTGGCCTTATCTTTGAGCGTGTACGGGAAACATCTCATCCTCAGTTGATCCTCATTTAGCCCCTGTAGTGGAAAAGTCTGCACAGTGGCATAGAAATCACGAATAAAAGTTAGAGGATCTTCGTTAGGAATCCCATAAAAAGACGGTAACATATTAAAATGTATGTTTTAAGCTCATAATTTCGAGCTGCTTCCCCTAGTTGGATGCAAGAAGTTGCAGTGCCAATTATTGGCCTTGTATACTCCTTCATCGTCATCTCTCTGTGTGGAGGTAGATGTTCTCCCATTGCTGGTGGTTGCTCGTCCTCCAAAATGTTAGCGCCGGATGGTCTCAAATGTGCTCGTCTCCTGTTGACGTTATCTATGAACGGCACGAGTGGATTTCCAAGAGATCTCCTACCGTGCATGCACAATCAAAAATAACAAAAAATCAAAGCACTAGACACTATACGACTCTAACGAGTAACAAAAACACAAAAACAAGAAAAAAAAAAAAGATTAAATAGTAAACTAAAAAGAAAACAAATAACAATTTCAAAAACGCCAATTCTACGGCAGCGGCGCCAAAAACTTGATGCACAAAAACTTGATAACCAAATTTTGTATTTGTAAAAGCTCGCAAGTGCACGAGTCACTTGTAGTAAGCGACAAGTATACTCCCAAGATCGTCTCTCAAAGGAATTGCGGTGGTTTTTAAAAGCGTTAAATGTAATCTAAAACGTTACGCTAAAATTAATCCTAAACACTCTAATCAAAGTTTGGGTTGGAAAACGGTTGCTAAAAGTATGATTACTTAAAATAAATAAATCAATGAATAAAGAACGAAGTTGAAACGATGAGGTGAACGAGTGTGGGAAAATGGTTAGTGAACTATTATGGATGAATTAATTTATGTGGTTTTGACAATTAAGTACCAAAAAGTAGAATTTAATGATTATTTTCTCTAACCCCAGAAAATCCCAAATCAATGGTGATTTTTCCTTAATTAACTAATTAACTTCTTTGATCCGGACCGTTAATTAGTTAGTCAGCCTTAAACTTAGGAAAATAGTTTAATCACCTAATTCAAGACAAATCAATGCACTTAAATTAGGCTCATGCTCACAAATGCCCAATTGAATTCAGATGGCGTTTCTAAAACTCAATCTTAAAATGTTTCATACATTCACAAATTAAATTGGCCAGAAGTAATTGATGAACATATGGATTACGAACAATGAACATGAAATAAATCACTTTATTTTAGAATCATCCACACAAACAATCATCCAATCATAGTTACATCACCAAAATCCCACACATAAAGAGTTTAGCTACTCATAATGAAATCCAAATCAATATTTTTCATTACAAATAACATTCTATGAGTTCTTAAAGAGAAAAGAGATTACAAACAATAAATTATCCCGCTTCCACTCTTAAAACAAGCTCTTGATGTTGGATGGTCACCTTCTTCAAGATTGTTGATGGAGCTTCAATGGAGGAGCATTAATGGAGTAATTTTCTCTCTCAAAATGTGGAGAAGAAGAAGAATTGGCACTGTTCACACTACTGTTCACGAGTTTGTGGAAGCTGACTAAAAAATAATCTGTTGGAGGCTAGAGATTATGATCTGTTTTATTAGGTTTTCCTGTATGTAAGGGTTTCCCAAAGAGCATGTGCGTGTGTGGCTGGGGGAATTGCAATCCGCGCGCGCGCGCCGCGGCGCGCCTTTTTCCATGCCGCGGCGCAGCATGTGATTCTGAACTACGAATAAAAACAGAAACCTCCCCGCCGCAGCATAACTTTTCCTCGCCGCGGCGCGCAATATTTTTATGATTTCCCAGCATGCAACCCGAGAGCCTCTCGCCGCGGCACACAATTCCTTCGTTGCGGCGCGCCTTGCATGTAAATGTATGTACATGGTATGTAAATGACTTTACATGCGTTGTACATACTCTGCTGATTATGTAAATACCTTTACATACTTTGCTGATTCTCGATGTAAGGCTTACATTTTTAAACACTTTTGCTCTCTTTTTCCACATTTCTTCCCAAACCTACTTTGACCTACAAAATAATAGAATACCCTCCAAAACAAGATTATATCGAAATTAAATGCAAAATAAATACTTAAAAACATAACAAATAGTAGGTCAAAATAGTGTTCATCAAGCTGCGAGAGATTTCTTGAAGACGAATTGCCTGGGTAAAGAAACGCATCGACAGGTATCTAACTGAATGGCTACGATGAAATATGAGATAGACAAATTCGATGGATCTGGTGACTACTTTCTCTGGAAACGAAAAATGAAGAACATTCTAATTCAATAAGAAGTTGATGGTGCTCTTGAAGATGACTTCCCCACTGAAATGAAAGCAGAACTGAAGAAGACAAAAATGAAAAAGGCAAGTAGCTGCATTGAATTATACTTAGCTGATAATGTATTGTGGCAAATTCAAGACTTACAAACTGCAAAGGAAATCTGGGAAAGACTAAGTAAGTTGTATAATCACAAGACACTCTCAAACAAAATATTCTTGAAAGAACGTTTATTTGGTTTCAAGATGGACCAGTCGAAAAGTTTGGAATACAATATTGATCAATTTAAAATGATCAATGCTCAGCTAGCAAATCTTGACAAGAGAGTGGATGAGGAAGATCAAGCAATCATACTGTTAAATGCCTTACCTGAATCCTATAGTGAATTAAAAACTGCAATAAAATATGGCAGGGAAGAACTGATGTTGGATTTTGTGATATCTTCTTTAAAATCTTGGGAACTTGAACACAAGAAATGGAGAAAGGATCTGAAAGTGCAGAAGGTCTATTCATTAGGGGGAGATCTGAAAAGAGGAATGGAAACTTCAAAGGCAGAAAGCAGTCCAGATCCAAGTTAAGAAACAAGAAAACACTAAGGTGTTTTACCTGTCATAAGGAAGGGCATTTCAAACAAGATTGCCCAATGAGAAAAGGAAAGAACTCTGATGGTGATGGGAACACAACTGATGCCAGCATGTTATCAGAGGATTTTGAAAGCTCTGATGTACTGGCGGTAAGTGTGGAGAGATCAGAAAATGAATGGGTAATGGACTCAGGATGTTCATTCCACATGTGTCCAAACAAAGGCTGGTTTCAAAATTTAATAGAGACAGAAAGTGGGAAGGTCTTACTGGGAAACAACCATGAGTGTAGGGTAAGAGGAATAGGTGAAATAAAACTAATTCTCTCAGATGGAATGACAAGAACCTTAAATGAAGTAAGGTATGTTCCAGAACTCAGGAGGAATGTAATATCCTTGGGATCTTTAGATTCTGCAGGATGTTCAATCAAATTGGACCAAGGAATTATGAGAGTTGTAAAAGGGTCAATGGTTGTATTGAAAGGAATCAGGAAGAATGGACTATACCTTCTACAAGGGAAAACAGTGCATAACATTGGAGGTGCAATGGTTACTGCACAAAGAAACAATACTGACCTCTGGCATAGGAGATTAGGACATATCAGTGAAAGAGGGCTCTCAGAGCTGTGTAAACAAGGTGTACTGACTGGGGATACATCAATGTCAATTGGAATATGTGAACACTGCATCTATGGAAAGAAAACAAGAGTCAGTTTTGGAACTGGAAGACACACTACCAAAGGAATCTTAGATTACATACATGCTGACCTATGGGGACTTGCACCAGTGGCCTTACTAGGTGGCAGCAAATACTACTTGAGCATAATTGATGATTTTTCAAGGAAAGTCTGGACCTACATCCTTAAGAGCAAGGATGAAACCTTTGAGATGTTTAAATCTTGGAAAGCATTAGTTGAAAATCAAACTAGAAGAAAATTAAAGACTGTCAGGACAGATAATGGCTTGGAGTTCTGTAATTCTGAGTTTGATAAGCTCTGCAACTCTTGTGGGATTCAAAGACACAAGATCATACCAGGAACACCTCAACAGAATGGGCTGGTGGAAAGAATGAACAGGACTATAATGGAGAAGGTAAGGTGCATGCTTTCAAACTCTAAGCTTCCTAAGAGTTTCTGGGCTGAGGCAGTACAAACTGCAACATACATCATAAATAGATCACCTTCTTCAGTAATAAACTTCAAGACACCAGAGGAAATGTGGGGTGGAAAGCCAGCTGATTACAGCAACTTGAGAGTTTTTGGCTGCATTGCTTACTCCCACATCAGTGAAGGAAAATTGAAACCAAGAGCCAAGAAATGTGTTTTCTTAGGATATCCTAATGGGGTCAAAGGCTACAGACTTTGGGATCCTGTGAGTAAGAAATGTTTCAACAGTAGAAACTTGACATTTGTAGAAGATGCCACTCTTGATACCCCTCAACAGAAAGTAGATGAAATAAAAGGAGATAAATGTGTGGAGACTGAAGTGATGCATGATGGTATAACTTCAAAGGAAGATGAGTGTTGTGAGGATGAAACTACACCTCCTATACCAGAAAGTGAACTCCAACTAGAAGAACAACCTCAACAGGTAAGAGGTACTGACCTTGATATACAGAACTATTCACTAACCAGAGATAGAACAAAGAGAGTGCATAAACCAATCCTCAGGTATGGGCATGCTGACTTAATAGCCTATGCCCTTCAAGTGAGTGAAGAAGTTGATAACTCTGAACCAAAGAATTATCAAGAGGCAATGACAAGTCCAGATAGTGGCAAATGGAAGTAAGCCATGACTAAAGAAATGCAATCTTTAATGAAAAACAACACTTGGGTGCTGGTTAAGAGATCTCAAAACACCAGACTCGTGGGAAGCAAATGGGTGTTTAAGAGAAAGGAAGGCATTATTGGTATAGAACTAGCAAGACACAAAGCTAGGGTAGTGGCTCAGGGATATTCACAAAGGGAAGGAATAGACTACACAAAAATCTTCTCATCAGTGGCCAAATACACCTCCATCAGAACATTGCTTGCCATTGTCACAAAATTTGATCTTCACCTTGAGCAGATGGATGTGAAGACAACTTTCCTTTACAGAGAGCTGGAAGAAATTATATATATGAAACAACCCAAAGGATTTGAAGTTGAAGGGAAGAAGGACCATGTATGTCTGCTTAAGAGATCCCTCTATGGTCTTAAGCAGTCTCCAAGGCAGTGGAATTGAAGGTTTGACATGTTCATGCAAAAATTAAAATTCAACAGGTGTGAACTGGATGCTTGTGTGTATTTTAAAGGGGAATCGAATCTGAATATGATCTATCTACTATTATATGTAGATGATATATTAATAGCAAGCAAAAGCATGGAAGATGTTCTGAAAATGAAGGAACTCTTAAAATGGAGTTTGAGATGAAGGACCTGGGCAGCACAAAGAAGATCCTAGGTATGGAAATAAGAAGAGATAGAGTGCATGGAAGAATGTATATTTCTCAGGCTAGTTATATTAAGAAAATACTGAGAAAGTTCGACATGCATGAGAGTAAGTCGGTTAGTACACCTTTGGCTGCTCATTTCAAATTTTCCACTCAACAATCTCCCAAAACTGAAGCTGACATAAATGAGATGAATAGAATACCCTACTCTAGTGCTGTGGGAAGCCTCATGTATGCTATGATAGGTACAAGGCCTGATTTAGCATACTCAGTGAGTGTAGTAAGCAGATACATGGGCTGCCCAAGTAAGAAACACTGGGAGGGTGTAAAATGGATATTCAGGTATCTCAAAGGAACTCAGAAGCTAGGACTGGTATTCACCAAAGGAGATGAAGAATCAGAATGTGTATGTGGATATACTGATGCAGACTTTGCAGGTGATATGGACAAAAGAAGATCAGTCACTGGATATGCATTCTCTCTTTATGGGAACTTAGTGAGCTGGAAAAGTAATCTCCAAAGTATAGTGTCTCTATCAACAACCGAAGCTGAGTACATAGCATGTGCAGAGGCTGTAAAGGAAGCACTATAGTTAATGAGACTGGTGGAGAAAATGAAAGTAAACAGAGGGGTGACAAAAGTGATATGTGATAACCAAAGCTCCATCTATCTTGCAAAGAATCCAGTATTCCATGAAAGGACCAAGCATATAGATGTGAGATTTCACTTCATCAGATATGTGATAACTGAGGGGCTGGTAAAAATTGAGAAGATTTCCACCGAGGACAATCCAGCAGATATGCTAACAAAAACAGTCACCACAAGCAAGTTCAAGCATTGTCTTGACTTGCTGGGCATTGCACCAACATAAGCACAAGACTGTGGTGGAGCCAAACCAGGAAGAAAAATTTATCCTAATGGTCTCATGGTGGAGTTTTGTGAGAAGTGAGCCCACTTAGGATAAGTGTTAGAAGCAAAAGAGAATTGAACAGAGTGTTTGTAAGGCTGTAAGGGTTACAGGAATCACACAGCATACGTGTAAGGCTGTCAGAGGAGCAATATGATCCGTTGTAAGGGTTACATGAATTACCCGGTTTATGATCATTTGAATGTCATCACAAACTGGAGCTAATCAAGTGTGTATAAGTGTATGGTAGACCAACTTGAGGCCTCTATATATAGAGTGGGGACATCACTTGGTGGACTTACTGATCAAAAGCCATCTTTAAAGTCTTATGTGACTGAGACAAACAAGAAACCAGTGAAAGGAGCTTGTATGCAATCTTGGCACTGCAAGATTTGCTAAAGGTGTTTATCTAACTTTAGTGGAGTGTAGTGGTGGAATACATTGTATGTACTTCTCTTGTAATCTGTTTTGCTTCTAATAAAAGGACTGTGGAACTGGTTTGGTTCCATGTGTGGATGTAAGCTCTACGTTTTGTAGAGAAGAACCACGTTAACTGCTTTGTACTATCTTTCTTTTTGTTGTTGCTATTCTCTTGATTGTTAATCGTTTGGAGAAACAAGGGAAACGTCTGCTTGTGTCAACCGGTTTGCATGCAGTTTCTTTAACAAGTATAATCTACTGTAATTCATACTAATTTTTACTTTGTATAAAAAAAATTTAGCCTCCCCTTATATGTTTTTTCTAGCTCTACCCTTGGTATTAACACCGTTAATTTGTGATGATATTATTGTTATTATTGAAAGGTTGAAGATATTAGTAAAATTAAACAAAATTTTGAAAATATTGTTCTAATTTCCCTCATTTCATACCTAGATATCTATATATCCCAATGAATAAATTGTGCTTAATGAAAATTATTTTTATCTTTTAAAAAATATGACCAAAACAGTTAAAAACAAAATTTCTGAAAAGCACGAAGACCGATTGTAATTTAAATGTTTTCAATGTTTCATAAATATTTACCGTATTAAAGAAAACAATACGTTTAGTTTCACGCGTACAGTTGAATTTGTCTCTAATTAAAATAAAATTGCTTAGATAAACGGAATATAAATAAAATAGAATGCATGCAAATAGCATGGGTTTGTCCTGACAAATTAAGCATGCATTAATTTACTTGTTTTGGAAGGATGTCTCGTAAAACTACAAAACTTCTAATAAATTTAAATAGAATAACACGTTGTTGATGTATTTTATTTGATGTGAAAACACAAAAACACGTTAGAAAGTGATAAGAATAAGACCAACTCAGCTTTTTCCCCGGAGGAGTTGTATAATAAATTAATAGTTATTTATTATTACTATTATTATTATTATCGTTAATATTAGAAATTATTATGATTAAGATATTAAATAATCATTTTAATATTTTTCTATTAGTCTATGAGTCTTGTTTAGAGTTATAGGATTTTAGTTTATTATTCCTATAAATGTCAATATAGTTTTTCAGTATTATGAATGAATGAGAATTATAATGTCTTTATTTGACTTTTTGGTTCTCCTTTCAACTTATTTTGATTATCTATTATTTTAGTTTTTATATTTGTTATTTCTTCTATTTTATATCTATATTTTCTTCCGCTTTATATTTTAACATGGTATCAGAGCAGTGTTCGATTTTGAACATGTTTTTTCTATTTTTTATCCTCTCTCTATCATCTGCCATACATATACCCCTACTGTCATTGCGATCTGCTTCAATTTCTCTACTTCATTCGGTTTCATCGCTGTCGTCGCCATAGTTCACGTCAACTTCACGACTTCACGACCGTTGGTATCAATCTCAACCTCACGACTTCGTAGCGGCATTTTCTAGAAAGATCAGCCGACCTATCGTCGTTTTTTAGAAAGATTAACCAGCCTACCATCGTGCGCTGCCATCACCAATTTCAGATCTCACCAGCACTAAAGCACCTTTAAAGTTTAACAGCAAGTACAAATATGTATGTTATAATTGTCCAAGCTGAACATAAATTATGTTCAACTTAAGGAGAAGAGTTTAATATTAGATTAACAATTAGTTTTGTTGTTAGTATTTAAGACTATTATGAATAGGATATTAAATAACTATTTTAATATTTTTCTATTAGTTTAGGAGTCTTGTTTAGAGCCCTATCAGGATTAGAATTTTAGTTTATTATCCCTATAAATATCAATATAGTTTTTCAATATTATGAGTGAATGAAAATGAGAATGTCTTTATTTAACTTTTTAATTCTTTTCTCAAATTACTTTAATTATTTATTATTTTAACTTTCATATTTATTATTTTTTTATTTTATATCTATATTTTTTTTCACTTTATATTTTAACAGCCTTGGAATGTTTTAAGCTTGTAGTTGTTAAAACTGTTTGAAAGTCAATGAACAAATCGCTTAAGAATTAAGCTCGTGTATTCAAATGAAAGAATTAATTATTATTAAACCACACAAAATAATAGTAATATTAATATATAGCACTCAATTCTGCATACACTCTCTTTATTAGGGTTGGGCATGGGATGGACGAAAACGATTATACTAATAATCATAATTGTCCGCACCAATTTTAGGTAAATTTAGCTTATAAATGTTAGTTATAACTTGGTAGTAGTTTCAATATTATACAAAAATATGCTTAATTACAAAAAAAAAAAAAAAAACTCTTTTCACTAAATTATTTAAAATATTGACATTTGTTTTCTTTCTATTATTTAGTTGTTTAGTACATAGTTTTAATAAAATAAACAATATGAATGTAAGAATAAAAAAAATTCAATCAAATTATTCAAAGTGTTGTGTCTTTGATATTAAAAATGTCTTTTATTACCTAATTAAGTGTACATAAAAATATAATATTAATATATGTTCAGTTTCGATTAAGGTTCGAAATTGCAATAACAATTATTGTCTCATGTCTAATCAATTACAATTAATTTAAAAAAAAATGGTCGAAAATTTTAGGATAATAACATTTTGGTTCTTTATAATTAAAATGCCTTCCCTACTCTTTATATTGTATCATATGTGAAAATTATTTTAAAAATTGGATGAATTAGTTCATATTTTTTAAATAATATAAAGTGCAAAAATAAGTACAAATTTATATATATTTATAATTCTTACAACATAATACAAATGATTAAGAGTTAGGTTAGTCCTCAAACTATGCAAATGTCTCCAAATAAAAAAAGTTAACACTTTTGTTTCAATGTTATTAAATATCATACTAAAATCATGTTTATTACACTTAAGTCATAAACTTGTTATTAATTATTACACTAAGTCTCTAAACTTTACAATTTATTAGGCTTGAATAAAAAAAAAAAAAAAAAAAAACAAATTTAGGACATAAATGTAACATATTAGTCAATGAGTGATAAATTAGTTACACACTTTAGTCTTAAACTTATAATTTATGATTTATATCTGGTCTATATTGTTAAATTTTTTAGTGTGAGAAACTTTTTATCAATAAATGAATAGTTTGGGACCAACCATGCACTCCACTCTAATACAACCATGCACTCTGCCATGGGGCTAAATGTTTTTACAAAAAATTAATTATATATATATTTTTAGTATTAAATAAATATTTTATTTGTAATAATATATTATGTATAATTTTTATATACATATTTTAAAATATATTAACAATATTTAACAAATACGTGGATAAAAATAATATAAATTATAAATAAAATGATTAAATATATATATATATATATATATATTTTTTTTTTCATGTATTTGATAATTATTAGTAATAAAAATAAAATTGTAATCATATATTATGTAAAAATTCTTCTTAAAAGTGATAATCCAAAAAAGTTTAAATATTTAAATTTAAACTCAATATTATAAAAATAAAATTAAAAAAATAAGTATATGATAAACTTCGTATTAAAACTTTTAAGTTTATGTTTATTATATTTTATTTCAACTCAAATTTTAACTTTATCTAATATTATATTATTTGACATTTTATTTTAATAATCTTCTAGAATTTATTTGAAATTTTTTTATATAAAAATTTATTATTTTTATTATTATTAGTTAGTCTTGTATTGTTTATAAACATATATTTTTAAATATAATTTCAAGCTTAAAATTATAATTCATATTTTATTTTTTACATTTTCATATGTTTATTTTAGTTTTAACAACTAAAAAATTTGGTGTGTTTAATTGAACTTTCTATTTGCTTTGATTTTTTAATTAATACATTTATGTTATTCATGAACAATACTAATAATTATGAACTTATTACATTTTTGTTTAATTTTCATTATAAGTTAATTATAATGTGTTAAGTTTATGTTTTTTGAGCTCTAATTTTATGTTTCTATTATAATATAACATAAAAAATTTAGTATTAAATTAAATTAATCTACTATAATTCTTATTAATTTTTTAGTTTGTATAAAAAAAATTAAATTTTAGTCCCTAAATTTTTTTTTATGGCTTCGTCCCTAGTTCCAAGCCACGTTCATAATTTCAACATCTACACATTCTCCATACTTTTTGTTCACTCTCTTAATTCTTTGTATAAATACCACCTTCCTCTTTAACTAAATTCCCAACAACTCCAACCAAATCTCATAAATTCAACTTGAGTGAAAATGGCAACCCTTCAAGCTGCTTCAAGTACATTTTCTTTAATTGGTTCTTCACAAAAACTGAATTCTTTTAGAGCCATCATCAAAGTTGTGCCCAAGATTCATGTGAGTAATAACTCACTTTGTCTACCAAGGCTCCAAAAACAGAGTTTGGTTGGTGATCGCATCAAAAACTCCATAGATTCAAGCAATACATCCCAAATGGAATCAGATTCCAATTCTACAATCCACACCATTAATCTTTCAAACCAAGTCACCACGATTGCTAAAATGCATGTAGTATTGGAAGCCATTTCAGATAGAATTGAGATGCACAACAACGTTGGAGCACAACGTGACAATTGGAACCACTTATTTCTCACCTCCATTAATGGGATAACTCTCACTGCTTCAACAATGGCTGGAATTGGAGCCATATTTGCAAAATCTGGAACACCCTTTATAGCCCTTAAACTCTCTTCTACCGTACTTTACTTTGCTGCCACTGTTATGTTGGTGGTTATGAACAAAATTCAGCCATCACAACTTGCTGAAGAACAGAGGAACTCTGCTAGACTCTTCAAGCAACTTTATGCTGAAATTGAGACTATTTTATCTCTTCAAAGTCCTTCAATTACTGATGTTAATGAAGCAATTGATAGAGTTCTAGCAATAGATAAAGCATACCCACTTCCTCTTTTAGGCTCAATGCTTGAAAAATTGCCCAAGACAGTGGAGCCAACAGTGTGGTGGCCAAAGCAAAAGCAGAGAAAAAGTACTGGAGGGTACTTTGGGAATATAGAAAATAATGGAAATGGTTGGAGTGAAAAATTGGAAGAGGAAATGAGAGAGATTGTTGGGGTTATAGAAAGTAAAGATTTAACTGAGTATTTGAGGTTGAGTTTAAAAGCTCTTAAACTTAATAGATTCTTAGCAATTACTGGTCCTGTATTAACAGGTTTTGGTTCTTTGGGGTGTGCTTTTGTGGGATGTAATATTAGTCCTCATGGACACGCTTGGGCTGTGATTTTGGGAGTTGTTTCAGGAGCTTTGGCAAGCATTGTGAATACTATTGAACATGGTGGACAAGTTGGAATGGTGTTTGAAATGTATAGAAGTAATGCTGGGTTCTTTAAGCTTATGGGGGAGTCAATAAGATCAAATTTAAGTGAAACAGATTTTGAGAGAAGAGAAAATGGTGAAGTTTTTCAATTGAAGGTGGCTTTGCGTTTGGGTAGGAATTTATCAGAACTTAAACAACTTGCTGCTGCTTCAAAAAGTGGTGTTGCCTGTTGTGAAGATGAGTTTGCTAGCAAGCTTTTCTAGTCACTTTAATACGATGAGAATTTTTAACATTTAATTGGTTTGTTAATCAGTATAGATCCAATCTGTAATGTTAATTATTAGACAAATTTGATACCGATAGTCTTAACTCTAATTAATGTACCAAAGTCTAAAGGAAGGAATATAATTCTTGTTAGTGTTAGAAATTGAAGAGGTATCGATGGATAAATACCAAATTAATTAATTTATACCAATATATCATTGACAAATCATAGGATTTGACAAATTATAAGTATAGTTAAAAAAATTAAAAAAATAACCTACTAAATTATTTAAAGTATTAACATTATTTTTCATCATTTAACTATTTAACACATTTTTAAATAAAATAAGAAATATACTTGTAAAATTTTTTTAAAAAAAATTCAATCTTCTTTTCAACAATTGAAATTTGTAGCATCGCAATAAGATATGAAGAAGGGGTTAAAAGATCACCAGACCCATACCACGATGACTGAGGCAATACTCAATCCTAGACCTAGCTGTTAATCCTTATGTCATTCCAATTCTTATGTGTTTAATATAAAAAAAATTAATAATTTTATCTACGTAAATAATATAAAATAAATATATGTTTAGGTTCAGTTTGTAAGATTCTTATTATTTCGTAAAAAATTTACTATTAAGAATTTTTTTTCTTTTTAAATTTAAACAAAATTTTTAATAAAATTTTAATTATTTAATATTTAAAGTCACACATTAAATAATAAAATTTTTATTTAAGTTTGATCAAAATAATTTTTAAAACTTTGAGTAATTTTTAATTACAATTACTTCATTATATATATATAAATACAAACATGAATGTTATATGTGATATTTCATTATATTTAATAAAAAAAATTAGATAAAAATTAATTTTGTATTTACATGATACAATTTTTATAAATAAAATAACTTAAGAACACTCTTACTAAACATAATAATAGCCCTTGAGGCTTAAATGAAGAAACTTAGGTGACATTTTTTCAAATAATAATGGATCACCTTTTTTAATTAATTTTTAATATATGTTTATAAATTTTTTTTTTATACATATTTTCAAAAATATAATATTGTTGAAGCTCAAATTTTGTCGCAGACTGCATATGAAACAATAATAAATATTGTTATGCATAAAAAAAATTTGTACTATAAATATTAAATGTTAAAATAAATTTTATTTTTAAACATGTGGTTAATTTTGAGTGTAAATTAATTAAAAGTTAAAATATTATTATACATAAAATTATTGTAGAAAAAAATATATTTTTATTATAATTTAATAATTACAACAATTCATATATCATTTAAAAAAAAAAAATATTCACATGTCGTATTTTAATATGCATAAGTAATCCTACAAATCTCTGGAAGTACAAATTTGTGTTGGGAAAAAAGGGACAAGTGTGAATGTTGGGTCGCTTAGCTTTAAAAAAGTAAACTTTAATTCTTGATTTTTTAAAAGATGTATTATTAATCTTTTAACTATTTTAAAAATGCATATAAATTCAATTTAAATATTTTATTAATATTTAAGCATGTGAAAATCATGTGATATTATAAATAAGGTGTATAAATTGTCATGAATGAAAATATTAATTTCTCAAAAAAATATTTTTTTCATTTTACTGCCTGCCATTTTCTTCCATTTATTTTGAGTCTCTGGCAATTTTTTTTAATTATCTTTTATTTTATTTTTTTTATTTTAGAGAATCATCTTTTATTTGTTATTTATCAATTTATCTCTCACATTCCACCAAGCAAGAGCACCCCTTCACCACTTGTAAGCTCTTTGTATGATTCCTTAAGTTCCTTGTCCTTAGAATCTTTACCAAGTTTCAAGCCCTCTTTGGACACATTCTGAATTTTTGTGTGCTCATAATCTATCAGCTATTGCATCAGATCCTCGTTAGCATATATTGTAGAAATGCAGAAACCTGATATTAGTGCTTTTTATGCGTGAGGAAAAGAATGAGACATGCATGTACAGAAGCTCCATACTTTTGAAAATCAATCGAGCAGTAGCAAGGATTATCACAAAAGATGTTAGTTTAAAAACTCAAAGCAAACAAATTTTTCAAATAATTTGACCTAAAACATAGTTTATATAGCATTATTGGCGCAGCAATCCTACTTAAGTGGATAATTTTTTGGTGATGGATTAATTTAATTAATATACAAAGAGAATAGAAAAAATGGAGAAAATAAAAGAAATGGAGGTGAGATATAGATAGATATGTGATAAATGGAGAAGAAATGGTAAAGTGTGAAAAAAAATTAAAAAAATTAATATTCATTAATAATTGATAGATGTATAAAAGTATAATTGGCTTTGATTATTCTTCTAACAACTTAAGCTTTTAAAAGAGTTGGAAGCCCTGTGTTCAAAGCTCAGCAACTCTAATTATTGAATTGTAAGTGTTTGGTCTATACGGTGCATAGAATCGACCCTTATAAAAAAGTAATAAATATATAAAAATATAATTAAGTTTTCTTGCAACAACTTAAGATCGTGAGAAAGTTGATTTCTAGTAATGACAAATTATATCAATGTCACGTAATTTTTATATGCTTAAATATTAGTAAAATATTTAAACTAAATTTACATTTATTTTTAAAATAGTTATGGGATTAGCAATACACTTTTTGAAAAAATTAGATATTAATAAAGATATGTTTAATTAAAACTTAAAGAAACTTTAATAAAATTAAAATTCTAAAATGTCTAGTGATTTTAGTAGACCTTTTAAAGACTTTGCATATATTGTATTAAACTTTTAAGAACTCTATATTTGAATAGATTTCTATGACTTTTTTAATAAATCTTTATATATTGTTACAGGAACTTTTATTACTATCATCACACTTGCTTTTTATTTCTTGTATGAAACAAAGTTTTGAGATTACATAAAATCCATGAAAGAGACATTGACCTCTATCACTACTATTATTAGAGTTTATAGTTTTTATTGAGCTAGCAACCATGACAAAATAACTTTCCACCACCACCGACCCAAACCACATTTTTCAAATCTATTCCTCAATCCAATAAATCTATCACACCTCTTCACTTTCTTTTCTATAATTTAATTTCTCAAACCCATCTAGTTCTTATTGTCAAAAATTTTCTCTTCTCTACCTTCGGCACAAAATTTTAGAAATTACCTAGACTGAGATATTACTTATGATATATTTTATTTATAAATAAAAAAATATTTAAAATTTTAAAAATTTTCTTATTAAGTAAAATTTTTAAAAGTTATTAACATTTTAAATATCTTAATATTTTTATCAATATTTAAAAAATAGTAACTAAATATAGCTAAATTTAAATAGCCTTTTATATAAACTGTTAAATTTTTATAGATTATTAAAAAATGTTAAATAAATTTATTTAAATTTTTAAGAACTTTTAAAATTTATAAAAATCACTTAAAAAAAAATCTTAAAGTGCAACTTTTAATGTAGGAAAATTCTTGAAAAATTTTGAAATATACTACGAGATATCCGTTAAATACAAATTTTGTATGAAAAAATTAAAAATACACAGAATGCCAAAATTGCCCCCAAAATACACATCCCTGCCAAAATACACATCCCTACCAAAATACACACCCCTACCGAACAACATTTCCATACATCCACCGAACGAGTTAAATCTACCGAACACTACCACCGTCTGCCACCACATTCGTCTGTGCAACCCGCCAATGTCTTGATAACTTAGGCACCATCCGAGCTCCATCGCAACCCAGCCACCGTCCGAGCTCCATCACGAACGGGATTTCCTACAAAAATTCAGAATTTACATAAAATCAAATATTTAGGTATTGTTTTACCATTTTTTAGTTTATATGTTAGTATTTAATTTATTATTGCTGTATAATTTGGTGATTAAAGGGGGAGATTAAAAATCTGGTGATGGGTGTTCGGGGGGGGGGGAGGGGTGGAAGAAGATAAACAGTAGGTTCGGTAAGGGGTGCCGAACCAAACTGTTTTGTTCGGTAGGGCCATACCGAACCTAACAGTTTTGTTCAGTAGGGGAGTACCGAACCAAACAGTTTTGTTTGGTTTTTCCTTACCGAACCTACCTATTTCCTTAAATGATATTTCCTGAATTTTTTTTAATATTTTTTTGTGTGATTTCTTCATTCATTTAACAAATTTGTTATGTTAGGTATGAGTAAACAACCTCAAACTGCTTCACATAGAAAAAGAAACGAAGAATTGTATGAAGCCGAAGGACTTGTTTATAGAAGAAGATAGCATAGACAAATGTCTACAGTTGGGCCATCAAATGTTCAAACGACTGTAGATCAATCCACAAATTTCAGAGGATCAGACTGGATTTGTGGACGGCATTTTACATGGGCCAAGTGACCATACCGTTGATCCGTTAGTAGAGCATGAGGTGGAACATGATGAAGTTCACGAAGACACCTCATCTCAAATTGGTCCAAAGAATTTGTCGGTGTTGAAGAGTTTTAAAACTCACATAATAAAATATGGAATAAAACTAAGTATTTTATTTGTGAAATGTTATTATCGATTTAAAATTAATTAAATTTTTTTAACTATTTGTAATTTTGTTTATTTTTAGGTTGATCGTGAATTGTCAAGACCTATTAGTCATTCCACGGGACAAAGTGATTGGGATAGAGTTTGTATACATCAATGATTTCAATCTCTCCAATACCCAGCAATAATTATCCTCTTTTTTAAATTTCAGATATGCACACGCAATAGAGAATGTCAAATTTGTAGAAGTAACTCCAACAATCTCAAGAAGTGGCAATTTGTACTCACTACTACAAAATAGTCAATAGAGGGCGTTTAAAAAATGCCTTCTAAAGTAATAGAAGGCACTTCTTCATGCGCCTTATATGCAGGTGCTATTAAAAAATTATGATTTTTAAAGGCATTGATTCGCTTTTTCAAGCGCTCTCTTTATTGACTAGTAAGTGCCCTCTTTGTTTTGAATTGTCATGTATCAAGTTTATAGGGCGTTTAAAATGCCTTCTTTATTGTTTTATAAAGCGTTTAAAATGCCTTATATAATATTTCATCGTTTAGAAAGCATTTTAAACGCCTTCATTTTCTTGTTACATAGCATTTAAAACGCCCTAATAATTAATTTAGATGGCATTTTAATAGCTCTCTATTTATACTACACTTTTGATTCTCTACTAGTTAAAGAAAGCGTTTTAATCGTTCTATAATATTAATTATATATAAAAAAAAATATAATATATATGAAACGAAAATAACTGGCTTTTATTCACAAATATTCAAATATAGTACCTAATATACAATGATTAAATTTATTAAATTAAAATAAATTCAAAAGTGAATTTTTTTAATAGCAAAGATATATATAAGTAATTGTAATTAACAAAATTACATTTAATTGCAAAGTATATATTATAAAAAAATCTACCTAGCTACATATATGTCAAATGAAATTAACATGAAGTGCAATTAAAAAAAATAATTTATCTAATTAAGATCCAAATTCTTCAAATTCAAATATTATCCTGCAACAAAAAATAAGAAATAAGATCAGCTCATCAATGATATATAAAAAATAAAAACTCATGAATTCAAAGATTTGAATACATGCGAATGAGAATTAAAGTGAAAGAAAGACGAAAATCATATACCTTCTAATAATTATGATCGTCTTCATGGGTTGAGAGAAAATCATAGACATAATGACACCAACTTTGCCGTAATTCATTCAACTCATTTTGTAAGTACCTATTTTTTTTGGAAAACTGCATGTAAAAGAAATTTATAAAATTAATCATTAATATACTGACATAAAAGTACAAAATATTCATATATATATGTTGTGTATGCGCGTGCAATTATTACAAGATAATATTTGTACAAAAAAAATACAAAAATATCACACAATAATGACAAAGCAATGATCAAGAAACCAATATTTCATACTTCACAAATAATCTCCTGAATGCAGCAAGTCAAGATTAACACAATTGAAATGAAAGATGTGCCATATATACATCTCACAAAACAAAGAATCAACATATGGGAATTTGACTTTTGTTCACTTCAGACTTTATAGCAACTAAACAGACCAATTCAAGTGAAAATACTGAAAAAATATAATGGCTTTATTATACTATTTGCTGTCACACTCAGGGACGTACCCAGAAATATTTTCTAGTAGGGCTGATATATATTAAAAAAAAATTCTAATTTTTTTCATTCATAATATCAAGATTTATAGCTAACATTGAAAAAATAATATAAACTTAAAAAATAAACAAAAAAATTTATTTAAGTTGTGCCCGACGATGCTTTATAGTATAAAATTCATCAATTATCAAATCAAATTTAATTTTTTCTGCAAACTCTCTTTCAATATAGACAATCATACAATCTTGAAGAAATTCCTCCATTTTATTTCAAAGTGATGTTTTAATGAGTTTCATAACCGTAGTTGCTGTAAAGACTGAAAGGATCAAACTAAACGAATTAATCTATAAATCAGATAATATATCTGTGATTGTCCTGTTCTAACTAGCTCTTCACACAATTTAGATAGAAAATGTATGTTTCAAAAATCTAAGTGTTGTACAACAGTCATCTCATAAAATTTCAACTGACATTTTAAGTAACATATTTAATATAATAATGGTGAATTGTTATAAAAAAAATGAGTGCTAAATACATATAAATTTATAATTAAATAAGCATTTAAATTAATAATTATATAATATTTATCGATCAAACGTTTAAAAGCTATAATTTTTAGGAATATATAATACATAATTATTGATATGAGTATAAATTGAAATATAAATATTTTAAATATTTAGTATTTTTAAAGAATAATACGTAACTATAATAATTTTATTTTTTTTTATAAAAAAGAAAAAGAAGAAGAAGATACCAAATGTATAGCATTACAGAACCAAAAAATAAAGCAATAATCAATAAATAGCAGATAGTAGAGCAATGGAAGCGGTAGCAGTCAGCAGAGCAATGAAAGCAACAACAGAACAATTGAAAGTAATAATTTGATTAAGATTTTAATTAATATAACATATTAAATTATATTTATATTATAAATATTTATTAAAAAAATTTAAAGAAAGCTGTCCGGGTTGAAGCCGGTACAACACATGCTGTAAGTCCGTCTCTGTTCACACTGTGTGACACACTACCAAGTCTCTAGAATTAGGCAACACTGCAAACAAAATGCTATAATTTTGAAAATAAAATATTACTTGAATACCATTATTTTTGTGAACACCAAGCCTTCGAGTTATATATTCTCTCATAAATAACATAGTATGGTAACCACATTCATGACCAAATTATAATTTACCATCTAAGATAGGAGTGATTCCAAGTTCCAACTTAAGAAGCTTAACATTATTCATATTTCAATCCCCTGACCATACATGAAAACATCAACAGAGGAAGGACCGTTTGCAGACTTAATTAACTTAATTTGCTAATTAACAGAAACAACAATTTCATGCCAACACCAATGAATCAACAATACATGCTTGGTTATAATTCTTTAGATTTACATGCAACCTGTGCAGTCACAATTGGGTTCCACTAGATCTTCACCAGTTAATTATGTTCTACAGGTCAAACAAGCAAAATTGAATTCCTTAATTGGGCTCCACTTGGTTAATACATGCTTGGTTATAATTCTTTATTTTGTATGTTCCTCAAACAAGCAAAATCTCTGGAAGTCTATTTTATGGTTTGTAAATTACATGTAGTAGTCTCCTAGTCGCTCAAATTGGGTCAAGTTTATGTTCTTTTCATGCCATGTTAGTTAAAAGTTTCTTGTTTTATTGCTTATTTTTTTTGAACTTTTGTCACCCACATGAATCTATTAATCTGTAACATTCCATTTGCATCACCATCCTCTGTTCACAGACTCGATGATGAATTAGTAAGAAACACACATAGATTAACAAACAGAGCTCGAAAAATAAATCAGATTAACAAACTAATAATTCAAATTACTACAAACTTCAAAATTCAAATCAAATCCTTATGCATATTTAGATTAGATTAATTGTTTCAAAGATTAAAAAACACAACAAAGTTCAAAATTCAAATTCCTTATGCATATTCATATCCATTTGCTATTTAGATTAGATTGTATCATTCATAGACTTCAAAGAAAATAAAAGGTTTTAGATGATCATTAGAGTCTTACCGGCACGAATAGTAGAGGTTTCACTAACGACGAACGACGACTAAGAACGGCACCAATAAGTTGATTGTGTGAGCGCTAGACCTACTATAATACGTAATTATGAATACCAGGCCAGTTTGCACGATCTTGATTATCCATGAAGCTTTTGATTTCGTGGTATTGTTTAGGGGCGATAAATTTTCAGATTGGGGGCGTTGAGAGGAGGAAGAGACGCCCTAAAAAGTTGATTCAATACTGATGCTTAACAAGGCGCTTAAAAGAAGGAAGAGACGCCCTAGTAAACCCATTTGAGAAGGATTTGAATGATTCGTAAAAGGCGTTTAAAACGCCCTAATATTCAGATCGATGTTCTTACAAGGCGTTTAAAACGTCTTTATTTAGCTGTGAAGCGGCAACTCTTACAAGGCGTTTAAAACGCCCTTTAAAACGCCTTTATTCAGAACTCTTACAAGGCATTTAAAACGCCCTTTAAAATGCCATATTATAAGCCTTTTCTAACGCTTTTGCAACGCCTTAAATTTTATTTTAAAAATTTATAATTATACATGGCGTGTTAAATGACTTGTATAATAATATATGTTAAAGCATTTTAAACGCCCTTAATACATCTTAATTATTAAAGGCGATTAATAAAAATGAATTTTATTATTAAACGCTTTCTATTACTTTTAAAGGCATTTCATTCATTTCAAATGCTATTAATTATATAATTTCCAAAATAAAGAAACGCCTTCTATTGATAAAATTGTAGTAGTGACTTGTTAGTCTTGTAGGTGCAATCCATGATAATCACATGAGGAAAAGCTCTTAACAAATCAATGGAGATTGGATGAGCAAAAAATAGATCTGTAATAACCTCATTAACATCATTGCTCCTATGCCACTCCATATAATTGTGAACAACCAATAAATACATTAATTGTTGGGAAATTGACCTTCCATCTTGTTCTTTAAGCCTATGTTTTTTACGAGCATTGTATATATATTTCATTGTACTACAATTTTGTTCATTATTTTGCTTCATCTTATACAAAATGTGTTTTGGCCTAACGTTGCACTTTGTCATATCAACAAGCAAATTCATCTCTTCATTATTGAGTTTTTCGGCATGTGGATGACCCTCAAGATATCGTGTCAATCGGTGATTATGTGTACCGCAACTAACTGTCAACTTCCAGTGAGAACTATTTTCGATCATCCTTCCTTTTAAAGAAAACGGACAATTACATTTTCTTGTTCCAATTCGTTTCTCCTTCTCATCCTCTTTTTTATCTTTGGGGTCTTTCGATTTTGCTTTGGAACAATAGACTCCACTTCTTTTACATGCAAAATCAATCCTAGGTCTCCTACCATCTAAACCAGTGTCAGACTTCTTCATCACAACCACCATCCCATTACTTGTCCCATTAGACTTCGTCTATGAGATCAACTCTTCTTTTGAAATAAATATCTGTAATAAAATAACAAAAATTAATACATTTAAATTATGTAATACGTAGTATTTATTAAAATATATAACATATCTCACTCTATCTGTATTGAACAATTTGGTGCAGTCGATAGTTTGTCCATCTTGTAACTCGTATGCTAAATCCTGTAAATAAAAATTGAATTTTTTTACTTCTTCTCACAGAGGTTCGGTAGGAAAAAGTTAGAATTTTATAAAAGGTTTAGTAGAACAATATGAGAATTTTATGAAAGGTTCGGTAAGGGGTACCGAACCTCATGAAAATTGTTAGCACCACTTTCAAACTGGAACGGTAAGGATTACCGAACATATCATATATGCTCAGTAGGTGTTGCTGAACCACTGTGCGATTTGCAAAAAAAAATATTTATATACCTATTTTAATTACTTTTTGTCTCCATTTTCTTCAAAAAGTTTCATCTCTTTTGTATCATTCATATATGTATCCTCCATTTCTAATATTTTGCATTAAGATTTAGAGTTATTAATGAATATGGAGATGGAGGTGGAGGTGAGTGGAGGAGAAGAGGTGGGATGTATGAAATTAGTTTAAGAATGTGGGATGTGGGGTATGGGTGTGAGGGATGTGGGGTGTGGGTGTGAGGGATGTGATGTATTTTTTAAGTTTTAGTAAAAAAGGTAAATTTATCATTTTAGTATATTTAAAATATTAAATAATTTAACGGGATGCCTCGTAGTAAAATTCAGAATTTTTCGAGAATTTCCCTTTAATGTATTGGCTTTCCGAAGCTATCATCTCCTACACCACTGTTTCGGATTATCTTCTTCTGCCCCGTCAATCATCTTTCATTGCTCTACTGTGCCTCTCATTGCTGTAATTTGTGGTTCGTTAATTACTCTTGCTGTTGTGTTTCCGTATTGGATGAGCGAATCTTTGGGTTGTAATTTGGGGTTTGGCCAATTCATTATAGTAGATTTTCCTTACTTATTCTGAAATACAGTGAATTCGGTACTCTTTACTATCAGAGTAATAATTCAAGTAACTGTTACTTGAATTTTTTCGTTGTGGTAGAACTTCTCCGTCTCTGTCCCTTTATTTTTGGATTGCTTCTATTTTGCCTAAAGCTTCTGCAGAATTAACACACATTGTTTAACATATAGATAATCTTTTGAGAATACGTAATATATCAAAGGCAAGTACATGAAGGATGTCCATGCTGACAATTATTAGAGGAAAAAAGTATCTGAGAATAGTAGTTAATAGTACTACTCTAAGTGTTACCTGAAAAATGCAGTTCTCTATGGATATTATCACATAGATGTTTAATTGATTGTCCATAGAATCTTTAGCTAGTACCTAAGAATTAAGTGCATATGCAAGCTGGAGTTGTGATTTATGATCAATGCTCACAAATTCATTCTTAAGGCATAAGAGTTGTGATTGTTGTAAACGGGATAGGGGGTTCTAAATCTAATAAACTGGTTAGTTGGCCTGGAATTAGCATTTTTATAGTTGGCATAGTATGTTGCAAACTATT
Organism: Elaeagnus macrophylla; assembly: GCA_029378325.1. Lineage (NCBI taxonomy): Eukaryota > Viridiplantae > Streptophyta > Magnoliopsida > Rosales > Elaeagnaceae > Elaeagnus > Elaeagnus macrophylla. Next base: position 29,092,538 of record CM055640.1, on the reverse strand, counting down.
ATTTAGGCACAATAGGATGTTAAGGTACTGTATGAGTTGCTACCAATTTGGGTGGGAAATGCTATTAAGTCAAATTGGATGATAAGAAACGCTATTAATTTTTCTCTATTCTTTAAGTTTAAGCCTAATGATGTAGCTGTGGTTTGTATTATTTTTACCTCTGCCTTAAAATAAAGGATCTGAAAGGCATCGTGCTTCTGCACTGAATATGATTAGTAACTGTATTCTTCAGCATATTAAGTGGAAGGTTTAATGCTTCCTTTTATTTGCAGAATTCATATCTTCTTTCAGTAAGTCCCATATTACTGTGGCAACTTTTTTCAGTTGAAAATGCTTTAATTTTGTGGATGACTACATGCAGTTGCATCCCTATTTCTCGTCCTTAATATAACTGCATAAAAGGAGGAAGGGAATGAGGCTGTTGAAAATAGAGCTAACAATTAGAGGACGACAAAAATGTTTGCTCTATTGAGCGCAAAGCCATGGAGGAAGGAATAGTTATCTTGAAGTCCACAGTCAAGCAAATTGAATATGAGATATATACAAAGACAAAGTATGTATATGGTGCAGAATCTTATGTTGTGGCACTTTAGAATGGGTCACCCAATTTTCAGTATTTAAAACAATTATTTCTATCTCTTATTCAAAATAAAGAATTGTCTGATTTGCAATGTGAAATGTGTGAACTTGCCAAACACCATCACACCTCGTTTTCAAAATCTAAGTACACACCTTCAAAGCCATTTGTCACAGTCCATAGTGATTTATGGGAACCATCTCGGTACCCAAATTACACTCATGTAAAATGATTTATCACTTTTATCGATGATCATACTCATATATGTTAGGTATACTTATTAAAAGATAAAACCGACGTTCGAACTGTGTTCATAAATTTTCACTTTATGGTTAAAACGCAGTTCCAAATCCAAATTCAAATATTGCGTACTAATAATGGTACTAAGCATGTTAATCATTTCCTAAAAGATTATCTTCAAACCCATGGCATCATTCACCAAACCTCGTTTGTTCATACTCCGCAACAAAATGGAATTGCTGAACGAAAAAATAAACATCTCCTGGAAGTTGCCAGGGCCCTCATGTTCACTACCAATATGCCAAAAATGTTCTGGGCGGATTCTGTGTTGACATCTACCTTTCTTATAAATAGAATGCCCAGTCGTGTCCTTTCTTTCTGCACACCTATTCAGGAATTAAAAAATTGTTTCCCAATCTCCCGTTTTATTTGAAACATCCTGCTCAAAATATTCAGTTGTATAGCTTTCGTACACATTCATCCACACAATCTAGGAAAGCTAGACCCTCGAGCCCTTAAATGTATTTTTATTGGCTACTCTCCCAATCAAAAAGGGTATAAGTATTATGACCCTTCTACAAAAACTGTTTTTACTAGACTTGATATGACATTTTTTGAAATCACTCCTTACTATTCTTCCAAAACTACTCTTCAGGGGTAGAATATGAGGAAGATCAGTTTTGTTCATTTGATCTTTCATTTCCAAATAGTACTATATTTCAGACACTAGTACTAACTTGAACTGTTACACCGCTTCATAGACCACTTTACTTTAATGAACCATTTATAGAAAACTGTTTAGATTCAGGAGGAGATGTAGACACACAAGCAGACAAGGAGATACTTGTTTACTCAAGGAGGCCAAAATCAAAGTACAATGGAAAATTCATAATTGACACACTATGAAAGTCCAGCTCGATGATGGATCCAAATAACCTCGAGCTGTCCTTAAATCTAGGTAACTCTGATTCTGCTGATGATTTACCCATTGCTCTCAGAAAATAAAAGCGAACCTGTACCTTTCATCCTATATCAAAATTTATGCCATATAATACTTTGTCTCCCAAATTTCATGCTTTCAGTACTAATCTTGACAGGATAACCATTCCTACAAATATTGATGAGGCTTGAGAAATACCCAAGCGGAGAGAAGCAGTAATGGAAGAACTACGAGCCTTAGAAAAAAATGGAACATGAGATGTGGTAGATTTACTTAAAGGAAAGAAACCAGTGGATTGCAAGTGGGTCTTTACCATAAAATATAAAGCTGATGGAATGGTTGAACGATACAAGGGACGTCTAGTTGCTAAAGGGTTTACTCAGACATATGAGATTGACTATACTAAAATATTTGCTCCAGTCGTAAAATTAAATACGATTCGAGTACTACTATCATTAGCTGTGAATCTAGACTGGACCCTCCAACAGTTGGATATCAAGAATGCATTCCTAAATGGGGTATTAGATGAATAAATCTTTATGACATTACCATCCGGTTTTTGTGAGAATAACAACTAGAATGTGGAATGAAAACTAAAAAAATCCCTTTACGGACTTAAACACTCACCTAGATCATGGTTTGCAAGAGTGATAAAAGGCCAAGGTTACCAACAAGGACAATCAAATCACACGATATTCTTTAAACATTCCCAAAATGGGTTGAAAACAATCTTAATTGTATATGTTGATGACATAATACTTACAGGCGATGATTTGGCTGAGATAGACAGACTAAAGAAAGTCCTTGCTACTGAGTTTGAAGTAAGAGATTTGGGACAAATATGGTATTTTTTGGGAATGGAGATTGCTCGGTCAAAAAAGGGTATAAGCGTCTCTTAACTAAAGTATGTTCTTAATCTACTTAATGAGACTGGTTTGCTTGGGAGCAAACCAAGTGACACTCAAATTGAGACAAGAAAGAAAATGGAGATTGACGAGAAATCAGTAGAAAAAGAAAGGTATCAAAGATTGGTAGGAAAGCTAATATACTTATCACATACAAGACCCGATATTGCATTTACAGTTAGTATAGTAAGTCAACATATGCACTCTCCAAAAGAAGTTCATCTAGAAGCTGTCTATCAAATCCTTAGATATCTCAAAGGTTCTTCAAGAAAATGACTCTTTTTTAAGAAAATATGGTAAAGAAAAATAGAATTTTTTTCAGATACTGATTGAGTAGGTTCAATTGAAGATAGGAGGTCTACTACTGGATATTATACATTTGTTTGGAGAATCCTAGTAACATGGAGAAGTAAAAATAGAATGTAATAGCTAGAAGTAGTGCTGAGGCTGAATTTTGAGCAGTTGCACAATGGATCTGCGAAAGACTGTGGTTAAAAAAACTCCTAAAAGAATTAAAAGTCCAAAGTGAAGCTCCACTCAAGGTCTATTGTAATAACAAGACAGCCATCAACATCTCACTTAATCCAGTTCAACATGATCGAACCAAACCTGTTGAAGTTGATAGATATTTTATAAAAAAAAATGTTGAAAACGGCATCATTTGTATGACATATATACCCATACAAGAACAAACGGCAGATATTTTCACCAAGGGACTTTCACGTCAAAGTTTCGATGGTTTCATAAACAAGTTGAACATGATTAACATCTATAATCCAACTTGAGGGGGAGTATGAAAATCCCGATTTGTTAGGGATTTAAAGTTCAAAATTCAAAATATAGTTAGATAAAAATTAGGAGATGTAAATATAGTCTACACATATTATTATTCAGAAAATAATAAAACACATTGTTTTATTCCACACTTTTCTTGGCCAACCTTTTTCCATTGCTTAAAATTTTGAGTTCTAGATTTTATGGGAGTCTGACAGAAATTAAACTAATTAGTTTAACAAGGTAAAAAGAAGTTTGGTAAATATGTTCAGTAAGGGTTTTATTAATGTACTTGCATAATGTCTCTTCTTAGAGACAACAAGAATTTTTATAGTTTTTTCTATTTTCATACAATAACAGGATTGATATACCGTATGCGATGGTGCAGATATGGATCAAAGCTGGCAACATGAGCCAAAACGATGGTGATTCTTATTGTCATCTGATTCCCAGTAATCCTATTATGGTGCTTTTAAATCATCATCAAATCTCTGTTTTGGATCACTTTTGCCAAAAAGCTTGTCAGTGTTGGCTGCAGTGAGCACCATCAAGCCAAGGAAAAGCAAAATTGATACCACTGATAAGGCAAGCGCAACGAGAGAAGCAATGAGACAGTTTACTTTGTGTGCATATTCAACAGAGGCTAGTGCAATAAAGGTAACTGGAAACGAGTAAGCCCACCATGCAATATTGAACCTCCTCATAGATTTCTTGAAAAGTGCTGGCCTACTAACCTGTATTAGAGCAGATGGTGATTTGTTTGGTGTAATATTTTCATATCATATCATATCATATAAGTAAAGAGGATGTGCGTCTGAATGAAAATTACCAGAGAAATGAACATAAACAAAGAAAGATAGAAGAGCATCTTTGATTGGGTATCAAAAGTCCCTGAGATAGAGCTCCAAGCTAAACTTGCCAAACTAGGAGTGGCAGGAAACAAAAGAAAGGTTGGCTGCAGGGTGGCTGGAAACTGTTTCCTACCTATTAAACGCTGATAGAGGGTAACAAAGAGAATAAAATAGTGTGCCATCCCAAGAGAGAACATAAAAACTGCACTCTCTTTCCAACCCATTTGTGCTGCTGTTTGAGAACCCACCAGGTTTGCTATCACAGATATATGGCTGGTTGGATTTGCCACCATTGATAGGAAACGCTTTTCTGTGGTGAACCATTGTCCATAGAATTTTAAATCAAGTATAAAAATGGGAACGGTGAAAACCCACTAGAGAACAACTTTTCGAAGGGCCTTGGGAACTATTAGTGGTGCTGATTGAAGCAAGAGAAGCCATGAAATCCATGGAGCGTACGAGTAGTTCAATTCTATGTGGTGTGAGAACTCTGCCTTTACCAAATGAAAGTGAAGCGAACATTTGAGAATGTAAAGTGAAGACAGTAAAGTTGATGCTATAAGTGCAAGACAATAGAGTAAATCAAAGGTTGTAGAAGGGAACTTGTGGAATATGAGATGGGTAGCTTTAGAGTCATTTCTAGGCAGTGTCAAAACCTTCCATAGTAAAGCCTGGGCACCAAAAGAGATGCTTATTCTGAAATATCCTGCGTGGATGCTACTTAATGTGGATTTTTGTAGTGTTTTGGTTTTTGTAGGGTTAATGGAGCGGTCACAATTTACTTGACTGTTAGTAATATAAGCATCGATTGTGGCCTGAAATGGAGGTTTGTTCTCTGTTTCCTCCATTGACAGTGAGCTAAAAACCTAAGCTAGTGGCTTCAAATGGTAGTTGATACTTCATTCTTTCCAATAAATGAATAGGTTTTATATAAGGAGAAAAGTGAGGCCTAGAGGAATGTTTACAGAATTGATGTAACATTGAAAATTGAAGCCACCCCATCATTACACCACACCAATTAGAAATTGGAAACTTGGAATCAATTCCTAAGATTTGTTAAGACAAGTCAGTGTCTTGGTTTAGATTTATATATTTTCTAATTAATTTAACCAGTACTTGTAGGTTTCTAATAGTAAGATTTGGTTAGAGAAACATAGTACTAGATAACCATGAAGCTGATATTGCGATATTATTGCTCGACAACAGCCAAATAACTAGAGTTTGGGACCCAATTTGTTGTATGTTGAAGAAAAAAAAACGACTTGGAGCCAATGGTTACGTTTGATGGTTGTAAATTATCAACTATGCCCGGTAGGTTAAAGAGTCATTAAAAAAATTAGGAAAAACAATAAAAATAAAATCTTAAAAACTTATAATAACAAAAATAATACACAATGTGTTCAAAATTATATGTTTTTATAATTAAAAAAATAATTATTACATCATTTTTCTTTAAACGTTGTTCAAATTGAACTGCAATTATTTAGATTCTTTTAATATTAAATGTTATTTAATTAAACATTATTTAATATTATTTACATGTTATTTTTGTTATTATAAATATTATAGGTATTATTTTTAATAATTTAAAAAAAATTAATTAACTATTCCAGCCCTATCTACGAAGCACCTAATAAAAATATCCGAATACAAGAGAGAGTTGCAACAATGCAACTTGATAGATGGATCAAAATCTTCTAAAAAATCACCAAATTAACTCACATAAAATATATAATAATAAAAATAATATTTTTAATATTCATACTTTTTTAAATTAAAAATAAAAATATTATTTTTTATTATTAAAAATATTAAATATATTATTTTAAATAATTTTCTAAAATCTTTTACTAGTACGACAATAAGAAATCATAAAAAAAAAAAAAAAAAAAAAAAAAGAAAGATAAAGGATTAATGGTCATAAAATTAAACATATATTCATAAAATTATTAAATATATATATATATATATATATTTAGCGTTTTGGAGGGATTTAAAAAGGAGTTATAAAGAAGTTATGCTCTCAAGTTATTCCTAAAATTAATAACATTGAACCAGTGCAATAAGAAAAAATAATAAAAAAATCTTGTCATACTTTATATGCTTTTCGTAATTCTGTGTTGTGATATTTATATTAATTGTGAGTTTCACAACACCCATGGTGCATATAGTCTGCTATATTAAATAGGAAAAATTGTGACAGAAGTCTTTTTGTTGTTATAAAATGTATTATTTAATTTTTTAGTTTATAAAATATATTTTAAGTTTATTTGCTTGTAAAAAATATGTTTTACTTGTTAATTTTAACAAAAAATTGAATGAAAAATTAACTTTGTTATTACTTGACACATTTTTTATAAATAAATAAATTTTAAAATACTTTTTTCATAAGTAAGAAGATTTAAAAATAACTTTGGTAAGCTAGAAGATTAAATAATATTTATTACTTAATATTTTAGCTCTTCACCCATGGATGCACCGGATGTATTATAAGTCTTGAAATGCCTCCCGACTTTGGCTGCTGATGAATTGATGATTAATGATGTTTCCTTGTTATAATAAAAAGCTCTTAATTAAGCCTGTTTGAACACAAACATAGGGATATATACCATTAAAAATGATTTTAATAGAACAAAGAACTAGACATTTTCAATTTTGATGCCTTATTCTTTTTATCGATGTGGTTTATAAATATGAAGCATAAGAATATTGAAGATTGTGGAACCTAATAAAAGGTAAAAAAAAAAAAAATTAATTTTGATTGGCAAGTGAGATTGAGCATTAATATTCTAATTTGGAATTAGAGAAAGAGAAGGCTAGCTTATTATTCCACTTGAGCAGTTATCAGTAGTCCTACAACACTACTTAATCATCCATTCTTTACATGGTGGTTGCAGAATATATTGATGGGTTCGCATCAGTCTTAATATATTTGAATATTAATGTTAAATGTGCATCACCACATATATTCAAACATTAATTTGTATCCACACATTGAAAGGCTGCTAACTTTGCAGCAATGAAGTTATGTGGCCTTTGAAAATAGTGAGTTACCTTGTCGTGTGGGAGGGAATAAATATTGTAATATATTAGCAATCAGAATCTTTTATTATTTTATATAAACGTATTTATTTAAATATAAAGAATTAATTTTAATATAAATATTAATTATATTTTTTTAAAATTAATAAAACACATTACGTATTTATAATAATTTTTTTTTTCCAAGTTTAAACAAGGCATTGCAAGAAAAAATTGTTTTATATTATTAGATATGTGCCTATAAGTTAATTATATCGTAAATATTTAAGGTACAATCAACAAAAAGGTATTATTGTTAATTATGCCTATAAAGATTTAGATAAGGTTAATAACCTTACATAGCTCGTTAATAATCATACCTTATATATAGCTCGTTAATAATCATACTTAAAAATTTTTAAAAAATTTATAAAATTATGCCTTTAATTCACTTTTATATATAATTATTAATGTATCTAAAACTTTCAATTTTTTTAAGTCTATGTGTACCTAAATGAATTCGTGTTACAGTAACAATTTTTTGAGAATTGTTGTACTTCCTTTATACATAATTCTTCTATCGAGTGAATTTTTCACATAAATGTTTTGTGTAGCTTTATTTAATTCTTGAACATTTATTATTCCACACTCTTAATGTTACAGACACCATGTATACCAAGTGTTAAATATAAATTAATCCATCCCAAATAGTGCAATATGAGAGATCATAATTAACACGTATGACCCATGAGTTAACTTAATAAGCACTGAGTCAGCAAATAATCGACTAATAATTATCTCCTAATCTTTCAACAAAGAAATAATTATAGAGATATAATTTCAACAATAAAACAAGTCTATCACAACAACTATATTTTTTTTCTATATATATTTACTATGTGCACTTTACACAGCATCTTAGATCTTCGATCACACATAGAATATTTGACAAACACCATAGAGATACTTTCTTCACTAAATTTTTGTAATCACAATAAGAGATATTAGTCTAATCCTTTTTCATCACTTACCTAGACTTAATTAAGCATCGGAGTGACAAAGGTCACCATATCTTGTGGTGGTCCGAGTTTCTAACGATGTGTTCTCCTTTCTCAAGTTCAAAAGAAAAGAAGATGCAACCGATCGTCGATATTAACAAAAATTGGATTAACACCAAGTTTACCAACAGATATATACAATAGAGATTTGGGTAACGAATATAAAATTTTTCATATGTGATGAGGAGGTGGTGGGAGGAGAATGAGTTATAAACAAAGCAATTAAACTGGGGAGAGATAAACTGATCGTATGTACTAATAATTTCTTGTTTCCAATTAAGGCTACCACAAATTACATCTTTGTTAATACATTTAGAGGCTTCTAAAGAGCCTGATTTCAAATCCTTACTATTACTATTTCTTATTTCAATCTTAAGCTCACTATTGATGCTCGAATTATGAAGATAGAACACCCAGGTAGTGTACCATTGACAAGACCAATTTGTGCCTTCAGGAATAGTGTCTTTGGGCTCATTATATAAACACAAACTGGGCCTATTGGGCTTTCTGTTGCAGTTTTCTCTCACAGAAACCCAATCTTCATTCGAGTCCCAGTCATCCATTATCCATGACGACGCAACTTTGCCTGCGCACAACTTTCTGATTCTCTCCTCCGGAGAACTCATTTCACTTTTCCGTGTTGGACTCGGATCTATCTCAAAGTCCTCAACTAAGTTCCAGTCCCACAATTCATTACCCAACACACTCATTGGACTTCCCAAATCAAAATCACTCATTTCCTTAACTATAAACTTGACTTTCTTCACAAATTCATGATTAAGAAGTTGAGCAACTGACCATCTCTCCAAAGGGTCTCTCTTCAAACACTTCCTTATGAAATCCTTACCTTCTTCTGATAAGAAACTTGGAATATCAGGCACATCGGTGGTGAACCCAATTCGGTAAAGGGTCGTTACTGGGTCAACCATATCGAGCCATGGTTGGCCACCAGTAGCCATCTCCATCACAACGCACCCAAGTCCCCAAACATCAGCGGCGAACCCTTGTTGCTCACCACGAGCCACTTCTGGTGCCATGAACAATGGTGTCCCAACAATTGGCGACTCATCATGAGCTTCAACTTTCTTCGCACAACCCAGGTCAGCTATCCTCACTCCTTTATCTGCCACCAGAATATTTCTGCCTTTGATGTCACAATGCACTATCCCATTTGAATGAAGGTAGTCAAGTCCAAGTAGAATGTCTCTTGTGTACGTTTTGATTGTTTCTTCATTCAGCCCACCACCTATTCGGTGAATTGTCTCAAAGAGAGACCCGCCAGCTGCATATTCCATGAAAAGGTTGTAGAAAGGCTTGCCATTTTCGGTTGAAATGTTCCACCCTTTGTATGTTACAATTTGAGGGCAGTCTAAGGTAGATAAAATTTGTCGCTCTCTTTTAAGAGTTTCTGATTTTGAGAGCTCCATAGACTTGACAGCAAATATGTCGCCGGAGCCATGAGCTGTGGCAATATAAACCGTGGCCGACGAGCCACGACCAATGGTTGCTCCTCTTGTCCAACCCATTTTAGAGAAGTTAAAGCTAAAATGATGAGGTATTAATTTTTAAGTTTGGGTTTGATATGTTTTGGTTGGTGAAGGGCTGTGTAGTAGTGTCATATAAATAGAAATGTTTTTTTGTGTGTGTAAAGTTTGGTAGTTTGGCGTGACATAGTTTTCTTAATGCATGAAGCTATGCCCTTTCTTTTTTATATTTTCCCCTTTTGTAAATCATTTGGCTTTGGCCTTTATGTTCGAATGGACGGCCGCCTTCTATACCTTTCAAAATAAGGATCCACGTGGCAGAAGAAAGATGGATTGACTACTTTTGGCTGGCAGTTGCTTACTTGGCTTAGCGCCTTAACTATCCATCCATTTATTTTGGTACATGTGATGGGCATGTGCTCCGTTGAGCAGTAGATAGCCCAAGGGTCATGGTGTCACCTTGATGAACTCAATTAGGTACACATTAGATTGGGTCATTTATTTCACTGTTTAAAAGCTTAAAACAAATTAATGGATTTACTTAATCGAAGTCTATACCTTTTATTACGTTAAGTCATTAGTGTACTATGAACCAGCACCAATAATGTTTATTTTAAGATAATGGGACCTTTTGAGCCTTGGATAAGTTTGTGCCTTTGTGGTCAGAGAAAGTGGAGCTCTTAAAGCCAGACTATTTTAATTGGATGAAATTGCGGCTCGATATTTGATACAAAAGGTCCCAAATTCGTACCATGAAAATAATGAAATAATTAAAAGCATAGTGAAGCTCACAACAAAAAACGTAATAAAAAAATTGGTTTCCATAAAAAATGGTTGGACGGCTAGATAAGACTTAGTGGTGAAACACGTAATTCTCTGACCATGAATGAGTTGGAATGAAGGTGAAGACTCCAAGAGTGAAAGGCAAAAAAGCATAGTTGAGAATATGACAGTTGGAATTTAGTTGGAGAAAGGGCAAAGCCGCCAAAACCAAAGTGAGCAAACATTAATTCTCACACCAACCAGTCAGGTTGTGGTGCGTTACAAAGCACAACAGCTATATGGTTAGCTGTGCATAATCTATTTACAGTTACACTCTAGAAGAACTCTAGTTATCCTTACCCGAAGCAGTCCTGATATTATATATAATTATTTTATTAGTTGAGTTTTATATTCTCTTTTCTCGTTAAATGAACTTGTGAATGTATCGGTAATACTTGGTAGATAAAGCAACCGAATGGAATAGCAAAGTTCCTCACTTTAGGGCATGGTGTGTTTTTGGACTGTTAACACATGACACTTTGCGTGAGAGTGTTTGGGTACCTTGGCAGTACATGGCGTTGAAGCAAGCCATCATTGAGTTGGTTACTTCGCATGCTAATATTAACCCAATCTTTATACCTTCCTTTTATGTTTCTCTCTGACTCGTCTGTTGCCTTTTTTCAACTTTCGGCAAAGCTTTTTAATGCCATTATTTTACTTTTAACGTATTGCGATATATATATATATATATATATATAGATTTAATTATTATTATTGAAAAAGGTATTGCGATAATATAGGGGGTTAGCCATTCGTATATTGTTTGCATGCTAGGTTCGGTCGTGCTCATGTTTGTGTATCGGTGATACAATAAAAGTTTTTTAGATGATTTTTTTGTAAATTAAATTATATTTTTTTAAAATAATTAAACTATTTATATGCTAACTTAAATTTTAAACTTTTTACATGCTCAAATTGCACGATATATCCCCTTCTAAAAAAATTTCTAGTTCTGCATCTAACTTTAATATATATTATACAATTAGTGATTAATTATAATTAATAATTTCCTTTCCCTCCTAAAATTTAAACCAAACAAAGAAATGTCAAAAATTTCAATTATATCACATTGCATTCCTACATACCAAACATGGTTATGAGGTTTATTTTTCAAATCCAAGCTGCGTTAGGACGAGATTATTTTCTAAATGAGTCATAATTGCTCACTATGAGGTTTTAATCTTCATAATTTGTCCTGAAATAGGCTAACCATTTTAAAGTTCAACTCATGGATTAATCAGGTTGATCCTGTTACCACCTACCACTCAACCTCAACTTGTACACAAGATTAATAAATCGATTAGAGATTTTTACACGAAGAATTGTTCAATGAGGATTGGAACAAATTCAATCAGAATGGTTGATAGTTCAAAATATATCATTGTATTTTTTCTGTGTCACAAATGTACAGCCCAGTTTTTTCATAATCAAACCAGAACATATGTCAACAAAAGGCTTCAAGTGTTTAATGAAATTAGTCCTTTACTTGTCTTGGGCGTCGGCGAAGGGTAGAAATCTTGAAGAAACTCTTTTAGCTGTAAGCCTTTGATTATTATTTTTTAACAACTAAAATGTTTTGGGTGGAATTAAAGGCCATATAGCCTAACACTTAAACTCTATACATTACAGTTTTCTTATGGGAAAACTTGGTATAGGCTTGAGATATGTGAAAAGTTACAATGTTCGAAAACAATTACATGGATATGGGCGGAATGAATGTTATTAGTAAAACTGTCATCCATTTTTTTTTTTTTACTTATTTGGAGAAGGTATCATTCTAAACCACCACTTAGTCCCATCATTGTAAGGGGCGTTGAGCAATTTATCTTGCATAAGATTCAAGCCCATGACTCTTGCTTTGCAAGAGGAGATACATGCTAACCTTGGTTAGTATAACTAACACTACACTAATTTGGGTAATATAGGACGGCTACAAATATACAGAGTGAAACAAATAGGGTTGTCACAAGTTTGTAGCCGTCTTATAAGGTTTATAAGACGGTTATTACGAAAAAAAAATTCTTATAGAAAGGCTAATATGTTGAAATATAAGACAGTCATTAACCGCTTTATATAGCAATATATAGGACGACTATGAGCCGCCTTATAAGAATAGAAATTAGGTTTAAAAAAGAAAATATCTAAGTCTTCATTTCTCACACTCCCGTTAAAACCAATCCGTAGAAAAAACACCAGCCTCTTAGTCATTGTCAGTCCTTCATCTTCGTCCTCAGCAAGTGCATCGCTCACTCCGTCGTTTAGCTCCTATGTTCCTCCACTAGTCGATGCTTACCCGTGCTTTCCAGTCTGCCACAATGTCGCTCAGCCCCAGTCCAATCCACCACCAGCCGACGCTTACCCGTGCTGTCCAGTCCGCCACAACCAACCGACGTTTAACCTCTCAGCCTCCCTCTTCAATGCCAAGTATTTGCTGTTATTTATATATATATAATTTTTGCTGGCTGTTTTTTATTTTTATTTTTTTGTTTGTATAGTTGCCAACAATTATAATTAGTTTCAACACCAGGACGATTATGCTGCAGAACTTGCAGGTATTCTTATCTATTTTATCTACCATTTTATGAACTTAGATTCAATTTTTTTCTATCGTAGTTTTGATGCTATATGTTGTATTTCTTTCACCTTTATAATGTTGCTCCACCGTGATGAAACAGTTTAAATTTTTATATGCATACTGCATCTTCATGTCCAAGTAGAGAACTTTTAAAGGTTTTCTTTTATTTGTTTGTCAATAACTATAGAATGAAGAGAAAAATGTGGCCAGATCAGAAAGTATAGATCAAAGTTGCTTCTGATGTATTGCATTGATTATAATTTATACCACATTTTTTGGGAGAATGTATTACTGTATTCATGTCCAACTATCTTACTAAAAATTTTAAATGTAGAGAGCTTAATAATTTATCCAGCAGAGCATGTTATTTATGGGTACTAAGTGTACAAAACATGGGATGAGGAATTGATGAAATTTGTTCTTGGTTTCTTCACACCCAAAAACATGAGAGTTGATGTTGTATCAAAGTCTTCAATCAAATCAATTCAAAAGGGGCATTCTTATGTTATTATCGGAAAAAATAAACGAAAAGAAGGTACATGATTACATTCTTAAGTCTGTTGCTACAGATATGTAAAAAGTAAATAGGAACAAAGTTACCAAAAATACTAAAATGTATTACATAAGCACGGATTAGGTCGCTCTCTTTAAGACGTTTCGTAGCTCTGCCTAAAATTGTGCAAGCAAACACAGCTTCATCTTCTCCAGGATAAAACAGCCCATAATTTTTTTGTCTCGGAGCTTCACTGCACTGATGAAGGCCGGAATACTACACCTATAAATGAATGTTGCTCGGAATTGAAAATAGTATTAATTATTCGAAAAAATATTTCTGAATTTATGTATTTTTTCTAGATTTCTGTATTGCTCGATATAAAGGACTTAATGTTTGATTTTATCTTGAATCTAGATTATGGAAACAACACTTGCATTTCGTTTTCTTAGTAAATCTAGTGGAATCTCAGGGTTTCGTCAAAATACTTTATTGCCATACCGTCTATTGCCTTCAAGCATTTTAACTGGTTTTTCCAACCTCATAGAGGCTATTCATGATTATGATGAGTGCATAAGACCTCTTAATATTCATTGTTTGTGTTTTCGGAATTTAATCCTGAGACAAAATTTCTAGTTTACAAGTTATTGGGGTGCTTAGTGGTGCCTTTGTGTTTATAGAAATGTAGTTTTAAGTGAAAATTAATTACCATAGAGTGGGATGTCCTAATCTTGTGACGTGGTCTTTGTTAATTAAGTGGACAGGATCTATCTCAGCGCTCCTATAAAAATAGCAATTCTGGACCATGAAAAGAAGAGAACATTTGTGATACTTACAAGAGGGACATCATGATGCTGGAGAGAATCACTACTAGAATAATGACATTTTACAACACTTGTTTAAATTAAAAGATAGCTTTTATTACTTAAATTAGCTATTTATATTGTGTGCAAGTTTACATCAAGCGAGGTAGCGTATTTACTTATATATGTGTAAGTTTTAGTATTTGTATGTTATATGTATTAATTAATTTTTCAAATATATATGTGTATCTATTTAATTATTTGAATGAGGAATTTGTTGTAATAAATTAAAAATGAACCCTGATGCACTTGTGAGACGAATTGAGATAATATATATGTGTGAGTGAGTGGGTGTATATATTCTAGAATCTATGATATAAGATTTTATTTATGCAAAGTATTAGTAAACCATGGAATAATGCAGAAAATTTTGAAGAAAAAAAAAAAACACTGATAGGACGGTAAATAACTATTTTATTAAAACTATATATGATAATCATTACCGTTTTATAATATTTATATGAAATAGTCAATGATCGTCCTATAAGAATTTTTATAGGACAATTATTGACCATTTTATCTGTTAAATTTTTTTAGGACTGATGATTATAGGATGGTCATTGAGGACGGTCAATAGCTATATTATTAAAATTATATAGGACAGTTATTAGCCATCTTATAATATTTAGAATTTTTATAGGATGGTTATTAATCATCTTATTTGTTAAATTCTTTTAGGACAAACGATTATAAGAAGGTCATTAACTGCCCTATTTTATCCTTTTTGTAGTAGTGTGAGCTCAGTATTATTAGAAATATCGTTCCACATTGCTTAATATTATACTAATATAAGATTTATAAATGTAAGTTTTGTAATTTTGATGTTAGCATTCTGTGTGCAAAACACGATGTTTGTATTTTACTTGATATTTTTGTTGGTCCCTTTGAAAGGTTGATTATTGTTGGGTCAATTTCACGCATTCACTTAGGAAACATTTTTTTTTTAAATTGCACATACTTATATATCTTGAGGATATGTTCGAATAGAAAGTTTTGTTTTTGTGTGGGGTTTTTGAAACCAGTGTAAAATCAGGAGAATTGAACCGTTTCAGGGGTGAATAGGCAACTTTTTGTGGTTTTTAATTTTATGGCCGATTCAGGGCTGAATTGTCTAGTACTTTGGCTTGCTAAGTTGCTCTAGTTATGACCTACATGTTGAGCGAGGGGTTAGCAAGGGATCAGTGAGATTTTTTAGTGCTTTTGGGTGGCTTATACCCTCGCTGTGTGGCTCACTAGTTATCTGTCGCGGGTCAACGAGGGTGAGTGTAAAAATGTGAGATTGAGTGAGGATTCGATGAAAGTTGAGTTATCATGTGTCAACTGGGTGTTGCAAGGTTGCAACGTTATGCATAGGTGAGGAGACTATGTTTTAATGTGTAGTGTTGACTAGGTGTTGTGAGATCACAACTTATTTGCATGCTACTTTTTGGTTGAGCCATCAATAGTCGATCACATCAAGTGGTGTTGGAGCTTCGGAGACTAGCTTGGATCAAGTGTTGTGTTGACAGCAAGTGAGGCCAGCTTAGGTGCAATTGAGTCTGGTTCTAACTGATAAAGGTATTTGCATATATCTTTAAATTGTATATTGTTGATTTTTTGCTACAAATTGTATACTGTTGATTTACTTATAAGTGAATTTCTTGGAATTTTTGGTCCATTTAGTCCTGTAACTTTATTTAATTGATACATTAGTCTTGTAACTATTAAAGTGGATATATTTAGTCCTATAATTTTAATTTTGGATCAAATTAGTCCAAATTTTAAAAAATGAAATATTTTAAAGGATAAAATTAAATTTCACATTTTTATTTAAAACAAAAAAATAATAACAAAAATCTCACTCTCCTTTCATAATTAACAAGTGTTTTAATTATTTTTCTCTAATGGTATTGTTATTTTTTCTTCTTTTTATTCAAATCTATTTACCTACTCGGTTATCTCTTTTTCTGCTATGTGTTTTGTAGGATTGAAGTTACTTTGTGTATATTCTGACATTTGTATTCATTTATTACAATTTGGATAATTCTAGCTAATGTTTTATATTTTGAAAAATCTTAACAAACTTGTTTTACTCCATAAAAAAAATATTATTTTACTCTCAGTTATTTATTAAGTAATCAACTAAATTTTTGTTATTATTTTTTTATTTTAAATAAAAATGTGAAATTTAATTTTATCCTTAATAAATTTTAAAATTTGGACTAATTTGACCAAAAATTGAAATTATAAGATTAAATGGACTTACTTTAATAGTTATATGACCAATGTATCAATTAAGTAAAATCACAGGACTAAAAGGACCCGAAACCTGAATTTTTTTACTGTCGAATGATTGCCTTAAGTAATTCTTGAATGTTAACACATAGGGAGGATACCTATGTGGGTTTGCTATGTTACATGCTATGTTATGTGTGATCATATGTGAGAGTACAATCATTATTAGCCGAATATGCTCCCACATAAAAAATCTTAAAGTGATATTTTTTTATTGATTTCAGTGTATGTTTACTTGATTCACATGTAAGTTTATTGCTTTTCTATTACATGTTGCTAACCTAGACAAGAGCTTGTGAAGCACACTAGTCATCAATTTTCTTATATGCTTATTATTTACTTGGTTTGTTGATTTAAACATATTATTTATTTCGTTATGTTATTTGTTTAATTCACGTCTTGAGGTCTGCTTGGCTCAATTAGAATAGAGTTCGCGAAAAGATTCATTAGATTGGCGTAGCCACTTCTATCTAAGTCCCAGTTGCCTATTTGAGTCAAAAATTTAATTCATGTGCAATGATTCTAACATATAGAACTCTTAATAAGTAATTATGAGTATTGGAGTAAACATTTTGAAATTGAAATATTGATGGTTTTTATAAATATTTGATATTGTATCAAAGCTTCAATTAATTAGGCCAAACAATCTTGAGTCTTACCTAGCAAAAAAATAGAATGAGCATTGCAAAAGCAAAAGAGATAAATAACTCAAATATAATAAAATAAGTTAAAAATATAAAGTAAAAGTCTTTGCAAAAGACAAAGAATCACACTTTGAGAGATATTAAAGGTATTTTTTCATATTGCTTAAAAATAATACTAATGTATGATTTATAAGTAATAAATATCAATATTTTGGGGTTAACCTTTTGGTATTGAAACACTCATATTTATTATACACTATATAAAACTAACATAGTATCTTAGCTTTAGTCGATTACCTTAAATAAATCTTAGGCCTTACCTCACAAAAAAACATTGAATGCACCTTGCAAAAGAAATTACAAAAAAGAAAAGTGATCTAAATATAATAAAGTATAATAAAATCGGTTAAAAATACAAAATGATGGATTTAATTATAATGCTAAATTATTCCTCTCTCTCGTCTTAAATAGGATTTTGAGTCGTTTTCAACACTTTTTGGCAGCTAGTAAGCCTTTTGCTGTCGTTTTCTCTATTCTTTTTTTTTTTTTTTTTTTCAAATTTCCATCTATATTGGGCAATTTTGCTCTAATCAGAGTTGACGTCGCCATCATCTGGCTCTATTTGGCTTGGCGGTTGTGTTTCATTTTTGAATTAATCTGGCGTTGTGTGTTTGAACCAAGTGTTCTATGGTGTTTTGCTCGGCTTTGTTTGCTATTTTTTATGCCTAGTCGCCTTCTCCATTTCCTTTTTTGGTCGAAAGTTGGTTCCTACTTTTCTAATCTGGTGGTTTCCACCGTTCCAAGAGGCAGCATCGTTTTCAACTTATCCTACTAGGTTGTCGTCTTATGGTTTTCTTGGTTGGACAGAGTTTACAAATGTTTACTAACTACACTCCATTTTCAATTTGGAGTAGGACTAATTGAGTGTGCTGGTTTGTATGATTTGTGTTTTTACTGTATTTTTGTATTTTCTACATTTTTTTTAGTGTTTTCTAAAACTTGCAAGTGATAGTTTAAATGTGTTTGTTTATGTGTTAAGCTAGTGCTATCAAATTACAATTTCTGTTACTATCAAGGTGTATCTCCTATTACTATTAAGGTATTATTAGTTTTAGTCATCCTGTACAACATTATGTGAATTATAATATTAAGTTTTTGTCTCAAATATATTCAATCATAGATCTTTCGAGACAACGTGATTGTGAAAGTTTTAATTTTATCTTTAAATTTGTGATTATGAAAGTTTTAACTTTATCTTTAAATTTGTGATGTATTTAATAGTATAGTTATATGATATTATAATAGTAATTCATGTTGAATCGAAATTTTCACCTTTTTTATAAAATAAAAATATAAAGTAATAATCTTTATCAAAGAGAAATACCTATTCTTTAAGAAAAAAAGTAATATTATCTTATATTTATTAAATATGTTAATAAAGTGAGGTTTATTAGTAAGTATCAGTGTTACTAACATAGCTTCTAATCTAGCACGCTTGATTGTTCGTCAAATGCAATAGTCAAGACAGAACAGTCTTCGTCTAGAAAAATATGAAAAAGAAAATTGAAGAAATAACTGTACCGTCTGATATGTTCCAAGGAAATCGCCTGGATCACATGTATTTCTGGTTATAGAGGAACACACTTTTTCAAGAAAACACTGCCACGCAGCTCTCAAAGTACGTTTCACTTTGAAAATTCAAATGCAAAAAATACACATAAATATTTACAAAATAATTTAAAAAATATATATATATATATAAATTTTTTTAAAATTTGCAATAATAAAAATAACATCTCTAACATTTTGGCATTCCGACCTGAGTTTTATAATGCTTCAACAGAAATACATAACAAGGAAACAACGATACATATTAGAAAAAAGTTCCCGAATAGAGCTTTATGCTGCCTGAGCGAATCCAACTCTTAGATTGCCGTAATCAAACACGGTATGGTAAGGACCCATGAAGACATCTCCCAAAATCCTGCATTGAGCAAAAACCACCTAATAAGAACCAATCCAATCTCATCTTCCACAGAATAGTACCAAGGATAAAAAGCCAAAGTCTTTTCAGTGTCAGAGTGGAAGCAATGAAATACCAGAGAGGTCCACGTGGTGGAGGAATATCTAGGGCAGTAAAACCACTAATGCACCGGGCTTGGGCACCCTCACCGACCTTGAGTGTGTACTGTCATTAAAAGCATCAAAGCAGAGATTATATATAGAGTTAAAAGTGGGAATACGATGTGCCTAAACCAGCCACATACAATCATTATTCCCCACGCAAACAAATCATCAAAATTTCACCATAATATAATAATAATTGTTGTGGTCACTAGTCACCATACCTTCTCTGGGGAAAGGTCAAAAACTTTACCACCAATAGTGAAAGAAACAGTAGGCATCTTAGAAACTTTTCCACAGTCTACTGCTGATTGTCCCATTGGATTTGGCATACTTTCACAAAGCTACAGAAATAACAAGGCGGGTCATAACAAAGAGAAGCAGCGTTGAGAACTAATATTACATCAAGAATTTCACACCTAGTTGACCTTATTAACATATTCCAATATATTTTCTTCTGTCAGGTTCTGCCTAATCTGGTTTTGCATCCAAACAACTGCCATCTCACAAGCATTGCACATAGCATCCTGAAGAATACCAGAAGGCTTTCCCTTGTTCTCATCGACCACGCTCTCAATACCAGCACTACATATCAAAGCATATAGCACCATAAAAATGAGAAGAGCATATAGATTTGTTGAGAAATCTCCAAAGCAATAAATTAAAACACTGGGATGATGATAACAAAGCCTCACTAATGTCAACAAGAAAACACCAAATGATCCTGACCTTACACCATGAGTCCCATCAAAGGTGCACAATCCAATTTGGGAGCATACCTTTTTAGGTTGTGCCTGTCAAACACAATTTGAAAATAAAGATTAATGAAAATGTGAAACACTTTACTAATAAGCTAGTTCGATTTCTGGTTGCCCAAAGAATATTTTTCGTTTATTAGCCCTACTCACTAGGAAAAATTTATTAAAACTTGTTCTTACCTCAGCCAAAAGTAAAGCTATGATGGTTTGGCCATATTGTTGAACTACTGCTTTGCATTCCTGGCTAACAACCCCAGAGACTCCAATTTCATGGTTTATCATGGTAATTATAGTCTGTAAAGCCAGTGGGTGAGTGAGCCAGAGAGATGTGCAGATATAGATAAAAACTGAGAGAAAAAGTATCAATGACAAAAGAATTGGATTTAAGTTTTCACGTATACAGTACAAACATGCATCAATGCATGAATGTGTGCCAGTTTAAAGCAAGTAATTACTTGCCCGAGTATGTGTAGTACAGTGACAATTCCCCCACTTGGGGTTGTGCAATACTGAGGTTAGAGCTCCATTGTAGGTTTGTATGGGTGTTGGGTTTGGGGTCAAAATAAGAAAGACAGGTAATTAGATACTTGATATTTGACCTATAGGTATCCATCATTCTTGAATTGTAAGACCATACAAGGCCGTACCATATGAGAGCAGTGTGAAGCCACTAATGCCTAAACATAAACAGGTAATTAATGATAAGAGGACACGGTAGCAGATATCAAAGGGGTAGTTTACAGGAGCAAATGCAAGAAAAAATAAACAGGTTATTAATGAAGAGTACACAGTAGCACATATCAAATGGGGAGTTTACAGAAGCAAATGCAAGAAAATAAAATAGGCATGATACTAACAGGAAATATTATTAAACTGCTCCACAATTTGCCAATTGTTAGTTGTGATAACTTCATATAACCTAATTCTTATTTTCTTTGGTAAATTTTCATTTTTGACCACTAGTCTATTGCTTTCCATTTTCAACCCCCTAGTTAATTCATGCTCAAAATTTAGAAATGAAGCTCATTTGAACCATGTTCAACATTAGAGTTCATGGTTTAACACCTTTTATTTGAAATGTAGCATGGTTTGCCGGTTGTTTGGCAGTTGTTTATCACCAGAGTTGTCGGTAGCTCTGAGTGCATTTGTACTTAAACGCATGTACAAAAAGAGAACTTACTTGAACACGTGTTCAAGAGGTTTTCACAGTTTTTCCTTTTGTTTAGAGGCTCAACAAGGCTAGTCAATGATCCAATAGCCTCCCTTTTTGGAAATCTGACAATATTTGTACATGAAAAATGTTCAAAAATAGCATTATAGTCAAAAACATTTGTTTAGAGACTCAACATGGTCTATTGATAATCAAACTACTCTTTCTTGTTGGAGCTCCGATGATATTAAAACTTTTGTATGCTTCTAAAAGTATGCTTCAATATAATTATTTAAGGCCCAAAATAGTATTCATAGGTGTACATTCTCAAATTAACCCAAAGTAATATGTTAGTTTATACATAGTATATACATATGTAAATATCTAGTTATCACACTATACATATTATACAAATACCGTGTATACATGACTATATATGTACATATACATACATATATATATGCACACGTTATGTACAATATGACATGTTATTTGAGAGTATTCAATTATGTAAATGTAGTCATGTACATATTATATAGGCCCAAATTGAAAAAACTGTGAGACGACAAAAATGAAAGGATTTCACGAGGGCTTATCTTTATGCATGTTTTGCTTCATTATATATGCCGTGTTTAACATCTTAAGATTACAATATAGATTCATGATTTCATTTTTCCTTGAATAACAACAAATATAACAATTTTTTTGGGCCAAAGAAAAATAAATATATCAATTGAAAGAATCAAATGAACGATTGAAGAGCAGCAAAATAAATGATGAAAGCTTAGTTTTTTATTTTTTCCATGTGCTCAAGAAATCTTTTAAGTATTTGTTTACCAATTTTAATTCATGTATTTAGATGGATAAGTTTTGGTCTAGATTGTATCTTTCATCTTTAATAAATGATTTTTCCCTTCAAAATACTAAATATGGAATCACCCTTGATTCAATCAGAAGTACACAAACTAATCCCATTTTATGTTCTTATTTAAAGAGTCAACTTAGAAAAACCCCTATATCATCAAATCACTGTAGAACGAATAAAATTAGAAAAGCAACTTAAAAAATATAACCCATACCGTTGGACCAGCCAACAATGAAGTTCCAGAATCAGCAATAGCTGAACAGCCACTATTACAGTATCCTAAAGAGCAATAAAATATAGTCAGATGCAATGAAGGAAAAATCATGGGCATATCATATATCTGGTCTGTTGAAGGCAAAAACATGCATGTTCCAAAACAATGGGTGTGCATTTGCTTTTCTCCTAAGTTGTTAATTTATGTTCAATATTAAGATAACATACCCGTAGGCTTGCCACCAATGAAAACATCGCCCATGTCAAACTATCAAAAAGCAAAAAATAAGGAATGACAACATGAAACGAAACATAAATATGTATATAAATGCATAGAGAGTACATATACAAACCTGCCAATAGCCTTTCTGCTTCACTGGCACATAAGTGTGGTTTCCCTTGAAATGATTAGGATCAACTCCGCCAAAAACAATTTCACCCCCTTCTTCTTCTTTTGTTTTACGATTCATCCAAAAGGAAAACACCGGTTTCTTGATGAGACCTTGTTCAACCATGTTATACCTGAATGACAAGTATAAAAAAATCATAATCATAAGAAAGAAGCATTTCATTGCAAAATCAGAGAGTTATGAAATGTAAATTTTGAGATTACAAGCGCTTACCACACTGGGACAGCACCTCCAACTGAAATCTCTTGGAACCCAAGTCCCAGTAAACCATCAAATTTTGCAGCCAAAAAAGTGAGACCGGGCTCCCTTGTTGCTTCAATAAATTCCTGATGGAGACAGGAATTTGAGTAAATAATATGACAAAATTAGTAACTGTTGAGTCCAATGGAAAAGCATCTCTGAAAATACCTGATTCTTCACAACTAAGTCACCAACTTTCACATTTTCATAACTGAAGAAACCTGAAATGGATCCAGTTCCATACTGAATAGCAGCAGATGTTCCTGAATCATGCTTAAAGTTTTACATTTTAAGGACTATTCATGTCAGCTTTAAATATCACACAAAAAGAAACTACAAGACTAATCACATTCATTCTAATCCATATAAATATTTCTCAAGATAATCTATCCTGCTATAGAAGTGGTGGGATATTACTCGCACAAAAGTTGGTAACACTTTTACAGTCATGCCAAGCTCACTATTGAAATTTCGTAAAATAAAATCACAATAATTATATCGAGTAAACTGTCACCAGATAACTGACACAACCATATTTTAGTGTACGGTAGCATGGAAAGCATAGAAATCTATATATGCTATAAGACACATGTATGGTCAGAAAACAAACCATTCTTCCGGTACGTGCTTGATTGGCTAGACTTATACCTAGCATGGAAGTAGCATGCGATCTGCCAAATACAGTACAAAATCACTCATTGTATTTACACAAAATAGAGTTCATCAAAGTTACATTTGAACATTTTATTACATTTACAACAAATCTAAATAACAACTCACCGAGAAGTAGCACCTGGCTGATGGGACCCATAGATTAGAGCTACCAGTGTCAAAAATAACATTGAACTTTTGTGAGGGAGTTCCGATACTAATCTCACCATAGTACTGAGCATCCAAGTAATTCTTTAATGCAACAATATTAGTATCTCCCGATTCTCCCAAGTTACCAGAGAGATGGTACTTTTTAATAGAAGATCTCAGAGACTCTCCATTTTTGGCCTCAAACCTTACAGCAGCCCTGTTATTTGGACCCATTTTCGTCTTTTTCAATCCAATTCTAAGTAATCCCTCACTGGATGCAGAAAAGACAGGCGAGAATAACAGCAAGGAAAGGAAGAGGGAATGTATAACTACTCTGGTATGAACAGCCATGTTGACCTATAAATCAAAGAGTGAAAATGTGAACCCAAAGAAACAAATTCAATTACAAGAAGAACTAATTTTTGCAATAAAAAAGGATAAATGCGATGCCTATACAAAAGGGAAGAAGAGAGATGACTAACAGAAGAGAAAAAAGCACACAGAAATAAAAATAAAAGTAAATAATAAATGACAACTTTCCTTGAACAATATTAATATATGGATCAGTAAAGGAGCATGAAAATATTTTATGTTGATAATAAACTTATTTTTTTTCCAGCAAAAACATGTACTTCTAAATCATTTATCTATAAGGAGGGTTGGACGGGTTCAACATGCAACCTAAAAACTTTAAGCACGTAATTTATTATTTGATAATATCATGCGCGATTGGCGACTTGGCGACTTGGCGTTTTATTCTTTAAAAAAATTACTATACGGAGATAAATGTAACAGCTCCACAGAAGCTACATAAAACTCATTTTCATCATCTTCATTCTGCCTTTACTAACAAAACCAGCAAAATAAAAACAAAAAAGAAAGTTTCGATTAAAATTACTAAGCCGTAAGACAATGCTGAACGCCAAAGGATCGCTAATTATGTATTATTAAAACAATGTCTACTTGTCAAAAATTCGACGTTGAGCATCAAATAGTCGAAAATTCAAACATGCATGCTTGATTAAAACATCAAATAGATAACAGAAACTAGTTATTGTCAATTAGTCATTACTCAATTAACAAAATGAGTCATAACTCAATTAACAAATTGAGTCATTACTTATTAGCAACATCCCAATGAATCATTAAAAAATCGTAAATTCCTCAAGTTTATCAGGAGAATAAACCAAGCAAATAAAAATAATTACCATCATCGAAGATATCAGAAAGACATACCCAAATTTTTCTCGCAGGCGAAATAGAGGAGAGAAAGCTGCGAATACGAAAGAGGAGAAGAACAAGGATTATAAAATAAGAATCAAGAAAGGGAGAGATTATCCTTCTAGTCTCTATCTCTCTCACTCTGTCTGACCTAAGTGGGACCTAGCTGTGCTATTTTGATGTTGACAACTTAAGATCGGAGTAAATTCAACTTTTAATCACAGTCGTCCGCTGCTCGAACAAAATCTGATTATAACCGTCAAAGTACGAACAGCGTTAAACGGGCCCCTATAAATTCACGATAGTCACCTTTTAGAAATTTAAGGGTAGGATTGAATAGATGTTGAAGAGCGTGATCGTCGGGGTAAATTAGTAAATCTAGTAATTTGGTCTAAGACCGTTGATAATGTCATGGGAAGCGTGTTTACAAGGGCTATAATGTCTGATGCTAGATTATCAAAATCAAACTTACCATTCACCTTATTATGCAAAGACCAATTAACTACTCTATGAACGAGAACATTAATTTCTCCATATATCCATCTAGCATAAAAAAAAAAAATAGCAAAAAGATGCATAGAACTATCCATAGCTTGCAATAATTGAGAAGAAGCAAGTTGCAGCAAATCTCTAAGCATGAATGCATTAATAATGGTTTTAGCGTGCCCTTCAATTTAAACAGCTTTACGCCTCCATTTCGAAGCCTCAAAACAAGCATAAGAAAAGGCGTAGGTTTTAGCAATTTTTGAATATTCAACTTATAACTGTTACCAAAAATCTTATAATCAGTATATAATATATTATAATTAATACTTACTTATATATAATAAAATTTTAGTTTATATAAGATTTTAATTTATAAAAAATTATTATAATTTATTTTTTATATATACCTTCTTTATAAAATAAATATACATAAAATAATAATTCATTCACGTTATATTTTGGGAAATAGGCTACATTAGACCCTTTTTATTAATCTTATTCTGGATTAACCCCCTATTAATAAACTTCCAAATATACCCCTTTATTCATTATATCCACCAGCTACAATTCTTCTTCTTTCTCTCTCTTCCAAGCTATGTAATATAATCCGTATAAATTGAGTATATATATATATATTTTAATAAAATAAATTATATTTAAAAATAAATATATTAAATATGATGTTAATAGACGATAAGTAAAGTATTTTCAGATAGGCTAAAACAATAAACTGTATGATCGATAAAAAACAACATTTACTTCTCAAATATAAACTTGAGAAAATAATATATTTAATATTCATTAAATTTATAATATAACTTAGTTATTATCACTCCCCAATATAAAAAGTTCGCTATAGTTGATGTTCAACGTTGGGGAACGTGTTAATTTGTTGCTGCTTAAAATAAATGAAATATTTGACAAGTAAATGCATCACGTTCATGTATTTTCTAGACGGCAAACAAAATCTTTGATTTTGGTCCCCAAAAAATAAAAAGAAACATAATCTTTTATTTGTAAGATAGGTGGAAACATTGACGTGTATTGCCAATCAAGCACGTGAATTATACTGCTCAATTGAGAAAATTATTTGAAGAGAAAATAAATAAATTTTTTTTATAGAAATAATCTAATATAATATCATTTTATTATTTTTAATTTAATATAAATTTGTTGAAATAAGCTTGCTGATTTTTAGTTGGACGTGTTGAAATAAGCTGTTTTTAGTTGGACGTGCGTCCAACTCTGTTGAAATAAGCTCTCTAATTTTAAGTTGGACGTAGTTGGACATATGTCCAACTGAGCTTCGGGAGCTCCGGCGAGTGGACATATGTGTCCTCTAAAATATACTCCTCTGGTTTTCAGTTGGACACATGTCCAACTCTGTTGAGGTGAGTTGGACATACGTCCAACTGAGGGGTTATTCTGGGCAGTCTAGTTGGACATGTGTCCAACTCGGCTCCTGCGAGTGGGGTCGCCGGCCGGTCAAAATTTCATCAGTTGGACAGTCGTCTAACTGAGCTCCGGCAAGTGGACATATGTGTCCTCTAAAATATACTCCTCTGGTTTTCAGTTGGACACATGTCCAACTCTGTTGTGGTGAGTTGGACAGTCGTCCAACTGAGGGGTTATTAAGGGTATTTTTGTCATAATATGTAAAAAAATCAAGTGGAGGGGGTCATATCAGATTTTTAATAAATAGGGGGTCATGACAGCATATAACCCTTATATTTTAACTTAATATTTTCCTCTTTTGTCTGGCTTCATAATTTACCGCAGATCACAACCCTTCACAGCCGCTGCTCCCCAGGATAGATTCACGGCTCGTCTCGTGCGTGGCCATCAGCATCACCCATCTGTTTGCTCTCCAGTACTAGTTCGAGTAGCAGAAGTCTCCGATTCACACTGTGAATCACCATCAATTTGTTCACAAGGCACCATCAGAGCCAACGTAAAAAAAAAAAAAAATTGGATGTCTCGGCGGCCACCCATCAGGCACCATCCGCATCGCCCCTTCATGGCGCACTCTCTCTCCTCAAACAGTGGCGTAGTCCGCAAATCAGTCACCCGCTCCTTAGCCTGGACCACATCGTGCAATGTCGCCTCACACAAGCGCGACTCCCTCTCCTCTCGTCGACTGCTCTAGTATCCAACTCACCGCCCGTCCGCACCTCAGTCCACCAGCCACCGTCTGTCCGTAACGCGTCCTGATACAACATCTCAGTCAATCAGTCAGCATCTCGGTGCATCCCGCATCTCAGTTAGTTTCCTGCACATTACCATCCCAGTTAATTCATCACCATCCCTATCAGGCCCAAAGAGAAACTCACCAGCCCATACTCACACATTAATTTATTAGCCCATTCCTCTTCCTAATCTTGCGGCCCAAACAGCCCAATCCTAACCCAATTCTTACTTCACCAGCCCACTCCACCAACCGGCCCACTCCTTAACTCACCGGCCTAGTCACCAGTCAACCCAGTCAATAGACTAAAAAAAAAAGAGAAATAGGCTCATATGACCCCCTATTATTATTTGTATTCTACATTAGATCCCCAACTTACAATTTTAATAATATTCCCACTATATCCTTAATTCACCAGAAAAAGTTGAAATCTACGTTTCAATCTCTGGAGCTCTGCGAGGTCTTCCACACCATTAAACACTCCCCATTCCCGTCGCAATCTCAGATCTACCATCGAGATTAAATGTTATACTTTAGTCATCGGCTTGTAGTTTTCGAAATTCTGCCTGGTTAGTTGGCTTTTAGTAATGGGTAATGTATGTAACTGTTATTAGATCCTGCGCATTCGGTTTTCATTAGATCTTCATTTTCGAACTAGAGGAAGCAATTCCCAATTGTTCATGGAAAAATCTCAATCTTCAATTTCAATGTTCTTTCGTCTAAATCCTTTCTCAATACCCATGTCCGCTTTCTCTCTGTAGAACCAAAAGAATTGGGTCCTGAGGAAGTTGCTAAAGAAGTTTGTTCGATTATCCGTAAGAGACCCAGG
This sequence comes from Elaeagnus macrophylla, assembly GCA_029378325.1. Taxonomy (NCBI): domain Eukaryota; kingdom Viridiplantae; phylum Streptophyta; class Magnoliopsida; order Rosales; family Elaeagnaceae; genus Elaeagnus; species Elaeagnus macrophylla. Next base: position 29,063,735 of record CM055640.1, on the reverse strand, counting down.
TGGGAACAGAGTCTGCGTTCTGAATATCCTTCTTTTGATTTCTCAGACCCTAAGTTTTTTGTTGAGCTATTGAAACATCAAAATAATGCCTTTCTGTCTCTTCGGTTTTTCTACTGGCTAAACTCTCAGAATGGTTTTTCACTTCACCCTCTGTGTTGGTTCCTTCGCGATTATCAACTGTCTAATGACAAGGTTAGTTTTACATTCTCTGTGCGATTATTGTTGCTATTGTGTTTGGTCCTCAATCGATAGATGAGTTAATTGGTGTCAGTTGGACATGTGTCCAACTGAGCTCCAATTATGTTGAAATAAGCTCTTTGATTTTAAGTTGGACGTAGTTGGACATATGTCCAATTGAGCTCCGGCGAGTGGAATCGCCGGCCAATCAAAATTCGATCAGTTGGACATGTGTCCAACTGAGCTCCGGCGAGTGGACATATGTGTCCTCTAAAATATACTCATCTGGTTTTCAGTTGGACACATGTCCAACTCTATTGAGGTGAGTTGGACATACGTCCAACTGAGGGGTTATTCTGGGTAGTCTAGTTGGACATGTGTCCAACTCGGTTCCGGCGAGTGGGGTGGCCGGCCGGTCAAAATTTCATCAGTTGGACAGTCGTCCAACTGAGCTCCGGCGAGTGGACATATGTGTCCTCTAAAATATACTCATCTGGTTTTCAGTTGGACACATGTCCAACTCTGTTGAGGTGAGTTGGACAGTCGTCCAACTGAGGGGTTATTAAGGGCATTTTTGTCATAATATGTAAAAAAATCAAGTGGAGGGGTCATATCAGATTTTTAATAAATAGGGGGTCATGACAGCATATAACCAAAAAAAAAACATTTTTGCTACACATTATTGTTATTTATTTTAATGAAAAATTCGAAAGAAAATTAAAATTCTAAGACTAATGAAGTATCAAGCCTAGTCATTCAAGCACAGTCACTAATACCATATTTCTATGGAGTAGTTAGACGTGATCATCATGTGACATGTGGAGCTACACTTAGAGCTTTTATAGTTGGTTGTGATAAGATTGTTATGATTTCAAACGTTTTTTATTTTGTTGGATTTAATACTTGAATTATTAATTCTAGTGCATCTGATCAAATGACTTATGATAAATCTTATTTTACTGATTTGTCTTCCCACCAGTGTCTTATATTACGAATGCCAATAGTGAAGTTTTTTCTGTGTTAGGGATGGGGTTAGTTCGTATTACCTCAACCTTACAGCTCCAAAATGATTTATATGTACCGAACTTATCTCATCACTTATAACTGTCCCACAGTTGAATATTGAGTTTAAATGTTCTATAACTTTTTATCCTATGTATGTAATTTTTCAGGATCTTCTTACTAAGAAAATAATTGGTTGGGGGTATCTGAGGGTCAAATTGTTTTGTCTAGCTCAGACCTACGCAGGGGAGAAACCATGAGCATAGTCCCGTACTGCTTTGACTTTGAGTTCTGACCATCTAAGTGAAATTTGGTTATCACATCGCAACTTAGAGCATCCGTCTTTTAGTCTTATGAAAAAATCTATGCCTACTCTGTTTATTGTTGTGAGTGAATCTACTTCACGTTGTGAGACATATGTCTTGGCCAAGAGCAATCGTACTACTTATTCTCCTAGTATTTCTAATAGAAGTACTATTTCTTTTGAATTAATTTTTTCTGATGTTTGGGGGACCGTTTAAAGAGCCTATTATATCAGGCATGAGGTATTTTGTGTTGTTTATTCATGATTGTACAAGATTGTCATGGGTTGTTTTTCTTAAAACCAAAGTTGAAGTTTTTTCAGCTTTTCAAACTTTTCATACTCTTGTTCAAACAAAATAAAATAGCACCATTAGAGTCATACGTTCTGATAATGGAGGAGAATATGTTAATCATGCATTCCAATATTGTTTTCAAACACATGAAATTGTTCACTAAACTACTTGCCTACAAACACTAGAACAAAATGGGGTGTCTAAAAGAAAAAATCGTCACTTACTTGAGATGACTCGTGCGCTTCTATTTAGTGCTCATATGCTAAAATATCTTTGAGGCGATATTGTACAAGCTTCCGCCCATCTCTTCAATCGTCTCTTGTCTAATGACCTTCACGAAAAAAATCTCATTCAAGGTTCTCGCATGTCATGTATCATTGCCATCATTTCATAATTTTCCTGCTAGTGTATTTGGTTGTGTTGCTTTTGTACATATTCTTAAAAATTAGAGGTCTAAATTAGATGTTCAAGCAATTAAGTGTATGTTTGTTGGTTATAGAGATTATCAGAAATGGTACAAGTGCTACTATTCACATACCAGAAAGTATTATGTCACTAAAGATGTCAATTTCTTTGAAAATATGAGCTATTTTTTCCTCATATGATATTGTTCTTACGGGAGATAATTAATATTTTGAAGAGTTGTATCATGGTAAGGGGGAGGAATTGGAAGGAACTAAGAAAGTAACACAATCAGAAGATATTTCGATAGGTCCAGTTGAAGTTCTTATCCCATTGAATCCAGTAGTCAAAGAAGCAGATGTTTCAAGTATCAAAGCACCAGATCCAATCACTGAAAATGAAAATGAAGACACAATTGTTCCCTCAAGCATCACTCCTACCCCTAATCAACAACTCCCTGGTACTGAAGGTCACTCATTTGAGGTATGTACACCCACTGATACTAATCGGATTGAGTATAGTGTTAGACAGTATGTGTTACCAAATAGGTCTACTCAAGGTCAACTAGCCAAAAGGTATGAACCAAATATTCATGCAAAATCAAAATATCCAGTAGTCAACTACATGTCCACTAAAAGATTGCCTAAGCCATATAAATCTTTTGTAAATCAAATATCTGATGTATTAGTACCTAGCAAAGTACAGAATGCGTTGGGAGATCCAAAGTGGAGGAAGGCAATGAATGAAGAGATGGAAGCGTTACAAAAGAATGATACTTGGCAACTTGTGCCTCCACCACAAAGCAAGAAGGCAGTTGGTTATCGTTGGGTATTTACTGTGAAACATAATGTTGATGGATTTGTGAATCGGCAAAAAACTCGCCTTGTAGCAAAAGGGTTCACTCAGACGTATAGTGTAGACTACGATGAGACTTTTGCTCCTGTTACAAAAATGAATTCTATTTAAGTTCTGCTTTTGCTTACCGCTAGCTTAAACTGGCCACTTCGGTAGTTTAATGTCAAGAATGCGTTTCTTCATAGAGAGTTAGTCGAGGAGGTGTACATGAGTTTTTCGCCTAGGTATGTAGCTGCTTCTTCTAGTAATTTTGTATGCAAATTGAGGAAGTCTTTGTATGGTTTCAACCAGTCCCCTTGTGCCTTGTTTAGAAGGTTTTTATAGTTCATGCAGAAAGTTGGTTACAGACACAGTAATTCAAACTATACGTTGTTTCTTAAACATCAACAAGGGAAGATAACAGCTTTAATTATTTATGTTGATGATATGGTAATTACTGGCAATGATACTGTTGAGATGGATAGATTACAAAGACAATTAGCCTCTAAATTTGAGACGAAGGATTTGGGTAAACTAAAGTACTTCTTAGAGATTAAGGTAGCTAAGGGAAGAGAAGGAATTTTTCTATGTCAGAGAAAGTACATTCTTGACCTGCTAACTGAGGCAGGTATGTTGAATTGCAAACCTATTAACACTCCTATTGAGCAAAACTATTATCTAGCAGAGTATTCAGATCTGGTACCACCTGATCGAGCTCTCTATTAGAGGTTTGTTTGGCGTTTAATTTATTTGGCAATACTAGACCAGATGTTACATATGCAGTAAGTGTGGTAAGTCAATTCATGTATAACGCGAGTGAGAGTCACATGGATACAGTTATGAGAATTTTAAGGTACTTGAAGTCAGCTCCAAGGAGAGGAGTAATGTTCTCTAAACACAACAACCCTCTTGAAGTTTGTGGCTTCACAGATGTAGATTGAGTTGGAAATATTACAAATAGAAGGTCAACATCATGTTATTTCACTTTTTAGGAGGTAATTTGGTTACATAAAAAAGTAAGAAACATAAAGTTGTAATGTGATCTAGTGCTGAGGTTGAGTATACGGGAATGGCTCATGGAGTGTGCAAATTACTGTGAATAAGAAATTTGCTATTTGATTTAGGTTTTGAAGTTAAAAGTACTATGCAGTTGTATTGCGACAACCAAACAGCCATTGATTTATCACAAAATCCAGTACAATATGATCGTACTAATTATGTAGAGGTTGATCGTCACTTTATAAAAGAGAAGCTAGATGCCAAACTTATTAACTTCCCTTTTCTTCCCACTAAAAAATAACTTGCAGATGTACTCACCAAAAGAGTTTCTAATAATGCATTTTATGACTCACTAAGTAAGTTGGGCATGGTCGATATATATGTGCCAACTTGAGGGAGAATGTTAACGTGAGTCGTGTAATTAGTGTGTGATATGTTGTAATTAATACTTGTCTATCTGTAATATAACTCTAATTTATACATAATTTTTGTAATTTATTTTCTATATATACCTCTGTTATGAGATAAACATATATGAAATAATAATTCATTCACATTATATTTTTACTCTTCCACTAATCCAAGTGGCATCAAAAATAAATTTGATAGCCTCCTATGACAAAGCCAGGAAAAAAAATTAAAGGGGCTAAAATTAAATTTTTTTTTATATATGAAATAGAAAATTAATATGAATTACAGTAGATTATATTCAATTTAATACTAAATTTTTTATATCATATTTTATTAGAAACGTAGAGTTAGTATTCAAAAAATATAGGATTATTATTTTATAATTAACTCATAACGAAAATTAAATAAAATATAGCAAGTTAATAAATATTAGTATTATTCATGTATAAAATAAATTTATTAACTAAAAAATTTAAACAAATAAAAAGTTTAATTAAACATATTAAAATTTGTAATTGTTAAAACTAAAACTAAAAAAAATATATGAAAATATAAAAAATAAAATATGATTCAGAATTTACCTTGAGACTATATTTAAAAATATATTTTTTGATAAATAATATAAGATTAACAAATAATAATAATAAAATTATATTAAAAAATTCAAATAAATTTTAAAAGATTACTAGAATAAAATGTCAAATAATATAATATTAAAAAAAATTAAAATTTGGATTAAAATAAAATTTGATAAACATAAATTTAAAACATTAATATGAAGCTTATCATATATTTCTTTTTTTTTTATTTTGTTTTTATAATATTGAGTTTAAAGTTAAATAAATTTTTTTTGAATTATTGTATTTAAGAATTTTTTTTACATAATATATAACTATAATTTTATTTATGTTACTAATAATTATCAAATACATAAAAAAGAAATATATTATCAACGTATTTGTTAAATATTGTTAATATATACTAAAATATGTATATAATAATTAAACATAATATATTATTATAAATAAAATATTTATTTAATACTAAAAATACATATAATTACTTTTTTTTATAAAAATATTAGCCAGAACTACAGCGCCCGTCCGGTTACAAAAAATCCACCTATGATAGCCCCTACAGAATTCATCAACTCTACTTTCAATATTCTGAAAAACTCTATTCGAGTTATTGACTATTTCGTTGAAAATTAATTACAGTATTTCTCAATGACCACATTGTTTCTAGAACCACAGCTACAGTTAAGGTAAATTTGGCGTTGATATGTCTAGTGGTAATAAAGTTCTAGGAGGATTGAAAATGAACCCAATATATGTTTGTATATCAAGCTTGGACAAAAAATTCCATTTCTTAAACTAAAAGGATTGTAAGATTTCACAACGAATGCTCAAAATCTTCAACTTTAGGACAATTATAATCATCCAAGGACTAAAACCTTCTAATAATCTTCCTCACAAGTAACGCTTTGTTAAAAATTTTCCATATCAAAATTTTATGTCTTTCATGCAGTTTTGATTTCCAAACTCTTTCCCAAACGTTTCTTGTCCACTTAGGCACATTTCTTTAACCAATGTGATGTATGCATCTTTAATAGAAAAAATACCTCCTCTTAAACCTAATCATTTCACAGAATCTCTTCTGTAGTTAACAGTACGACTAAAAGCAGTAATGTATTTGGCAATATGTAGAAATTTTAAGGGAAAGAAAACACTACTTTATTTATAATAAATATTTTACTTGTACAATTATTAGACTCTTACACTTCCCACTTCATTCTATCAACTCACCTACATTTACACACACCTCACCTCACTCTTTCTTATCACTCCCACACTCACTTACTTCTCTTCATTCTTCACACACACTCTATTAATATTACTTCTCACACACACAATTATATATATGTTGGTTTACCAACCGACTTTGAGCTTTCTAGTTAATTTAGTTCATAATTCTATAATAATCAAACATCTAATAATATTATCTAGAACCTTCAAATTAATATATCCTAAATTATTCTAGAAATAGCATAATAGAAACAGTTGGGAAGACTTAGGGGCGATGATGTCTCATTCTTTTATACTCCTTCTTATCACTGACTCTCTTGTCTTGTACTGTGTCAACATACTATAAATTTGGATTCTTTTGTTTTATTGATTTTTAAAGTGGTTGTGGTTCTTTCGATTCAAATTTTAGTTGGCTTGATCTTGATTCTTCAATAAATGGTTTATATGTTCTTTCTTGTTAAGGGCTTTGTGTTTCTCTTGTTAATTCCTCTGTCCCACTTCGATACTCAAGTCCTAGTAAAAATTTTAATTTTTGACATTTCCTCTATCATTGACTCTTTCGTTTCCTGACGCACTTCTCTAATTTGTGGTAACTCATTTTTCTCTGATGATCACCATGAGCTTTATCAAATACTACATTCCTTGAAACGTAGCATCACCCAACTTTTGGATTGTAGCACCTCCATTCTTTTCTTTGACTATCATACCCAAAAAAGATACATCTTGTTGTCTTCTTATCAAATTTGCTCCTATGATGATCCTATACAAACACGTAGCAAACACTTCCAAGTACTCAAAAATGGCTGACTATAGGCATATATCCCTACAATTTTTGAAAAGGTGTCATGAACCTCAAACTTGATTGAGGCAACTTGTTAATCACATGTGTTATCGTCCTTATGCCTTCAGCCCAAAACCTCCCTGACATGTTTTTAGCATGTAACATACTCCAACATGCTTTCTCTCTACAACTCCATTTTGTTGTGGAGTGTTTGGATACGTTAATTGGTGACGTATCTTATTCTCCTACAAATATTGAGCAAACTCATTTGATGTGTATTCTTTCACGTTATCCATGTGTAAGCATTGAATCTGTTTACCTACTTCTCCCTCGACTCTTTCTTGAAACTTTTAAACTTACTAAATACCTCTGATTTCTCCTTCATAAAATAAACTTAGACGTACCTGGAGAAGTTGTCTATAAAAGTCACCATGTGGCGCATTCCAACAATTGATCGATGTTTGACTGGTCTAAATACATTTGAGTGTACCAATTCCAGCTGTTCTTTTACCTTGAAGTTAGACTCCTTAAAAGGTAATTTATGAGCCTTTCCATACTGGCATCCAGCATATACTGCATCTTCTCTCACCTTAAGCGACGATAGACCTTTCAATATTGTCTTCTTCATTATTCCTTTTAACTTAAAATAACTTACATATCCTAATCATGCATGTTACGATTTGTTATCTCATTCTTTCATGTCTTATCTACGTACATAGATTAAGCTAACATTACGTAAATCGATTCTTGCTTTCTCCCTTCATTGTTGGTGTTCCTGTGACCTTAACATCTTAATATATGTTTACATCAGTAGGGCCAAATAAGACATAGTTACCTACAGATGTTAGTTGGGATACAGATAACAAAGTTTTCCTTAGTCTAGGCACATGATAGATGTCTTTCAATTGTAATTGATTAGGACTATGATGTGGCAAAACAACTGTCTCCCTAACATGGCTTATCAACAACTTTGCATTATTGGCCATGACTACTACTCAGTCTCCCTTGTATACCTTAACATTTTGCAGCTTCTTCTCATTCCCAGTCATATGATTCACACACCCGAAGTCAATAATCTAGTCTCTTTCATAATCAACTTGTCCAAGGATACTCACGAAAAGTGCAGACTCCTTGCTTGTACTAGGCTTTTCTTTAATTGTTGTTGCGCATACTGCAACATCCAAATCTTCCTCACTCTAATGTTCTTCTTGATTGTTGGATGTCACAATATTACCTTTAACTAACCTCTTTCTAAATCGACAATCTCTTGCATAATGACCCTTCTTACCCCAGACGAAACATGGGCTACTACCTTTTTGAAATCCCTGAAGGCTTTGTCCTCTTCTGTCATGATTACTTTCAACTCCACCTACTTGGAAGTCTCCTCTTTTACATTCATCTTCTTTAAATCCTCTGCTTAGTCTCCAATTGTGTCAATCTTTTCTTTGACCACTAAGAAGTGTCTCATCGTTACCCTTTAGTGAGACATCAGATATTTGCTTTGCCAAATCTTCTTGATCGACAAGCAAATTTTCTAATACTATCATAGAAGGTTGGATTTTCCAGCCTTGCACAGCAATAATAAATGCTCTATAGCTGTGATTTAACCCATGGATAATAATTTTTCTCATTCTAGATTCAAAAATATTAACATTAGGATCTAACTTTGAGAAGAGTGTTGTAAGAGTGTCTCATGTTGCCTTTAGTACAATGCTTGATGTGCTCAAATATTTAATCTTTTACTGAAGCCCTGATCACGTAAATAGCCTTGCCTGCTTTAATCTTCCATTTCTTCAAATATCAACATCTTGTGGTGATGTGACATCCTTGCCACTCACAATTTTTCATAAGTCAAGTGCTATAATTGTTATTGTTGAGCTTCTTTCCTATACCTTGTAGGTCTGCCATTATTGTGATTTATAAAAACCTTACGTTATCCAAGCAAGCTCGATCTCTATTAAGCTTCACAATCCTCTGCGATTGTGCATAACTTTTGCTAGAAGCTTTTTGACAAAAAATTGACCTGTAATCAACTCGCTTTGATACCAAATTGTAGAAATTTTAAGTGAGAGAAAACACTACTTTATTTATAATATACACTTTACTTATACAATTATTATACTCTCACACACTTGTCACTTCACTCTATCACCTCACTTACACACACCTCACCTCACCTCACCTCAATTCACTTTACTCTCTCTAATTTCCACAACACTCACACACTCACTTCTCTTAATTCTTCACGCACACTCTATTAATATTATTTACTCACTTCTCACAATCACTTTTCTACACACAACACCCATATTTATATGTATGAAAATAAAATTTCCTATTTTACAGTCTCATCAATTTCGAAATAAATTCATGTGTTTTTAACACATTTTATATTTTTAGTCATTTAGACAACTAATTCTTATAAATATCTAATGAGCATATCAGATGTTGATACTTTATTTATTTCACTTTGCACATTTTATATTTTTAGTCAATAGTTATTATAATCTTTTTTCGATATTATTTCTTTGAGTGTTAACTCCTTTTATTTCAATAATAATTGTATTATTTTTGCATCAATACAATTAGCAAGATTTAGATAAATTATGAATATTTACCACTATTTTATTTCATTATCTTAAAAAACTTTAATAATTGCTCGAGCATTTGCAGCTAAAGTTTTTGTTATCTAAATGCCTCGACAATATATACTACTCTATCCTTAAGTAATTTTTTGAACTTTATCTTTTATAAGATGAATGCATTTTAAGTACTTTTATGTTAATATTTTTTTTCTCCACTAATAGCAAAAATTATTTTTATTATCAAAATTATTTAATAAGTTTGCTTACCCTTCAAAGGGTCCAATATATTCAATAATAATGAAACTCAAAGCACATATCTTTAAATTTATTAGTAGATTCATTTTAATGTGTTGAGTCAGTACAATAATAATAATGCAACTTATTTTGACACTAATGTAAGTTACAATTAAAAAAATTTAATAATAATTTGTGGGTTAAATTGAACTCTAAATATATCATGTTTTCATAATAAGGCTGATAATATTATTTTTATAATAGATATTTTTTAGAGGCGTGAGATTCATTATTAATTTTTGTTAAATATAGTAAAATCATTTTGCGTTAGGAACAAGGTTGGTCACACTTACATAGTTACGTATTTGTCCGGGGACTCGAGCAATGAGTGAGTTGATGCCTTTTTCTTTTTTTCTTTTTATAATTAATCCAAGCTGATTATATTTTATATTAAAATCAGCTTGAATTTTCATATGAAAAATAACACATTCTAAGAAAATATTTGAACTACATTATAATCGTTTGACTTGTGCATATTAATTCTAATCTTGAATTGCCTTTACTTTTAATTGAAAATATTTTAAAATAGATAAAAATATTTTTAAAGATATTTGATAATTTTTATGAAAAATATTTTCAAAATTTGATAAATATTGTACTTATTTTTTACTAAAATATCAATTAAAATTACTTTTAATATTTTTATCTTAAATATCTTAAAATTACTTTTAATTAAATTGCTCCATTCTAAACCACTTTTTTTTATTTTAAAAAAACTATTTTTAAAATAATTACATCTAAAATGAGGGAAAAAATTAATTATTTATAGCAACAAGACAGGCATGAGTAAATATATATATGGCAAAATGAAGTAGAAAATCGCTTATTTAGCATCCCTCTCCCCTCTTCCCCCTTTTTCCAAAACAGAAACTTGATCAGGGAATCGCAAACTCTTTCAATGGCAGCATAATTTTGTAATTACTCTTCACAATAATATATCTCAATCCAAATGCCAAATTAGAATTGACCAAAACTGCACACTAAGTGTGTGTATCCAAATTTGTAGGCCTACTTCTTATGAATTGACAAATGACATTTTTGGACGTGTATTCCAAAGAGTAATAACATATTTGAATTAGGTGAAAAGTATTCTTAAACCCAAAAACTAAAAACTAAACACCAAACACTTGCCATTCACTTTTACGAATATTGTCCTCCGAACTCATACCCAATTTTTCTCCACAAAAACACCTCAACTTGCGGGAGAATAACTAATGCAAACATTATCACTCTCATGTGATCACAAGATAAAAGAGTTTATTTTTAAAAGAATTTGGGAAAAAATATATTATTAAGTTTTTTTTTTTTTTTTTTTGAAAAAAATTGAGCTTTTAAAAACATAGAAAATTCTTTATTTTTGACTATGTTATATATTTAGATACTTTGAACAATTTTATATTTGAAAATGATAAAGAAATTGATATTTTTAAAATTTTGGAAGTTTTATATCTTAGAAAATTGATATTTTTTATATTTTAGAAATTTTGTAAAATTTTTATTTTTTTGTAATATTTATATACTTTCTAATATTTCCCAAAAAAATTTGAAAAGTTTCTATTTTTATAAAATTTTAGAATCTAACTTTTTAAAAGTTATTTGAAACATTCAATTCTTTGAAAATGTTTTATTTGAAGAATTTTATATTTGAAAATCATGAAAAAAATTATATATTTTAAATTTTTTGAAAGTTTATATATTTAAAATTTCCATAATTTTTATATTTTTAAAAGTTTGTAAAAAACAAAATTATTTCTGGTAATATTTGTGTACTTTCGAATATTTTCAAAAAGAAAATCCTGGAACTTTATATTTTAATAAGTTTTTAAAAAGTTTCTATTTTTTAAATTTTAAAGGAATTTATATTTGTAAAATTTTTTGAAAATTTTATATTTTTAAGTTTTTTTTTCCCAGAAACTTTGTACATTTAAAAACATTATAAATTCTTTTTTTTTTTTAAATATTATATGTTTAGAAATTTTGAATAATTTTATATTTGAAAATTAGTAAGAAATTTATATTTTTAAAATTTTGGAAGGTTAATATCTAAGAAAAATAAAATAAAAATTATATTTCATAAAGTTTGAAAAAAAATTTATTTTTGGTAATATGTGGATACTTTTTAATATTTACAAAAAAAAATTAAAAAGTTTCTATTTTTAGAAATTTTTGAAAACTATCTATTTTAGAAGTTTTTTGAAGCTATCTATTTAAAAAAAAAAAATTAATTTCCATTTTTATAAATTGTTTGAAAATTTTTGTTTTCAGAAAATTTTGAAATGTTTCTGTTTTTATAAATTTTCAAATATTTCCATTTTTAGAAAATTTTGAAACTTTTTATTTTTAGAAATTTTTAAGAAATTTATATTTTTCAAAAATTTTGAAATGCTTATATATTTTGATAAATGTTTTAAAATTTTCTATTTTTAGAAATTTTTAAAAAGTTTATATTTGTAGAAAAAAATTTAAACTTTCTGATTTTAAATTTTTTTAAGAAATTTTTATTTTTATAAATTTTCTATTTTTAATTTTTTTATGAAACTTTCTATATTTAAAAATTTTACACAAATAAATATTAAAATATCCTTATAATAAATATACTTTTTATGAATAGTTGTACTGTTAACTATATTTTGTACCATTTTTGTTATTCTACACTTTTTTATTTGTTTGTTTGTTATTTTGAGTATATTAATAAATATAAAAATGTTCATATAAAGAATATACTTTTTATGAATTTTTTTCCCTTGTAAATAAATACGATATATACTTCCCAAAATTAGAAATATTTAGTTTTATGGTATAATATATTTTATGCTTGGAGTTTCACTTTTAACATTCTTATAATAATAAAAAACATATGTTATTTTTCTTATAACGTAAAATAACACACACATATATATATATTAAAGAAAACATATATTTTTCCGAGAATATATGTTTTTTATTAAAATATATGTTATTTTATATTATAAAAAAATAATATGTATATATATATATATATATATATATATATATATTTTTTTTTTTTTTGAAGGAGATTAAATATAAAAGTATATAAACAAGCGGGTTTTATATAAACCGGAGGGAATTCAAACCACATATATTTAATCGATGTTTTCAATATTTTTGAACAAAATGACGCAAGCTTTATTTCCATCTACATACCTTTATTTTACAACATATCCCAATGTTATTATCCTAATATTTTTCAATATTTTAATCAAAATTTTTTGTAAAATAAAGGTATGGATATGAATATTATGTTTTCAAAATATCATCTAAAATATATGTACATTTCATGATATTTCCTACCTTCTTTCGTAATTTTGTAAAATTATGATGAAAATTTTAAAAATATTAAGAATATCAATATTGATATATTGTGAAATATAAGGTTTTATATTTTTTGAATTTTGTCAAATTAAAATATATACACAACTTATTATTTGTATAATGAATTAAATTAGCATCTATGTAAAGGTAATTAGCTTTAATTTTTCATAAATTTTTGTATTTACTTAAATAGTAAATATTTAATTATAAGTTATAACTTATTAAATTGTGATTTATTTATAGAAAATTATTTACATGATTTTTTTTAATTAACTTTTTATCATGCTCTTATACTATTATTTATTTATGAACTATGTAATTCTTATTTTTAAATTGTACTTGTATTATTAATTTTTCACTAATTTTAATATAATTTATATAGATATCAAAAAATTAAAAATAATTATTTTTTAATAATGCAAAATATAATATTAATCATAATATTTTAGAATCATATATGTTATCTTATTTCGTATTTAAGTCACATATTTATTGTTTAAATGAAAAAAAAACTAATTTAATTAATGAATTTTAATTATTTTTTAGTATTTTTAAAAATTCATACAAGATTTTAAAAATGATTATAAATTTCGCAATTTTTATAATTTTCTTTAAATATCCTAAAATTAAGAAATTTTGGATCAATTTAATCCTGTAACTTTACTCAATTGACACATTAGTCATATAACTATTAAAGTATGTTCATTTAGTCTTGTAATTTTAATTTTGAGTCAAGTTAGTCCAAATTTAAATATAAAAAAAATTCAAGTGTAACATTGGATTTCTCTTTTTTTTTTTTTATTTAAAACAAAAAACAAAAATAATATTAAAAATCTATATCTCCTCCTCCATCTTCTCAGTTTACTCTCTCATCCCTTTTTCTTTTCACATTATAAATATCATACTGTTTGAGTTTGCAATTCTCTCATTCATAACTAATAATCTAATTAAGATGTTTATATACACTCTTTTTTTCTTTCTTTCTGTTTGCAACTTATTAAATACTAATTTCAGATACAAATACAAATGAGTGGGATTTGAAGGTTTTCATTAATTAGTAAATTATTGTTTAACAATTGAAAATTAAAGTCATAATAAATTTAATAAAACAAAAAAGTTTGAATACTAAAAAAGAATTATAGAAAATAGGGATGAGAGATTGAACTGAGAAGATGGATGAGATTTAAATTTTTACTTTTGTCTTAATTTTTTTTTAATTAATAAAAGATAAATTTAATAGTATCCTTGAAAAAAAATATTTTTAAAAATTTTTGGACTAACTTAATTCAAAATTAAAATTATAAGACTTAATAAACTTATTTTAATATTTAAAAACTAATATATTAATTAAATTAAATTATACGATTAAATTTATCTAAAAATCATAAAATTATATTCTTCTATATTTTTATAGATATTCATATTTTGGTCCGTGCATAAAAGAGACAACTATAATATAGAAATACCTTACGGCACACTCACATGTGAGCCCTTGAAATCAGAGATAAAATTATGTGGACCTCATAAAGCAGATAATGAAATTTGAAATTTTCACGTGGATCGAAAATGCTTTATATCTCAAGTTAAAACAAAACTCAATTTATATATCATATTTCAATTCATCATCTATTAAAAAAAATATATATATATCATGTTATAAAACGTAGAACTTATAATTAATCATTAATAAAAAATAAATTAATTTAAATAATATCACAACTTGCGATAATATTACTAATACTGACATGAAAAAGGTTGTGAAGACTGAACAGATTTGTTTACTCACATGAAAGCACATGGTTTCATAAAGGCAACTCCACTGGCCACCTACCCCAATTCCAGTAATAACAATAAGTCATTAAAGGGTAAAAAGCTCCCCTTGTACGGTGGATTTGTTACGTACGGTTTGCAGCCCACAATCTTCCACGTTTTTGTTTATCGTCAAATCTTCTTTTTCTTTTTTCTCTGTTAATTATGAGCAATTTACATGATTGGTGATCGATTTCTAAACAACCCAGATATTATGTCAACGAAAGTGCATGGAAAGTCAAGAACTTACACCAACTGTCTAATCGAATATAAAGACCCCCAGCGAAGAAATTTTTTTCAATAATATATATAAATTTTTTGAATATAATAGTAAAAAATAAATATAAATTAAAGATTAAATAATAGAGAAAAAAGAATATTAAATCTTAAAAAATAAATAATAAGAAAATTTAAATTTATTTTTTTTTTTTTAAATATATTCAATTTTTAATAGTATAAAACAAAATTTACCAAGTCAAATATCCACGAAATCATAGTAGAGATATTTATCGCAAATTTGTATTAATATCAATGCAAGTAGCGTATAAAAGACATACTAGGCTAAGTTCGTCGTATCGAGTTTAGATAGATTTAATTACGATCAATCCATGCAAACTTGATTTAAATTTAACTTATTTATTAAATAAATTAAAAAAAAATATATTAATTTAATTTATTTAATAAATAAATTAATTCATTTAATTTTTTTTAAATATATCATATAATATAAGAAAATTTAACATGCATATTTTATCAAGTATTAATATATATTTATATAATTTATTAATATAATAAATTTTAATTAGACTAAAAAATTAAACGCATTTAAGCATTATTTCAAAAAAATTGTTAAAATATTAACTAATATTAACTAAAAATAATATTAATAATCAGAGACGGATCTAATAATTTTTTTTCGAGATGAGCTAATATATATTTTTAAAAAGACTAAGAAAGGCTTCCGTACTTTAAGAAATTTTGAGCTTCTTTCAATCTTAATTTATTTATAATATCAAAATTTATAGTTAATATTAAAATATATATATATTTAAAAAGTAAACAAATTTTTTTATTTAAGTTAAATCTAATGATACTTTAGGACATAAAATTTAACAATTATCAAATTAAATTTAACAAATCATCAAAAAATGGTCAATTATTATAAAGAAAGAGGATTACTAAATATATACAAATTTATACTTACAATAGCTTTCAAATTAATAATTATACCATATTTATGGATAAAAAGTTTAAACGTTATAGTTTTTATAAGTATATATAACACATATTTATTGATTTGAGTATAAATTTAAATATTTACTTTAAAAAAGAATATAAATAATTTTAATAGTCTTTTTTTAAAAAATACTAGATTTTAACTCGATGCAGCAAGGAGCAAAATTGTAGCTCAAAAGAGGAGCAGAGTTTTATAAAGTATACAACTATGAAGTAGTTTATTTGTTTGAGTTTATTTATAGGATTTTGGTTATAAATAATATATTGAACTTTAAAAGATATTAATAATATTTATAAAAATTTAAAAAAAAATTAAAAGGCTACTCAGGCTCAAGCACGGTAGAGCCCATAACATGAGTCTGCCTCTGTTAATAATCATAAGTATTGTGATACATCAAAATTAACGTGTTAAAGTATTAAACATTAACAAAAAGGTCTAACAAAAATATTTGTATGTAAAATTGTTTAATATCTAAAATAAATAATCAAAATATACAAAATTAAATTAAACAACATATTACTATAAATTAATAAAAATACAAAAATAAAAAATAAAATAAATTTGAACATCATTCCAAGAATATTTTAAATTATAAACTTACAAAATAATTAGATTATAAAAAATTACCTAAATATCTTAAAAATTTTAGTTATTTACTTTTGTTACTTATACAGATAACAAGTTATCTAGGTTAATTAGTTATGATCTAATTTTTTAAATGAGTTAAACGGATTGACCTATTTACAATCAAATCCAATCTAAATAAACTTAAATTAGACCTAATTATTTCGTAAATAAGTCGTATCAAGTTTCAGAATCGTATCAAAAATGGTTAGGATTCACATATTTTCAACAGAGAATAGGATTAGCATAAATAAGACATAATATAGCTATATGGAATTTATGTTCAAAACTATATAAATTCAAGCAGAGGATTAATCCAAACTTGAAAAGAACTAGAAGCGCCAACTTAAAACTATTTGCCAGTTCCTTTTTCAACTTGATCAAACTTTAAATTTACTTAGGTTGTGCGTCACTTAAATTAGTATAAAAATTATAAAATAATATAATAAAATCATTAAATATAAATATATTTTATAAGTTTATTAAAAAAAATTATAAAAATTTAACTTCGATTTGGTGTTAAGCCTGGTTAAGCATCAAATCAGGTGTCGTATCATTTGGCCTTCATTCTTTTGAGCCGGACCAGAACCATTACTATTTTCAAAAATAATTTAATTTGCCCTCTCATTTTCCTCTTTATATCTAAATCATTAATTCTTAGATTTGTATGAATTTGACTTTTAATTTAATCACCATTTATTTCATTGTAACACGGACGTTGTTGCTTGGAAGTCTCTTCATTTTCAAAGTCTACCATTTTCGTTAGTTGGTTTTATTTATACAAGCAGTTTACGTGTAAACTGAGCATAGCCGAATTGCTTGACTGCTGCAGTCAGAATTAAATGACATGAAAGATCCTAATTTTTTCTCTCATATATATATATATATATATATATCAAATATTATTAATTAAATATAAAATTAAAAAATTAAGGTTAATATAATTTTTTATTTTTATTTTATGAAGACTCATTTAGTATATAAAAATAAAGCAATTAAAAATCTATATTATATTAGGATTAGTGAGATTAAATTATTTTCATAAAAATAGTGATAAAAAAAAAGTTTGTATGATAACCTACTAATAAAAAATTAAATTGTGATATATATTAAAATATATACTAAAAATATTTTTAATTTTTGTTAAATTTTTTGTAAATAATGATTTATGTCTCTCTCTCTCTCTCTCTCTCTCTGTGGGGTCTCAGCCAGATCAAAACGGTCAAGACAAAAAAATAGAATATAAAAATACGAAATATTTCAAATTTTCAAATATTGAAAACGATGTAGTAGCCATTATAAAACAAAGCAATATCTTTTATCTTTTCTTTTGTACTTGATGAAAATATTTAATCAAAATCATACAAAATGAAACAAAAGAAAGATTTGAAGATGGTCTAAACCTTCACCATTTCACAACAAAGCAGACAAAATATAAACATGTTGTCTCTCATTAATAAGTGACTCAATTAAAAAACGAAATTACCGATGAGTTTATAAGGAACAAATTAAGTAATAAAAACAAAAATAACTGACAACCTAAATTTTAGTTCCCTGTAAAGCTACTAAATTTGTTGTTGCTGTTTGGAGTAATGATGTTGGAATTGCTATTATGGATATTGCTGCTTGAAGTATTCATATTGCTTTAATTTGCTCCGTTGCCGCCGCCGATAATAGACGAGATAGCAGCCGCAAGTGCTGCAGTAAAATTAGGATCGGTGGTGATAGCGGCTGTAGCAGCACTAACAGTGTCAGCCAGTGAGGCAGGCTGAGATTGTAGTGGCAGTTGATGAACTTGGTGGTTTACTTGGGATTGGTAAGAACCCATGTGATCTTGTGATAACTGAAGCCCAGAGAACTTGGACTGGTTATAGAGACTTTGTCCAAAAAGTAGTTGAGGCAGTTGAGGGTTTGTTGATATTGAAGAACTAAAATTGTGAGGTCGTCCTGGGAAAGGAAGTTGGAATTGGGTAGGAGGTCTTTGGTATTGTAATGGGTTTGGAGAATTTGTAAGGTCCAAAGTAATAGTTGGGAATGGAGCTGAAGCTGAAATTGTTGCCATGCTTGTCGAATATGGAAGTTGCATAGCTCTGGCTAACAAATTAGGGTTCATAACACCATCTGAACTTGACATTGAGCCTGAGAGTAACATAGTAGCTGCTGCTGTGGTTGTTGAAGCCATAGCCATTGCAGCTGGTGGAAGTGGGTGATTGTGGTTTCCTTCATATGTTGTTATCAACACTGATCTGTCCTCAGCGCACCGTTGTACCTATAGAATTAATAATAAACCATACTCATTATTATCATTATTATTATTTTTTACTTCAAAAGAAAACAATAAGTGAATACAATAAGCACTATAGAGTTTATTTTTAAGCCCCAAGCTCTTCTCAGGAACTAAACTTACGTTTAACATATTTTTTTTTTTTTAGAATTTAAAAATTAAACAAGTTGAGTAACTAAATTATATAAAAATTGGAAAGAAAAAAAAAATACTTATCCTAAAAAAGTTAACATACTTGTTTGCGAACTGGGCAACCAACTGCCATGGTACATCGATAGTAGGCACGAGGACATGGATTTCCTTTCGCCATCTTTTGTCCATATTTTCTCCATTGACATCCATCTGATATCTAAAGCCAACAACCAAAACTGTATGTGTTAGTTTCAATTTAATATATAGTTTAATCAATTTCTTTTCAGTAGATACAAAATTGATTTGAAAAATTAAGTTATGAGTTAGTAGCTTACCATGGGGGCTTCAGATCGAGCTCTAACAGAGACACGAGCTTTTCTCATAGTAGTCTCAGTCGATTGGACATCAATTGGCTTAGAAGTTGTAGTAGTAATTAACTTGGGAACTTTGTTAGGACCCCAACCTAGTGATTCAGATTCAAGACTTTCTTCTCTCACACTTCTCTTATTGCCTTCATTAATAATGTTTTGAGGTGTTGCCGAACGAGTCCTGTCTTCCGAAGTAGAATTTGAAACCTCGTCAGTTTCAGCTACGGTACCACAGCTGGGTCCCAAATCTAAAAACTGTCTTGGCACTATTGCTGATCCAACCTCATCCTGTTTTTCTCCGAATTTCCCTTCACCAGTCTGAATTATGAAAAATAAGAAATTAAGAACCCAATACTTCAATTTAATTTAATTTAATTGTATTGTTTAATTAGTTAAACTAAGATCTACAATTAATTACCCGGTGTTCTTGATGGGTGGTTTGTACAGTAGCTTGTTTGTGTTGCTGTTGCATCAAAGCTACCAAATGCACTTGTAACGAGCTGTAATTGTTGCTTACTTGACTAAGTATCTCTCTTAGCTTCTGATTCTCAACATTCATACGTTGAACCTCAATTTGCAACTGTGTCAGCTGAATTCAATTAACAAAGTAATTAAAATATATTTTAAATATCAAATTCATTACTAATTTTTAAATAATATTATTCTATTTAGTTATTACCTCGTTTTTAGCACGCTTATCTTCAGCATTCGATGAAATCCCATCTTCCACGGTTGACTGATCGCTTGTGGTGTTAGCAGTGAGAAGATGCAAACCGGTCTATATTTAATTATATAGATATTAAAAAAAAAAAAAAAAGAAATGGAAAAAATAGCACAAAATTAAATTGACCATTAAAAAAAAATCTAAATTTAAAAAAAAAATGATATGAACAAGAATAGCTTACATTTACATTCGAACCAGGCCTAGGTGCTTCGTCATGATGACCTTGAGAATTTTCATTCGTGGGACTGATCATACGAATAATTTTAGGATGATCATGATCATCAGAACGATCGTAATCTGTTCTCTGCAGCTGGCTTCTCTTATTATTGTTAGCAAAAAAGTCAACCTCATCAACAATCCGATTCTGATCATCGGACGGTGGAGGATTTGGCTGGTTTTCTCTGCTGCTAATTAGCTTAACAGGAAATTCAATACCTGAAAACATCCTGGTTGAATCACCACCACCAAAATGTTTCTCTTGCTTATGATCAGAACTCAGAAATAGTATTATTATTTATTAAGCTGAGATGGCGGCCTTGTTATAAAAGAGGCTGATTGAGTCAAATTGAGGTGATAGCAGATCTTTTAATTTGTCCATAAAACACATGAATACTTACAGAGAGAAAAATAAAGAAGATGAAGATTAATTTATGTAAAAGGAATAAGAGAAATTCTAGAGAAGGAGATTAATTTTTATAGAAAGAGCAAGAAGAAGAAGAAATGGTGAAGAGATTATATATAAAGGGTGTGTGGGAGAGAAGGGGTTGAATTTTCAAGTCTCAAAAGTAACCGGCGTAATGGGATGGGCATTTAATAGGTCTATGTATACTGAAAAGAAATGAGAAATATAAACAAATTTAATATTTTTTAATAAAATATATTTTAATCATTTTCCTATTAATTTTTTCTTTTTCTTCTTTTCTTCTTTTTATTTTTTATTTTTTATGTTAAACTATTCAAACACTATTAAAACTCAAGACTTTAACACCAGTAAAGTAACATTAATATGATTTTTTTCATAAAATAATTAGTAATAATTGATAAAAAAATTATATAATATATTTATTATTTAATATTCAACTATATTTACTAATACAATTATAAATATATTTTTAAGTATATTAGTAGTATTAGTATCTGTAAATATAGTGTGTAAATATAGTGTTAAGTACAATGATAGTATTAATATATTATTTAAAAATATATTAAAATTTGTATAAATAATCGTATCAATTTATATAAATAATTATTCTTCACTAAATATGTGTTAAAAAGCAAAACATTTGTATAGTAAACTAATCTAACCCATTTTGAATTTTTTAAGTAATTTGTAGAAGCAAACAAATCCAATGAAAAAGTTGAACAAATTAGATTGATTTGTTTTGGTTCATATAAGATAAATTTTAAACACCACTAATGAATACAATCAAACATTAAATTAACTACTAACTCTATATATATTATACATGGAAGAGACTTGGAATTCTGTCATAATATACGCATGGATACGTCATCAACAAATTATTTGTAAGATTATTGATATAAAAGCCTTTCATATAAATTAAACATATTAACTTTTATTATTCTTACCCTCTAGACTACTTTCATACTCTTTCTTGTGGTAGTGCTAGTAACGATCTCAACTGATTTTCTCAATAAGATTTTTCTTGCATTTTGTGTTGTGATTAATCTGGTTATTCTTATGATCTATTGGTGTTCTTGTGATCTATTGGTTATTCTTATGATCTATTGATTAATTTTGGTGTTATGGAGGATCTTATTGATCATTTTTATAACTTCGATGTTCTGGATTTGAGTGACTCAAAGTCTGAGGATGAGTCGGCCTTCTGGCTGAGCTTGATTGGAAATATTTTTGTTGTTAGATTGATTAATCTCAACTATGATGAAGGTTTTTGGTCAAATTTGGGGTTGTAAGGAAGCTCCGGAGGTCTGTGCGGCAGGAAAAAATTTGTTAATCTTTGAATTTAGAGATGAGGATAGAGTGTCGTGTTTTGGAGTGAAGTCCTTTGAACTTCAATGGTTTGATTTTGGTTTTGAGAATTTATGAATCAGGTATAATTCCTAGGGAATTGGATTTCTCGCTTTATCCTCTCTGGGTTCATATTAAGGGTTTGCCTTCTAGTTATGTTATCTCTTGAAGATTAGGGAATTAATTGACATATTTTTGGCTATTGATTTGTCACCATCTATTGGATTGGTGTTGCTTGGTGGTCGTGTTAGGGTCGAAGTGGATATCACTAAGCCGCTCCTTCCTAGTATTTGACAAAGTAGGAAGGTTTTTTTTATCCTTATTGCATAGATTTTTTCTATGTGAAGCTACCATTGATGTGTTTCTTATGTGGAACTTTGGATCATGTTATGCATAGCTGTAGAAAGAAGAGATGGTGATGGTAGTCCATTGTTTGGCACATGGTTGAAATTTGAGGAGCGAAAAGTTACATCGATGGAGGTGAAGCAATGGTTTACAGGAATCTTGAAGGTGAGTGAGGGTGGTAGAGGTCAATGCTTGGAGAATGGCTCCTGATCTTCGAGGGGTAAGGGTGTTGCTTGTCTCCTTGGAAGTCTTATGTTCACAAACTGAGGATGGTGAGTGATGATCTTTCTACTATGATTGATATGTCTACTTAGACAGTGGATGATAATTGTGGGAAAATTGTGCAAGATAATGTGGTGGTGTTTTTGAGTTTTTGGGGTGCAAGATTGTGCTTGGACCAAGGTATTTTTAATGTTCTAGAGAAACTTTCAATTAGGACTTTGGATGAAAATGTGGTAAAATTTGGAGTTTAGAGGTGTGTCCTTTTTCTCTAAAAGGAAGCATGATTCTAAGAAAGTTACTAATAATTTCTTGAAGTTGAGGGGTTAAATTAGGAAGAAGAATTATATATATGTTGGGGGTAACATTGTTGTTAGTGATCATTTTGACTCTAGTCTAAGGGATGTAGTGATGTTCATGAATGGCTTATTTGCTGGTAATAAGGTGTGTGTTGATGCTTGCAATGTGATGGGATTTGTGGATCAACCCGTCACAAGAAATGATCGCCCCAAGTTAGAATGCTAGAGGGCTCAGGAACCCAGTAGTATTCAGAGCTCTTAAATATCTTATTGATGTTCAAGTTCCCAAGCTTGTGTTTTTTATAGAGACAAGGCTTTCTATTGGTGATGGTGAAAATAAAAGAACTAGTTTGAATTTTGATTGTGATTTGGAAGTCCTTAGAAGAGGTTATGGAAGAGGTCTCTTGATGCTTTGAAGGAATGATGTTGAGGTTAGTGTGAAGTCCTTTTCACCTAGGCATATTGATACTTATGTAAAATGTACTTCTATTGATTGGATAAGGGTGACTGGTTTTATGGTATTCCTGTGACTTCTAAACGAGTTTTCTATTTGGATTTATTATGTAAGTATGCTCAGTAATCAACTGCCTTAGGTCATCTTAGGTGATTTTAATGAAGTTACTTCAATGGATGAGCAATTGAGTAGTAGTTTACAATCTGATAAGAAAATGGATGATTTTAGAGAAGTGGTAAAGGCTTGTGGTTTGGTGGATTTGAGCTTTGAGGGCTTCAAATTCACTTGGAGTAGAAGGAAAGGCGATGGAGAGAATACCCATGTTTGTTTAGAAGGGCCTTTGTGAACAATTTGTGGCTTACTTCATTTTCTGAGCCAAGGGTGAAGCGTGTGAAAGAAACTATTTCTAATCACTTAGCTATTGTCTTGTCAATTGAGAAGTTGGATTTTTCAAGGTATAAAAAAAGGAAGGGCAAGATTTTCAAATTTGAGGAGTTTTGGTTAAAGGTGGATGGGTGTATCAATGTGCTTCGTGATGTTTGGGAATTTTTCTCTATAAGGTTTGGAAATCTGGAGGATGTGGAGAAGATCTCGAGTTGTGCTACTACTTTTAGTGATTGGAATTGGAACGTTGTTGGACATGTGCAACAAAGGCTTGATAATTTGGAAAAAAGTTTGGAAATTTTTTATTTATGGGGTGGCTATCATAACAGCTTTGATAGGGTCAAAAGCTCAGAAAGCGAGATAAATTCTTTAATTAAATTGGATGAATTACTATGGCAACAACGATCTAGAAAGCGAGATAAATTCTTTAATTAAATTGGATGAATTACTATGGCAACAACACGGCTTAGACACGGGGACCAAAATTCGATATTTTTTTTGTGAGAAGGTTAACCAGCAAAAGAAGAAAAATCATGTGGTTGGCTTGTTTGAATAATTGGAAGATAGATGATGTTGATATTCAATGCATGTTTTAGGATTATAATACAAACTTATTTATTACTTAGGGCTCAATGGGTTTTGGTGCTTTTGAAGTTTGCTTATGAATTGAGGAGATGAACAATATTTATTTCAGCCTTTCACTAAGCAAGATGTTGAGGTGGCACTTGCTCAAATGCATCCTTCCAATGTTCATGGACCAGATGGCATGCCAACTATGTTTTATCAAGAATTTTGGTTTGTGATTGGAAATGATGTCTCCATGGCTTGTTTAAATGTATTGAATGAGAACGCTGATCTCTCTTTTCACAATAATATTTTTCTATCTTATTCCTAAGTGTAATGAACATAAGAGGGCAGTGGACATTAGGGCTATTAGCTTGTGTAATGTATTATACGAGTTCATTGCCAAGTGTGTCACTAATAGAATGAAGAATGTCCTTCATGAGGTAATTTTTAAAGGTAAAGCACTTTTGTGTCTAGAATGCTTATATTTGATAATATAATGGTGGCTTGTGAAACACTGCATTCTATGAAGAGGTTTTTGAAAGGAAAAAAAGGTAAGGCTACAATAAAACTTGGTATGGCTATAGTTAGATTTTGTTCTGATGAGGGTTGGATTTTCAAGGAAGTGGTGTGATTTGTTTATGAACTATGTGACTCAATTTCTTATTTCATGCTTGTGAATGGGTGTCAACTTGATCCTTTTAAATCAAGTAGGGGCTTGAGACATGGTGACCTCTTGTCACGTTATCTGTTTATATTGTGAGTTGAAGGGCTTTTGAGGCTGATTAGGGAAGCTGAGGATGATGGCTTGTTAGGGGGCATAGTAGTGGCAAGAGGTTGTTCTAAGGTCTCTCATATATTTTTCGCAGATGATAGTTTATTTTTATAGAGCTCTTTGATGAGGCATGTGATAATTTGAAGAGTATTTTCACAAGGTGTGAGATTGCTTCTGGATCACAATGTTATTTAGTTCTAATACTACCAAGGATGTTAAAGCCTTAGCTCAAGATACTTTGGTATCTCTATTATTAATTGTCATGAAAGATACTTAGGACTACTGGCTATAGTTGGTAAAAATAAAAGAAGGCTTTTTAGGTAGCTAAATGAAAGAGTGTGGAAGAAGCTTAATAATTGAAAAGTAAAGACACTCTCCAAGGCTAGGAAGGAGGTCTGGCTTAAGTCTATAATACAAGCTATCCCTATTTATACTATAGGCTGTTTTAAATTGCTAGTAAGCCTCTGTATTGATATTCAGGGTCTTATGGAAAAATTTTTGTGGGGATATAACTTGGAAGAGAAAGCCATACATTGGATGGCATGGGACAAGCTTTGCAATCCCAAAGTGCTTTGTGGAATGAGGTTTAGGAATGTATCTCTTTCAATCAGGCTCTTGTTGCTAAGCACACTTGGAGACTTTTGCAAAATCAAGATTTCTTATTTGGAGGGTGTTTAAAAGGAAGTACTTTGAAATTAAATCTTTTTGGAGGTGGATGCTCCTGCGTATTCTTCATATTTGTGGAGGAGTATGTGCGGAAATGAGCTTTGCTTAAAGGGTATGAGATGGAGGGTTGGCAATGGTGCTAGTATTAGGATCTATAAATATCTGTGGCTGCCTTACAATAAGTCTTGTTTGTCTTTCTTCTCTCCTAAATTGCCTCTTGATTTAATTGTGGATATGCTTATTAATGATGTTGGATATTTTAGGGAGGGTGTGATTAGGAATGCATTTTTGTATAAGGAGGTTGATATTATTTTTAAAATTTCGTTGAGTAGAAGTCGAGTGGATGATAAACTCATATGAGCTAGAGATCAAAGTGACATTTATATGTTAAAAGTTGTTACTGGTTGGTTGAGTTGTTGAGAAGATAAGGTATTAAAATGGATCATGGTGCTGGTTTGAGTTGTTTAAAGAGCCATTGTTCGTGGAGGCGAATATGACAACTTTCATTTCCTAATAAGATTAAATTGTTCTTGTGGAGGGCATGCCAAAATGTGTTAACTGTCCAAGGTCAGCTTGTTATAAG
This sequence comes from Elaeagnus macrophylla, assembly GCA_029378325.1. Classification (NCBI taxonomy): domain Eukaryota; kingdom Viridiplantae; phylum Streptophyta; class Magnoliopsida; order Rosales; family Elaeagnaceae; genus Elaeagnus; species Elaeagnus macrophylla. Next base: position 29,037,059 of record CM055640.1, on the reverse strand, counting down.
GAAGATTGTTATGGAGCCTTGGTGTTGTGTGTGTAATGGCTTTGTTGATGTGTTGTATGTAACATGGGCATGTAAATTACTTGGCTAGTTTGGAAGGCATCCATTTTTTGTAACTATATTAAAAGCAACATGAACTTGTCTTTTGTTGATTTGTGGAATGGTGTATGGGTCTCATTTACAAAGCAAGAGGTGTGTCAGTTTAGCTATTTTGCTTGAGCTATTTGGTTTAATAGAAATGCAAAGAAGTATAGTAAGTCTTTTAGAGAAACTGATGCTACCTTAGAATGGGCTAATATACTAGTTGAGGTATTTTGGAAGAGTACTGTAAAGGAGAGTGTTGTTTTAGAGTGAAGAAGGAAACTAATTCATCATGATGATGGTTGGAAGAAGTAGACAATTAGTATAATTAAAATCAACATTGATGCAAGTGTTTTAGCCAAGGAAGGTAAGATTGGTGTTGGTTATATGCTGTATATATTGGAGAAGATGATCCCGTGTATATTCTGTCATTATTGGGTTCCTAAATTTGTGGTGTCAATTAAGGATAATTGTGTCTATCAGCTTGACTTTAGGGATTGATAAATATATACCATTTAGATAGGCTGATTATTTGTTAGAGGTATGTTATATATATACCTATAACTTGTATGAGATCAATAAGAAATAAAAACAAGTTTTTTCTCATTTTCAATTTCTTCATGGTATCAGAGCAACGATTCTCACATTAAGACTCTGTGTTTTTTTTTTTTCCTCTCATAAGATCTTGTTATGGCAGACAATGCGATAACAGAGGTTGTACATTCAAAAAGTTATGTTGTTGAGGGAGACGATAACACTTCTAAAAAATTATGTTCAGTATTGTTAACTGAATTTAATTACCTTCCTTGGTCAAGGGCAATCACCATTGCTCTTGGTGGAAGATCAAAGTTGGGTTTTATTACTGGTACAACCAAACCTCCTGATGTCAATTCACAGGAGTATGAGGCGTGGTTGGCCAAAGACCAGCTGGTTATGTCTTGGATTCTTAATTCAATGCAACATCCACTTGTTGAGATTTTTCAGTTATTCATAGTCCTCCTTGGCTCTTTGGACGGATATTCGAGATATGTATGGCAACCAAAATAATTATGTCCGAATTTTCCATATTCAACGTGATATTGCTAGTATTCGTCAAGATGGGAAGTCGTTTGCAAGTTTATTTGGTAGTCTGAAAAGTTTGTGGAGTGAGTTGGAAATCTATCGACCACACACGGTTGACGCTGTTATTATGAGAAAACTAGCAGAGGAGGACAAGATTTTCCAGCTTTTAGCTAGTCTTGATCCTGATTATGAAGACTTACGGAGCCATATTTTGATGCATACCGAACTTCCAACTCTTCAAAATGTGTATGCAGCCATACAACGTGAAGCCGTTCGTTGAAAAATCATGCCTCGTACAGTTAATCCCAACCCTGTGGATGTTCGGGCTTATCTTTCTCATTCATCTTCTGAAGAGAAAGTCTACAAAGGCAAATGTCAGAATCTCAAATGCCAACACTGTCATAATATTGGTCATTCAATTGATTGTTGTTGGATGAAACACCCAGAATTGAAGCCCAAATTTGTGAAAGATCATAAAGGAGGATATCAAAAATAAGCTACTGATTATAAGGCTCACTTGGCTACACATCTAACTGAAATTGGTACTTTTAATCCTATTTCTTTGCTAAATGATTTTGCATCTTTTCTACAACAAAAACATGGCCAGGCAACATCTCACGATGGTGTTGAGAACCAAGGACATGACCAGCCGGTTGCTCTTCTCAGTCACTTTGCTGGTCTGTTAACCAATGCCAAGTTTGAATCTAGCCAAGGTATTCTGCTTGCTCTTATAACTGCATTAGAAATTGGTAATTTGCATGATTTATGGGTTATTAATTCCAGTGCCACTGATCATATGTCAAATAAATTATCTACATTTCATGACTTCAAATCTTTTTCAATTCCTTCGCTTGTTTCTATAGCTAATGGGAAAGGTGTTCTTGTCAAGGGTAAGGGTAAAATTAAACTTGTTTCAGATATCGTAGACTTCGATGTTTTGTATGTTCCCTCTTTTCCTTTTCAATTGCTTTCTGTTCGCAAACTTACATCATCTCTTAATTGTGAAGTTATATTTACTCCTTACAAGATGTTCTTTCAGGACCTCATTACCAAGAAGACGATTGGTGAGGGCTTCCATTTGCTTGGTCTCTACTATTTTTCTCCTGATTCTAGAGTTCCCAAAAGTTTTCAACCTAGATCCCCTCCTATCAATGATCATCTTTTGTGGCATCGTCGTTTAGCACATCCTTCAGATGCTATTCTTCACCAAATAAATCCAGTTCTCCCTAAAGACAATCTTGTTTGTGATATTTTTCATTTTTCTAAATCTTCTAGACTTCAATTTAAATCATCATTGTCTCGCACTACTCATGTTGTTAAACTTGTACACTCGGATGTTTGGGAACCTATTTCTACTTCTATTGATGGTTTTAGATATTTTGTAACCTTTATTGATGATTTTTCTAGAGTTACTTGGGTGTATTTGTTGAAATCAAAGGGAGAAGTGTTTGAATATTTCAAAAATTTTCATGTGTTGATTACTACTCAATTTTCAACAAATCTTAAAATTCTTCGTTTTGACAATGGCATCGAATATATGTCCCATGACATGTTAAATTATTTAAATTCTAATGGCATATTGCATCAGACTAGTTGTGTTTGCACACCCCAACAAAATGGACTCGCTGACGTAAAATCGTGATTTACTAGAGAAAACTCGATCCATAATGCTTCAAATGAATGTTCCAAAACATTTTTGGTCTCATGGAGTTCTTGCTGCTGCTTACCTTGTGAATCGTTTACCCAGCCAAGTGCTGAATTTTAAGTGTCCCCTTGAAGTATTACAAGGCAAAAAGATGGATCTTGCTCATCTAAAGATTTTCGGCTGCACTAGCTTTGTGCATTTATCATCTGTGCACCGTGATAAGCTTGATCCTCGAGCAATAAAGTGTATTTTTTGGGTTATTCATAGACACAAAAAGGGTACAAATGTTATGATTTAATGTCCAAAAAATTACATGTTACTCGAGATGTTCGCTTCATTGAAACTCTCCCCTCTTTCGTGGCTTCTAATCAAGGGGAGACTCTTTCAGAATTATTTCCATTGCCAAGTAATCTTGTGATCGATAGTAATTCCAGCTTTGCAGGTGCATCGTTACCCAGTCTAAAGTTACATGATAGTGACTTGCCTGGTGATACTTCCAGCCTTGCAATCCCGGTACTACCAATTGATACTCCAACAAATCATTCTGATGAGCTTGTGCCTAACACCCATTCTCTACCTTAGGATGCTGGTTCCAATGTACAAGAAACTCCACCTCTCCATGATGAAATTTTACCTTCCCGACGCAATCCTCCACGAGCACGACATCCACCAACAAAACTACATGATTATGTGGCATCCACTGTTAGGTATCCCATTGATAACTACCTGAATTTTCAGTAAATATCACCTTTGCACACTGCTTTCCTTTCAACTATATCAAATGATCATTAGCCCAAGAGTTTCCAAGAAGCACAAGCTCACGATATCTAGAGGAAAGCCATGGATGATGAGTTGACTGCTTTGGCTGAAAATAAAACCTGGAGTGTAGTTCCTCTACCTCAAGATAAACATGTAGTGGGTAGTCATTGGGTATTTAAAACAAGTTTAAATTTGATGGAACTATTGAACGGCATAAGGCACGTCTTGTTGCTCAAGGATTCATGTAGAAATATGGCATTTATTACAAGGAGACCTTTGCTCCTGTTGCTAAGATGACCACTGTTCATGTTCTCTTATCTGTGGCTATTAATCTTGGGTGATCCCTATCTCAAATGGATGTTAAGAATGCTTTCTTGCATGGCGATCTTGAAGAGGAAGTATTCATGAAGCTCCCTCCTAGACACCCTTCTAGTGGAAATTCCAATTTGGTGTGTAAACTTCATAAATCTATTTATGGGTTGAAGCAAAGTCCTCGTGCTTGGCATGCAAAGTTGAGCAATGCTCTTGAAACTCTCGAGTTCACCAGAAGTACAACTAATTTTTCTTTATATGTTCGACTTGGTTCTGTAGATAAGCTGGTGGTGGTTATTTATGTTGATGATCTCATTATTACCGGAAATAATTTACATGCTATTGCTCAACTCAAGAAGAACCTCCAACAATTGTTTCCAATTAAGGATTTGGGTTCTTTAAAATACTTCCTTGGGATAGAAATGACGACATCTAGCAAAGGGTTGTTTCTCAATCAGCGAAAATATATTGCTGATTTACTTCATGGTGCTAATATGTTACATACTATGCCTGCGGCCAAACCACTAGACAACAAATTGCGTCTTGACTCTACGGGTGCACTTCTTGATTCACCTGGTTATTATCAAAAGCTTATTTACCTAACCATAACACGTCCTGATATCACTTTTGCCGTCAATCTTGTAAGTCAACATATGCATGCTCCAACCATTTTTCATCTTAATATGGTTAAATACATTTTGCGATATCTGAAGGGCTCAATTGGTCGTGGAATTCTGATGACTAGTAATGGCCATACTAATATTTTGGGGTATACCGACTTTGATTGGGCTGGTAACTCTCTTGATTGTCGATCTACGACTGGTTATTGTATGTTTGTTGATAGTAATCTCATCTCTTGGAAAAGTAAAAAAACAACATGTGGTGGCTCGCTTTAGTGCTGAAGCTGAATATCGAGCAATGGCTTCCGCTGCATGCGAACTTATTTCGTTGAAACATCTTCTTGCAGATCTTGGTTGTCCGGTTTTACTTCAGATTACACTTTTCTGTGATAATCAAGCCGACATGCACATTGCTTCAAATCCTGTGTTCCATGAAAGGACGAAGCACATTAAAGTTGATTGTCACTACATTCGTCAACAGGTTCAAACTAAGTTGATTGAAACTAATTATATACGTACAACTGATCAATTGGCCGATGTGTTCACCAAGGTTTTGTCCTCTACTCAGGGGGAGTATTGGTTATATGCTGTGTATATTAGAGAAGATGATCTCATGTATATTCTGTCATTATTGGGTTCCCAAATTTGTGGTGTCAATTAAGGATAATTGTGTCTATAAGCTTGACTTTAGGAATTGATAAATATATACCATTTAGATAGGCTGATTATTTATTAAAGATATGCTATATATACAAGAAAACAAGTTTTTTCCAAGTTTTTCTCCTTTTCAATTTCTTCAATTGGGTTTGGATTGGTGGCTTCGAATCATTTGGGGAAGCTTGTTGTTATTGGCTCTGTTCCTATGAGAGGTTTTTTATTGCCACTATGCTGTGAGCTACAAGCCATTGTATGGGCGTTATCAAACATATCTGATCAAAAATTAAAAAAATAAAAATCTTTACCAAACACACTAATTGACTGTCTATATTTAATTCCAAAATTAAACTTTTTAGTCGACTTAACCTTTAAAATTGAAATTCATGGTTATTTTATCTTTATGTTTATTTAAGTTCTCTAATGATATATCAACTTTAAATATACTATAATACACATTTGCTGTTTATCTATTTTAGCAGTGAATATGAGACCAAATAAACAATATGTTCGAGTATGATGGATACAAAAAATAACCCTTAATATATATAATAAAAAATAGCGCGTAATAGCATTTAATGTTGTTAAATTGTACAGAATTCAACACTAAACAGTAAATGGCTGTAGTTTAGTTTGAAGGAAGTTTAATTACACGGCGTTCAATGTAAAATAATGTGCTAGAATTTTATTTAATTAATAGTAAAAATTTATGAGTTAGATATAAAAATTGTTATTTTTGTGATTACAAGTTTTAGTGATGCTTTTGTTATTTTTTGAAGGAAAAAAAAAAAACTTATACAGTTTTTAAGAGAAAAATAAAATAATGAAAATGTGAAATTGGTATTAATAATTAAGTAGTCGGTTAATATGTGTTAGTTTTGAATTCATGCTGTCTTTTTCGATTATTATTATTATTATTTTAAAAAAAGATTTTTCATTAGTTCCGTTCAAACTTTTCGATCGTTTTATGAAGTAAATGGTATTGCAACGAAGAGAAAAGTAAAAATTTATTGTAGTTAATTTATGTGACTCTGATTAGGATTCACGAGGGGCCAAATATAAGAATTTGTTTGCCATTTGCAACTCACATTACTACCATGATGTTCTATTGTATCTTGTACGTAATCCTCACTTTAGTTTTATAAATACGTACACCGATTTTCAACCTCTCTCGTGACGTACGTGTTTGGATTTAATCTTTTTAATTTTTCTTCTGAAAATTGTTGAAGTTGTAGAGGAAAAGGCAGTGCTCTCTATTTATCCTCTTGACTAGCTATCTACAACTAGATAGATTTTTCTTTTGGAAAGAAACTTCAATATCAAACTTTTTGAACATTGTTTATAAACTGTCGGCCAAATTTTGACTATTAATTGGATTTTAATCAAAGAAATTAAGTATAGCACTTCTTCACGATGATCACCCATGCATGAATCTCGTTGTTGTCTTTTAATTTTATCTTTATTTTTCTTCATCTGATTGTCCAAACTCATGCTTTAATTGGACTAATGAGGAATTTACATTGATCATTTCAATACTATTTAATCTCTTTTGACAAAAAAGAAAAAAATAATAATACATAAAATAACATTCTTAAAACTTACAATAAAAAAATAACACTCCAAATCATTGATTTGACAGAGTTTAATTTGAACGACATCTAACTGAATGATGTTCAATGTAAAAATTATGCTTAAAGATTTTTTCTTTAAGTAAAAAGTATAAGCTAAACATAAGCAGTGTATTTAGTTTACCATATCAGATAATTTAAATATAATCTTGTTGAATTTAATTCGGTGTATTTGGTTTACCATATTATATAATTTGAGTATAATCTTCTTGAATTTAAATGTAGTGAACTGTATTATTATTAGTCTTGATAACTTATTTAATGTATTTATTTGGTGATAACTTATTTAATGTATTTAAGTAAAATTGATAGATAAATATTTTAATAAAATAATTTATATTTAAAATAATATATAATTAATTTTATGTATTTTTTTTAGATATAGAAATAATTTTATTATAAAAATTTATTTACATCAATATTTACTTTATTTTTATGTTTTTATTACATTTTGAAAATAAAAAATTTATAATTTTTTATTTGAGTTAAAAGAGAAAGTTAATACACATAATTTTATAATTGAAAATTCAAATAAATTAAATTAAATGTTCAATATGATCTAGAACCACACCCCTAATAGTACAAAATTTTTATTTAAATATATTATTTTTATACTGTATGGTACAATCTAATTTTATAATCAAAAGTATGACATATAAATATTATATGTTGAATTATGTTATTTTACGATCAAAATTTTTAATATTATCTAACAAATATGTTGAATTATGTTATTTTTATAATTATAATATTTAAAATATGTTATAAATATTACTTTAAAAAAAAATAGTACTATTAGACAATTTCTCTATTTATGTGTACATGTTATTTCTCTCTATACATCCCTTTTGCTGCCACCAAATATTTCTTTATATTAATTTATTTTATAGGTAAGCAAACAATTCAATAATCTGTTTAAATTAAAAAAAAAAAAATCAATCTTATTTATTAAATTTGTATTGACATATTTTCTTTACAACTTTACTCGAATCGAATTATTATTAAATATATATATATATATATATTATAATTATATTAAATTATTATTTTAATTAAAAAAAAGAGATATAAATATAAAAATTTAATAAATGTATAAGCATACTTTTTATTCTTTCAATTGTCTTTGTTGTGGCTATTAGTAATAAATTTAGTTAGAGATGGACCAATTTAAAATATAAATATTACATGTATTGTATTTTATATATAATAATAATAATAATTTATAAATAAATTTTAAATTCAATCTGACGTTATTTAATATAAACAAATTTAATTTACTTGAAATTAGCTTTAATTGATTTTATCATCGAACCATATTTGGATTTAAAGTCTTCCGATTTGATTCAGAGATTGGTAAATATATGTATGCTTAACACAATGCTCACCCCTAGATTAGGTATAATTGAGTTTCTCTCTATGACTATCTCAAATTTTTCTATGAGAATGTTCAATTTAAGTGGTTGCTTCGAGGAATTGCTTACTGAAGATTCTTATCCAGTAATATAATGAATTTTCATTGAAAAAAAGGCACTTTTGTTTTTATTAAATCAAACTTGATTCTAGTTATTTGTGACCTAAAATTATGTGGAGTCATATGCTGAACAAGGAGCACGTGTTGAGACCTAAAATAAAATATAAAATTAAGGCATTGAATATTTTTCATATTAAAGTAATATAAATAAAAATATTTACTTTTAATTTTAACAAATTTTTGACATTCGATTTATACTAAACAAATAAATATAGAATTACTTTGTTAACACTAATTAAAGTTTTTTTCCTCAAAGGATGCAAATAAAAACATGTACACATTTTTAATTAAGCATAAATTCTTTTTTATTAAAGAGTTTATACACTTGATAGATAAAACTAGATAAATATAAAAGTATAAAAATTTATAATAATTGATATTATATTTTCTGTCAAATATAAAAGATAAAATAAAATTGAATAAATCATTATAATTTTAATTTCTTCAAATATTAATCATTAATTAAAAATAAAATATGAATAAGAAAATATATTTAATTTAAAGTGACGAATAAATCCTGTAAAACAAAGTTACAAGTTACAACTTTTTTTCAACTATATTTAATATGATTTGACAAGATATTAGTAATTGTTTGAACTTTGAAGTAAAACGAAAATTTTAAATATGTAATGCACAGGCAATGCAAGTATTCCACTTTTCTTGTTATTAATTTTAGAATTTTTTTATTAAATGACAATTATAGATGGAAATTAAATCATAAAATTATTTTTAAAGATATTAAGTTTTTATCAATTTACTGGAGAGCAATTGAAATACTTTGAATATTATAATTTTTTAAATTAGCAAAAATTAATTTTTATAATGTTTTTCAATTACAATAATGAGATAATTACAAAATGTTTATTACACAATATTTTTACATAATTTTATAATTTTTATACATTTATGCATTTGACTATAAAATCATACTGTATCTTATGATATAAAAATATTATGGTTGTGTAGAAATTTTGTACCACTAGAGAGTACGGGTCTAAGCCGTACTAAACATTTAGCTTAATTTGTCTGAGTTTTCAATTATGAAATTATATGTCTTAAGTTTTTTTTTCATCTTAAATTAAAAATATATTTTTTAAATGTTATAAAAATATAAAAATAAATTAAATATTAATTTAAATAAATTTTATAATAAAATTTTATTTTAAATATAAATTATTTATTAAAATATTTGTAATTCATTTTATATAACTATATTTTATAACTTACTATTAAATATTATATAAATTAATTATAATATAATTTAATAAATTTTAGTCTAATATTATACTTGATATATCAAATATGATGCACCAACATGCCGTATGTGCATTAACTTAAATGATGTTTACAATGCAATCCAATTTTTCCTTTTAGATATTAATATTTACACTTTCACATTTTTTTCTCATAAGTGACGATGATTAATATCATAATTAGATAATAAAAAATATAATTTATGTGCTCTTGTACAATAATAATAATATTTTTTTTCTAAAGAGAATGCATGTTGTCCTAATTTAGGACGATGATAATCCATCAGGTGAAGAGTCAAAATGGTCCATTTATTTATGTAATAGGTGTTATTTAGTCATCTAGCTTATAAAATATGTCTTTAAATTCATTTGTTTATGAAAAAGGTGTTTTGAAGTCCTTTTACTTGTAAAAAAGGTGTCAGACAAAAACAAAATTAATTTTTCATCCAATTTTTCGTTAAATCTAATGGAATAGTACATATATCATATGCATGTTTATATTTTTCAATAGATATATATCAAATTAAATAATTTTTAATTAAACATTTACTCTAATTTTTTACAATTTTTTTCTATTAAACATAAATAAAATTTTCATTATCTAATTTGTGATTTTAGATATTAAACAATGAAAATTTTATTTAAATTTTATTAAATTCGATCAAACTTAAATAAAATTTTCATTATCTAAGTTATGACTTTAAATATTAGACAATGAAAATTTTATTGAAAATTTTATTTAAGTTTTTTTTTTAAATTAAAAAAATTGAGTAATTTTTTAATTAAATATTAATTTTTTACACACACACACATATATATATCAAAAAATATAAGTATGCATGTGACATATCTGCTATTCGTTATATTTAAAGAAAAATTAGATAGAAAACAAACTCTATTCTTACTTGACACATTTTTTACAAGAAAAAGACTTAAAAAAATATTTTTTAAAATTAAAGATATTTAAATACACTTTTTATAATATAAAAAACTAAATATCACCGTTTATAAAAATAAAAGAATTCTTACGAGACTTTTTCCTATTCCATGTATATGCATTTTGCTGACTGCAGCAAAACCGTGGCTCACATCTTCAAAATTAATACATACACCTTTACCAAGTAAATCAATCACTTTTAATTAACATATAAATTAGTAATTAGTCTTAAATTCGAGCACACAACACTATTCACTGTTTCATATAAGTAAAAATAATATAATAACGAATAAACTACTCTACTTACCTAAAATTGATCCAAATCGAACCAATTTTTGTGTTTTATAAATTTAAATAAAATAATTTTAGTTTTTAAAATATAAAAATTAACTTGTATTGAATTAATTAAGATTTTAAAGTTTATAAACCCACACCTATATCACAAATACACATAATTTTTTTTTTTTTTTTTATAATTTTATACATTTATGGTACATATATTATATATATTTATGGTCATCAATTTAATCTTTTATGTCAATTTAGAAGGTGAAGCAACTTATTCTCTATTATTGATTTTTATAAATATTTAATATAATTAATAAAATCTAAATTTTGTTTCCTCAAATTTTAAATACTTTACTTATTTTAAAGAGTTATTATCCACTTCAAATTGGTGCACAAATCTAGTTGAAAAGGTAATGTACAATTTTTTTTTAATTAAATTATTAAAACATTAAATCATTTATTAATTTAACATTAACATGTGATCAATATAATTTAAATTCAATTTAAAAATTAGTAGGTCAAAAATGCAAACTTAATTTAACAAACCGACATAAATAAGTTAGTTTAATGTTATCTAATGAAAATTTTGTAAGTCAATTTTAGTTGTTGATTTAACTAACTGATATATGTTAGTTAATATTTTAGGCAAAAATTGATTAAAATCAAATCATATCCACCCCTACATATAATCACTTTAGTGGCATAGAACTAGTTGTCCAAATTGAAATTATATATGTACAAGAATGTGAATTAATGGTTTACTTGCAGAAAAAAGAACAAGAGTAAGGTAGACATTTAATTGGTGGTACAAGAAAAGCCAACGATAATTAAACTATTATGGTGTCTTTTATATATATATAAAAAGAGGAAAAAAACAAAAGAGAGAAAAACTAAATAATTGATTAAAAATTAAAAAAATTACGTTTGATAACGATTATAATTTATAATTAAATAATTAATTTTGTAATTTCTGATTATTTTATAAAAATAATAACCAATATATTTGATAAAAAATTATACTTAGTGATTTTCAAGAAAAAAAAATCAAAAATCACTTCGAAGTTATTTGGTAAGCTTTTTTATGTTTTGATTTTTTTTTTCAAACAACTTTAAAAATAAAGAAGATTTTTTTACATAAAAAATTATAAAACTTGATTTACTTTTTAGAAAAAAGTGTTTTTTCAAAATAAAAAAAATTAGAAATTAGAAATTAGATTTAAAAATCTTCTTCTTAAAAATTTACGAATCACCCCATATTTTGATAGTGATTCCTTAAAAATTTAAAAATCAAAATTAGAAATCTTTACCAAACATAACTAATTAAAAAATCACTTAAAAAATCAAAACGGATAAATCAAAATTGTTATAAAACGAGCCTTAAGTAATTATTCTCTGATTTAAATACATTAATGAAAGAGTAATTATATTTTTCTTTATCGAGCATGATCCTCGTTATTGTGTCAATTTTGTATTAATTTTAAAAATAAATTTTGAAGTTTTTGTAAAACATATAATATTTTTTTAATATTTTAACGAAGATATATAGAATTTTTCATAATGAAATGGTTAATATTAGTGTGGTATTCCAATTTTTCATAACGAAGATATATAGAATTTTTTAATATTTTGTATTCCAATTTTTGTTATATTTTAAATGATATATATATAAACTAATTTAGTGCTTGTAAAAACAAAAAATAAAAACGATCTTATATTTATAATAAGATAATTAATATATTCATTATTATTAAATAAATAAAATTAATAGTTATGTCAATATTATAATAAAAGAAAAAATTTGAAGACAAAATCTTTCAAAATGACAAATAAGATATTGAAAAATATAATAGTAATAAGATATATATTTTTTTCAATGCTATTTTGTATTAAAAACTAGTAATTATTGTAAACTATTTACAAATTAATGATGGGATAATAAGTTTAATGGGAGCCAAATGTTAGAATTTAATTTTTTGGTGAAAACCATCACCAATAATAGATTAAAAAATATTTATATCAAATCATCAAGAATTAAAAAAAATATGCGAAAGAGTAATTAGATCGTTAGCAACTAATTAATTTTGTAACAGAGTGGTTTGTCATCTTCCTCAACCAAATTGCATTAGTTCCTCAATGGGACCTTCGTCTATATCCTAGATGTGAAAAAAAATTGTGTTATGATTTGGTATGTTGGGGACAATAATCAAAAAGTTCTTTATATATTATTTTAATTAGGATTCCCATAATTCCCTAATTAAAATAAAATTGATATCTACTCAATTAGTCCATATCAATTTTAAGTATCTGTGGGCCTACTAAAATTAAACTACTTAATTTTAGCTCATTAAATTAAATAGCTAATATAATTTAATAAAAATATATGTTGACCAATTTGGTAGGAAGCGTGATTTCATAACAATCTCTCACTTGGACTACATATTATTCCTGAAAAATTATAATACAAAATTTTTTAGGCGCACATTTGTATGCTATGTATCCTTAGACTATTCCTTAAACAATTGGTCTACCTCATATATTAGTAATGGAACTACCGTCACTTTTATCACAATACAGTCTTGATTAAACCAGAATGATTACCATACTAATACACCCAATGATATAGATCAAATATGGAAGAGTAACATAAAAATTACATGCAATATGATCTCAAATAGGCTTATTTACATTTGGTCCTTCTTTAATCCTTAATAAGGTCAATGTAAAGTCCTTAATGCAATGAGAACATTGCACATAGAAAACATGAGTAAGTTTAGAAATAGAATCATAAATTATCAACTATATTATGTATAAAATAAATAATACAATGTCTAAAATAAAATATATAGAACTAAAATGACTCCCACTAAAGCAAAGTATTATCATGAATAACACCCATACGAGCAGTGTGCTCATGAAAGAACTTGGGCTTTAAACCCTTAGTTAATGGGTCCGTTAGCATAGAATCTGTTCCTATGTATTTTATGAAAATTTGCCTATACTGAACTCTTTCCTTAACAGCTAGAAACTCGATGTCAATAACTCGATGACCTCTAATAAGTGAGCATGTAGTCTATTGTTCTCCTCAAGTAACTCATCACGTGTTTGAATGTCTTCCAATATTGCATACCTGGATCACTAAAGTATATGCCCAAAACTCCCACTATAAATGTTATGTCAAGACGAGTACAAACTTCAACGTACATTAGATTCCCAACCGCAATGTATAAGGAATCTTCTGCATCTCTTTTCTCTCAAGATCATTATTAAGGCACTTTTTGAGACTAAACTTCTTGCCTTTAACCACGAGTGTGTCTCCTGATTTATTACCTTTCATGCCAAATCTACTCAAAATCCTATTGATGTAACTCTTGTGTGATAACCCAAGGATACCTTGAGAATCATCTCTCATTATCTAAATACCTAATACAAAAGAGGCATTACCAAGATCCTTCATCTCTAATTTTGTTGTTAGAAATTTCTTGATTTTATGTAGTAAGCCTATGTCGCTACTAACGAGCAGAATGTCATCGACATATAATACTAGGAAAATACATTTCCCCCAACTAAACTTATAATATAAACAGTCATCAATGACATTCGTCTCAAAACAATACGAGGTGATGACTTGATGAAATTTATGATACTATTGATGGCAAACCTATTTGAGACCATAAATGAATTTCTTCAACTTACAGACCATAGACTTTGGATCTCCCAAAGCAAAGTTTTCTAGCTGTCCATATAAATTATCTCGTCAATGTCTCCATTAACAAACTCAATTTTGACATCATGCTTTTCTTCTAAATAAAGCCTTTGGTGACTAGAGATGCCTTGTATCTTTCGACATTACCCTTTGAATCCCTCTTGGTTGTAAATGGATATTTAAAACTAATGGGCTTTGCACCTTTAGGCAACTCAACGAGATCCCAAACATTTTTATTTGTCATAGACTTCTTCTCATCCTTTATGGCATCAATCCATTTTTTAGAGTTAGAACTGCGCATAGCTTGACAGAAGTCGATCGAGTCATCCTTTGTTAAATGAACGCCATACTCATGTTCTTGGATAAAGATGATATAATCATCTAGAATTACACTTCTTGTTTCCCTAATGGATCTCCTTAATGACACTTCTTGAGGTTGTTGACTTTGTTCTATGGATGGTGCTTGAAGAAGAATCTCATTATTGTCTTGGTCTGGAATAAGGTCAGGAATAGGAGCCTGAAATTTGTTATCTAGTGTCGGATCTATTTCTTGAATAGTAATATGTATAGAGACCTGATCACCATCAATAAAAGATTCTTCTTCATAGGCAACATTCATTATGTTTTCTTCCCCTCAAAACTCATCATCCTCAAGGAATCTTGCATTTTCCTATTTCAAAGAAGGATCTTGATGTAGGATCGTAAAACTTGTAGCCTAAGAGCATTTAGCATAACCAACAAAATAACAACTAATTGTCATTGAGTCTAATTTTCTTTCATGTGGCTTATAAGGTCTTGCCTTAGCTGGACAACCTCAAAAGTGCAAGTACCCAATGCTCGACCTTTTACATGTCCAAAGCTTATAGGGGGTCTTGGCAACTACTTTTCTTGGTACCCTATTAAGGATATAAACTACGGTCTTTATAGCTTCTCCCTAAAGTGAATTTGGCAAGGAGGAATGACTAATCATACTCCTTAACATATCCTTAAGAGTTTGATTTCATCGCTCTACAACACCGTTCATGCTGGGTTTTCCTGGCATGGTGTATTGAGGAACAACTCCACACTTATTGAGAAAAATTGCAATAGATTTTGGATGTTATTCTCCTAATCCATCATACCTCCTATAGTACTCACCACCATGGTCCGATTTGACAGCCTTAATTTTCTTTCTAAGTTAAAGTTTAATTTCAGCTTTGAAATACTTGAAAGGATTGGGACTTTTCATGTATCAAATATAGGTAACCGAACCTAGAGTAATCGTCTATGAATGTAATGAACTAGTATTGACCATTCCATGAAACCGTAGGGAATGGACCACATATATCAATATATATAAGTTCTAAGACGTCAATAGCTCTCTTGGCACCTAATTTTGTAATGTTTGTTCGTTTTTACTTGATGCACTCAACACAAACTTGGAAGTCTGTCAAATCTAGGGGTTCAAGAATTCCATCTGACACAAGCCTTTGAATTTTCTTCTTAAAGATATGACCAAAATGCTTATGCCATACCACATGAACTTGTTTGTAGTATTTCCTTATTGGAACTAACAACAACAAGCATATATAGATTATCAATTAAAGAACCAGAACAATAAAATTTAAATTTTGATAGTGACTAACTTTATTATTTCCAAAAGAACAAGAAAATCATGATTTTTCCAAACTAGAAATAGAAATTAAATTCCTTTTAAAAGACGGTACAACAAAAGTCTCAAACAAATCCAAATAAAATTTAGTTTTCAATTGTAATCTAAAAGTCTTTATAGTCTCTACTGCAATTTTATTGCTGTCGCCCACAAAGATAAATTTTTTAGCATCACTTGGCAGTCGGCTCCATAGGCAACCCTACATAGACATTATTATGTGATTAGTAGCACCAGAATCTACCCACCTAGTATTCTTAGGTATGGAATCTAAATTAACTTTAGAACAAACTAAAGTTATAAGCATACCATTCTTTACACTTCAGGCCGTGCACTTAGGACTCTCCTTCTTCATATATCCAGCCTTCTTGCAAAAATAACAAGTAAATTCCTTTTGTTGCTTCTGATGAGAAGATCCTTCTGCAACAACCACAGCTCTCGTCTTTTTCTTGTTATGAGAGGTTGAGACCAAGTGAGCACTCTCAGTCTTATCTTGCTGCTGTCTCTCTTCTTCTTGCACACAATGAGATATAAACTTATTGAGAGATCATTTTCCTTTAAAGTATTATAGCTCACTTTGAGTTACCTAAAATGTGCAGAAAGAGAAATCAAGACCAAGTGCATGAGCAAGCCCTTAGACAGCTCTAAGTTAAATGAATTGAGTTTTGATGCAAGATGAGACATCTTCATGATGTACTCCCTTATGTTCCCTTCCCCTTATGCTTCATTGTGACGAGTTTATCCAAAAGGTTACTTGGTTATAATTTTTCATATTTGATAAAATGTTGTTTAATATCTTCTAGGAACTTCTTGGCACTCTTGCTCTTAGTAATAGAGCCCTGAAATGCTTTTAGAATGGAGTGTTTCATAATCATAATGCATATTTGGCTAGACCGATCCCATTTTTTAATTTAAACCTCATTAGGGATTTTCGGAGTAGCAATGGGTCGATCCGACAGAAGTACAAGATTCAAATCCATACAACTAAGGACAATCTCCATGGTTTCTTTCCAGACTTTAACATTTGTCCTACTCAGCATTGGGATGATTCTTACTTGGGCAAAAACATTCATAGCAGTAGCAATAGAAACTATATAGACAACAAAATAAACAAGCATACTCACATTTAACAAGTATGTCATAGAAATAAAACAAGACATGAATAAATAATCCAAATTGGGGACCTATCTCAAGATTCCTAGCACAACATTAATTCTTAGTCTTTGGACAAAGAAATTAACTGTAAGTGACACTCTTAGTGCAATGATCAAATACTGACAATTAGTTCTGTTAAACAACAGTCTTTCCTTGGATTGACTGTTTTTCACATAAAAATAAAAGTCTTTATAATCGTTACTTATTTACCATCGTAGGCGAGTTGTTATTTGATTAAACTGCATCTTCTTTTAGACCGAGCACAATTCGCATAAATAAATCCGCACAAATATTTATGTATTTTCAAGTTAAATTAATCTTCATAATAAAGATTACTTTAATAACATGTTATTTTAATTAATTTAATTAAAAATATTAGACTAATTAGATAAAACAACTACATAAAAAAAATTAACATAGGATTTCAAACAAATAGGTCCAATTACGTAGTTTTTTTTTATAGGTCGAAATCAACACTTGTTAACTTCAAAATTGATTGGGTCAAAAACTTATTGGGTTATTAAATCATTATCCAAATATTGACCAATTAGTTCAAACTTAAGCCCAAAAATTTCTTAAATTCATAAAATGTCTTTGTATTTTAAAAAAATTAATTTTAGGCTTTAAAATAAAAATTGTGCAAGAATTACCTAGATAAAGGGAAGAAAAAAAACCCTAGCAATAAGAAACATTCTGCCGCCACTTAAGATTAATCGCAATTGCATGGTGCCTCAGATTTGATGACAGTTAAAATCAGTTGAATGGTGTCACCTTCGTACTTGCAAACATGAGAGAGTCTTTGAATTATTATTTTATCTCAAATAATAAAACAATCAGAAAGTGAAAACCATTATTTCCATGTCGCCAAATTTTTTTTTTCTTAAACGAAAATAGGATTTAAAAACACCAAGATTGAAAATAAATTCAATTTTCAATGATTCAATATAAAAAATTCTAATGCTATTTGTTAAAATTTAATCTTTTGATAAAAACCATCACCAATAATAAATCCAAGAATATTCATATCAAATAATCAAGAATTAAAATAAATATGCTAAAGCGTACATGAATTTATAGCAACTAATTAATTTTGTAGCATAGTAGTTTGTGATATTTCTTAACCAAATTGTCTTAGTTTCTAAATAGAACTGTCATCTCTATTCCAAATAGGGAGAAAAGAAACTGTGTTATGATTTGGTATGTTGAGGACCATAACCAAAATAATTTTTATATATTATTTTAATTAGGGTTCCATAATTTCTTAATTAGAACAAAACTGATATCTATTCAATTAGCCCATATTTTAAGCAGTCTGTAAGTCTATCAAAATTATATCACTTAATTTTAGCTCATTAAATTAAATAATTAATATAATTTAATAAAAAATATATGTTACTCAATTTGGCAAGAAACATAATTTCCTAACACCAAGTACAAATTATAATTTCTTAAAATGAGAAAAAATTTATTAAAATGAGAATTTATTTACACTAGAGATAAAAAGAAGTGGTCTTAAAATAAAATAGCACTACGCTGCACCAACGTGAGTATCTATAGTATAGTTAAGGGATAGAATAATGTGATGTATTTGGAAAAATGAGTGCATATAATATGAGGTTTTTGGAAATTGTTAAACATATCTCAATTTTTAAATTATTTTATTACAATATTATCTTCTAAGTAATATAATAATATGTAAAATTTTAGTAAACACAGTTGATTTGAAAAAGTCACTTGAAGTTTTAAGTGATAATGCTACTCTACAACAAACTCGGACGGAAATATTTATAATTAATCAGATATGTTATTTTATGGTAATAGTAGATCAATCATTCACAGAGATCTAGACATGGTAGAGGAAGCATCCAAAAACAGAGCATTTCAAAATATCAATAACCCTCCTCATTAAACTAATAAAGTATTCAAAATCCAGCTTAGGGAGGAAAAAGACACAGTTGACTAAGATTTGAGTTGACCAAGACATACAACCCCACGTGGGGTACCTTAAAGACGAAGAAATTTCGTGTATATGGTTTGGTTTTGACAGCTTGGATGTAAGAAAATAAGCAGACCTCAGAGAATTAGGCACTTGCCTTAACCACAGGTAGGTCTAATGATGCTTTTCACACTTTATTATTATCACTTTTGAATAATCTGGGTTATTATAAAAGAAAGTGGTGACATTTTGGACTATATGTAGAATATGAAACCAACTCCATCATCCAATAGAGTAATTTTTTATTATTTATGTAAAAATATTAAAGTTTTTATCATTATAAATAAATATTTATAATATTAAAAAATATATATTTAAATTTTAAAAGTAAAATGCGAATATAAATACACACAATAGTCGCAAATGGATAACTTAGATAAACGGGTTGCGTATGGATGATAAGAACCTTGGTAAGTCTTTTGTTGTGACAAGTCATCTCTGAGTCTTTTTCTCAACACCTTTATTTTTTTTTTTTAAATAAAAAATAAAAAATAAAAAAACTTTGGCTTCATGATTTAATTATAATAGTTCATTTGTTTTATTTACGCGGTTCAAACTGATTTCTCTAAAATTTCAAAGCCCATTTAAGACCGACAAATGATAGAAAGTTACAGCTATATTAACTTTGAAAATAAAACAAAAAAGTTGTGAGAAGTGCTTATTTTATTTGGCAGAAATAAAAGAAGACCCATATTTCGCTGTCAATTATGTGTATATATATATGTACAGCCAAAACAAACTTTGTTATGGGCATTTTTATTCCTTGATTTTATATATTAATGTAGTTATCAGCGGGCTGTATAAGAAATTCACCGGTTATACAGGTAACATGATTTTGAAAGCTTACTGATTTTAGGTCCAAATTTAATGCCTATTTTGATCATGCAAGCAACTCCTTGCAATCTGGACTTCATATACAGAGTGAAATTAATATTAATTTACTGTTTGGATCTCTCTTAAACAGAGCACTGAGCTCCACCTCTTGCTAGCTACAGACTAGAGACTATATATATTTTAAAACAATATTCTTAATAAATATAAAACACCATTTCATGACTTCTAGTGTTTGGAAATTCAGACATTTTTGGATAGGTTAAAAAAATTATTAAATATAATATTTTGTATGTTTTTTATTAAAATAGATGTCATTCGTATATCTAACATATTTTCTCAAAAATTATTAAATGTTTCTGAAATAAATAATGATGTGGTACTCCAAACTAATAAAATCTAAAATTAGTGTAAATATTTTTTTAATAAACACAAATATTTAATAAGTTATAGATATCAATCTAATTAATAGAGTGTATACTTCTGAAGCAATGAATAATACTTGAATTTTCTTTTAATATTAAAAAAAAAAGTTAAGATGAACAAAATCAGTTGTTGTATGCAAGATTTTCTATCTTGCAAAATGTAAATAAAAACATGGGAGAATAACAAAACTAACACCCCTCAAAATTTCTAATAACAAAACTAGCACTCCTTGTGTTCAAATTTATATTTTCACAATTAAAAAAATAATTAATATGTCATTTTTCTTTGAACATTCATCCAATTAGAACTGAACGATGATAATTTAGACTCGTTTAATATTGAACATTCAATATTTTACATTCAAATTGAATATTGAACGTTCAATATTATTGGGGTGTTAGTTTTGTTACTATAAATTTTAGGGGTGTTATTTTTGGTAATTTCCCTAAAAACATATTACTCTAATTAATTCAAATTATTTGCTGATAGTTTCAGTTGAGAATTTAATTGTATATACATGCTTATCTATGATTTATGTAGTTAGACTAATTAACAAAAATGCCATTAACATTTAATTTATACTAAAAAAAATGCCAAATATTTAGTTACGTTAATATTTGTATTATTTTGGTTAATTTTTATTAAAAAAAACCAACGGTTAGATATGGTATTAAAAAACTAATTCTATTAATAGAAATGACCATAAAGACATAAATGTTAATGGTATGGATATCAAAATTTTTCGCATATAAGGGAAACCGCGAGTAATAACTAAATGGGTTCGATTTCCGGTGAAAAAACATGGATCAATTTTCAGGTCAGTTTCGAAGGTAGAATAATTCGATTGCGATACTTAAAATTATAAATTTATATTTTATTGAATATTATATTTTACATATATGCAGATATAAGAGTATACAAAATATATTAAGTATGCAAAACATATTAATACTTTTAACTTATAAATATTATTTTTGTTGAATTTAATGTATTTGAAAAAGTTTAAAAAAAAAATGTTGAATTTTAGTTTTGGAGCTCCCAACAGGTAACCATTACCCGAAAGATATTCCCTGAATTTATATTTCTAGTTAACAGAACTAACATTGGAGGTATTTTTATAATAAATTAACTACTTGGAGAATTTTTGTTACTGATTCTAAACATTATAGACATAAAACAAATCCTTATAAAGGCTAGTATACATGAGGGATATCTTTGCATAATTGCATTGGACCCGACTTAAACTTTGGTCTTTTACCATAAGGTAAGGTAAGGTAACAACTCTTTATCTGTTAAATATAAATTTAATTATGCAATTTTTTATAGAAGATATCAAAACTCTTCATTGTTTAATTATCCTAGTTAAGGATATCTGCGTTGCTCAGGAATAAAGTTACAAAAGATTATCTTCATTGTTGTTATTCATATCCCTTATAAAAAATATATAATTACAAATATAATTGTTTAATTTAACTTTACATCTATTAAATATAAAAATTAGTTTACATAAACGAACAAAACACTAACAAAATAAATTAGTCAAGGAAATTAATTTTTTCTTTAATTTTAGAAATAAAAATTCAAAAGGCTTTGGAGTTTAATTTAAATATAACTCAATTTAATTAAAATTTTGTAATTATTTAAAATTCTTATTAAAATACACCTCTAAATTTTCTGAACATAGATTAATTTGTAAACATTGAATAGAGTTTTTATTGAGAGTTGAGAGAGTTTGATATAGTATCAGTATACTACGAGTAAAATATCTACGAGGGCAACAAATGTCAATATTTTAAAATAAGGGTAATTTAGGCAAAAATATAAAGTGTGAAATATGCTTTTATATGTAATATATAAATAGGCAAATATTTGTAATCCTTTCTTAAAGATAAACACAGGTGTCAAAATTTTTACCAAAATTACATGTCATAGTTTTAAAAAAAGATGCAAGACATTGCAAAATTTTTGTAAAGTCTTAAGAGTGTAATTTATAGTATCTTCTAGCTTGATAAAAAAAAAAATTGTAATATATTCTTGAAATTGAAAAAAGTTATTGAAGGCCTTCAAGAGAAATAGAGAGAAAAAAACTTTGTAAACAAAGTTTTTCAGAAATTCTTTGAAGTTATGGAAAGTGTTCCAATAAAAACAAGCAAAATAAAAAAATTGTTTGCGAGGATTTTCAGAAATTCTCCGAGGATGAAGAGAGAAACAAAGAATATCACTACAGTATAAACAAATAGTTTGAGAGTAAACATTACAAGATCTCCATATTTTTTAGGTCTATTCTCTTTTTATTTATTTATTGTATACTACATTATTTTGTATATTTTATTTGTATTTTGACACCAAGAAAGAAATAAAATGTTAAAAAAAAAAAAAGAATTTTGAATAGAAAAAAGGATAAAATTATTCATTACCAAAAATTTTCTTTCATACCAACAATTAAACGCGGAAGGTTCTCATTAATATTAAAATCAAATAAAAAGATATATACAAGACTTTTCGGAAGTTCTTAAGGTTAGGGAAGGCGTTCCAAAATATTAAAATATAAAAAAAAAAAAATGCATGCAAGGTTTTGTAGATATTCTCCAAAGTTCTAAAAATAATTTTATGAATTGCTGGTAAGCCTTGACAAAACAAGCATAAAGGCATCATTACAGAAATTTGGAAAAAACCTGGAGCAGTCTAGAATATTGGTATTTACGAAGATATAGAACATAAAGTTTTAGTAAAATTTATTAGATGTCTTAAATTTCTTATATCATGCTGGGTGCCTTAACAATGGACTTATAAAACCAGTATGTACCTTTGAAAAAACAAACGTAGTAATGCTAAGACACTAGTTTTTGCACACAAATAAATTATATTGTTACATATGTTAACAATATATATAAAAAGGTTTACTTTTTTATTTTTTAAATAATTTTGTTATGTATTATAATAATAAATAATTTAAGTACAAAAATATGTATAAATTTATATAATCTTAACATTTTAAAAAAATATATATATTCAAGACTAGTACCCTGTGCTTTATCGGGCTGTATTTGAAAAAAAAAAAAAAAATCAAATCAAATGCTGAGGAGCTCGGCTTAAACGAAGTAGAGAACAAAATTTATAAAAATTATAAGTATTTTCTTTGAGGTTTAATTGCATGATTTAAAATTCTTTTATATATAAATTTTTATTTTTAATTATTCTTTAATAAAAGAAAATATATGTTCCTTTTTTTTATAACTTAAATAAATGTATATTTATTATGCCAAAATTCTTAAATTAGGACGGACGGCCGGCCACATTCTTTTAAGAAGAGCCGTCTTTAAAAAGTGCCCATTTAGATTTAACATGACGGTCATTGCGTTTTTTGATTCCATGACTGTAATTTTTGTAGAGAACGTAATAAAAAATTAAACAAGAATTAAAAGAAATTACGAAGATAAGGGTTAGACTCACTAATCAAGAAAATGAAAACCCTTTTCTCAGACTCAAAACACAGCCTCCCTTAAAAAACTCTCTTCCTCTCTTAGAACTCTCCCTCAATAGAGGCTAGTAGGCACCCTTACTATTCAAGCCTTAGCTAGTGGCCGCGCGTCTTGTAGTCCCAGCAGGTTGAATCCGAAAATGAAATCAAGTTGTCTTGTAAGGAAAACGATGACTCTAAAACCCTAAATGACTACTTCGTATTCTTCCTCAAAATTGCAAAGCCCCACGAGATTTTCTTTTCACTTGACTTCTGCCACCACCACATCACTTCCATCTGGTTCGTATCCATTTTAAAATGTAAACACATCTTCTTATTTATTAGCATTTTTTATGTCAGATTTGAGACAGCGGTGATATTGTGGGTATGATGGAAGTTGGGTGGAATAAGATGTTAGTGTGTGTAATAAATGTGGTGTGTGAGTAATAAGTGTTAGGAGTTAGGTGTTAGTTAGTTAGTATTAATAAATGAAATGTAATCTATATATACTCCTAATTCCTTTGAATAAATATCAATGTAAATACTTCTATTTCATTATATTCAAGTTGGTATCGAAGCAGAGAAAAAAAAAAATTTACCATTCGGCTTCTCTCACGGCTCCGTTTGTTCTCCAAGCAGCCACCAGCAGTCATCCGCAGCGCCATGAGCGCCGCTGACCAGTCCGCGCCCTGTACCTCAGCGCCGTTCGCGCGCTTGTCCCTGCTCAGCTCCACCGTCTCATCTGCCGCCTATCTTCAATGGTTTGCCGTCTCATTTGCCGCCTCTCTACAAACCCCATCTGCCGCCTCTCTTCCAAACCCCATACACAAACCCCATCTGCCGCCTCTGTTGCAAACCCCATCTCTTCCAAACCCCATATACACATATGAAACCTTGGCCCATTTGCACCCATCCAAACCCATCAGCCCATACATATGAAACCCTAGCCCATTTGCACCCATTTGCACCCATTTGCACCCATCCAAACCCATCAACCCACACTTCAGCCCACTGATCCAAGCCCAAGCCCAATTTTTTAGCCTAACAATAGCCCAATCAATTTAAATTTTAGCCCAATCAGTAAGCCTATTAAAAAAAAAACTTTTATTTTCTGCATATTATTATTGCCTTTTTCAATGGAAGATTCGAAAGAAAATCAGGATTTCAAGACCAAGCTAATATTTAGCCTAGCTATTCAAGCAAGGTCATCAATACCAGATTTTTATGGAGTACTTGGACAAGATCATTATACGACATGTGGAGGTAACCCTACAGTTTTTATAACTGGTCGTGGTAAGATTGGTATAGTTTCAAACGTTTCTCACTCTGTTTGATCTGATACTTGTATTATTGATTCTGGTGCATCTGATCATATGACTTATGATAAATCTTATTTTACTGACTTGTCTTCCCCACCAGTGTCTTATGTTATGAATGCTAATGGTGAAGTTTTTCTTGTATTAGGGATGGGGCCAGTTCGTATTACCCGAACCTTATAGCTCCAAAATGTTTTATATGTACCAAATTTATCTCACCATCACTTAATATCATCCCACAGTTGAATACTGAGTCTAAGTGTTCTGTAACCTTTTATCCTATGTATGTGATTTTTCAGGATCTTCTTAGTAGGGAAATAATTGGTCGGGGGTATCTGAGGAATAGATTGTTTCGTCTGGATCAAAACTACGCAGAGGAGAAACCAAGACCCAATCCCACTCCGCTTTGGATTCGAGTTCTGACCAGCTAAGTGAAATTTGGTTATGGCATCATCGCTTAGGGCATCCGTCTTATGAAGAAATCTATGTCTACTCTGTTTATTAGTGTGAGTGAATCTGCTTTACGTTGTAAGACATGTGTGCTGGCCAAGAGTCATCGTACTACTTATTCTCCAAGTGTTTCTAATAGAAGTATAATTCCTTTTGAATTAATTCATTCTGATGTTTGGAGACCGTCTAGAGAGCCTACTATATTGGGTATGAGGTATTTTGTGTCGTTTATTGATGATTGTACACGATTTTCATGGGTTGGTCTTCTTAAACACAAAGATGAAGTTTTTCAAGCTTTTCAAAATTTTTGTACTTGTGTTCAACTCGAAGCTGGTTGGGGGTTGTGATGAGTGCTTAAAAAGCACTAACATTTCGTGACTTATTGTGCTTAATTGTTTAAAAATGGATTTTTTATATCTTGTTTATATGATTATTTTCATAAATCTATCAATTTGAAATCACGGGTATGTTTTAGTGTATTTCAGGTATTTTTAGCGTCAAATGAGTTGAATAATACAAACACGCAAAGACGAAACACTTACGGCTCTCGAATCACAATTTAGGGTAAACACGAGTCAAATTATGTAAGTCGTACATAATGAGCCAGCACATATGTAAGGGGTACATGTGAAGAATTAGAAAACAACGTGTGCCGCGGTGAGGAAAATGTATGCCATGGCAGGGAGCTCTCGAATTTTTACCAATATTTCCAATTTTTGTGTTGCACCGAGGCGGGAAAAATGCATGCCGCGGCGCGCCTATTCCTATTAAAATCAGGAATTGTGTAAACCCTTTCATCTATAAATACTCCCTCTAGACAACTTTGATACAACTTTTACACACAACAATTTTGCGAACAAACAAGGTATTCAATCAGTTTTTAGGAGCTTTGCCACACTCAACGAGGCGAGAGAATCCATTCTAAGAATCCAAGGAAGCCATTGACGATCGAAGATCAAGCTTTTGGAAAAGAACGCTATCCCATCCATTTGCGCTATTTAAATCTAGGATTTCCTTGTTGTTATAGAATTCTATCTTTCTTCTTCCTTCTTTGAGTATATGATCATATTATATTTGTCTATAAATTTTAATATGAACATGAGCAGCTAATTTCATTATGAATGTTTAGTTTGTGTTGTCATATTTGCTAGAATTATTTTTGGTGAATGTTTTATTGATTTAATATAAATAAATTACCTTTTGATTAAGAGTATAGTTAGATATTTAATTATGAATTTTTATGGGCCAATTTGATATTCATAGTTAGGTTGAAAAATCTGAGAATATAGTTTTAGGAACGTCACCTTAACTTTATTCCGAAACACTTAATCAAACTTCAAATTAGTGACTTAGTCATAGCATTAGTTTGATTGACATAAATTCCTTGTGCATAATTTGATTGCTATTTGATATACTCAATCGTAGGATGTTAATTAGTTAATCAACAAAGAGAATTACCCCAACCGTAGGCATTCTTGTAATAAAAAGGAAAAGTCGATAAAATCGTTTATTAGAACATTCATGTTATCTCACCATTACTTTTCGATGCAAGCATGGCCAACCAAACTAAACGTCCATACATCCTCCATTGATTTTCAAATCTACTTGAATTGATTGTGAATTTGCGTTATTATTTTCGTTAATTGTTCATACCATTGATCTCATTACAAAACCAAACTTTTTTTTTATAGTTTTACTAGGTTTAGGACTCTAGTTATTTAGAGTTTTAGTTTCACTAGAACTCTATTTAATTAGTGTTTTACTTGCTTTAGGACTCTATTTAGATTAAGAAAAAGGTTGTTTAGAACCATTGCAATTCCTTGAGAGACCAACCTCGGAGGTTTGCTTGTCACTTTCTACGAGTGATTCATACACTTGCGAGTACTATAATTTGCACATCATGCTCACCAAGGGAGTTTCTAAGAACGCGTTTTATGACTTACTAAGCAAGTTGAGCATGGTTGATATGTATGCGTTAATTTGAGGGGGAGTGTTAGTGTGTGTAATAAATGTGGTGTGTGAGTAATAAATGTTAGGTGTTAGGTGTTAGTTAGTTAGTATTAATAAATAAAATGTAATCTATATATACTCCTAATTCTTTTGAATAACTTTCAATGTAAATAATTCTATTTCATTTTATTCAAGTTAAGAAAGGTTAGATATGTATAGATGAGATTTATGCTATTATGATTGTATGCAACAGCCGCTATTCAAAGATAAAATTGAAATTTGGAACTTGATTCTATGAATTTTATAGCATTTGGAATGAAGAAAATTCTAAAATAAATTTGCTTTGAAAAATATACTTGAGTAGAAAAATGACATTTCATAAAATGATATACTTTTGTTTTACTATTATGATTCAAGTAAGTTTTAGTTATTCTTAGCCTTTTATGCTTTTTTCTTCTTGCTGGTATTGATTCATAGCCAGGAAACCACATACAGAGTCACAAACAACTACCGTATGTAGGGGTGACAATTTGTGCTATAGCTCGATTGACCGAATCGAATCCAAATAGAAAAACACGAATCGAATTAAATTTGGGCTTGTTTCGGCCTAGCTCGAATAACACGAAAAAATTTGAGCTGGGTTAGGGCCAGCCTATTAGCCTGAAATTAAATTAAATTTTAAATAAAAAAATATATTAAAATTAAAATAATCTTTCATTTCTTTCAATACTTCTCTTTTATGATATATTAGTTATTTTTTTTCTTTTCTTTTGAAAAATAAGCGGATAATGAATAAATAGTTATAATATATTCATTTGTCACAATATTATGCTATATTATTTGATGTTAATGTATTTAGCATTTAAATCTACCTAACTCTTTAAACAAAAAAAATAATATTTATATATAATTTAAATTATTATTATGAAGTTTCTATTTTTAAATCGATACTTGTATTATGCTATTCTCTTTTCCACTTGTTCATTGTCTTTAGACTTATATATTATGTAATAGTCAAAGTTTTATTTTTGTGTATATAAAAAAAAGTTATGTTCTCACGTAAGATTTTAATTTACTTTAACTGTTCATTTTTTAGTAAGTATATTTATTTAATCTACTCATCTCTTTTACTTTAACTGTTCATTTTTTAGTAAGTATATTTATTTAATCTACTCATCTCTATTTATTTTGTTTAGTAGCTAGAGAAAATTTTATTTGGACTTGAGAACTCTTTATTCTAAATGTGAGTTTTCATGAAGGCATAACAACTTCTAACTTTTATATGAGTGAGATTTAATGCATTTACTCATTACCTAATTAATTTAGTAATGGACTTTTTGCTTTAATAATTAATTTTTTCTTATATATATATATATATATATATATATATTATTTTATGTAATGTTGTTTGATTTTTAATTAGTAAACATATTTTTTTAATAAAAAAAGTCATATTAACTAAAATATATATATATAATTAACAATTCGGGCTAGTTTGGGCAAGCTCGTTTGTGTTTAGTTTGGGTTCGAGCTCACCTTTGTTAGCTCAAATTAAATTTGAATTGACACCCCTAACCGTATGCCAAAGCCATTTCTATACTAGGTTTGTTTATCGATTCTACATTCTTATGTTTCATTTTTTCCCCTACCAAAATCTTTTTTGAGAGTTTTATATGTGTTACTTAATTTCCTTATCAAGTTATTATTTTACTTTGACGTATTGGCTTACTTTTTTATGAATTTGTTTTATATGGATATGTTCCATAAGGTTATTTAAAGATTAAATTATAAGAGACCTATATTAGCTTCAAGTACAAATTGTACTTATCATATGGGCTAGGTGAAAGAAATTAGAAAGTTTTGTGGAGTTAACTTCTTTGACCGCAAATGTATGAGCTATTCTTTTAACAATAAAATACATGTTAATTAAAATATATACTTAAAAATGAGTTCTTAATTTCATCTAATAGTATAGTGTTAGTTTTGAATTAATATGAAGGGCCATAAAACAAACATACAGTTGGTAAAAAATTAATTTACCCAATTGATTTGAAGCAATATCTCTATCGTGAAACATATATGTTTGCTTTTGAATTACTTATATTTTTGTTTCGTAATAATTATTGTAAGGCTAATAATATGTTGGATGCCATGATTTTCAAAGGAAAATTAAATTCATATACTTTGCAAGTTAACAAAATCAAAGTATATATAATCATTCATTATTCATTATTATATTATTTATTTACTTAGTTACTTATATTATTTGTTTAACTTTCATTGTGAGTAGTTCCAAAACAAGCAAGGCTTATCAATGTCATGCTATTCACGAGGGACCTTGTCAATAACTCCTGCACAAATATAATTAAATTTGTATTAATCTTTACAATTTAACCATTGTCGATACTTCATGTAAATATATGTCTATATTTTAACTCTTACACAAATATAATTGAATTGATATTAATCTTTATAATTTGATCATTGTCGATACTTCATGTAAATATATGTCTATATTTTAATATATTCTAAATATTTTGCTGTACTTTTCTTTGTATATAATGTTTGTAGTAGAAGCACAATTGTCATTATACAAAGAAAGAACTATTTCAAATGAGACAAGAGTGATGCACATATGTGAAGATGCATATATTGTTGAAAAAATGGATATTTAGACTCATGATTAAATACCATTTTGATGCATCATTTTGAGTAAGACCCACTTGGTATAAGTATAGGGTCGTGATTGATTTGGGTTTTCCTCCGCAAGGGCTTCAAAATCATATATTTATACACTCAAAATAATATTGAGATGAATGAGAAATTGTGTCTCAAAGTTCACTCATTGAGAAAGAAAAAATGTTGTGATTTTTGGTTTGTCTCATATGAAAAAAATACTAACACATAAAATGCTTTATATAGCATTTGCTTTCCTATGAGAAGTAAGCTTGTGTAGCATAAAGGCTCTCTCCACATGCGCGCTCAGGTGGGTGCAAATCCTAGGATTTTTAGTCCAAAAATTTAAAACTCCAATTGTAGGCCAGCATGACCTGTGGACACAAATGTCGTCCAATTTCGATGGGCCTTACACGGTTTAGGTTTTGTTACACATAATTTTATTTTTCCTCTCAGAATTAGATAATAACTTTTGAAGAGATTTATTGTTGCAATTTCAGCAGCTTAACAGTTACAAAAATTGAATCTGCAATTTTTTATAACAGTTGCATTTGTTGCAGCAGCTTTTTATAACAGTTGAATTTGTTGCAGCAGTTTTTAGCAATAATAACAGCTACATTTGTTGCGGCAGTTTCAATAGCCATTTTCAACAACTAGATGTGTCTATATATTGACTTTGTAGCTGAGGAAAAAACACAGCAAAAATCAACCTTTCTCTTCTCATTTTTCCTGCAACAAAAATTTACCATCTTCTAAAAATAATAATCTAGAGCTAAGTTTTGTGTGATAGAGAGCGGGTAGAAATTCAGTTCGTACAAACAGTTTAAGTTTAGTGTTCTTAACCTGTATTTTAGATCGTTATATCCTTGGAGGTATTTTTTCCTTGATCTCAAACACCTGTTGTGAGGGAAAAAATTTATCTTAAGGAAACCGTTTATGGGCCTCGATCTTCCTCTTCATTTTATTTTGTATTTATGTTGTTGTAATTTACAATTTTTCATTTATTCTGTAATTTTAATTCATTTTATTAATTTAAAATATTCAATTTCTTGTTTGTCCAATACATTAATTCCTACATATATGTGGATAATAGAATATGCTAACTTTAAAATAGTGATTTAGTCATCAACTTCAATATAGTGGGGATATCTTAGATATATATTTTTCATTTTGGGTAAACCTAATGATGTTTTGAAAAATTACAAGTTAGAAGCTGTAAATATACTTTGAAAGCTTATATAAATTTACTACTATTTGATATTATTGGCAATAAATTTATTGATATTACAAATTTATTAATACAAGTCATGCATATTTTGTCACAAGTTTATTAATACAAGTAATTGATATTATATTATTCGTATGGTAAGTATATGAAAATAGCAAATTATTAATAAATAAAAAAATTACTTTTTAGGATTGCTTTAATTAATTATCATTAAAAGAAATATTGGCGGTTATTTTCAAATTTTATTTAAGAATTTTCATAATGGTCATTATCAGTTTACAATGATAGTCATAAAAAAGTGACCCTCATAGAATATGTTTTTAATGATGGTCATCTAATTTTTTATAATTTTTAATAACGGTCGTTTATCATTTATCATAACGGTCTCCACCGTCATTAAAAACGCTTATTTACAATGACGTCTTGATAGATAGCGATCACTGTTTTCTTTTTGGAGCGTCATGGTATCTTTACAATTATGGTTAATGACTATCTTTAAAGACATTTTTTAGCGTAGTGATTTTTTAACATTTTAAAAAATAAACATATGTTTTTTTTATTAAGAAAATCGACTCTTTCTAAAAAACTAGGGTTTTAAGTTGCTTTTCTCTTTGTTTTTCAGTAAGTTATCTTTTTCTTTTCTTTTTTTGTTGTTTTGTTTGTTAGGGGTTATGATTCGTTTTTTTTTTCGTTGATGGTCTTTTCTTTTTTTTGATTTCCATGTTTTTTCCCTGTATTTTCCTATTTTGGCAAGGATTTTGGTTTGGCTTTTCTTTTTCTAGCAACGTTGTGGTCTAGACTTGGCTTTAACGGTGTTCTTTTTCTTTTTTTGTTTGTTTGGTGGCTGTTGTTTGTCATTGTCGACTGCTTTTTTCTTGTTCTTTCTTCTATTTTGCTCTATTCTAGGTCGCAAATTTGGTAGTTTATTCGAAGGCTAGTGGTTGGTGATTTTTCAAGAGGTTCCAGATCTATAGGGAGATTGATTTTGTGTTTGGCATTGTTGGGTGTCGTATTTATCTTGTTCATTCTTTGTAAGGATTTGTGCAAATCCATAAATCTAGATTTAATTTAAATCTATTGTAATTTTCTTAT
The DNA here is from genome assembly GCA_029378325.1 of Elaeagnus macrophylla. Classification (NCBI taxonomy): domain Eukaryota; kingdom Viridiplantae; phylum Streptophyta; class Magnoliopsida; order Rosales; family Elaeagnaceae; genus Elaeagnus; species Elaeagnus macrophylla. The sequence continues at coordinate 29,004,361 of CM055640.1, read as the reverse complement.
TTCTTGCTATCATTTAGTGTAGTTTGGGACTCTTTCTCGTTTGATTTATGTAATTTTCTTGTATTTTAGTTTTAATTAATTTTTATTTTTATCTGTTATGTATTATTGTATGGGCGTTAATCGTTATGTACTTTTAAATTATAGTTTCAAGTTTTATTTACTTGAACTATACTTTTATTTAATGAAATATTTAAAGTTCAAAAAAAAAAAAAAAAAAGTACAACCGTTTCACCCATCTATTGAATGTTCAATTGTTTATATTTTTTAAAATTTTATTTATAATGTTTGGAAAAAAAAATTTAAGTAAAAAAAGCATAAAACAAAATAGAAAAAAAAAAAGTGTTTGGAAGAGTGTACAATGTTGATTGGATGTATAATATGGTGATAGGAGTGATGGAATGTAACCATCTGAGCGACAGTTCAAATCACATTTATAGATAATAAGGTATTCACGTGTCAAATCTTAGTTGGTACAAGAAAACTTGGGGCCACATATTAATATAGAGTGCTTGCACATGTCCCACATTACTTAAAAAGTTAAGTGGTGATGTGCTTATAAAGGATAAATACTTTCTAATTATCATGATGCGTTTTTGAATTACCTCAAAAAGCACAGTTGTGAGGGCTAGCTGAACTGGTGAGTTATGACTGTGAGCCCGTTGAACTTGCAGCTATGGTTCAAAGCGAGCAATCTCATATCACATGGAGTGGGTCTTATCCTTCTGAGTAAATGGGATTGTATGATGCAGTGTACATGCACATGTCCTATATTACTTAAGAAGTTAAGTAGTGATTTGCTTATAAGGGATGATCAAGTAAAGCCGTGAGAACCTGCTAAACTAGTAAGTCATGATCGTGGGCCCGTTGAACTCACAATTATGATCTAAAGTGACAAATCTCGTGTCATTTAAAATAAGTCTTGTTCCACTATATGCAGAGAGATTGACCTTCCTACATTACATATCTAAAGTGATGTAGAGATTGACTTCAATTTCGTGCCACTTATGCTTGACAGATATAAGAAAGGCTCATTATTAGGAGATGGTGGACAGTGTCAGGCTATGCTTGAGAGGCGAACCTTGAGCCCAATGGGGCAAAGATGGATCTAGGATGGTCCACCTAAGGGGTTGGATTTGAACGAGCTAGAGACCGAGCAATCAAACTGTAAAGGAGACCCCAAGGGTTGGAATAGTGAATAGTTGTAGAGATGGGAGTTAATGACTTAAGACCAAACTAGGATAATTTTATAAAGATATATTTTATTACAGAATAAAATGATATATTTTGATACTAATAATTGTTATTTTATTATTTTTATGTATTATCATACAATATTAGTCATCAACTCTTATATGTAAAATTCTAAAAAGCCTACAATTATTCCTATCTTCATTGAAACCAGGTCATTTACTAATTTTTAGTTTGTCTCATCGTTTTAACTAGGGGTAAACATATATGGATTGGTTTGGGTTTATATTAAAATTGAAACTAACCCAATATGATTGATTTTTTAAAAACGAAAACCGAACCGAATCAAAAATTTTGAAAAATCAATCCAACCCGAACTAATTTTTTTTTGGTTTGGTTAAAGAAAATTTCTTCCTCTTTTTTCGGTAATAAATTTTGTTTATTAATTTTTTTAAACTCTTGTATTATATATAATTTCTAACGTTTATTTAAAAATATAGATATGGTTTCAATATTCAGTACGATAGCAGTATAATCCATACTATCCTTTATCAAGAAAAACTATTACTCAACATGAGCATAATAAACAACACAATAATTTAAGACAAACTACAGAATGTATATCTATTTCTCCCAATAATAATAATAATAGGTAACAAAGAAATTGGATGTATTGAAGAAACTTGAAATTGAAAATGAGTTGTTAGAACTTAGATAAGAATGATAATAAATTAATAACTATACTAACGATCCAGCAGTGAAAAATTATTTTTTTTTCTCATTTTAAATGTTTTTTTTTTCATTGTGTTCATTTGTTCTAACAGTGACTGTGATTTACAGAATAAGCTAGCACATAAACAAGTTTTTGAACTCTGATAATTCTTTTAATGGCTATTGGTTCTTTTCAAATTCCATATTAGAAACAACAAAGATTAGTTTGCTACTTTAATGATCCAGACAATAGATAGAAGTTTACCCCTCCCAGAGAATCATACTAGATGGCTCGTGAGAGGATCTATTTTAGGGTTCTGAGAGAAAAGTGAGAAAATTGATTCAAAGGCCGAAGAGCTATAACTATAAAGGATAAAGTATAAAGTAAACTGTAAACACTGAACAAATTTTTTTTTAAATAATTATATAAAATATAAATAACAATATAAATATAAAAATAATAAGAAAAATTAAATGGGTTGGTTCAATTTTTTTAAAATTTTAATAAATGAAAACTAAACCAATCCAATATTAATCGATTTTTTATTATGAATAATCGATCCAAACCAATAAAATTTAAGAACCGATTTTTTTGGGTTAAGTTGGGTTAAGTTGGGTTGGATTTAATGAGTTGGTTTGATTCTATGTTTTTTTGGTCACCCCTAGTTTTAACCGTCTCAAATCTACATAGACTGATGGTAATTAGGTAATTTGCAAGTTAACTTATCTTTTTTATTTTCTATGAAAATGCGACTACTCTAAGCAGTGGTCCATGTAACCCTATTTTGCTCCCTTTTAATTATTTATCTTTTATTCCTTAGAAAATAAAACATACAATCTAAATAAAGTACAATAATATTGTATAAATAGCATATGAATTATGCTACTTGCTACCAAGAAAGTGTTATGCAGCCAAAATATGTTACGACCAATGTCAGTGTGAAATGACCAGACACATTTGAATATGCTTTTTCTTAGAAGTATTTTTAAGAAAATTGGTTTAAAATAAAATGGTTTGATGAGAAGCATTAAAATGTTTTGCATAAAATTGTTAAAAGTGGCTTAGATTAATACTTTGATAATTAATTTAAGAGATAAGCATATATCATAAATTACTTCTCTAAAAAGTAGGAATTATTTAGGTCATATTTGATAACGATTTTAATTTATAATTTATGAATAAAAAATTAATTATTTGATTTTTCATTTTTGTAAAAAAATAATCAATGTGTTTGATAATAATTTTTGCTAGGTGATTTTTTTTAAAAAAAAAACTCAAAAATCATCTACAAGTTGTTGGGTAATGCTTTTTGTTTTCTGATTTTTTTTTTCAAAAATTTAAAAATTTAAGAAATTTTTTTTGTATTATTTACAAATTCTAAGTTTTTAATCATTTTCTTCCAAAATTATATATATAAAAGTTGTAAAATTTGATTTAATCAATGGAAAAAAAATGTTTGGAAGAAATAAAAAAAAAATCAAAAATATGATTCAAAATTCTTTCTTTTAAAATTTATGAATCACTATGTATGTTGAAAGTGATTTCATAAAAACGTGAAAATTAACATTAAAAAATGTTATAATTACTTGGTAAAAACAGAAATCAAAGGTCGAAATCAAAAGTCAAAATTGTTATTAAACATACCCTTAGTTTTACTATAAGTACAAATAATATTTCTCAATTTTTTGGAAAACCATTTTCAAAGAGATTGTTATATATCATTGAAAATTCTTTAAGGGTATGTTTGATAACGATTTTGATTATTAATTTTAATTTTTACATTTTTAAGGAATCACTACCAAAATATAGAATAATTCATAAATCTTTAAAAAGAAAATTTTTATTTAAATTTCTAATTTATGATTATTTTCATTTTCACCAACCATTTTTTTGGAAAATTACCAAAAATAGCACCCCCTAAAAATTATAATAACAAAACTAGCACCCCCTTGTGTTCAATTAGAATTGAACGTTTAATATTGAACGTTCAATATTTAATTTGAACGTAAAATATTGAACGTTCAATATTAAATAGGTCTAATTATCGTCATTCAATTCTAATTGAACGGATAATATCGAACGTTCAATATTGAACGAGTCCAAATTATTGTCGTTCAATTTTAATTGAACACAGGAGTGCTAGTTTTGTTATTATAATTTTTGGGGGTGTTAATTTTGTTATTTTCCCCATTTTTTTTAAAGAGTGAATCAAGTCTTATAACTTTAAATCACTATATACATTGTTATCAAACACATTATTTTATCATAGATTATAAATCATAAATTAGAATCATTATGAAACATAACATTTTTGAAACAACTTTCAACTAAAAAGAAAAATATTACAAAGTAACTGATAGACCACTAATGAAATTAATAAAGGAGAACCAAGAACGGAAGCATAGGAAGATTGAGAGAGCAAATATAGATGTTGGAGCAATATATATAGATGATTGTATATAGAGGTGTTAAATGATATGGTACTCCTTAAGTACAATTCATAAAATAATGAATTTATTTCGTCTCATAAGGGTAGATTGGATCGTTAAATCAGTTGTAATAATACTGGCCATTTATTCCATTAATATTTTATTTTAAATTTCAAGTACACCATTATTTTCTTGAGCTTCATAAATAACCATTTTTAAAATAAAAACAAAATAAATATTATAGTCATCTCTAAGACTAATCATCATTATTTTTTACTCGTAGATTATCTTCTTTTTTCAATTTTTCTAAGATTATATTGTCTTAAAAAATTACTAAAAATAACACCCTTAAAATTTATAATAACAAAACAAGCACCCCACTAACATTGAATATTCAATTTAAACGTGTGATATTGAATGTTCAACATTGAACGGGTCTAAATTGCCATCATTCAATTCCAATTGAACAGATGTTCAAAAAAAAATGATATATCAATCATTTTTTTAATTGTACTATTTTTATTATTATAAGTTTTAAGAAGTGTTATTTTTGTTATTTTTTCTATTATCTTTTATTAAAAATTTGCTTTGAATGACGTATTATATGGACCATAATTACTTTTGTTATTATCATAACAAATATGTATGAATTGTCTATCGTTTTTCTACAATTAATTACTACTATTATTAGATAAAGTTATTATTAATAAATAATTATTATACTAATAATATTTGAGTTACGAGAATACTATCATTTAAATTTTGATGAATTCAAATGTTATGTTGGATTTATTGGGTTATACAAATTATAACAAATAAGTAATAAATAAACTCAAGTTACGTGCTCTTTGCCAAAAGAAATCTTAGATTATTACTATAAAAAATAAAAATAAAAAACTTGGGCATTAACCCAAAAAAAAAAAAATCAAGCTATTTAAATATAAGTTTCATTTTATATGCCAATGGGTTGTAACCAAAATGGTACTAAGGTCCCTCGTTTAAGAAGGAGGTATCAGATTCGAACCTGCTAATGGATAACTAGCCAAAAAAAAAAAAAGTTTCATTTCATATTATTATAAAAGACAAGATGAATGCGTTATTTACTATTTTAAAAAAATGATCAAAATTGAGCTTACGTTGTTTAAAAAAAATATTCAATATGATTTTAGATATTTAGAGAAATTTTAAGCCATATATGAGATTCATATCCCAAATCAGTTGGGATGGGGTTAGAAATTTTTTAAATGGGATGGTTTATGTTTTGGCTATAGACTCATTACACTACTACAAATTTGCCTTTATAGGACGGCCACTGGCCGTCCTATAACTCTTATTGGCCGTTCTATAAAGTCTCGTCCTAAAAGAATCGAAAAAATAGGACGTTCACGGAGCGCCTTATAAAAAATTCTTATAGGACGGCCAAATTCTTTTAAGACGGCCACTGGCCGTCCTATAAAATTCTTTTAGGACGACCATAAAAATTTAAAAAAAAAAAAAAAAAAACCTTATAGGACGGCTACTGACTGTCCTAAAAGAACTTTATAGGACGGCCAGTGACCATCCTATAAAATTCTTTTAGGATGGTCACTATAAAGTTCTTTTAAGACGGTCAATAGCTGTCCTAAAAGAATTTTTTTTTTTTTTTTTTTTTTTGTGTTTGTCCTGTACTAAAATCTATATATAACCTATACAAATTAATTTCATTCTAGATACACAATTCAAAATAAATTTCATTCCAAAAACATCAGTATCATATTTAAATCTCAATTCATCTAATAACAAGTTCATCAATATTCATTAATCTTAAATTGATCGCAACAAATTTTATCATTCAAATAATTAAAGGGATCCTCACATTATGTTCAATACAAAGTCAATAGAGTAATAAATTATGATGCTTATTTTAAAGAGAGACAAATATTTAGTTATTTTTGAAATAAATAAAAAAGATAAAAGAAAACACAAATAGTGAATAAGTTTGAGGCAACCATCTCGTATTGTTTTTTATGTAATCCCATGCATTGTCCCTTGAATGTGCAAATTCCTAATTCTGAGGTCTTCAAGTCAAGGTCATAGAACTGCAAGATATGAGAAACTCTCACTGTTACTGTGTGATTATGGTTTTATGAGAACCAATTTAAGGAATGACTAAACAAACCAAGATGATATCAACAAATATATTACATCATTATCCAATCAAATTCAAATGTTTGGTTACTAGATTAGTTATGAGGTATAATATCATGAACTTGTTTGTTACCTTTACAAGGAATAAAATAAAAAGATCGGCCAGAGAACTCAGATTGATTACCTTTGGCATTTAAAGTTAAACCAATAGAAATGCCAAAAGAAACAACTAGCACTTTAAAATTAGTTTTAATTATTCATTGATATTAGCTAATGAGAAATCACCTGAAAATAGAAAATCACAAGTAGACTGAGAGAGTATGAGTTGAATGTCCCGACTTTTGAATTGTTAATATTGTGTACTTTAGCCCATTCCTTCACCTACAAGGAGTATGAGAAACAAACATGACAGAATTAAGTAATCAGAAATTACTGTGGTCACTATCTCATAATGTCACCAAATAAGATAAAGGTCCAAAAATGGACCCCCCAAGTCTTCATCCTCAGATTCTTTCTACTAAGATGACAAGTTCTGAAAGTTAAATTTCAGTTTCTTAAGAATTATAAAACCATGACATTTTAATAAGAAATAGAACAGCTTATCAACCCAGAAAAATGAAAACCACAAATCTTCAAAAGCCTAGATCTATCATCATTTCCAAACCTTTTTTTTTTTTAAATTTCTTTTTCTAAATATACTACTCTCAAAGCCTGAAATACGCTGCAAATACCACTGAAATTTATTCAAACACCAAATACCCACAAATATATCCTAAGCTTAGATAGGCGCTGCGCAAGTTAACATAGAGCAAAAAACAGTGCCCAAAGAAACTATAAAAATAATGTGCTTTAATGTCCATACCTTCCATACTTTGGGTCCGAATCGGAACTCATCTCAGACGACAAACAACAAACCCCAAAGCGCCTACTTAATTTGGAAGTACTCCCTATCATATCATACTGAGGCTTTGCACAAGTCAAATGGAGTTTTGAAGAAGAATAAGAAGAGTAAGAGATACATAAAGAGTTGAAGGAGTAAACGGGAACAAAGGAAGTTAAGTTTACCATCTGCAACTGAAACTTTGTTTGACACCCAACTCAACTCTACAGCCAAAGACGACTTCCTTTCAACTGGGGAGGTCATCTACTCCCTGGTGTGTAGCAATTGTTTTTGCTTGTCGTGGGTTTGGCAGTGGCAGTGCGACGGTGAACTTTAAAATTAAGAGAGAAATCTAGGGATTGAAAGTTTGACAAAAAATGAGCTAGGTTTGCAAGTAAAAAGCTAAGTAAAAACACTCATTCTTTTAGGATGGCTATTAGCCGTCCTATATAGTCACATATAGGACGGCTAATAGCCGTCTTAAAAGAATTTTTTTTAAGACGGCTATTATAAAGTTCAAATTAACCGTCTTATAAAGTTCTGCCTAATTTTTTTCGTAATAGCAGTCCTATATTTCTTATACGACGGCCATATACTTGAGACCGTCCTATTTGTTTCTCACTCTAAATTATAAGCCGTCCTATATTGCCCAAATTGTAGTAGTGTTAAGAATAAATTATATGGTAATGGAATAGAGTGAGAGCTCGAATTTACACCTCTAATTGCACATTTGGTCCTTTTTTTTATCCTAACCAAATTCAGTCATTCATATGGTCCATATTAAGATATATACTCTATGGTAATTTATAATTAGAAAAATTTATCTTCCAAATATATTCGAAAAGGTCGACAACTTTATACAAGATGTGGGTTTGTTTTGAAGCAGTGAAGCACTACTTTGTTTGTTTGTGACTAGTAATTATGTATTAATTACTTGAAATAGAACAAAAAGAAAGAAAATCAACCTTTAAAATAGTAAAATGATTGAGTTTTGATAAAGAATTAATTACATTTTTAACCTTTAAATTATTTAAACCTAAAAATTTAAATGTAATCTTTACATACAATTTAAATTTGAATGTAACACTTACATACAATAAAAATATACTATTTTAAAATGACAGAAATAATATAAAATCAAACAAAAAATCAAGAGATAATAGAAATAAAGATACAAGACATTTCAGGATGTTTTTCTCAAGAAATGATATTTAGTAAAAAGAAATTTAAAAAAATTCAAAAATTAAAATTAAATCTCAAAGAAGGCGATGGATTTAAAAAATCATCTTTTTTCAAAATAAGAAAAATATTTTCTAAAAAAGATATAGTTTATTATGGCATAAGTAATAAAGAAATGAGTACAACCATAAGAGATGCAAAGGGAAGATTTAACATACCATTAATTGATAAGGAAAAAATTATAGATAAATTATCAAAAATTTCACAAAAAATAAATATAAAATTGGATATATTCATCTTTGAGGAATACAAATTTTAATTAAATCGCATTTTAGGAAATGAATTGATACACCTATAAAATTAGCACTATTAGATAATAGAATAATATATAGAAGAGATGCTTTATTAGGAATGATACATGAAAATCTAGGATATCAAAAATAAAATTCACAGCATATCCTAGGTTTGCAGTTAATATTAATGATAAAAATTTAAATTAAGTATTAAATTTAGCATATGAATTTGAGAAAAGAAATTTAATGAAAGAAGAAAATCATTCATTTTCTATATATTACATAGTAGAATATTCATTAACTAATAGTCATAATAGTTCAATATACGAACAAAATGAATTTATAGAGATAGAAAATACTTTTCAAAAAATAGGATAAGTAATAAAACCTGAAGTAATGACAAATTTTGAAATACCAGAAGAATGAAAACTAGATATCAAAGAAAAACCTCTTATACCAAATAAAAAAATTAGTATTCTAGAATAAAATTTATTGAAGATAATACAAAAGTCAATAAACTTGAATAGGAAGAAAAAGAAGAGATTAAAGAATTAAAACAAGATATTAAAGAAATTAAAATTTTACTGATACATGAAGTAATAGGAGATTTAAGAATATTAAAATCAAAATTACAAGAAATAGAGTTAGAAGGAAATGAAAATACAAATGAAAGTATAAAAATCATAATGCAAGCTTTAATTCTTTTATTTAGCTGAAGAAGTAGATGTAACTTGGTAATCAAATACCAAGTATTTACATAATATAAATGATATACAAATTTTTTTTTTTTTTTTGAAGAAATAAGAGAACATAATTGTACTAAAAATAATTAGATATACATAAAAAAAATATATAATTAAGAAAAGATGTAAATGATATACCAAAAATTAATAGATTAAAATAACCTTTTAAAAGGATTAAAAGAAGAACCCCTAAAAGGTCTGATGAATTAATACTTAAATGACAAAAGAAAAGATGAAAAAAGATCCAAAGACAATGATATAATCTCAATATAATGGAATATAAAAGAGAATTAAAAAAATAATTCATGAACCCTAAAAATAAAAATATAGGAAAATTAATTAGTCTTTTAACCCTAACAAATAAAGAATTAGAAAAATACAATGAAGAAAAAGTTTGTACAAATAAAGAAGAAGATGATATGACAATAATTAGTGAAATTAAATCTGAAGTAGAAAACATAAGTCAAAAAATACAAATGGAACTAGTATAAGATATTGACAAAGACAAAAAGAACCTGAACCTTTAAATAGTAGAAGACATCTACCTAAAATAGAAGAAAGTTTACATTAGGAAACCAGGAGTAGTATCCCACCAGAATTTAGACCTCATGAAAGTTATAAATATGATATTTTAGATCTAGATTGTATAAGGGATGGAATAAAAGTCTTAGAAGCATGGGCTAGTAAAATGAGTATAATTATACAAACTTCTACTACTACACAAACAAACTCTTCCACTTGTAGAGTATTAGTAGCTCATAAAATGACAAGAAATGTAAAAATTTGGTTTACAAATTTAAATATCAAAAATACTTACTAATGATAGGAAATGCATTTACAAGTAGAGAATATTTAGAAACGGTGGTAAATAAAATATATAAAGAATTTATTGGAGAAGATAAAGATAGATGTATCATTGAATCTAGTGAAAATGAAATAAATGAAGCCAAATAGCATTTAGCTATTATGGAGATATGTGATATATGTTATATAGATTCGTTTATATGTGAATATAAAATGTATTATCACAAACTATCACCCTCTATGCAAGAAACTTATAAAGAAATATTTTTTCAAAAATTGCCTGGAACATTACATAAAACAATAATAGAAGGATGGAATAATAATAGAAAAATATACCTAATACATTAGGAGGTAGAATAAGAAGCTTTAAAAATTGGATAATTCTAAAATGTCAAGAAAAGAAAGAATATAATAAACAAGTCAGAGGAAATGATAGAATTTGTTGTGATACAAAAGATTTTAGAATGCCAGAAAAATATGGATGCAATATAAAACCTTATAATAAATATAAGAAACATAAAAAGTATAAAAAATTTAGAAGATATAAATTTAGAAAATAGAATTTTCAAAAGTATAAAAGAAGGTATAATAGAGAACCTTATAAATAAAGGTATTTTAGAAAAAGAAAATTTAATATAGTAGAAAAAAATTATTGCCTATCAAGAAAGAAAAATGTAGATGTTAGACATGTAATGAAAAAGGTCATTACACAAACGAATATTCTAATAGACTTCAACATAAAAGAGAATTTAAAAGAAAATTTTCACAAAAGGCAAAAATTTTAGAAGAAGCTTCTAGAATGGAATTAGAACTACAGAAAAATCAGATATAAATGATAAGTGCAGTATTTATCTATTAAAAGAAATTGAAGAAAAAATAACAGATTCAAAAACATCTGACTTTGATTCAAAATTTATTAGTATAACAAATCCAAACAATACCAATATAAAAACATGATTAAAATTTAAATGATATAATAATTATCATTTACATACATATATTAACACGGGTGCAAGTATGTGTGTAGCTAGTAAATATGTATTTTTAGAAGAACTTTGAAAACAATCACCCAGTAAATTGGTAGTAAGGATAGTAAAAAACACTACAATAAATCTTAATAAATTCTTAAAAGATACATATATATTACAAGGAGGAGAAATATTTTATATACTTACAATATATCGACCAGAAATTGGAGTTGACATTTTATTAGAAAATAACTGTTTAAATTTATATCAAATTTTTACTCAATATTTAGAGAAAATAAGCTTAATAACCCCAGATGGTAAAACTATATATGTATCAAAGATAAGAAAAGCTTTAACTGTTTCATCACCCACTTTTATGTCACAACATAAAAAGTAAAAATGTGGTGAGAATATAGAACAACAAAAACCATATTTAGAAAATATTTTTTTAGATAATATTTTTTTAGATATAGAGGTTAACCAAAACTCCTTTATAAATGAATTTCAAGAAGATAAAGCCCTAATAGGAGTGAGAACATTATTAAGAAAAATATGTTCAGAAAATTCTTTAGATCCAAATATTAATAAATCAAATAAAATGGTACCTATAAAATTAAAAAAAACCCTTAAAAGTTATCAGAGTAAAACATATGATTTATACTCCATAAGATAGAAAATAATTTGAAATATAAATTTAAGAACTTTTGGAATTAAAGGTAATTATTCTCAGTAATTCACCCTATTTGAGTCCAACTTTTTTATTAAAAAAAGAAGCCGAAAAACATAGAGGAAAAAAAAGAATGGTCATAAATTTTAAAGCTTTAAATAAAGAAGCCATTAAAGATGGTTATTTTATTCCAAAGAAAGAAGAACTTTTGTTACTCATTAAAGGAAAAAAATATTTTTCAAGTTTTGATTGTAAAAGTGAATTTTAAAAAATAAGACTTGATGACGAATCACAAAAATTAACAGCTTTCAGTTGTCCACAAGGGCAATTTCAATGGATGGTTATTCCATTTGGTTTAAAACAAGTACCAGAAATTTTTCAAAGATATATGGATAATGTATTTAAAAATTTTCATATTCTTGTTATGTTTATATAAATGATATATTGGTATTTAGTGATAATTTACAAAGAAATTATATAGACATTGTCAATATTTTACAAGAATGTAAAAAATTAGGGATAGTATTATCTGAAAAGAAAGTAGTAATAGCTTAATAGAAAATAAAATATTTAGGATTTGAAGCTGAAGATAGAAAACATCACCTACAATCTTATATTTTAAACAATATACAAAGTTTTCCTAGTACCATTAAAGATAAAAATCAACTACAAAGATTTTTATGATGTTTACATATGCAAAAGCGTATATAAAAAAGTTAACAGAAATGAGAAAACCATTACAAACAAACTTAAAAAAGGTTATGTTTGGCAATGGACTGACTAAGACATTAAATACATGAAAAAGGTAAAACACAGGTAAAAGATTTACCAGCTTTATATCATCCAGGACCTGATGATAAAATGATAATAAAAATAAATGTTTCACATGAATATTGGAGAGCAGTATTAAAAGCAAGAGTTGACGACAAAAATAAATATCTTTGTAGATTTACTTCAGGATCTTTTCATGGTCCTGAGTTAAATTATCATAATAATGAAAAAGAATATTCAGCTGTAAAAAAGGCTATTAAAAAGTTTAATTACAATATATGTTATAAGTTCAAGATTTATAGTTAGAACTGATAATAAAAATTTTGGACATTTTTAAAGTACTAATATTACAGGAGACTATAAGCAAGGAAGACTCATTAGATGGCAACAATGATTCAATTATTATAAGTTTGATGTAGAAAATTTGTCAGGAACTAAAAATAGTTTAACAAATGCTTTAACTAGAGAGTTAGCACCATTAACTATTTTTATGATTGCTGGATGGAACAGATTGATTTAAAGATCAAGATAAAGGAGAAGTAGATAAAAATCCTTTATGAACAACTTGAATTTTATGTCTTGAAAAATCTCTCACGGAAGCAAGCAATATAAAGGAATAGCTTAATTACTCAAAACAATTCTTAAAACCTAAAAATTTTGAAAAAACTTATGGGGAAAAAGTTCAGATTAAAATGGAAGAACCTAACAATTTAAAATAAGAAAAAACTTCTGATAAAGGAAAAAAAAAAAAAAAAGCTTAATTGGGCTAATAAAGTTGAAAAAGTAGAGCAAAAGAAAATTTATGTACTCTACAATGGTGTAAAACCTTATGTTTATAGTAATTGGGCAGATGCAAGCAAAGTTATTCTTGGATTTAGTGGAGTAACTTACAAAGCCTTCACAACCAGAATAGAAGCTAAAGGAAGCTATGCCAACTATAAGACACCAAAACTTATAAATTTCGAGGAAGTTGTAAACAATTATTCAACTACATTACAACAACATCCAGCAGGTTAAGAACCTTAAGAAAGGTAATAAAGCCACCAGTTTTATTCAAAGAAGCATCTCCCAGACAAATATCAGAAATTGAAGAAGAAGAAGATTAGTATAGAAATCTCAGTAAAACTCAATGGTTAAGACTGTACAACTTGGCTAGAAAATCTACCCAAGAACACATTGAAGATATAAAATTCTATACAACAGAAAAGGACTATCCAGTTGGAAGTAAATTCAACATTTTGGAAGGAACAGATCCAATCTTTGTATACATAGCATATCATGCAGGATTAATTGAAAATCTTTACCTAGAGATTAATTTAAGTGAATTAAATTATTTTCCTAAAAATTTTAAAAAAGTCATTAAAAATTTTAGAAAAAATATTAGAGCAGGAAATAAACTTATTTATCTTAGATTTTTTAGTTCATTGATAGATTGGAACGATAAAGGTTATATCAGTCTTTATCATTTCATCAAAATAGACATTGCCAACTCCAATAGAAAAGTTCCCAAGCTCAGGGCACTACCAGAAAAGGAATTTAATATATGTTAAGAGGATAAATACTAGGGCAAATCTATTACGAAATCAGAAGAATTAATAATTCTACTGGAATTCAAGTAAATTATTCAACGAATAAGGTCATCATTATCTCTCATAGCAATATGGCTCTCACAGAAGAAGATGGAGAAAAAAATCACCAAATTCAAGGAAAATTTCAACAGTAACAACTTAAAAGCTTGTCAAGAAACAAGAAAAGTGTTCTACTACTATGCCAATAAGGTGACCCAAGATCACAATTGCATTTACTGTATCAGAGATCGAGAAAATGAAGATACGTTATCATCTACATCATCAAGAGCGTTGATAATAAACGACAAAGAAAATTAAATGGAGACAGTCGATAAAGAAGAAAACAAAGAAAAATAAAAAAGTAGGACCCACACCTTGTCGGTAGCATATGCCAAGGAATAGTAGGTTAATTATTTTTGGAAAAGAGATTCATTCGTCTATAAAAAGAACTCCTATCTCTTATCTCAATACACCTCACTCTACAGATCTCTTTCACTCTCAAAACACCTTAAGAAAACACTATAGAAAGTTTTATTTTATGCATATGTATTGTTTAGAAATTATGTATATTCAAGAAATGAGCAGTAAAAAATCCTTTCAAGGTTCTTAGTTAACCTTATGTTGTAATAATTATTATATTATGAATAAAATGGAATGTAGTCACTCTTTTCTTATTTTTTTGTAAGTTAAATTTTGAACACCATAATATATACGAATATAAGGGCTTCTTCATAACCAGGTGGGTATTGAGGACTGAAGCAAGCTGAGACATACCAGGTGTTGTAAAAGAAGACGAACAGAGGAAAGAAAGAACGTGATAGACCTATTAAATTCAAGTATGGTGATTATAACTTTAAGCTAATTAATAATCTTGAATATTTAAATATTTGTTCGTAGCTCATTTATAAATTCATAAAAAAAAATCATGACTAATATAGTTTTTTTTTAAAGAAAATATATGAAAAATCTAGAATAATACTTTGATGGTGATTATGAAACCTGTTTAGAAAACTTTAAAAAAATTTATATTATTTTATATTTTTACACTGATTATATTTCTAGTATCTTATATTTGATAGACCACCCGGTAGGAAAGATTTTAAAAAATTATTTTATACAAAAATATTTTTTAATAAATGACATAGAATTTGATAACCTAATTTTTGAATTTTACTTATTTAAAGAACATATAGGAAGATAAAAGTTAACTGAAACTTTCAAAAACTCAAACCACGCATTTGGTATTAGATTCATAAACATAAAACATTTAAAGATCTTAAAAATTTCATAAATTGGAATATAAAACAAATAATCTTAAAAAGGTAATTTTTTTGTAAACCTTACAAAATTTTTTGAAAACATTATAAGCCTTACATATTCATAAACCAAGAAGAATAAAAGAAAGGACATTCTAATAAAAATCATATCTAATATTTAATTGAAATTTATTATTTATTATTTAGGTAGAAATGATACTTTTTATCATATATGCTCTAGGTAAAAAAAAAAAATAACAGTAATTATTGGGGCACTTAAGGGTTGGAATTGGGCCTCACCACTTCATAACCGATCTACTAAAGATATTAACCCTGCCAAGTGCTAATGTGCCATTTTCCAGTTGGAAGTCATGATTCTTTCCCCAAATTCCGGGGAGACGTAGATTTTTCCTTTTTTTATCGTATCACGAGATACATTGATAATATTGGTCCGTTTGTTGGGCCTAGAATATAGAAAAGTCTAGTCGTTATTAAGTAGGGTAGCAGAAGTATATTATTCCATTTAAAAGCATATTGAAGTATAAATTACATTTTTTGGGGTTACATTTTTTCTTGTGTGGAAAATTTATCTTTTTAATACTTATTATTATGGGTTTGATTTCATGATGTCCGTTCTCGACCGCCATTGGGTTTGAACATCAAGAAGACCTTGATCGAATGCCATAACTTCAACTTCGTGGCATTGATGTTGGCTGCCTTGGGTGTGGCTCAAAACTGACGAGGATGGTGCTACGATTACACTTTCCATACCCGTTGGTGTAGCTATTGTCGATCTTTCATCAAATGTGAGACTTCAATCTTTTTCGACAGATAAGAACATTGTGGTGTTGAAGTTACATGTGTTGCATTTGTACTACCTATTTGATTCATGTAAAAATATAAATAATAAGAAGTTTCACGTAAACAAATTTATTTAACCATTATTGTTTAAAATATTAGTTAATATAAAGTTATATATTTTCAATAAAGAAAATTTTACTATGGCTATTCAAAGTAGTAAGATAGATTATGGTACAGTGTGAATATATTATTTTTTTAAAATATTTATTATATCATTTTTGTCAAAAAAAAAAACATTTTTTATTTCAAAAAGACAGTTTATCCCTAAACATTTGATCAAAAAAGTGTCATTTGGATTTTAGTATATTTTTTAACGAGATAATAGACTTATATTATACTACTTAAATCAATTACACTCTTTGATATTAACAAGTAGACCAACCATCAAAAAAAAAAAAAATCAATGCGACCTTCATCACATTATAAATACCAAAACACAAACACTAAAAACAAATAGACCAATGAAAAACATTCTTCTCATAATGGATAAGACACTTATTCACTTATTTCATGTAGTATAAAAAATAAAGTTGATTTAAAATAATTAATTTATCAATAATTTTTAGCATGATATTAATTTTTGGTATTGGGGATAAAATTCTCACTTGAAGGTAATATAAAATTATTACAAGCGTTTCTTAACTTTTAACTTTTGAAAGGATTTGTAACCTAAAAAAAATATATATTTCAATATATCCATTACTATTTCATCTCAAACAAGAACCCTGAACCCCATGTCCATTTTGTAAGATCAAGAAAGTAATTATTAACAAATAGAACAATTAACTATTTGTTTTTTGAGGGATGCACATGCTGACTCATCTTTACTTTCACTTGCTTAATTCTATATGTTCTCTTACCTTTTCTCAAACCTTCTTTATGAAGGACGAAACACAAGATGACAGAAAATATAAGAGAATATTACAAAGGCAAAAGACGGACCCCAAAAAATAGTAAAAGAAGCATACTATCAGGAAAAGTAAAAGAACCAATAACAATATTTAAAAAACCGAGCACAAAGAGACTTGTGAAATTGCTTACTTTGCTTAAAAGCCATAAACTCTTCATCTTACTTGAGAAACCATCTCAACCTCCCTCATCTCTCCAATGGGTTCTCACTTTTCCAACAAACCCACATCAACAAAGTGGCAATCTTCACAATCTTTGAATACCCTTCTCGTCATTCTGTCTATACTTTTATTTCTAATCCTCAAACCAGCTCAAGCAAGCCTCTGCAGAACTTCATGTGGTAAAATTCCGATAAGTTATCCTTTTGGCATAGACGATGGTTGTGGAAGCCCCTATTACAGACACATATTTTCATGCTCGGACACAAACATACTCCAACTCCGAACTCCTTCCGGCAGATACCAAGTTCAAAGCATAAGCTACACTGATCCTCACATTGTTGTCACCGATCCTTACATGTGGAATTGCCAAGACCGCGAAAATTTCCGTCCTACAAGGCCTTTTAGCCTCGACACAAGTACTCATTTATCTCTCTCCTCTCAGAATGACTATCTCTTTTTCAATTGTAGTGAACATGATGTGATTATTGAGCCAAAACCCATTTTATGTGAACGATTTCCTGAAAAATGTGACTCATCTTGTGATAGCTCTAGTTATCTATGTAGGCACTTACCTGGGTGTGCCTCAGCTTTGGGTAGAACAAGTTCATGTTGTTCTTATTATCCCAAAGCTACAGAGTCACTGAGGCTGATGTTGAAGTATTGTACTAGTTATACAAGTGTTTATTGGAGGAGTACTGGTGCAACTCAGCCTTATAATCAAGTTCCTGATTATGGAGTTAGGGTCGATTTTGATATTCCAGTGACTACTCGTTGTCTTCAATGTCAAGACATGACAAAGGGTGGTGGGACTTGTGGATTTGATACTCAGACACAGAGCTTCCTCTGTTTTTGTGAGAAACAGAATGTAACTACATATTGTAATGGTAAGTTTTAATTAATTATATGTTATGTTTCATTATAATTAATCGTTTTATTTTAGAAAATGATATATATTGGTTTGTATTTAAATGGTGAATTGAATTTTATAATATGGTTTGTGTGTCAGAGATTTTGATAAATTAAAAAAAAAAGTATCATTTTGATATTTTTTGCAGATCATAGTATAACCGAGCATAGCAAGGCTGGAGTTATTGCAGGTAATTAACTTATTAACAATGTATTGAAATTTATTATGAATTAGTATTAGATTTTAAAGTGAAGGAAATTTTGAGAAGTTTGTGTATTGTGTTGTGTTATTCTTATTGCAGGAACAGTAAGTGCAGTCTCAGCTGCTGGAGTGTTAGGAATAGGAGCTGGTGTTTGGTACCTGAAGAAAGTGAGAGCTAAAGCACCAGTCACATGTGGAGTTCAAAGCAACGAGAATAGGCTTTTCTAAAACACACAAATCAGAGTTAACCATACACCTTGTTTCTTTTGCTTTGTTATAAATTTTGTCTCTTTATCCTTTTTCTTTTCTTCCCTTTTTATACTTTTCTTGTGCTTTAATATAACAAGCCATTGTTTTGAGTTTTGAGGATCTCCATTTCCTATTCTTCCATCCTCCACTGGCCATTGTTGGCAACACGCGTGTTTGTTTCTTTTCTCTTTTCAATCTCTCAAAAGCATAAACAAATAGTGTGTTAAATCTCCAATATAGTTGTACAAGATGGTGTTTTTTGCATTTGCAGCTTAAAATCATTGTATTTCAAGATTTCATGTAGCAAAGAAGCTTTTTAGAATCACAAACAAAAAATCAACTTCTTCGTACAGTTGTTTAAATGAATTTATCTCTTTCAATCAAAGAGAAAAATGCATAATAACATCAACAATAAAAATAAAAATAACGACAAAATTCAGATTTAGGACAGGAGAAATTCAACAAATTAAGCTAACATTTTTATCTCATCGCCAGATTCATGCCTAAAGCTTGATGAAATACTTGATGAACATTTCGCTCAGCAATAAGAAGGTTTCAAGAACAAACATTGAAAAGCCAATGTAAGTTGATATCTTCTTCAGGCACCTTTATCTTTGTTATGGTGTCATAAGGCAACATTGATTCCCATAACTCTTTCACCTCTTCATCACACGTCACTTCCTCCAACTTCTGAAGCTCCAAAATTGAATCTGGCAACCTCAGCAATCGTGAGTAGTCTTTAATGTTGATCTTTCTTAGGTTGCATACCTCACCAATGTCTTCAGGTAAGTTACAAAGGCTAAAGCAATTAGATATGTCCATAAAGGTTAATTTAAAAAGCCTTTTGATTGAATCCGGTAACTTTTTCAAATCTGTGCAAGATCTTAGACGTAGCACTTGTAGATTCACTAGCTTCCCAGCAGATTAAACAAGTTTGGAACTTTGTAATTATTGTAACTTCGGATGATTCCACTATATCTGCTCTATTTGTTTCTGGCCGGTGTAAATTTATTTTAGTCCATTGTATACTACATAAATTTTTTTAAAATTTTCTTTTTCAGCTTCATCTGCCTAATTGATTTTTTTTCTTTTTTCTTTTCTACGTTTTTATTAAGTTTTGGATTGTCACTACTAGATTTTTCATTTTCTATTTTTGAAATTTTAATTCATTTCTTTTTAATTTCTGTTGAAGTTTCAACTTCTTTTCTTTTTGAGTTTTTCTTAAGGAATTTTTGTTAACCATATTAATCTATTTTTTAATAATAATACTTCTAGTTGATCTCTGAGGCACTTGACTTCTGTTTCATGAATCAAAATTTCTTTTTCTTTGATTTTTATTTATATTTCAAGATGATTCATTCCTGTCATCAAAACATAGTTAGATGTTTTAATTCTTTAGTCAAAAGCTTTTGCTAAATTATTTTTTCTTCCTAGAAAATGTTCTATGTCAAATTTGTAATGGTTAAACCATCATTGCCACCTAATAAGTCTTCTTTGTTTATAACTATCTGATATACTAGTTCTTAAAAAATATCTTAAGTTTTTATTATTAGTTCTAAGAATGAATTTTAAAATTATAACATATAACGCAAATTTCTTTATAGCTTTCTTAACAACTAAATATTCTTTATCATTTCTATAGTAATTTAATTCAGGGCCTTAGAAATATACTAAAGTAAATCTACAAATATATTAATTTTTGTCATCGACTTTTGCTTTTAATACTGCTCCCCAATATTTATGTGAAGCATCTGTTTCTATTATTATTTTATCATTTGGTCTTGAATGGTATGAAGTTGGTAAATCTTTTACTCATGCTTTTACTTTATCTATATATTTAGTGTCCTGATCAGTCTACTGCCAAACTTAGTCTTTTTTACGCTTTATTTTTAATGGCTTTCTCATTTCTGCTAATTTCTTTATATATGCTTCTATATATGTTAAATATCTTAAAAAAATTTGTAATTGATTTTATCTTTGATTATACTAGGAAAATTTTGTATGTTATTCAAAATATGGGGTTGTAGATAATGTTTTTCATTTTCTATTTCTAACCCTAAATATTTTATAATTTATTAAGCAATGAGTGCTTTCTTTTCTGATAATATTATTCCTGATTTTCTGTATTCTTATAAAACATTAATAATGTCTAAATAATGATTTGATAATTCATTACTAAATATTTAAATATCATCTATATAAACACAACAAAAATTGTGATATCTTTTGAAAATATTATTTATGTATCTTTGAAAAATACCTAAGGCTTGTTTAAGGCTTGTTTAAGTCTAAATGGAACAACTGTCTATTGAAATTGTAGGGTTGCTAAATTCTGTTAGATTTTATGATTCATTATCAAGTCTTATTTGTCAAAATTTGCTTTTGCAATCAAAACTTGAAAAATATTTCTTTTTTTTTAATGAGTGATAATAATTCTTCTTTTTTAAGAATAAAATAGTCATTATCAATAGCTTCTTTATTTAAAACTTTAAAATTTATTATCATTTTCTTTTTTCCTCTTTTTTTATCAGTTTATTTTTTTACTAAGAATATCATATTAGAATATGGTGAATTATTGAAAATAATTATTTTTAATTCTAAAAATTCTTGGATTTGTTTCTCAAATTCTGCTCGATCTTCAGGAGTATAAATTATTAATTTAACTCTTATGACTTTTAAATGGTCTTTTAATTTTATGTTTGCTATTTCATTAGACCTATTGATATTTTGATCTAATGGATTTTCTGAACATACTATTTTTAATAATTTTTTTATTCTTATTAAAGCTTTATCTTCTTATATTTCATTAGAAAAAAGATTTTGGTCAACCATTATGTTTAAAGAAATATTTTTTAAATATAGTTTTTGTTTTTCTATATTCTCACAACGTTTTCGCCTTTTATGTTATGACATAAAAGTTTGTATGAAATAGTTAATGCTTTCCTCATTTTTGATACATAAATTATTTCTATATCTAGGATTGTCAGGTTATTTTATCTAAATACTGAGTGAATAGTTGATACAAGTTTAAAAAGTTATTTTTTAATAAAATATCAACTCCAGTTTCTTTTAAGACTTTATTAAGATTTATTGTAGTATTATTTGTAATTATTATTACTAACTCTTTTGGTGATTGTTTCCAAAATTCTTTTAAAAATATATATTTACTAACTATACATATACTTGCATTTGTGTCAATATATGCATGTAAATGATAATTTTTATATCTTTTAAATTTTAATCCTATTTTTATATATATACTATTTGGATTTGTTATGCTTAATTTTTCATCCATTAATCATAATTATAGTCAAAATTAAATATTTTTGAGTCTGTTATTTCCTCTTCAATTTTTTCTAATAGATAAATATTTCATGTATCTTCTATATCAGATTTCTCTATTGGTTCTAGTTCCATTTTAAAAGTTACTTCTAGAATTTTGCTTTTTGGAAAAATTCCTTTTCTTATGTTGAAGTCTATTAGGACATTCATTCGCATAATGCCCTTCTTCATTATATATCCAACATCTACATTTCTTTTTTCTGATGGACAATAATTTTTTTCTCAAGTGTATTATATTTTCTTCTTTTAATATATTTTTGTTTATAAGGTTCTTTATTAAATCTTCTTCTATATTTCTGAAAGTTTTGCTTCCTAAATTTATATCTTTTAAATTTTCTAAATCTTTTTTATATTTTTTATATTTATTATAAGGTCTTATGTTACAACCATATTTTCTTGGCATTCTAAAATCTCTTGAATCACAACATATTTTATCATTTACTTTTATTTGTATGAATTCTTTTCTTTCTTCAAATTTTACTATTATCTAACTCTTAAGATTTCTTATTCTTCCTTCTAAGGTATTAGGTATGGTTTCTTTATCTCTTCCATTACATCCATCTGTCATAGTTTTATGTAATGTTCTAGGTAGTTTTTGAAAAAATATTTTCTTATAAGTTTCTTGCATAAAAGGTAGTAGTTTATGATAATACATTTCATATTCACATATAAAATAATATATGTAATACATATTTTCATATTTGTTAAATGCCATTTGGCTTCATTTATTTCAATTTCACTATATTCTGTAATATTTTTATCTTTATCTTCTCCAATAAATTCTTTATATATTTCATTTACTACAATATTTAAATAGTCTCTTCCTGTTGTTGAATTTTCTTGCATTCTTAAATGTTGTTATTCAGTTAAATTTAAAAACTAAACTTTTACATTTTCTGTCATTTTATGAGCTACTAAGACTCTACAAGTGGAATGATTTGTTTGTGTGGTTGTAGAAGTTTCTATAATTACACTCATTCCACTAGACCATTCATTTAAGGTTTTTTTCCTATCTCTTATGCAATCCAAATCTAGAATATTATATTTATAATTTTCATGTGGTCTAAATTTTGGTGTAATACCCCTCTAGTACCCCAATATAATCCTTCTTTCATTTTAGGTTGTTGTCTTCTTCTACTTATTACTTCAGGTTCTTTTGGTCTTTATCTATTTTTATCTTCCCTATATAGATCAGATGTTTTTTCTATTTCTAAGATTATTTTTTGTATTAATATGGGTTACATATGAACTCTTTGGGTTATATTTTCTTGTTCAGACTCACTTTCACTAATTACAGTCATATCATTTTCTTCTTTATTTGTGCATAGTTTTTCTTCATAATGTTTTTCTAATTCTTCATTTGTTAAAGTTAATAAACTAATTAATTTTTCTATATCCTTATTCTTAGGATTCATGAATTGTTCTTCTAGATTTTTTTTTTCTATATTTCATTAAATTGTTATTATTTTCTTAGATTTTTTTATCTTTTCTTTTATCATTCTTGGATATTAAAACATCAGATCTCCTAAGAGGTTCTTCTTTCAATCCTTTTAATGGATCAAATTTCAATCCATTTTCTCTTGGTATGTTATTAACATCCCTTTTTAATTCTGTAATATCTTTATACATATCTAACTGTATTTCTTTTAATTCTTAATTTTTTTAATATTTAATTCATTTGTGGCATCTATTTTTTCTCGTATAAGAATTAAAGCTTTCATTATAGATATTTGGTTGTTACATATACTCGTTATGCTATTATTTTTTTTCTAACTCTATTCCTAATAATTCATTTTTTATCGTAATTATTTCATTGTGTAAACCAATTCTTTTACTTCTTCAATTTTTTTGTAGTTCTTCTATTTCTCTATTTATTTTATTGACTTCTGCTTGAGTATCTATAAATTTAATTCTTTGTACATTATTTCTTTTTACTGGTATGAGATGTTTTTCTTTAATATCTAAATTTCATTCATCAGGTACTTCATATTTCATTAATATTTCTGATTTTCTTATTATTTGTCCTATTCCTTTGAAAGTTCTATCTATTTCTATAAATTTGTTTTGTCTATATATTGAACTATTGTGATTGTTTATTAATGAATATCCTACTAGATAATGAATTAAAAATGAGTAGTTTTCATCTTTCATTAGATTTTCTCGTTCAAAGTCATAAGCTAAGCTTAGTACTTAGTTTAAATTTTTATCATAGATGTTAACAGTAAATCTAGAATATGCTATAAATTTTAGTTTATGGTATCCTAAGTTTTCATTAATCATTCCTAACAAAACATCTTTTCTCTTTGTTATTCTGTTATCTAATAATAGTAATTTAATTAGTGTATTTATTCTTTCTCTAAAGTATGCTTTTATTAAAATTTGTATTCCTTCTAAATGAATGTATCCAATTTTTTTTTTTTTTATCTTTTTTGTAAATTTTTGATAATTATTTCTTTATCAATTCATGGTATATTAAACCTTCCTTTTATATCTGCTATAGTAATACTAATTTTTTTTTTATTACTTTTGTCATAATATATTATATCTTTTCTTTAAAATAATTTTCTTATTTTAGAGAATGATTCTTCTTTAAATTCATCTTCTTTTTTTTTAAGATTTAGTTTTAATTTTTATATTTCTTTAAATTTCTTTTTACTAAATATTATTTATTGTGAAAAATATTCAAAAATATATTGTGTTTTTACTTCCATTATTTCTGACATTTTTAAAGGAGTTTATTAATTTTTATGTAAAAAGTATATTTTTGGTAATAAGTGATAAAAATCAAGTAGAAGGAAATTTTATATTAAAATTTTGTTATATATGGGGTCATTTTAGCCTATTTTCTTAAATTTTATAATTTTTAACATGTGAACTATGCTTTGTTATTAAACTAGGTTTGGACATATGTGCTAACTAAATTTTTTTATTTTTAAATAATGTTATATATGTTAGGTTCTTATATGCATCAAGTGATATATCCATATTAAATTGAATGTTAAATTTAAATGGTGAGATTTTAAAGTAATTGTCAAACTACTTAATAACAAAATCTAATTATATTGTATTATGTAGACCAAAACATGCATTACATGGTGATAAAAAATATTTTGAAAAATTAGCAAAAAAATAACACCCCTAAAACTTATAATAATAAAACTAGCATCCCAATAACATTGAACGTTCAATTTGAATGTGTAATATTGAACGGGTCTAAATTATTACCATTTAATTCCAATTGAACAAATATTTAAATAAAAATGATATATCAATTATTTTTTTAATTGTAAAAATATAAGTTTGAACACAAATGATGTTATTTTTGTTATTATAAGTTTTGAAGGGTGTTATTTTTGTTATTTTCTCAAATATTTTTCTTTATTTTTAGACTTGCATGTGTTTATTTCTATTTTTATCTATAAACCTTAAAATTTTGTGCTTAAAAAAATAAAGATAATGTCAATTCTTTTACTAAATTAAAGTGCTTTAATTTATTGGTTGTCTTGATATAAGAAAGAATAATATTATATGCATTAAATGATATGTCTGTATTAAATTAGATGTCAAATTAAAAATGTGAGAGTTTGAAGACTTTGAGTAACTGTGAGACAATTTATTAACCGATAACCAATTATATTTTAACATATTAATTGATTCATGGATCAAGATGTAATAAAAAGGACTTTATTATAAGAAAAATTAAATGAGTTTTAAAAATAACAAAATTGTAAAGAAAAATTCAGTATGTACGAAATCTAGCTTTACATTCTCTACTCTTTTTTATATAAGAAAAAAAAATGAGTTTAAATTTTTTTAAAAATATATATAAAATATAATATTTATCAAATCTTGAGGAGTCTAACTCCTTTTAGTATAGAGCATGTCAAAATAATAAAATTGTCAAAAAAATTTCAATCTGAATGATCTTTAAATATACATTAATTGAGAAAATTTTAATCTGAATGATTTTTAAATATACGTTAATTACATATAAGTACTTTTTTTTATATATTAGAGGAAAAAACTAAAAATGAGTTTAAAAAATAATAAATAAATAACAAAAATAGCACCTTCAAAACTTGTAACAATAAAAATAGTACCCATGTGTTCAAATAATATATTTTTACTATTAAAAAAATAATTGTTACATTATTTTTTGAACCTGTTCAAATTAAACTGCAATAATTTAGAATCGTTCAATATTGAACGTTATCCAAATGGATACCGCTCAATATTATTGGGTGCTATTTTTGTTATTATAAGTTTTAGAGGTGTTATTTTTAATAATTTTCCAAAAATTAAAAGTAAAAAATGCCAAACAAAATATTTGTCAAATAAATAAGGATGAACTTCTTTTTTTAGTATAAAGTATAGTTAAATATAGATAATAATATATAATAAAAAAATTAGTATATACTAATTTTAATATACAATATATAGAAATAAATATATTTTTAGTAATAATAAATTATAAAAGTAATAAAAATACACTTTAAAAAAACTCTCTATACTTTTTTAGAAAAAAAATTGACTAAAAAAATTTAATAAATAATAGCCACCTAATAAAAGTAGCACATTTTGTATAAATAATAATAAACAAAATAAATGATAAAAAATATTAAACAAAATAAAAATCAAATAAATAAGAATGATAAACTCTCCTTTTTTTTTTATATATATATATATATAGTAATAGATAATAAAAAAATATAATAAATAATAACCACTTAATTAAAGTAACACATTTTGTATAAATAATAGTAAACAAAATAAATAAATAAATAAATAATTTATCAAATAAAATAAAATCAAATAAATAGGAGGAGCAAACTCCCCTTTTATATATATATATATATATATATATAGTATTAGATTCATATCAAATAATTATTAAGATATTTTTTTGAAAAAATATATAAAAATATTAATAATCTTCTCATTATAAATATTTAATATTTACTTTTTTTCATAACTTTTTTTCATTTTTTTCAATTTTTATAAATCATTTACCTTATTACTTTATCATATAAATTAATTATATTTAATGAATAAAAAATTGTTATATAATAAAGGACATTATTTTATTAAAATAATTTACATTTGTATTTGTATTTTTCATAAATAATTCATAATTTGTTTGAATTTTTATGTTTTTACATTAAATTAAAGTCAAAGAATAAAAAGTATAAAGTTGTTCGGTGCTAATTATATATTTAATTATCTTATCATGTCTTTCAATAAGGTATACTACAAATGAGTCATAAAATTAGGTGTTTAAGATGTAAAAAGATTTTAAAGAAAGATAAAATAAAAATGATAAATGAAGAAAATAATAAAAGCAAAAATGAAAAAAAAAAAAAAAAAGTAAAAGAAAAAATGAAAAGAAATGGAAAAGAAATGCTAAAATTTAAGCGTCTTTCATTTATAAATAACGTATACTATAAATGAGTCATAAAATTATGTGTTTAAAATGTAAAAAAAACTTAATGAAAGATAAAATAAAAATGATAAATGAAGAAAAGAATAAAATAAAAAAAGCAAAAGAAAAAAAAATGCAAAAAAAAAGAAAAAAGAGAGGCTATAATTTAAGCCTTATATATATATATATATATAAGAAAAGTATGCAAGCAATATTATTTTTGTGTAGCTAAAACTATACCTGCTGACTACTGAATGGTTGCCCTTCTTCAGAACATAAATACTTTTGTGCATTATATGAAGCTTTCTTCAGTAACAGAAGCAAGTTTTAAGCAATTTTATTACTGTTCAGTGTTTACCTCATTGAATTATAAAATATTGCAACCGACTTTTGTTATTGAGCCTTTTTTTTTCTTTTTCTTTTTCTTTCACCGATAAATTTGGTATTTGGATTAAGATAGTTGCGCCCTCAGCATCCAAATTATACATAAATATTGTAAGTATTGGATTGAGGTTTATTCGTAATTTAGTTTAAACTAATTATAACTCCACACCTACCTTTGAACAGCTATTCGTGCAGCTTAGCATATTTATGTGCTGAAAATATAAGTGGCTCACACATGTTTCTTAAAATGACACCTTTTAACAGCTATGCGTGCAACTTAGCATATTTATGTGCTGAAAATACAAGTAGCTCACATTAAGCCAAGTTTCTTACAATGAATTTGTCAAACGGGGGTACCGAATGTTGACAACGTTGAAATAGAGGCTATATAGTTCACACTTGAACAAGCCTTACAAGCGATTTTGTTTCTCTATAAATAAAGCAAGTACCTCTTCTTTGAGGTAAATATGGCAGTACCTTTGAACAACTATTCGTGTAGCTTAACATATTTATGTGCTGAAAATACAAGTGGCTCACATTGAGCCTTGTTTCTTAAAATGACACATTCGAACAGCTATGCGTGCAGCTTAGCATTTATGTGCTGAAAATATAAGTGGCTCACACTGAACCAAGTTTCTTACAATGAATTTGTCAAACGTGGGTACCAAATGTTGACAATGTTGAAATAGAGGCTATATTGTTCACACCTATACAAGCCTTACAAGCGATTTTGTTTCTCTATAAATAAAGTAAGTACCTCTTCTTTGAGGTAAATATGGCAACAATGAATTTAATTCAACTTGCTAATGCACCTTGTCTCGCAAATAAAATAACATGATAACTCTTAAGTTGAGATATTGATTTATTCCACTCACTTGGAATGCGAGTATAAGAGGTAAAATAGCCCATCCTAAGAGAGGGGCATAGAATTCGTCAAAATGGACCTCCCCTTTGAGGTAAACATGGCAATAATGAATTTAATTTGACTCGCTGATGTACCTTGTCTCAGGAATAAAATAACGTGATAAACCTCAAGTTGAAAAATGAAATTTATTTCATCCACTTGTGATATAGGTATAAGAGACAAAATAGCTCAAATAAACGTGATAATATGCTTGAGCCTCTCATTTCACAATGGTGAGAATATTTCCTAAAAAACCAATATACAGAGCAAGCAAAGACAATCAGACTTAATAGAAATATTGATAGGTTAACAAGAACCATAATCATTCGTAATATTATTCGTATTAGTTTTACTTTGCTTTAGAATAGCGATCTCATCGTAAAGTTTTTTTCATTCCTTGTGTTAGTTAATATAGCTAGTCCACGTGGATTGTAATTATAGGATTAGTTAGAAGTTTGTTATAACAAAATTCAGTTAAAATGTGCAGAGATAGTTGTTATGAGCTTATATATGTATTTCCAGTATCAAAGAATAAATATGAACTGTTTTCTCTCAATCTCTGTGTGTTGTCATTCTTTCTTTTCTTCTAGCTTTTTTGATAGCTTGTACAATCTTCTGGATCTTACTTCTTGTAACTCAGAGTTTAGAATGGTATCAGAGCAAGCAACAATGGAAAAAGGTTCATCTGTTGCAACAGGAGACAATTCAATTAATCAACAGTTTTTACGATTGACTTTGTAAGCTCCTCCTGTTAATATTGCTTTGTCAATCAAGCTCGGTCGAGGAAATTATCTCACATGGCATGAACAGATGTTGAGTTTGATCTCAGCCTATGGTCTTGAAGATCATATCAATGGTGTACAATTCGAACCTAAAAGAGTGATTATTGGAACACAAACTGTGAATCCAGATCACAGTACTTGGAGTCGCATAAATGGAACCTTGAAGAATTGGATCTTTGCATCAGTAACTCAATCAATGCTTATGCATATAGTAGGTAAGAATACTGCACATGATCAATGGAAATCACTTGAGAAAATGTTTGCCTCAACCTCAAGGGCTTGAGTGATGGAAGTGAAACTTCAACTTCAAACTACTCGTAAAGGCAATATGAGTATTGATGAGTATTTTGACAAAGTTGAAGGATTAGCCGATCAACTTTCTGCAATTGGACATGCTGTTCAAGAAAGTGATCTGATTGTGTTAATTCTTGGTGGTCTTGGACCAGAATACAATGCTTGTGTACGTTCACTCAACAATCGAGCTAATGATCTTACATTGGAAGGGATCAAGAGTCAACTTCTTTCTTTTGAAAATCTTCTTGCACAGCAAAGCAAGATTGATGATAATCAAATGATGCAAGCAAATTTTGTAAATGTAAATGGGGCTACTAGAGTTAACGCATTATCTTGAGGTAAGAGTGTCAATTTCTTTCTTGTTAACAATACTTCAACTAACAATAATGGTGGTCAAGGTAGAGGTAGAGAAAGAGGAAATGGACGAGGGAATGGACGTGGAACACAATGTCAATTCTGTCAAAAGATTGGTCATGTAGCCTCCAATTGCTATGTTTTAAAGAACTTAATTGGTAATGCAACTCCAAAATTTTTTGGAAGAAATCAGGCATCTGCTTATGTTGCTACATCATATGAGGGCAATGGATCTTCAAGAAGTGACTCAGCTTGGATTCTTGACAATGGAGCCAGTCATCATGTCACTAGTGAATTATCAAATGTGAATAATGCATCTACTTATGGAGGATCAGATGGTATTATAGTAGGTAATGGTGCTCAACTTTCAATTTTGCATGTAGGTAATTCTAAATTGTTTACCCATGATGATCATAAGTTGAGATTAATAGGAATATTACATGCTCCTAGTGTTACAAGTAATCTACTGTCTATTAGTAGACTGTGCTATGATAATGATATATTTGTAGAACTTCACTCAAATTGTTTCTATGTAAAGGACAAGTACACGAGGAAGACTTTATTGGAAGGTCCAGCTGATCTAGGACTGTATAGAATATGGAATAAGGAGGTGGTTCCAAAAGCTGCCAGTTTAAGAAGTGCACTTCTAGCTTCTGTTTTTGGCACAGCAGATTAGCTCATATTTCTGAGCCTATAGTCAATAGAGTATCACAGTCTAGTGGAATAAAAGCCTCATGTGTAAAGAATGATATATGTAAATCTTGTGTTTTAGCTAAATCACATAGATTACCATATGTGTCTAAACATGTTTCTGTTGTAGAGCCATTTGACTTAGTGTATATGGATGTATGGGGTCCTTCCCCTAAACTTGGTGTTAATGGAGAATGCTATTTCTTGTTAATTGTGGATGATGCTACCAGATTTCAGTGGATTTATATTCTAAATATGCGTGATCAAGTAATGTCCATTTTCTTGAAATTTCGAGCAATAGTTTTATGTCAATTTAATAAGACAATCAAACAAGTACAAACTGATGGAGCAGGAGAGTTTAAACCTCTTGATAAAATGTTAATGAACTTGGGTATTAACTATATATGGACATGTCCACACTCCTCTACACATAATGGAATGGTAGAGTGTCGTCATAGAAGAGTTGTTGATGCAGGATTAAGTATGTTGTTGCAATCTGATGTGCCTCTTCAATATTGGTCTTATACTTTTTGGAGTGCTGTCTTCACTCTAAATAGAGTTCCTAGTAAGGTTCTTAAATTTTCCTCACCATATGAATTGCTTTATCATATTCAGCCTAATTATCAATTTTTACGAGTGTTTAGATGTCTATCTTTTCCTTTTATGAGGCCTTATGTTCAAAATAAACTGCAACCATCATATGTGTATGTCTTGGTATGCTCCAAATCATGGGGGATACTTATGTTTGGATGTCAAAACTCAAAAGATTATTACATCTCGTAATGTTGTGTTTGTTGAAACTGAATTTTCTTTTTGTACTAAGACACCAATTGAGAATTCTCATTCTATTTCCCCAGCATCACTTCATATAACATCTTGGTTTCAACAATTCCCAAATGTACCTGTTCTATCTGGTGTACTTGTTGTACCTTCGACCTCAGATGGAGGTTTGCATGAAGTTGCCCATGCGCCTCCTAGAGCTTGTGAAGTTGGTGATGCTACTAATTCAGCTAGTTCTAATAGTTTTGCTACTAATGACATTTCATTAGATAGTCCATCTGCTATTGATAATGTACATGTTGTGTCCAATGAAATTGGTGCTTTAGCTCCCAGTATTGAGGAAGTTCCTGTTGCCATTGATTAGCATGTCCATGGTAGACATGTAAGACATTCACATGTACCAGTCATTCACAAGCCACCTGACTCAAGCAATTTACATCAAATGAGAACCAAGGCCAAAGCTAGAGTATTTCTGCCTAAAGTTTTTAATGCTGTCCCTAAATCTTTATTGCTTACACCATCTACATTCAATGAGGTAAAGAATGTACCTTAGTGGCAACATGCTATGAAGGAAGAGTATAATGCTCTTATGAGAACTGGGACTTGGAGTTTGGTTGATCTACCACTAGGGGCAAAGATTATAGGTAGCAAATGGATGTTCAAAACCAAGGAGAAGGCCGATGGCACATTGGATAAGTACAAATCATGGCTTGTGGCTCAAGGGTTCCTGCAGACTACTGGACTTGATTTTGCTGAAACTTTTAGTCCGGTTGTTAAAATGACAACAGTAAGAATCGTACTCACTATGGCTGTGAGCTTTCAATGGCATATTCGACAGTTGGATGTAAACAATGCGTTTCTTAACGGTGATTTGGAGGAGGTTGTGTATATGCATCCACCATTGGGATTTGTTAATTTGCAATTTCCTTATAGGGTCTGTAAATTGCACAAGGCCTTATATGGTCTTAAAAAAGCCCCTTGGGCTTGGTTTCATAAATTGCATAAGTGTTTACTCAGTTGGGGTTTCATTGGTATTCAAAGTGATCCTAGCTTATTTGTGAAGAAAGATGATCAGTTTGTGAAGTTTCAGTTAGTATATGTGGATGACATTATACTGACCGGTTCTAATTCAAATTAGCTTCAATCTTTTGTCACTCAATTTCATCAACAGTTTGCTCTTAAGGATATGGGCTTCTTAAATATTTTCTTGGGATTACAGGTAACTCATTCAAAAGCTGGTTTGCATTTGTCTCAGTATATTGCTGGCTTACTTTCTAAGTTTGGCTTAGTGCATTCTAAAGCTGCTATCACTCCAATGGCCTTAGGGGGAGTATTGAGCAAGATTGATGGGAGTCCATTGAGTGATCCAACTGAGTATCGAAGTTTAGTAGGACATGTGTGGTTACTAGGCCTGAAATTGTCTTTCCTGTTGGGAGATTATGTTAGTTTATGAGTAATCCAACTAACTCACATTGGAAGGCAGCCAAGAGAGTGTTGCGTTATTTGAAAGGATCAGATACTTATGGACTTTAGTTGTATAAGTCAGCTCATATGGATTTGATAGGTTATACAAACTCAAACTGGGCAGGTTGCACAGATGATAGAAGGTCTGTAAGTGGATACTGCGTGTTGTTTGGAGGAAATGTGATTTCTTGGAGCTCTACGAAACAGAAGGTTGTGTCAAGGTCTTCAGCTGAGTCTGAATACAGGGCCTTAGCAACAGGTGCAGCATAAGTAGTATGGATCAAAAACTTGCTCAGTGAGTTGGGAATGAAATTTAGCCATCCACCAAAGCTAATGTGTGACAATATGAGTGCTCAATATATGGCAAGGAATCCAGTGCAGCATGCTAGAGCAAAACATATTGAATTGGATTGTTATTTTATATGAGATTTGGTGTTGAACACAACTGTAATAGTGGAGTATTGTAACACAAATGATCAAGTAGTAGATATTCTAACCAAGTCGTTAGCAGGTCCTAAGTTTCAAAAATTTAGAGCCAAACTCATGGTGCTTCCAAGACCATGAGTTTGAGGGGGAGTTTTAGTTAATATAGCTAGTCCACGTGGATTGTAATTATAGGATTATTTAGAAGTTTGTTATAACAAAATTTAGTTAAAATTTACAAAGATAGTTGCTATGAGCTTATATATGTATTTCCAATATCAGAGAATAAATATGAACTATTTTCTCTCAATCTCTGTGTGTTGTCATTCTTTCTTTTTTCTAGCTTTCTTGATAGCTTGTATAGTCTTCTGGATCTTACTTCTTGTAACTCAAAGTTCAAAACCTTAAACAACTCATTTTTCTCGTGGTTATGAATTTCTGCCTGACTGACCAAGTAATCATTCTCTAAACACAACCTCTTATTTTTAGCCAGTAATCTATTGTGTTCTTCACAAAGGATTTTTTTCCTTTCTTGAATTGCTCAAAATCTTGTTGAATTTCTTCAATAGATTTGGAAGCAGCTTCAAATTTAGATAAGTTCGTGTCCACAGCATCTCTAATTTGGCTAGCTCCAAGATATAAATCCTCAATCATGCATCCTTAATCGAAAACAAAGAAAGGGATTGTGTAGGAAATAAATTATTGGTAAAATTGTCAAATAAAAAAAAAAAAAGAGAGAGAGAGATCAATTACCGACTGGAGTGATGCCACATAGACCCGTTTTTTTCCTTGAGTTAGAAATTTCAAGGGTGCTGAAGTGATGAAATAACTCATCTACAGCTTTCGGATTACCAAATATACCATCTTTGAATAAAGAAAGGAGTTTTCCATCACGACAAAAAATGCAAGGGATAGATGACTCACATCAATCAGATGATCAATAGTGGTTACACTTGGTATGGACTGGTCATTTTGTAGAACGCTAAGCCTCACTTTCATAAACATTTGAAGATAGAGGTTATACCTCCTTTGGTTGAAAACACGTGCCTTCTCCATTAGAAGGTACAACTAATGGACACAATGGTGATATAGCAAACAATTATTCGCTTCCAGTTGTAATAGTATCCTCATCTCTACAATCAAATAATTCGTCAGTAATATTGACTTTGCTTAAATCCATGGAGATTCAAGCAATAAGATTGGCCCTTACAATAGAGGTTGTCTCTCAAAAGATGGGCTAAAAGACCAAGAGAGGGCTACAATTCTACAACACTGGTTGGATTTCCCTAAAAGGAGAAGTTGGATTTTCTTCTTCACAATTCTAATGGAAGGATGTATATATATGTATCAAAGCTTTATTAAATAATTCTCACCTACCACAATAGAAGACGTAACAAAATACGTAAGTATCATATTTAAAAGGCGAATTAAATACCAAAATAGACATCTAATTTATGCTCAAAACATAAAAATAAAAGTTCTTAAAAATACATTAAGATAATTGAGGGGGATAAGACAATTAAACCCTATTGTCAATTATCAAAATATATCGCATAAAATAAAAGAAGTATGGGAAAAGTAAACAAAAGCTTAGCTAGTCACAAATAGCTTACTATGTTCTAAAATAAACTATGGAATCTATAACTATTCTTTGCCAACAACGACCTGATCGTCAACAAGTTCACTCTTCATGGCCTTCTCAAGAGTCGTCTCTCAAGGTGCTTCCTTGAGAGCCTCCCTAGACTGATTAGTGATCTTCGATAGAAAGGGACATTCCTTGGTTATTTTGGGTTGTGAGGAACCAATAATTGGTATTGAAGACCCTACACCAACAGACTGAGTTTTAGGCCTTGCAACATATACTGAAACAAAAAAAATTCATCGTGTTTCTCGGCCTGAGCTTTAAAGCCTTGATCGGTAACTGTAAAGCCATGAAGAAATCCCTTGATACAATCAGCTTGTATGTCGTCAACTAATTTATCATAGGCTTATAGTTATTCCTCAAGTTGGGTAATATTTTCAATGAGTTTACCATTAGCCTCTATGTATTCAATACATGCTTGGTTGGCCTTCAGCAACCTCTCAGTCCACTCGAATAGGTTTTTATCCAGGTCGAGATTGATTAGTTTCAATTTGTCTATCAGTTTATCTCGTTCATCAAAGGCCTCTTAATACTCTTTGACAATGGACTGGTACTCTCTAACTTTTTGGCAGAATGCTTAGTTGGAAACTTGTCCTTCACAAAGGAGTGAGAGACTCTACAAGAGGTAGCTCGTAAGTTCTCACAATGTCTTTATAAATTCTTTTTTGAACAATACGTAGAAACTAACATGTAAAAGGAAAACTCGTAAGTATAGCTTGTGTATTAGCTTTATGCAGTAAAAATTTAAAGCTAACCTCAATCAAAGGCTTACAAATTATTTCCTCAATAGGCAAACCACTCTCACTATGGGCTTCTTGCACCCTAACTTGTTCTGACTCACTACCAAAATGTCGATACGAGTCCCATATGTGCTCAGACTTGCCAAACACCCCTTCTTTGAAAAAGTTATGAGAGTTTTCTCCACATGGGCATTAGAAAGTTGTAAATTTTTAAACTCCAATGTTTTGGGGTCCATAGCCCGAACGG
The DNA here is from genome assembly GCA_029378325.1 of Elaeagnus macrophylla. Lineage (NCBI taxonomy): Eukaryota > Viridiplantae > Streptophyta > Magnoliopsida > Rosales > Elaeagnaceae > Elaeagnus > Elaeagnus macrophylla. The sequence goes on along the minus strand of CM055640.1, from coordinate 28,968,023 downwards.
AAGATGACAATGTTGGGTCGCTAAATGAAGAGGCCACCACAGTTTTCCTCTTCTTGGACTGAATATTAGTGGGCTTAAAAGTTCATTCTTTAATCAGACTTGTAAAGGGCTCCACAGATGTATTAACGGGCTGTTGCATGGGCTCCATGGGGACTTTGTCAACCTTAAGCTTGGTTAAAAAGTCACCCAAGTTGTACAATTCGTAATTCATACCCGCATACACAAAATTACAAAGAATCAATAAGAACATACATTTCACTATAATTCTCAAAAGGACGATCTAGTAGTCTGTTTAACTTGGCGACATCTCTAGATATTCACCCCACACCTCGAATTTCCTAAAATGGTATGTTGAGAGAACGGTCTTATAAGATAAATTATCATTGTTGTTGAGTTCAATCTAGCAAATTTTTTGACAACTGTTTGCAAGGAGGTTATGAAACATTTCTTCCCCGCGGGGTAGTGTATTAACAAAAGTGGTATTTCATGTTGAGAGAACTGAACAAGTCACACCAACACCTTAAATATTTCCACATATGTTGAGATATTTGTCCTTCCACCCCGAAGTGGAATTTGGAAGATCGAGTTAGAGCCCGCGATTAGGTAGTGAAGATATGTATGCACGAATTTTTTTAGCCCTTTCTTTTTGAAAGTATACATAGCTAGAAGCTTTGTCTCTTCGAGCTCAAAACCTTGCTCGGCCGAAGTGATCGCTAAGCTAAGTAGAGTTTGCTAGCCATTTGGATTTATTTGGGTAGGACATATGTTGAAAGTACTAAGAAAATGGGCTATGACTAAAGGAATGGAAAACCTAAGACCAATTTTAAAGGCCTCGTCATGGATCACATACCAGTTTGTTGGAGGATCATCATTATCTCTGTGGTGTGATGGGACGAGCACTAGCTCAACATATGAAGGTACCCCATACTTACCCTATATGTATTCCATACTTTCTTTTTCAAAACACTTGGCATTTTAGAAATTTGGTGTTTTTCTATGGTACAGTATAAGGGAGGCCCTTTTGGTTTGATGCAGTCTCTTTTCTTTCGTTGGGGTTCTATGGTAGATGCAGGGATCTTAAATTTTTGGACAAGAAGTGCTAATAATCCTTGTAACCCCATTGTTTGTGAGCTTTTCCCAACATTAGCTACAGACTTATCAACTATGAGCTGATTATCATGACTCTTCTTAATATCTTCACCACAATCTTCAAATGACGATAGGGTGTTGGGTTGTTTTTTAGATCGATTTTCATTGGACTATGTTTTCCTATTGTCCCTAACCATTATGTATCGATCTAAAGTGCACTGAATTAAAAAAAAAAAAGATTCTAACTAGCAAGGTGACAAACTTTAAAAAGAGGAGGAAAGGCTCGTACCTAAATGTGCAGATTGAAGATTGAAAAATCAACGGGCTAGTTTTCCTTAAGACGGTCTGATCTTTTTATCAACGGTCATAAATTCTTTAAGTACAGGGTTATTTTCTCTCAAATGACTTGTGTTTTACCTGAGGAAATAAGTTCTGACTTAGAATTGTATCTCTTGACTCATTCCACATCCTAAATATAAGACTTGACCAATAAACCCTAAAAGGTAAAGAGACATTTAGTTGGGAACAAACCCAAGAAATTGAGGGGCCATGATGGTGATGTTTAAAATTCAAATGAATTTGTTGCAAAAAGAAAATGTTTGTACATTCTATTTAGTTTAAATTAAACTAAAGAACTGAAAGTCCTTAATGTTTGGATAAACGATCTAAGGGTTCATACAAGATACAATCCCTTAAAACTTTGAGTTCATTGGTATCATCCAAAAAATCAACATCCTTCAACTAGCCCACCAGGTCAAAGGTAAGTATGCCTTAACCAACGTGCCCTGTCAAAGGTAAGTCTACCTCAACCATCCTGCTAGGTCGAAGGTAAGTCTGCCTTAACTAGCCCATTAGGTTGAAGGTAATTCTACCTCAACCAACTTGGCAGGACGAAGGTCAATCTATTTCAACAAGCTCACCAAGTCGAAGGTAAGCTTGCATCAACTAGCCCACCAGGCTGAAGATAAGTCTACCTCAACTAGCCCACCAAGCCAAAGGTAAGTCTGCCTCAACCAGCTCGCCAAATTGAATGTAAGTCTACTCAACAAGCTCGCCAGGTCAAAGGTAAGCTTGCCTTAACTAGCTCACCAAGTCAAAGGTAAGCCTGCCTTAACCAGTTTGCCAAGTTAAAGGTAAGCCTGCCTCAACCAGCTTGTCAGGCTGTGGGCTAACCAGCTTAAGGTTCTTTAGTGACATACCATCTATATGAAAGGACCTAACTTAATCCAATTAGTTTAAGCATTCAGGTTATTTTTTAGTAGTCATGTCATACTTTGTCAAGTCACTAATGTTGTAACATGTCTATAATCAAATGTCTATAAATACATTCATATAAGACACCTTTAAGGGGGAAGATCAACAGATCTGACCTATTTACTGAGAGTATCTCTAAATAGTGGTGAAAACAAAAGTGATTCATTCTTGAAAGTTTGTCAAGATGAAGGAAATGTACAACACTTTAAATTCTAAAATACTTCACAACAAAATGGGGTGGCAGAGCACATGAACTAAACAATATTGAAGAAAGTTTAGTTTATGTTGTCCAATGCTAGGCTAGGGAAGACTTTTTGGGCTGAGGTAGTAACTTATGCATGAAATCTCATGAATCATTTTTCATTGAATGTACATGATGGTAAAGTTTCTATTGAGCTATGGTCTGGAAAGCCTGCTGCATATTATGACTCCTTACATGTCTTTGGTTCCACTACTTATTATCATGTAAGGGAGTCTAAGTTAGACCCAATAGTTAAAAATGCTTTGTTCATGGGTATAACATCTAGAGTGAAGAAATATCGTCTTTGGTGTCTAGAATCAAAAAAGATAGTTTTCAGTAGGGATGTAAAGTTTTTAGTAGGGATGTAACTTTTGATGAATCTTTTATGTTATTACAAGAATAAAAGGAAAGAGTCTCAAAATGAGAATCAAAATAATGGTACTCCGCAGCAGATGGAGTTAAGAAAAATGTTGGTTTATCCAATTGAAGCCATGGAGAAAAATAATGATTCTCTAATAATAGAATATGATGAAAAGGTTTTCACCCAAGAACCTACACATCAATAAGATCCAACTGCAACTAGAAAGGAGAAGAGACAAACTCGCCTACCTACTCAAGTACTTGCCGACTATAAATTGGGAGCATATGCACTTTCAATAGTAAACAATGTTCTGGCCACTTACAAAGACAATGTTGAACACTAACAATAGAAACATACAATGTTGGAAGAGATGCAATCTCTTCAGAAGAATGAAACTAGGAAGTTAGCTCTACTTCCTAAAGGTAAGAAGGCAAATGGATGCAAATGGGTATTTGCATGGAAAGAAGGACTTCCTAACAAGAATGAGGTGCGCTTCAAGACAAGGTTGGTAGCAAAAGGTTATGCTCAAAAAAGGGCATTAACTACAATGAGGTATTTTATCCAATTATGAAACATGCTGCTATTCGAATTTTGTTGGCCATAGCTGCACAATATGATTTGGAACTAGTTCAACTTGATGTTAAAACTGCATTTTTACATGGTAATTTGGAAGGGGAAATCTATGTGAGTTAGCCCGATGGGTTCAAAGTTGCTGGAAAAGAAAATTGGGTTTACAAGTTGAATAAATTGCTATATGTTTGAGGCAAACTTCCAGATAGGGGCATAAGTAAACAAGAAATAAATTTGATCATTGTGCATACTTTCACAAGCTTAATGATGGATCTTTTATTTACTTTCTTTTATATGTTAATGACATGCTAATAGCTTTTACAAACAAAGATGAGAATAGATTGTTAAAGCTACAACTAAATCAAGAATTTGAAATGAAAGATCATGGTGAAGCTATCAAGCTAATAAGATTTTGGTTATGAAGACTTATAAAGACAGAAGAAGAAGCATAATTTGTTTGTCTTAAAAATAATATTTGAAAAAGGTATAATGTTTTGGCTTGAATGAACAGTCAAAACCTGTTAATACACCACTTGTCTCTCATTTTAAGTTAATGCCTTTTTGTTTCCTACCACATATGAGAAAAAAAAGTATATGTTGCAAGTTCCTTATTCAAATGAAATTGGTAACTTAATTTATGCTATGGTGTGTAAAAGACTCGATATTTCATAAGTTGTTAGTATTGTGAACAAATATATGCACCATCCTAGAAAAGACAATGACAAGCTGTGAAATGGCTTCATCTGTACATTTTGGGTACCATAAATATTGGCTTAGTGTTCCAGTAGGATGAAAAGTTGGTGGTCGGTTATGTTGATTCCAACTATGCTGGTGATTTAGATAAGCATTGGTCAACTATTAGTTATGTGTTTACTTTTGGTGAAAGACCAGTAAATTAGAAGTCAACATTACAATCCACAGTGGCTCTGTCAACTACCAAGGCAAAATGTATGGTAGAGGTTGTTAAAAAAGTTATATGGCTACAATGGTTGATTGAAGAATTTAGAGTTGTACAAGAACATCTCAATATTTACTTTAATAGTCAAAATGCTATTCATTTAGCAAAGAATCAAGTCTATCATACAAGAATGAAACACATTAACGATCACTTCCATTTTATATGAGAAGTTATTAATAATAGAAAGATACATCTTTCAAAGATTAAGACAGCTAATAACCCTCAGATATGTTGACCATGGTAGTGACACCAATTAAGATTAAACATTGTTTGAACTCGATAGACATCCTGCAAGTTACAGGTGTGTGGCAAAGATCGAAAGAATCATCATTTGAAGTTTTTGCTTCAATTTGATCTAAGGTGGAGATGTTAAAAATATAAGTGGATCACATTAAGTCAAGGTTTTTAAAATAAATTTGCCAAATGGGAGGCACCGAATGTTAACAATAAGAAGGGAAATATTAATTATGTTTAAATAGAGGCTATTGTGCACACCTTGAATAAACCTTACAAGCCACTTTGTTTCTTTATAAATAGGGCAAATATTTGCTCATTTGAGAGCATCCCAGCAACTTTATTTGATGAGTTGCAACTGAGAATGAGAACAAAATTAAGAAACTTATTTTAATAGCTTTAAAGTATTAGTGATACAATATTTGACAGTTTTTTTTGTTTGTTAGAGAAAATATTTAAATTGATGTTTTGAAATATTATGGTATTTGTGAGTTTATACACATTTTGTAAATGCCAACTAAATAGTGAATAATTCTCTCGATCTTTATTCGTAGATTAAGTCTTACTTGAACTATGTAAAATTTTATATTTATTTTGTTATTTATATTTTTTTATCATTTGTTACTATAATTAATTTGTTATTGTTTAATTGAGTACTTATTATTTAAAATTATTATATATAAAGACACTGAAATTTAAATTATTTTGTTATTATCTTTTTTACTTTTTTTGGGAGCTTATTATATAAATAGATCCCGCATAGAAAGATTATATATATATATATTTGAGATTTTAATAAGTAAACAAATGAAAACCCAAATTGAACCAAAAATTTTGACCAAGGTTAGAATCAGTGACGGAGCTCGATCTTGGAAGACTTAGCTGTAAACAATTGACTGATTGAAAACCAATTCAACACCACAACCAAAGATGATATCAGTAAACCTTATAACGCGGCCTAATCAACTTTTTGTGGGTGCTCTTCGTAGAATCAGCAAAAACACCGACGAGCTCTCTTTTTTCTTGTTTTCTTTTTTTACGAATTCCGACGTGCTCTCTATTGTAGAGACTATGCTTCAAGTTCCTTAATGGTGAATGCGATTCTCTAAAACCAGTTGAAATCAAAGACAATTCAATGAAGATAGCATTCATATCCTTTTCTAGCTTGTTGATTTTTTCGAGTCTTAGTCTTTGAAATACAAGTGAAAGCAAAAGGAATATTCTCTTATTTTCTGATCAGAAAGTCAAATGGAATTCTTTCCAACAAATTAAGAACCCATGCTTTTTCTTGAGAAGAGAAAATTAAGATTCTACTAATCTTCAATTCTTCATTTGATGATTTACGTGTTGTGTACAAAGAAGTTTGGGTATTTGTTTCTTTTTTCCTAATTTCTTAAGGTTTGTATTTGCTTTCATCCAGTTTTTAAAACAAGTTTTGCATCTTTTGGCGATTTTTTTTCCATGGCAAGTAAATTATCCTACACTTAAATCTTTAGATATTGAAACAAACAATTTCAGAATCAGAAGGCAGCTCTCGATTCATTTCAACTAAAAGATATTTACCTAATCTGATTATTGTGTCAAAGCAGCAGGACTCACGTCTTCTAGGAGTCACGCAAATACTTTACAAACACAATGGTCAATATCAAACCATCTACATTAGGGCAAGGACACCAACTGCAGAAGTTGGGAATGGTATTCTCACTCTGATTTCATTTCGTCCTGAACCTTTAAAATTAGTCAAATTGAACCATACAATTATTGATCAATATTTTAAAGTTTGACATATTATTACTAATTAGAGGCTTGACTGATTGATATTTACAAGATTTAAGACTAAATTGACTATAATTTTAAAGCATAAGAACTAAACAGAAATTCAAGTGAAAGATTAAGGACCTGTAAGGGATTATCCTACTGAATTAAGATTAGATGTTCTAATTTGGAGCAGCTGGGAAGAACTGCAATGGACCTAAATTACTCAGCTGACGGCATGGTCTTGATAACAAGACTTCCAAATCCTTAATAGCTTGGTCAACTGCGTAGATTATCATTTTCTTTATCTGTTAAATAGTCACAAGATCAAAGGAAAACATGATTTAGCAGGCAGCAGCAGGACAATTTCAACCTAAGAGAATCAGCAGAAGAAAAAGTTCACCTCTAGTTTGTCTTCTCTGGCCCTGTGGTTCTTTGGTAGTTGTCTGAACTCCTCAGTCAAACGGAGGCATTCGCTGACGTTTTCAGGAGAGACAAAGTCTACAGCAACCTTGGTACATGACTGCATGGTGATATATAATAATATAAATTGTTATGTGACTAGATAACCTCCTAAGGAATTGAGGAGCTACCATCCTTCCCCAAATGGAAATATATATATATATATATTTGAGTAAAACGCAGCAGCACGATGTAATCAACACTCACAAAATCCTACCTTAAGATTTCTAACTTGGTGAGGGCATCCAGCTGGAATAAATATAGCTTCTCCAAGTTTCTGCTCAAATGTCCATGCTTCAACACCTAAAAGAAAAAAATAATAAAGTTTTACCTACCTTGTTTCTTCCTTTTATATTGCATTAACATTAGATAAATTTAACTCACCATATTCCTCTTTCAGTTTCATTTTGTGCTCCGATGTCAAATAAAAACACTGGTCATGAATTGGATGAACCACCTGAAAATGTGTATATATAAACATTTGACATGATTTTCTTTTGGAAATAACATATACACATGACATGATTAAAGAGGTCACGTAGCAAAAAGTTACCTTTTCCACGGGGCAACAGTACGTGTGTCTGAACTCTTTTGAATACTTTCTTAGGTATGCTTCTAACTTAGGAACATCCTCCCTTCGGAAAATGTCCCACAGAGCACCAACCGTTTTCTCTGTTGTTTCTGTGGAGAAACCAGGAAGAGTATCTCCATCTGGCTCATCTTCGAAAACCTTGTGCCCTCCATTTTCAGAGGAATGCTGGCCGACAACTGTAGTTACTGTATCCCCTGTCTGTTCACCAATTTGCTTTGCTTGGTAGGTGCAGGAACCTACGCCATGCATACGTTCCTTTCTGTCTTGGGCCTTGTGTAGTTCTTTCATTCTTGAAATTGAGATGCATTGCTGTTCACTTAATCCTACTTCTGCTGTTTGGGTCAAAATATTCACCTTCACAAATAAACATCAAAAGAAACTGTTATAGTATGCACATTACTTTGATTAAGTGGGCAGATCCACGCATTCTAATGGTTCATGATTTAAAGAATACCAAGTTAGTGAAACTAAATCAATATAACAAACTGTTTTCCCAGAAGTATCATAGTTACAATATAAAAAGAATTTGTGTATCCTAACTTTGTCCATAATACAATGCAAAGTTAATAGATGATCAACCAAGATTGCAAAGCCATACCGCATCTGACATATCACAGTGCAGCTTAGTTACAGAATCCCCTCTTCCAAGCTCTTCTTCAATTCCATATGCAATATATGATTTGGGACCCATGTCTGGTTTAAGAACATGTACTGGCAACTTTACAGCAAGGTTAAGAATACCATTCCTTGGATCTGTATACTCTTGAAATGGCAAGGCACTAATGAATTCATCGCAATGACGGGGTAGAAGATCCTCAAACTTATCTGATGGAGGCCAATCTTTTAGCTTAAGCATTGCCGGCCATAAATTGAAATATGTTCTTCCTTCAGTATAACCCTCAAAAAACTGACGAGTACTAATCTCCACCTGCAGAAATCTAAAATCAGTCTTAGGAGTATAATAATGATGTGAAAACACAAAGTATAATACTGGGGTGGCATACTTGTCCCAAAAAACATACAATCAGCAACTTCAATACACATTGACGAGGAAACAAATTCTCCATGTTCAAGAGAAATCAAACGCAAAATTCTCCAAACAATTTCAATGAAATTTTCAGGCAAAAAAATAGAACAATGTTAAAGGGAAAACAGAAATAAACCTCACAGCCAGCAAGGCAGTCAATGGCTTTTACTTCCATAAAGTTTGGATTGGTCTCGGATTCTACATCTTCACTTAATGCGCGCCACATGACCATTGGCTCCCAACTCAAGCCAGCTGCTTCTTTAAGGACATTACGAACTATGATTGGTTCACCATTGACCCAATGCTTTTTAAAGCGTAAAAGATCTCCCACTTCTAGGATATCACTTGAGGCTGGACAATACAGGTAATTATCTTTAGAATTTTCTCTGGAAGCTGCTTTTCTCATCATTTCTCGAGCTGTTTCAACATCTTTGTAGTGAAAATTTGTACATCTGTCCCCTACAATCTGTGAAATTTTTCTGGCCTTTGCTTGTAAAGATGATATAAACCCAATTGGAAAGATGTGTTTGAGCTCCAATGTACAGTCACCACACCCGCCCAAATCATTTGGAGCACAACTAACAGTATCATCAGCGTTTACATTCCATTCTGCCAAAGGTTCAGTATGATCCACAAGTGTCTCTGAAAAACAAGATTCAGGAAGAGGATCTCCACCATGCATGTATTCATAACCCTTACTTGTATATTGAAATTTCACTTCTGAGCGATTTAAAAGTCTTCCTTTGCGGAGTTCTTGGCAACAACTAAGACACAGTTCATAAGAACATTTTGGACAGCTTCTGTGCAGGTCAATAATTGAAGTTCCACAATTATTGCTGCTCCAAGGCCAAAAGGACAGCTCGTTTCATCAGTAACTAAAAGCGTAATTTATTCACTTAGATGAAGAAGGGATTCTTACCAATAGATACGCTCATATTCAGAACAGATGGTCTCTGGTATGTTGATCTCAGGAGATGAAATCCCTAAGAACAAACTTTTAAATTAGCCAATTTTTAAACTTAAAAAACATGAAATTAATGAAAGTTGAAAAACATATACCTAGGACATTAGCCTCAAAACCTATTTCTTGTGTTTGTTCTTCACAAATTTCTTGTAAAAATGGCAATAGAGAATTAATTAGGTACTGCAGGTGCTGAATTTTTTCAGGATCATCAATATCCCTCTTGGATGTCTAAAGTTCAAAAATAAAAAAGACAATTTAATTAAAAACTGAGAGAGAAATTCTAGGGCATTCCAAACAAAAGACAAGAAAAACAAACCTTAATAACCCCAGCGGAATGCAAGCATCTATTGCAGTTGCAATTATTGCGACAAAATGGACAACATTCCACAATCTCCTTTAACTTCATTTGAGGATACCTAGATTATATATACATGAAAAAAAAATGAGAACATAGTGATTACAAACTGAAAATAGAAAAGCCAAAAAAAAAAAAAAGATGTTAGAAATATACCAATGTTTGATGCATTGGAGACAGTATGATCTCTCTTTACACTTCGCACAAGAAACAGCAGATTTCCTTTTCTTTTTCAAACAGTGATGACACTCCACACAATTGTCTTCACTAATCTGATTAATACAAGTACTAATTAGATTTGTTTCAGTACAATGAAGAGTGAACTATAATTTAAGGGAAACATAGAAGAGATGTATAGATACTGATATTACCTTAACGTTTCTCACAGCACATCTACTCTTCTTATCAGGAGAAGAAATAACATAAGATGGTAGAGATGAAGATGAGGTACGCAACTCGATGTTTTTAGTATAACCATTTCTTATTCCTGTATCCTTTGAGCTTCTATAGACATTTTCACAAGCAAAGGTTCTTCTCCGTCCTTTTAAATTCCATAAAAACTTTAATTCCTCGTCTTCTTCTGGTTTATCGTCTAAAAGCACATCAGTAAAAGTATTTGCTATTTTGGAGTCAATACATCGCATTTTTGGAAGTCCTTTTCCATTTGATGATTCAATTCCAACCTCTCCACTGAAATGCTGAAATTTAGATGCAGCTTTAATTGATGAGCAGCCATCATTCCTCTTGTCATCTCCTGGAATTTTCCTCTTAGTCCGAAGCAAAGAAACATTTGAAACCCTACGTTTACCTCTATTGGAATACCGATTCATTTGTCCTTGCTTGGCAACCAAAATTTCCATCCTCACTGAAGCTAGAGAGGAAAGCTTTTCATTTGGTAGTAGCCTGCAAACTCAACTTCTCACCATGAAGTAGCCACCATAACAGATTATTTTCATTCTTAGATAGGAAATCTTTATGGGGGAAAAGAATGCATGGAACCTGCTACATATCATTCAGTAACCAATTTCTAAATTTGATCCATTAATGTTTGTTAATCAGATTATAATATTTGTACACTGAAAGTCGTCATCTATATATAATGCTGTACAAATTTAAACTCACACCAATTGTGGTCTCCCACATGACAGACTTTCCTTGAAAAATGAATAATTTCACGACACAAACACATTATAATTGGTGTCAGTGCATTTAACATTCCTCAACCGTCAATAATAGCGAAAATGAGACGTTCACCACAAAGAGTATTAACAAATTTACTATCTCCATTCAGGGCGGTCAAATTAAAAAAGTAAAATTATAAAATAAACATAAATATAATATAGTAAAGATGTGGCGATTGTCTGTAAATCTCAATGTTGGTAGGAGAAAAAGAAATAGAAAAAAAAAAACGCAGGCATATTTATAATGAGAGAGAAGAAAAGAGAAAGGAGGAGGAGAAGCCATAGCTGGAAATTAGGCGAGGTCTACTTTAAATTTAATTGCTTGAAATCCAGAAATCTCAAATAAAAATGATACAGTAAATCCAACAAATGTATAACCAATCTGTAACTTAAGCCCGTCCAATTCTTCATTGAAAATCATTTAGAAAATCGAAAGATTAAAAAAAAAAAAAAAAATAGATGAAACAGAAATGGAAAAATAGCATACACAGTGACGAAGGTTGAGATCAGCCGGAGAAAGCGACCGATGAGTATTAAGAGTCGAATAGAACAATCAGTCTTTCTATTATGCCTCAAATCTTGAGAGGCTAGATTTGTCTAAAATTTCTATCATAGGATTGCATATGAATTAGAATCCCAAGTCTTATCAACTCTACAATCAAATATATAGATTTAAGATTACACCGTATTTATCGATATAACTATATTTTCAATTTTCAGTTTTCTGAATTTGGTAGGTGGCTGAAGATAGTCGAAAATAATGCTTCTTTCCCCATTTTCTCTAGTAATTTATGCATGATTTGGAGGGCTTAATTATCTGCAAATAAAATATTATATTTATGAAATATAAAATGAAGTGCAAGTCAAGTCTAAGTCAAGTCAAGATCCGAAAACAAAAGAAAGACTTGGAAATTTTCGCCACAATTATTTGTCTTCGTATTTCGTTATGTACACAGGATTCGTTTATAAAAAATTGCTTATTCCCAAGAGGGACACGTGTCTGTTTTCCACATAACAACAAGATGAAGACCTGAAAAATTATTTATTATTGCATATTAAGTCAAAACTGATTTTAAAATTATTATAATTATTTTATTTTAAATATAAAATTAATTCAAATATATATATATATATATATATATATATATTTTTTTTTTTTTTTAAATACGACAATCCAATACTTTAGAAAATATACCTCTACCTCTTAAGATGATGGTCCCAAATTGCCATTAAATATGCTGTCTTGTTTTATATTGCACTCTGTACTGATTTGAAACAAGTGAAATTCAAAATTATAATTATGCTTGAAATTATCACAATCACAATTTCAAAAAAAAAGAGACATAGGATATTTAATTTCAGTGAATTAGAAAAAATGGTATATTTATAGTAATAATACAAAAATAGACTTTTTTTTTATTACCTTTTTGGCATAATATTTTTTTAATTCTTAATTAATTTATACTAAAAAATAAACACAACTTCAACAAAGTATAAGGAGTAAAAACAAAATCCTAATTATGATAGGTCTCTTATTATGAAATGTCTCACATTTTCGGCTTACAAATCTTCATAGGAGGAAGGGAATTTATATAATGTTTTAAGATATTTAAAAAAAATTAAGATAGAGTTTATAAATCTTCAGTTATTGTGCTTTAAAATAACATTAATCTTTAGTGTAGAGTTTCTCTATAATGTTTATAAAGATTAAAGATAATTGTGCTTGAAAATTTAGTGTAGAGTTTTCAACTTTTTTCAATGGAGCAAATCTTTACAAGAGTTGTCCATTTTTAAACAAATATCAAGACTACAAAATGAAAAATAGAGAATAAAATCTATGTTTACGATAAGAGCCTGGACATAAATTGTATTTTCAACTCCATTTCTAAAAAATATATACATTATTTTAATATATATAAATATATAAATTTATTTATATTTTTTAATTTTTTTAAAAAAATATTGCATTAGATAGCCCTTCAAGATATGTTTTCATTTTTTACCACCTTATTATTTTTGAACACATGTTTAGAAATATTATATTTTTATACATGTATTTAAAAGCTCAAAAATTGTTGGAACAACAGAACATAAATAAATTAGGTTATGTACCTAAAAAAAGTTTTATATTATGTATATTACTCTTGAATACGTGTTTATTGAGTTTTATTTTGTAACACGTGTTTCGTTTTAAATATAAGTTGATTAAGAGATCAAAAGTGAAAGGTAATGTATAAAAGATAAAAAAAGAAAATGCTCTTTTTTTTTTTCTTTTTTTCTTTTTTTTTTTTATAGATTAAGTTAGTAAAAACTCAATATGTAATATACATTATATTTCAGGTTTAAATTAATTTTTTTTTTTGGCTTTTAAAACATCACGAAAAAGATTATGTTAAATTTGATTTGTTAAAATTAAACGTACGTTCTTTTTTCTTTTTAGGCTAAAAAGAAAATTTTATATACGAAAAATATTATGCTTTACAGTTAAATCTAATATTATTTATTATATTTCTAATATGTAAAAAAAAAAAAAAAGATCCTGATAGTAATTGAAATAGTTAAAAATCATATGGAGACCCGTGCTATGCATGTGCTCCATTTTTAAAATTAATTTATTTTTTATAATTATTAAATAAAAATAATACAACTAATATAAATAAATAAAAAATTAAAAATAGTTATCAATTTCATGATAGTATAATTGTGTTTTCTCTTGAATATATTATATGTACAAAATGTATGTATATGTGTAATAATATAATTGTGTAAGTGATGCGAACCCCAGCCGTCCATGACCCATCGGGGTAGCACGTGGCCAATCCTGAAACCACACCCCCGCGAACCATGGCCCAGACACCGGTTCTGGCCCGCAACAGTGCTGCAGCACGTCACTCCCAACCCATCTCCGAGCAAGCTAAGTACATGACCCCCAGCCAATCCTGAAACTGAGAACCATGCCCATGGGCTTACAAGGCAGGTTGTTTACCCCAGGGCTCGAACCCCTGAAGTACTTGATATCACTCCCTGATATCATCCATTGAGCTGCAGCTCAATGGATGATATCAGGGAGTGATATCAAGTACTTCAAGGGTTCGAACCTTGGGGTAAACAACCTGCCGCAGCCTAATCGCTCGGAGAGCTGGTTGGGGGCGACGTGCTGCAGCACTGTTGCGGGCTGCTCGTGGTGACGGTTCTCGGGCTCCACCTTGGTATAAAAACCCTGCGACGGGGTTATCCTTGGGTAGTGGTGGTCCGTGGGTCGCACACCGGGTTCGCATCAGTAAGTATTTAATTGTTCTAAAGAAATAAAAAATAAAAAATATGAAAAATAATTAAACCACTAATATATAAAAAAATTTGTTGACCTAAATAATAATGATAAAAAAAAATAATAATATTTTGATGAAATCAATAAGTTGAATAATATCTATGTATAATTTTTTTATTTTAAATATTATATTTTAAAAATAGAATTTGATGTAAAAATTAAAGTTTGAATTTTATACTGTGACTAAATTATAAATAATGAAGTTTTTAAATTAAAAATTTTAATATGTATTTAAAAGGTGTGTGTATTTATTACAAATTTATGATTTGCTAAGTAGTACTTGTGTATTAAGTCATGTATCTGAAAATTTTAATTTTAAAATTAAAATATTACCTACATATATAAAATTGAATTTGACATTTTTAAGTGTATTTTTGTTTGTTTATTTGTAATAATATTATCAATCATTCATAGATTTAAAAAATGAATTATAATGCTTTTCTTTTGTTAATTAGAATATGCAAAATAAATATTTTCATTAACTTAATGTAAGAGGGAGATATAAATCCCAATATGAGCTATTGTAGGCTAATATTATTCTTCTTATTGTGCTAGTTGATTTATATTATAAAAATAAAGACTTATTTAAATAATTAATATTTTGAAAAAAAATTATTTACTTTTAGTTAAGTTCATATACAATATAATATATTTCATTTATGAGTATTATTTTTCTTAATTGTGCTACTTTAAATAATATAAATAAAACTTATTTATGCAATCAATAAATAAAAAAATTATTTAAATATAATTTAATTCAATAAAAAAAATGAAATAATAATAATCTTATAATCAATTAGTAAATGTAAAGTGTCCCATATCATAACATATGTTTAAGAAATGATATTGTAATAATAGAAATAAATCTTATTTAAGTAGTTAATAAATAAAAAAATTATTTAAGATAATTTGATTTCGTTCATTAATTAAACAAATGATATAATTAAGCATAATTTATTTAAGTATAAATTAACTACTATATGAGTCAAACAAATAAAGTAGTCATAAATTTATAGTCAAGTAAAAACTATAGAATACCTGCCCTATACAAAACATAAGTTTGGGAAATGATTTTATCAATATATATATATTATCCAATAAAATAATAGTAGTGTTATATGTATTAAATTGTTGTAGCATTTAGTAACATATTAGTTATTAATTTAATATAAAGTTAGTAATGAGAAATTATAAAATGATTGTAAAACTACTTACTAATAGAAGCTAATTAAATTATTTTAAGTGAATTACTATATATATCAAGTTATGATAAAATATTAAATTTAATTTTGATAAAAAAAGCCATTAGACGACAAAACTATAAAGCCAAAACCACCAAATTTTATGTATTATTGAAAAAAAATATATTTAAATATAATTTAATTTATACATGATTTAGACAAATAAAATAATCATAATTTTATAATCAAGTAATAAGTGTAAAATGATCCATATAGTAGCATAAATTTAAAGTCGTATCACGGATGGTAATAATAGAAATAAAATTTATTGAGGTAGTTGAGAAATTATTTAGATAACTTGATTCGTTTATAAATTAAACAAATAATATAATTAAATGTAACTTATTTAAATATAAATTAACTTGTATTTAAATTAAGCAATTGATATAATCATATTTTTATAGTAGAGTGAATACTATAGAGTACCTACCTATATAAAACTTGATTCGAGTATTGATTTGATCGATATACACATTTTATCCAATAAAATAATAGTAGAATTATATGTATCAAATTATTGCATGCATATAATAACGTGTTAATTATTCTTTTGATGTAAAATTAATAAATTGATATTATAAAATGATTGTAATATCACTTATTAATAAAAGCTAATTAAATTGCATCAAGTAAATTAATATATTTATCAAATTGTAATAAAATTTTAAATTTAATTTTGATATATATATAAAAGAGGTCTTAAGTCGAAGACGACTGAATTACAAAATCGTGGTTTATTAGTAAAAATTAATTAAATTGTGTTATGTGAATTAATATATATATCAAATATAAAATATAAAATTTAATTTTAATATATATAAAAAATAAAATAAAAATGTGGTCGTCAGACGATGACAACGATATAAAGCCAAAACCACGACTTTTTATATATATTAGTTTTGGTCATATGCATTGCACGTGATTCTGTTTCAATTGTCATCACAAATTAAAGAGTTAATTTAAAATTAAAAAATAAATTTTTTTTTTTATTTTTTGACAGTAATATATTTTTAAAAAATTATATTATATAATTTAGAATGAGATTTAGTGTCATTGCCTTATAACTCATTTACAATAATAAAATTATTTAAAATTTATATTTTTAAACAACTTTCAAGGACTTACAAAATATAATCTTATTGTATAATCTAAACAAATAGAAAAATAAGTCTTCTATCAAAACCAAAACTTTAAACTTAAATAAAAATTTCAACTCTACAAAACTATATATATATATATATATATAGTATACATTGTTCACTAAATTTTTTTAATATAGCATAATAGTTTAGAACTCATATTTAAAACTATTAAGTTTAATTTCAATACTAAAAAATTAAAATTATATTTGTATTTATATTTGGATCTATTGTATAACCTCTTGAGTTTAAAAGTAAGTATACTTATATGAATTAACATTGAAATTTGACTGATAATATTTTATATCATATACACATAAATAAAAATTAGTAAAAAAATTATGTGAAAATACATGGAATCATAAAATAAGATTAACAAGAAAAAAAAACCTACAATAAGTATTGATAAATTGATATGATCTATCAATAATTCATTTAAATAAATTTTTTTGAAAAAAATATATTTTAAAGATCAAATAAATCAAAAATAATTATTTTACGAAAATAAAAGTGAAAAATAAAACTCAACAAATGATAGGCAAAAAAAATAGAAAATATTTTTTTCACACTTATAATAATGGTTAAAATACTTAAAAGTACAAAATACATTAAGATAAGACCAATTTCATAATTTAAACCTTCTTAACTCTATTTAGGTCCTTCTTAAAAATAATAATAAAAATAAAAAAATTTCTATTTTATAATTGTCAAAAAAATATCAAAAAAGTTTATTGGAGCAAATTTCATTTATATATAGAGTAATAGGTCTAAAAAAATATAAATTGAAAAATAAAATAAATTTTATACATTGAAAGTATAAAAAAAAATTAATCATCTTGATATAAATATGAAATTATCAAACAAATTAACATTATAAAATAAGTGTACTTACACTAATTATCTACTAAATAAAATGTAAATTATCTAATAAATTATATCACACCAATAAAAAAAATTGTCAAATAAAAATTATCAAATAAATACATAATCATCCAACTCTTCTTTATATATTAGTTTTAGTCATGTGCGTTGCCCGAGATTGTGTCTTAATAATAATCATAAATTAAAAATATTGATTTTAAATTAAAAAATAATAAATATTTTTTTTTATATAATTATACATTTTTTTAAAAATAATATTAAACAATTTAGAATGAGGTCCTCAAAAAAAATAATAAAATTATTTAAAGATTATATTTTTTAAATAATTTTTAAGGATTTACGAAGTAAAATATTTATTATATAATTTAAAAGACATAAAAATAAATCTCTTATAAAAATCAAAATTTTAAAATCAAATAAAAGTTGGACATGACCAACTACAAATAATATATATAATACAACATTATACTAACTGTAGTTCACCAAAATTATTTAATATAACATAATAATTTAAAACTCATGTTTAGAGCTATTTAAGTTTAATTTCAGCAATAAGAAGTATGTGAATTTCCTTAGTTTGCAAGCAAGTACACTTATACAAAATAACATTGACATGAAAGATACGACTTTTATATTGTATGCCCGTAAATAAAAATTAGTAAAAAAAAATTATGTCAAATAAATTGAGTTATAAAGTAAAATTAATAAGAAAAAATAAAACTGCAATGAGTTATGATAAATTGATATGACCAACTCAATAATCCATTTCAAGAAATTTTTTTTAAAAAAATTATTTTAAACATCAAATAAATAAAAAAATTTGTCAATAAAAATACAAATAAAAAATAAAACTCAATAAATGATAGAAAAAATAAAGAAAATAGGAAATAATATTTTTCACATTTATAATAAGGATCAAAATACCTAAAAATATAAAAGACATTGAGGTAAGATATATTTTATAATTTAAGTTTTCTCCACTCTATTTTAGGGCATGCCTAATACATTTATTGTCCATCTTTTAAAAATAATAATAAAAAAAATTATATATTTTATAATTGTCAAAGAAAATATCAAACAATTTTCTTTATATATAAAGTAATAGATATACCAAAAAAATATAAATTTCTAAATGCAATATATTATATAAATATAAAATATAAAAAATATTATTCATCTTAAAATAAAAAATTGTAAAATAAATATACTCATGCCAATTATATATTAAAAAATATAAATTATCCTACAAAATATATCAAATAAATAAAAATAGAAAATATAAATAACTAACAAAAGTTATCAAATAAATATAAAATCACCAACTTTCCTTTATATACTACATATTAAAAGATATATAAGATATAATAAAATATATAAAAAAATCATCAAACTTAAAACATCAAATAAATATTATGGACAATTTTTTCTCTCTTAAAAGAAGAGTAACAAGAGACAAGAGATAATAAAATAATAATAAAATATCAAACAAAAAAATATCAAATAAATATTGTGGAGGAACTCCCTCTCTTATATTAAATTAATAGATATACTAAAAAAAAGTGTATAAATATAAATAGACTTTTAATAAAACTAAAAGAAAAATGTATAGATATAAGTAGACTTTTTGTAAAAATAAATATATAAAAATAGTTAATCTTGTAAAAATAAATATATAAAAATAGTAAATCTTATGAAGGCAATTCTCTAAGTTTTCATTTTTTTTAATCCAAAAAAATTATTAAATAAATAATAGCTATTTATCTAAAAGCAATACACTTTAAATAAATATATGTGAATAAAAGTTTTTATCAAATAAATAGTATGGAAAAAACTTCCCTATTTATATATACTAATAGATAGATAATAGATATTAATCATTGACTTATTTTTTATTATTTATAATTTTTCCAATCAAATAAAAAATTATTAAAAATTGAAATTAATAGGTAAAATATCAGTTGGGTCCCCGATCTTGTCCGCATTCCCCGCTGATATATATATATATGGTAATATATATACTCAATAATATATATGAGTTTTGGGTGATAAGCCAACGGACGATTAAGAAGGATATTACGCTTATCCATTAGGGAAGCTGCAAACTGCAAAGGATGCTATGGGAACGGGTTATTGTTTGAGGACATGCAACTTTAAGGGAGGCAAGCAAACAGTGTCAGTGTCAGTCAACATAATTGTATAAATAACAAAACTTGCTTCTTTGATGCCATGTATGATGCTTTTCGATATTATCATGTACGATGATAAATAAATGGAAGTACTTCCATTTTGCCAAAAGAAAAGGTTAAGCATTATACTAGAGAAATCTAAAAATTAAAAATAAAAGAAGAATAACCAAAATCTTTTTTCATCTCAAATCAAGCAGCTCTATCAATTTACAACACATATTATCCACACACAAGGGAAATCAACATAATTTCTACCATTTTATAAAGCAACATATTTTCATCTTCCTTCAGCAACATTTCTTTTTGATTCGCTGCCACAAAATCCATAATATGTTACTTTAAAGTCGTGGCTTGTCCTTCCCTCTCTATACTTTTCGTTATAAGGCTGGTCTAATTTACAATACCATTCTCCACTGGTTACGACTTTGCAAATGTCAAATGTAAATGCACGTTTCTCACCAAAATTTACTATGGATGTTCTATAAATGCATCAGGCAGAGAAGGTGAGGATCCCCCACCACTAATTCTGCTGGGAACTGGTGTATTCCTCCGCGATTGGCGTTTTGTTGGTACAATCACACTTTCAGTTTCTAGCTTTTCAAAGAACTCATGGTCTTCATCATCTTCACTATCTTTGAAAACTGGATGAACATATGCATTTTGAAGGTAACCTTTCAAATACAGGTTTGGTTCCCTTGCACGTTCCAATGTGTCCTTCATCATGGCTTCCTATAAGACGAGTAAAGAAACTATTACAAAAATTTTCAAGTAGAAACCAACAAAATAAAACGGTTTAATCATATTCTCATCATAGCATAAGATAGAATACTTTTCTTCTCTCGTTATGCCTACAAAAACATAAATGACAAATAGTAAAGTTTGAAACCTGTAATGGGTATGTAACGAATGCCGGTTCATAACGACCTTTGCAGAAATAGTAGAACCATATAGTGATTACAGGAAGTGCAATGAGAAATGGTGTTGACTGAGCGGCTCCTTTTGTACTTAATAATCCCATCAGAAGCACTTGTGAAATAACTAATGCAGTTAAGATGCGACCATGTACATCAGGCCAGAATGCTGCAGCACTTTCATACTCCTGGTTGTAAACATTTATAATCTGCAATTTTAAATTTTAGAACCAAGGCTTATTAGAAAGAAGCTGATGTATCACACTACGGAACTTGCATAACATAGATATGGAAATAAATGATTGGTCATCATCAATATAACACCAAAAATGATTTATAAGAGTGAGTACTTGGTCTGAATGACTATCGCAATGAATATTGATTAACCAGAAAATAGGAAATTGTGCTCCAAGAAGACTTTATTGATGAAATTGAAGTAGCTCCTTAAAGGAAAAGAAAAGCAGAAAACAAAAACACCATTAACGTTAAGATATATAACTATGGAGACAGCCATCCTTCTTCCCTAGCTACAAAAAAAAAAAAAAAAAACTCTCTACAGAACCCTCTAAATTTTCCTTGCAACTTATTATGAAAGCTGGAAAATTTCCTAGGAAATGTTTTTACTGCTTTTTGATAACTAGATTGATGGTTCTGTTACAGTAATTATGTCTACTCTAGAAAATCGTTGACAAATATTAATTTTTGTCTGTTAACGATAAATGTTGGTGCCCTTCAATACCAGGAGACAGGTCCCTGGTTTGCTGTTGGAGGAGTACAAACCCCAGTACTACAAGACAAATCCCAATATCCAAACCATCAAGCTACCTACAACAGACACCCAGGTTCTACACACCTCGGTCATCACACTCTGGCACAAGGAAACGTTGACAAGTACAACCATACTCAGCCGTACCAAGTGCAGCCAGGGATTCACCAATGGTTCCAGGCCACACATACAATACACGTGGCAAACATCCATACCATCTGAGAGTGTGCCAGACACAGGTACCCCTTATAAATTTAAAAAAACCCGAAACCCTTCTTAGATCAGACTCACTTGGACACTTGGAAGCATCTCACATCTGAGACTCTAGGTTACAGGGCACACTTCACAGTTTTAGCCAACAATATGTATCATGTATATAAAGATCAAATTATTTACCTGATGTCGAAACACCACATAAGCCAGGCCAAAGAAAATTATAATAAATGGAACTAGAACTGGCGTCACTGTGGCATAAACAAGACCTAGTAGAAAATATAATTGTATCCGAGGTTCTCCAGTGTTGAAACCAATACTCCCTGGATCCATTGCCTCCTCCCTATCCTTTTCAGTTTTAACTAAAAAGAAGTTCTTCAAGTGGTACATTATCAGTGGTTTCAACATTAGAATCTCTCCAGCTATGCCAGCCCATCCATCAACCATAATGTAACTAATAAAGAAAGTTGCTCTCATTGGGATTGATACACCAATTGTTTTGGGAATCCTACCAAAATAACAAGGGGTTATAATAGGACGTATGAACCAAAAGTTATATTCTTGTTCAGAATCAGTTACAAAAAGAAAGGAAACCATATATGTTCATTCAGTAGCATTAAATATGTGTATCTGGAGAAATCTCACCAATTTTAATATACAAACTCAGGCAGTTAATTATCCTTAGTCTAAAATATTATTCACAAAACACCAACCCTCGGTTCTTCTTGTTTACAAGCATTAGTTTGAAAGAATCGATAAAAGACCTCATGCAATCCTTTATTGTTTAAGGTGATCTCCAACTTTACATGATAAAACTTTTAAGTGCAACACTATGAAAATGCAACCAAAAATTATAAAAATGCTTAGTTCAAAGAAAACCAAAGACGCAAGAAACAACAACACTAATCTTCGTGAATAACATACTCGTTTGCTGATTGGTGTATGAAAGAATCTAGCTGCTCAAATGCTGTTCCAGTAATTATGCTCCCAAGAAATACATTCACCAAATTGAATATATAATATTTAAATGCCGCTTTTCTTTCCAGAGAGGAAATAGATGTTAAGCCTTCAAATTTAGACATCATCATCAATATTGATGGCAAAAATATGAGAAATAACTTCAATGCAATTCCTGGTAGAAAACCTTGGATCACTGACTTGATGAATTTGCTGCATATTGAATCACGGTAATAGAAATTAGCAGCAAACATAAACCTAGCAAAAATTTGGAGAGATAAAAAAATGACAAAAACTCACATTTCAATGATGGGCTTTAGGAACGCTGCTGCTTTCTCAATTCCCTCGATAGTTGCAAGAGATTGTACAAACAAAATGGGAATCATGAAAAAGAAGGTTAGGAAAAAGAACGCAACACCTACAATCAGCTTCCTAACTGTGAGAGAAACATATGGAATTGCAAGGTTATGCCAGTACACGTCACGTGGCTCTGGAGCCCATTCAGTTAACCACATAGTTGGGTTTCTGGATTGCTGAGTTTGTGCACAAACAGCAGCACCCCATCGAGTTTTGAAGGAAACAAAAGCTGCTGGCATGATAGACTTAGGGTCATTTGTAATCCTTTCCCTTTCTTCTGCTATCTGACAAGAAGTAATGGCATAATGTTGAAGTGAAATGAAATGAAATTGTGTGCGGGATAGAAATTTAACAAATTTAGGATGCAGGCATGTCAACAGATCAGTACAAACTCTCATTGATTGTATGAAAAAAAAAAAAAAAAAAGGAAATAAAGGATACTCAGGGCTACAGTATGATATTGCTGTAGCTTTTAAAAAATCATTTGTTGTCTATTAAAAAATCAGATGTGATAAAAATCTGTAAGGTGTTTGGTAAAATATATTTCTGAAAGTGTTACAAGTTACAGAAAAAATTTAGTGTGTGGTAAACCAAACTGTAGAATTTAGGTAGTGTGATAATGACTAAAATGTACGGTTGCTACATGTAGTAGTCATTGGAATAATGACAAAATTGGAAATATTAAATATTCTCCTTAAAAATAAACAGATTTTAAGAAAATCAACTTTTAGAAGTTGGTCTTGAAACTTCTAAACTAAGTTTCAAAAAAAGCTACGTAAATACTATTTTACCATACATAATTAACAAAACTTTCAATAAAAGCAAGGTTTTATAGAATCTACAGCAATCCCCAACCCACCCTTAATAGTGTATAGATTAGAGATTAAAAAAAAAAAAAATTAAAAAAAAACATTAGTTCTTCTAACTAGAATGTAATCGTGCATCCTTTTAGATGTTTTATTGTTTTAATTAGTATAGTGGGTATATATGGAATGATGAATGATGAATGATGAGGACAAAGCCTCTCAATTTTTTGTTTCACTAAACTGCTGAAGAGAGCAGTCCACAAATTGATGGAGTATTTTTGGAATTACAATAATAATAGAAAAATATAACATCCTTCAACTTTCAACCCCTTAATGTTAATCTTTTGTGGTTACCATGTTATAGTAACTTTTTGTATAGATTACTTAAAAGATGTTGCCTTCAATCAATGACGCATCTACAACTAGCGTAGGCAGCTAATTTAACAGTGCACAATCAACAAATCTTTTTGAGAATGAGGCAATTAAACTTTATCTTATCAGCTTTACAGGAAATGGCACTATTGCAAACAAAATGAGAAATAAAATTATATATCTAAACAAGAAATATGGGTGATACTCACTTCTTTTGACAACTTTTCAACCTCAGATGTGTGATGATCAATTGCATCCACTCTCTTACCCCAGAGCCCAAGAAAACCAGTCTGGATACAGTCATATGCAAGAATCAGACAATGAGTCTAGGAAAAATAGAAGACAAACAGACTGTATATTTCCACACTAAGTACCTTCATCATGGGCCTCTTAGAATCATTGCTTCTTGAGAATTTGTTATTGTAGTAGACGAGCCAGTTCAGCAACTTTTTCTTCTTCTTG
This sequence comes from Elaeagnus macrophylla, assembly GCA_029378325.1. Classification (NCBI taxonomy): domain Eukaryota; kingdom Viridiplantae; phylum Streptophyta; class Magnoliopsida; order Rosales; family Elaeagnaceae; genus Elaeagnus; species Elaeagnus macrophylla. Next base: position 28,943,360 of record CM055640.1, on the reverse strand, counting down.
ACAAGCTTGGCAAGTTTGTTTGCATTATATACCACCTAACATATCATTTATGTAATTATAATATTGAAATATGTATATTTATGTGTGTGGGTATATACATAACAAATTAAAGGAATTTGGTGAGAAGGAAATTAATGAATCCTTATGATAAGACTAATGCTAGCATTAACTTTGAGAAGACATATTGACCATAACTCAGTCCCCACAACAAAAACAGAAGTATCGGAAGAAGGGTATAATTCACTGTCAATTAAAAAAAACAAGGCAAAAAGTAAAACAAACTCAGTCTGTCAGTCACCATAAGATTTTTATAATTATGCTACATCTCTTGTTTCAGCAACTGTTTTGAGAGAGTTAAAATGCATACCTTAAAAGAGTTGAGCAACATGCTATAAAAAATGAGTTTCAAAATAATACCATTCAGGGCTTTTCATTACAATCAGACTTCATAGTATCATCATTCAAGTACATGCTTCTATAATATAAAGGAATAAAGTTTTTCTTTTAGAAGGAACAAACCTGATGGGTGAGATAGTGATCAGGATGATTGACCAGAAAAAAATGCTCCACATTCTCACTTACGGATTCATCCGGGTCGGGTGGAACATTTCTAACGAGCACCTGGTAGCAATCAAAATAGATAAGACAAGTTTCATAAAGGTTCATGACATTCAGAATTTTTCTTCTACTTGCAGCATAAACTTCAAACTTCAATTAATGACAGATTGGGGAGGAGGGAGACGGTTAAATATATACTGCTACCACATGTCCTTTAAGTAGGGATTTTAATGCCATAAAACCTAAAAGACTTGGAATTTAAGCATTTGCAGAGAGCCTAACAAAGTGAGAAATAGCATGATGTTTTATCAAAACTTACGAACCAGTAGTGTATGGCTACTTTTGAAAGAAAAGAAAAGAAAAAAAAAACAATAGTCATGGCTGATTCCCACTGAATGTATCATGCTTCTACTTTTATTAGAATCAACATTACATGGTGCATAAGATAACTAACTGTGTTTCTGATGATTGAAAAATGTGTTATGTTTACAATATGAAGATGGGAAGTTGATCTAACCGTAAATTGATCTGGACGGCGTTTCTCTGATGCCAGAAATCGCAACCTCATTGAGGCAACTATCTCATACTCCTTATACAACACATAGCATGTCCAAAAGGTAAAAGCATAAGCCATCACTATATGACTCCAAAATCTGCAAACCATCAAAATATACATCATGAGCACACATTTTGATGAAAGAAAAACAACAGAAATATACCGAACTTGACATCATTATTATGTTATCTCAGTAAGTCCCAAGTTACCATATTAAAAAAGAAGTTCAAAGTGAATAACAGCAGTAATGATGACAGGGACTGACCAAGACCAAGAAATAAAAAATGACTATCAAAACTGAGATGGGCATCTCAAACAAAAAATCATAAGCATAGGGATCTTGATGTGGAATAGGAAGAGAAATTTGATAGGAAGATAGGTTTAAAAGAGATGGGAGAAGATAGAAAAAAGATAAATAGGAGGGGAAAACTCAATATTCAATTCATAATTGGATGTCTAATCTGAAAAAAAATACAATACTAAAGAACCTATCTATATAGCTTCTTTAAAAGAATATAACAATATTAACATTTACGGCATATTTGTTATGCTATACTAAATACCATGACTGTACAAATTCTATACAGTCATATGTTTGGTTGTAAAATCAAATTATATCATACAGTATAAAAATAGTACCATTAGTAGAAATTTTATACACCCAAGGAATATTGGTCTAAACCGTACTGGACACTTAATTCAATCTGTTTGAATTTTCAATTATAATATTGTGTGTTTTAACTTTTAATTTCATTTCAAATTTAAAATAATATTTTATTTTTAAAAATGTAATAAAAATATAAAAATGATTTAAATATTAATTTAAATAAATTTTATAACAAAAAAATATTTTCAATATAAGTTATTTTATTAAAATATTTATAATTAATTTTATCTTACTATATTATACAATTTGTCATCAAATATTGTACAGATTAATCATTATACAATTCAATACAGTTAAGTCCAATACGACTATACTTAACCCATTCAATATGGTGCACCAAACATACCGTTAATCTTAAAGATTAAAAGTTCCTAATCTAATAAAAATAAACCCTACGTGATAAAAATCACAATGTAGATAAACCCTTTAAGTTAAAAATTATAATTATCTTTTAATTTGCATCAGATCAGGAATGACCTGTTGTTGATTCATCAAATTCTGCTAGAAAATTTCTTAGCATAAAACAAGGAAAATAATAATAACGCCCGCCATAAAAGCTCCATTGACTCATTCCAGTCTGTGGTAACTAGTAAGTGGGACAAAAACCTTCTAGGCAAAATAAATTATCAAAGAAGAGGGTTGCTGCAAACCTTTGTGATCCAAGTGGTATATTTGAAATTGACAGCTTATCAATGTCGCTGGAAGTCACATTCTTGAGCTTTGCAAGCTCCAAAGTCTGATTCGTCCAGTTAACAGGTACCAAAATAGCCCAAGCAAGAATTGCGATGGGAACAAAGATCTTAAGTCTGCATAAACCATAGGAGAAACAATCAAAAGAAGCCGTACATTTTTAAATGAACACTCAACTCAAATAATGTTCCAACTAAAAAAAAAAAAAACGCAAGTAATGTTCTCCCAGTAATTAGAATGGAAGAGAGCCAAGCATTTTATGTTTAAGCATGATAAAAAGACATTTAGCTACTATTTAAGAATACTAGCCAAAAAAAGGAATATTATCTAAAATAACATCCTTTAAAACTCATAATAACAAAAATAGAACCACTTTTTTTCTTGAATTAGGAGTATATTAGTTACTTTTCGGTTAATACTACGGTGTTAGTTTTGTTATTATAAGTTTTGAGGGGTTACATTTGTTATTTTTCAAAAACAAAAAAAAGAAGCTATTATTTATGAATTTATGCCTAAAAGTTAAGAACTAACATTCGGTAATTCACTCTCCAACCTTACAAAAAGACTTAAATCTCAGCAACACTTGTTACAATCTTTAAAGGCTCTACTAAACACATGTTAAAAATTCCAAGAAAACTATAGTTCCCTAAATAGAGTGAGAAAAAATACTGAGAAGTGGCAAACTACAAACGAAATAAAGATACCCTTGTACTTATGCGATAAAAAAATAGAATCGTAGCGTAAGTATCCTTTTAGGACATTATCAACAAGACATAGCAGACAGCAACTCTAAAAGTCTACCAGCATTTAAAGGTGAAAAGTTTATGCGGAAAAAAGGGAAAATATTTTCCTGGCCGAAAACTCAAATGCAGATCTATGAAGAAATTCTTAAAAGCAGCATAATTATACACTTACTTCACTTAAAAGCACTAACTGACTAAACACATAATGATTTGGTTACGCAAAAATATGATACTCAAATTGGAAACGCAATGATTTGCGGCATACCCTATCAAGTAAATTCGCAAGTAAACTGCAGAGTCCAATCCTGCATGATCTATGAGCTCAGGTTCTGGCATCTTTAAAGCTTCTGGCATCCATTTCAAAAACCTCAAGTATGAGCTGAAGTCAACATTGACAAATTTTCGCACAAATGCTCTGGCGTGAGTAGGACTGCTTCTTAGTCCCTTGAGATACCATTTTGAGAAATACACCCTATCATTGAAAGGCTGAAGCCTTAAAATGGCAAAGGCTAAAAGGAAAATGAATGCACTAAGAAGATTGATGCCCGCAGCAACCCCAATATCTCCAAACGTGGCCATTTATAACTTCCAAGTCAATTTTCCTGAAGAAATTTCTTCATGAGCAAAAATTTCAAAAAAAAAAAAAAAGAGGAGAAATCAAAAGAAAATATAAAAACTTAGTTCCAAGTAAATTACAGCCAAATTATTGTTTTCCATCAGCATTTGGTAAATAAAACTATAAAATTTGGCTTTGAAGGCCATATTTAAACGATTAGTGTTGTAATGAGACATTTTCCTTTGATCTCATACACACCCTTTTTCGGAGCTTCCCTGCAAAATCAAACACTAAAAGCTAATAACAAATTTCATCATAATCAATTCACCCTCACTTTATCCTTATATTTCTAAATTAATAACCAGTTTAAGCAAAGAAAAAATGATAGCAGAAAGCTTGGTTGTCTGCCTATCCTTCCTTCAACCTCACAAAAATAAAACAAATGATAACTAAGCAAACTACGAAAAATTGAGAGAAAGAACAAACCTTAATACTACAGTACCCTACAGGCCTACACCGCTTTACTCAAAATCCTCCAAAATAAACTCAGCGTGTCTCGCAGAAATCCCTAAAGCAGAATGTGAAAAAAGACAAAAGCCAGCTGATCGGGTGGCTAAGTCAGGTGGTTTTTGGATTGCTTCACAGTCGAATCAAAGCAATTCCTAAGCCACTTTTCGGGGAAAACTAGAACGCACGCGAATATGCAAAACTTCTTTAAAGTTCTCCAAAAAGAAACAGATGAGGTGATCAATTATAACAAACCATGTCCAATTATAGCAACAGCTATAGACACCAATCCAAACAGTGGGATTTTCCTGACAGAAGTACAAAATCGTAGGGAAAAGGAAAGGACAAAGGGAACACCCAACGTTAACTGTAAGTTTTAATCAGAGTCGCTTTTTTTTTAATGCTTGCGTTTGGTAAGGTAGGTATTAAACTGTTCATTGTTAAACTCCCGAGTCCCAACCGTGTTCAGTCAAAATTGGTCTTAAAAAAAAAAAAAAAGATAAAATCTAATCGATGTCCGAAAAACTAGCAGTGTCGGCAAGGTGCCACGTGGGTGCCTAACGGTTGGATTTTATTTTTTCTGTGTAAATGGATTAGCATTATGTCAGAGGTTTTCAGTCACATGCTTCCTGGAGAGTGTGAAACACGGTCTAGTAAAAAAGGCAGTAGAGCAGTATTAGCGGTGAGAGAAGAGTAAAAAATAAATGCAATACGTTTAAAATCCTTAAAATTTATAATTATAAAAATAATTTTTTATATATATTTTTGATAACTACACAATTCATATATATTTTTTATAAATATTATAAAAAATAAATTACATATCATTAAACTATAAATACGTAGACAATACATTTTATATTCAATTTAGAAAATCCAGTTGTTAAGTTCTTAAAACAATAATTTTTATATACACATTATATGATTATTAAGGTAAGTTTATTTAATTTAATAATTTAAAAATGTGTTCATTTAAGTTAAATTTTTTAAAAATTGAGATATATTAAAGTTAAAATGAAATTAATATATTTTACTAATAAAAAAATCAAAATAATAATTAAAAAAAAAGAGAGAAAAAAAACCAATAACCTTCTTATTTCCCCCTCAATCTCTCTCTCCATACCACAACCATCGCTAGCCACCAGAGACATACCCAGAAATATTTTTTTAGGAAGGCTAATATATATTAAAAAAAAATTCTAATTTTTTTATTCATAATATCAAGATTTATAGCTAACATTGAAAAAATAATATAAACTTAAAAAATAAACAAATGAGTTTTATAGTTGAAAATGCACGTTCCGTAGTTGCTGTAGAAACTGGAAGGGTCAACACCAAACGAGTTAATCTATCAATCATACAGTACATCTGTGACTTTCCTGTTCTAACTAGCTCTTCACACAATTTAGATAGAGAATGTATGTTTTAAAAATCTAAGTGTTGTACAACAGCCATCTCATAGAATTTCAACTGACGTTTTAAATAAAATATTTAATGTAATAATGGTTAATTGTTATGAAAAAAAATGAGTATTAAATACATATAAATTTATAATTAAATAAGCACTTAAATTAATAATTATATAATATTTATCAATTAAATGTTTAAAAGTTATAATTTTTAGGAATATATAATACATAATTATTGATATGAAGATAAATTGAAATATAAATATTTTAAATATTTAGTATTTTTAAAGAATAATACATAATTATAATAATTTTATTTTTTTTATAAAAAAAAGAAGAAGAAGAAGAAGATATCAAATACACATCGTTACAGAATAAAAAATAAAGCAATAATCAACAAACAGCAAATAACAAATAGGAGAGCAATAGAAACGACGGCAGAGAGCAATTGGAAGTAATAATTTGAATAGGATTTTAATTAATATAATATATTAAATTATATTTATATTATAAATATTTATTAAAAAAATTTAAAAAAAAAGTTGTTCGGGCTGAAGTCCGGTACAGCCATGCTGTAAGTCCGTTTCTGCGTAGCCATCGTTGCCAACCTCTTCACCGTCGCTAACTATCAGCAGAAAGATGGATGGGCCAGTGACATCATTCTGGTGATGGTGTCGAGGCTGGTTGATGACAATAGTGAGGTTGGTTGGTGATGGTAGATTGGTGGTGGTAAAGAGAGAGATGGGAGAGGGGCGACGAGAGATGTTGGTTCTTTTTTTTTTTATTAATAAAATATATTATTCATATTTTTTCTTAAAAATGATAATTTTTAAAAAAATTTGACTTAAACAACCATACTTTTCAATTATATAATTAAATAAATTTGACCCAATAATTATCATAAGTTGAAAATATATAAAAAATATAGTAACAATATCCAAATGACTCTTCAATCAAAAAAAAATTTTATCCAAATGACTCTAGACCATTCAATTTATATATTTTTATTATAAAAAATAAAGATAAAATTTAATTTATATATTTTGATTCTGAAAAGTAAAATAAAATTTAATATATATATTTAACATTAAACGTAATCATTTTTACGTTTTTAGAGTTGAATTCTATATATTCAACTTTGACTAATAAATATTTTAGAATGTTAATTTTATTAATTATTATAAGTTAAGAATATTATTTGAGATAATTTGTGAAAAAATCAGTAATTACAAGCTAAGTGATAGTGATAAAGTTGACAAAGTATATTTGAAGGGTTATCTATCTAACTTATCGTTCCACGGAAGGTGAGGCATTCGAGAGATCATTTATTTTCTACCAAAAAATAAATAAATAAAAAAGAGAGATAAAAATAATAATAATTCATATGATGCGATAAGATACACGGGACCGCTATGTTAAAGATAATATATATTATCTATTTTTATTACCTGTTTTGAAAATAATTATATATGACTCATCCTCTATTATTCGGTTAGAATTATTGATTTGAATTACATTAAATACTATTTAATTAAAAATAAATATATGATAAAATGGATAATATTTTCCCCAATTTTTATTTACAATAAGTTTAGTAAAATTTAATTATATTAAGAAAAATGAAAGGGTTTTTGTTTAGAAAAATGTAAGGTTAATAGGTTAGTATGATACTTAATTTGTTTATTAGATTATAGTTTTTATAATATTCAAATTATTTTTTTATTATTTAACTATTTAATAAATGTTTTGTAATTAAAATATGTATTTTTTACCAACATGCTATGTAGTCTAGTCATTATGAACTTTTACCAACCGTGCTCTAAAAAGTTGGTAAATGTTTTATATCTCTTCAAAGATCCAAATCCTCTTTATCAATTTTTTTTTTTTTTCTTTTTTGGACAAATGAAATATATTGCATTAAAAAGCTCGAGAACAAGCAACACATTAAACAAAAAAAAAAAAAAAATTGGAAACTCACAATCTTAGGTATACCAAGACCTAAGAAAGCATCTTGTAATACAGTAAATACAACAACCCAAAGCACTAGCATACTAACCTAGTAACAATCACCATATTGCCAAGACTCATGTTGCCAAGACTCAAACAACACAGAAACAAATGCACACAAACACCAAACAAAATAGACACAACACCAACCATCACCCATACTAACCATCTTGGCAGAGATAATATACTCTATACCAACCATCCGATTAGGAGTATGATAATCCCTATGAAAGAACATTCCATATTTGAAAGGAAATTCCCGCTTGATAAACAAGAGATCCTTCATTTGAGCCTAACACTGCATCCTTCTCACACGTACTCACTAATAAAACCATTCAATATAGTAAGAAGGAAATAGAAACACATAACCATCCAAACTTGTCTGGATCTCATACCACCTTCTTGTTGCCAACAAGAGCAATATACAACTCCTTACCAGTTGATTTCATCTGCAAATAGATAAGCTTGATGTTACACGTCTCCTTATCAAACAAATATCCAAACTCCAAGATGATATCGAAATCATCCAAATTACTTAGCATATCCTCCATTATCTGTTTAAAACATACAAAAACTCCATAGCAAACAACACTACCTAAAATTTCAACTGAGATACTAACTAATAAATGTGTAAAAGCAATCTTAGTCATTCTCTTAATAGCTTAAGCTTGTAAGATAATTAGTTTTCTAAGAACTTATTACATAATATCAAAGCTAGAAGTCTTATATTCAAAGCCTAGCAACTCCAATTATTGATTGTAAGTGTTTTAGCCTGCATGGTGTATAGAACCAAAATTTGTACGGGAGTGATAAATGTATAAAAGCAATGTTGACCCTCCTCCTTAGCTATTAAGAAGAGAGTTAGTTTCTCAACAACTTATAACACTAGCAACAACAATAACATTAAAAAAAACCATACTCTTGCATAGGTAAGCTTTCCGGTTCTAGAATTAATTTCAACTCCTCTAAATCTTTCATTTTCAATATTCAAAGCAACCTTCACGAACGCCTAAGGCACACAATTGAGACAACAAGAATAACTGAGAGAAGAAAAGAAATTTACAACAAAAAGTTGGTCAAAGGAGAACTCTAAAGAGGCTAAAAACTCTCGGGGAGGGGTACATGAACAAACTCGATTACTTTACTAGATTGATTATTGAAGAAAACATCAAAGACACCAAAAAGCACCAATCATGCACCTAAGAAGCCATAGACGAGCACACACTGAAACGACTTTGCACACCTTATTTCCCAAGATCACACAAAACAATGATTTTACGAATTGATTAAAACTTTGCGATAGTCAATCAAAAATAGAAAACGAAAATAATCAAGGAACACTAGATTTAAAGTGGTTCGGCCTTTAAACTACACGGCTTGAAAATGTAAAATGTATCCACTATATGAAAATGATGTTTGTATAGAGAGACCAATAATGATAGAATATACAGAGGTACAACCTAACACATATAGAGGATATTAAACCCTAACACATACTCTTAAACTCTCACAAACACTTAAGAATACAAAAGAAAACCATGAAAAATAGTCACAAGATTGGAGATGAAACAGTACTGAGGAAATGAGAAATGAACGAGTGAACTCCAAAAAATCCTAGCTCTGGGTATAAATATATTGTGGTAAAATGAAGATATTACCCTTTAGCTTATCAGCCAATTTTGCACACCATGGGCCTAAAAAGATACATATACAAACAACCTAATACACATATTAGTAGCCCAAGAGCCCAATACACAATTAAATAAAAATCATGTATTAAACACATTTACCCCAATGTATTTATACAAGTTAACCACAAATTTCACATTTCAACCTTACTATAAATTTCATGCATTCTTCTAATCATAGTGGCATACAATAACAATCTCCATCTTGATACTATGCATTAAGTGGATACAATTTTATTTAGCCTTTCAACCTAATGCCTAAACATAAAACACCCTTACCAAACTCAAACAATGTTTAAATTTATCAAATAATGTTTAAATTTGGTTTGAGAAACTAGTTTTGTCTATAAAGATGCATGCGGGATTATCCTCAGTGGAGATTTTGTCAAGTTTAACTAAACCTTGTACAACAATGTAACTAATAAAATGCATTTGGATGTTAACAAGCTTAGATCTTGAATGAAACATGTGATGTTTTGACAAATTAATGACATATTGGTTATCAAAATATACAATATCAATAACATCTCATTTAATTATATCAAGTTGCCTTGTAAAGCAATTAATAAATTCAGCCTCAACTGTTAATAAAGCAATTATAGACTGTATGTTTTCTTTCCATGAGACTACATTTCCAAAAATAGTGAAAATATATCCTAACAATGACCTCTTTTTGTCTTTGTCTCCTGTAAAGTCAGAGTCAGTAAATCAACACACTAGAAGTACATCATAAGGATTTCTTTTAAACAATAAACCAGTGTTAATTGTGCCTTTTATATATTGTAGGATCCACTTTACTGCTTGTCAGTGAGCCTTACAAGGGTTAGACATATACCTACTAACCACACTCACAACCTATGCAATACCTAGTCTAGTACAAACTATCCAATACATAAATGACCTTACTGCATTAGAATATGGAACTTTGTTCATATATTTTTTTATCATCCTCAGTCACAGGGCAATCACTTATAGACAACTTAATATGATAACCCAATGGAACATTAACCAACTTGGAACCACTAATAGAAAATCTCTTTAAAACCTTTCCTAAGTAGGACTGTTGGGATAAATGCATATCATAATCTGTCCTACTTATTTCCATGCCTAAAATCCTTTTAGTAGGTCCCAAGTCTTTCATTTCAAACTCATTGCAAAGTTTAGACTTTAAGTTATCAAGTTTAGACTTATTCTTACAAGTAATTAACATGTCATTCATATACAAAAGTAAATAAACAAGATTTGAAATATTTTTCAACTTAAAGTAAACACAGTTATTAAAGTCACACCTATTAAATCCTGTTTTTAGCATAAATGTGTCAAAATGTTTATACCATTGTATAGGAACCTGTTTTAAACCATATAAAGTTTTTTTAAGCATACACACGAGATTTTTATTGCCAAGTTTAATAAATCCTTTAGGTTGCATCATATATATTCTCTCATCCTAATCACCATGCAAGAACGTTGTTTAACTCCATTTGTTCAAGTAATAAATTATGCTGAATAATCAAAGATAGTAGTATTCTTATGGAAGTGAATTTAACATCAGAAGAAAATATTTCATTAAAGTCTATCCCTTTATACCTAGCAGATTCAACACCTTTTATCCTTCATTTTTCTTGTACAACCATCGACAACCAAGCACTTTGATATTCTCAAGCTTATTAATCAAAATCTAAGTCATATTTTTATTTAATGAATTAATCTCATCATGCATTGCATTCTACCAATTAGAAGCATTAGATGAATCCATGGAATTAGTGTAGGATTTAGGTTCAAGTTCATCAATATCAGATGCAACAGATAAAGCATAAGTAATCAAGTCAATGTGTTTAGTATTAGATGCAATTAAGGAATTAGAATACCTTGAGATAGGCTTTATGGCCCTTTTGGACCTATCTTTGGCCAGAAGGTAGTCATTGAGTTCAGTGGAACTACCTAAAGGAATTGTTTGTTCCTCGGTAGTTCCTTTATCATCACTCGTATCTATTCTATCAGTGGTTATATCTTGGGATTGGGGTGGTGCAGGTACCTCCACCTCAACCTCAAAATTACAATCATTGGGAGATGTGGCACCTACCTCCACCTCAATTAAGTTGTCTTTATCAGTGTGTGAAGTAGGCTGATTAATTAAGTCACAGTAATATTTAGATTCACTAAAAATAACATTCCTACTTGTTATGCATTTTTTAAGAGAAGGACACCATAGTTTATACCCTTTAACACCCAAAGGATACCCAATGAAAACACACTTAAGGGATTTAGCTTGAACCTTACCTTGATTAACGTGACTATATGCAATGCATCCAAAAACCTTAAGGTTACAACTATCCACAATTTTACCAGTCCAAAGCTCCTCAAGTGTTTTAAATTCTAAGGCAGTGGAGGGACCCTTATTGATGAGATGGGTAGATGTGCTAATAGCCTCAGCCCAAAATTGTTTAGGCATACCTGATAGGGACAACATACACCTAACTCCCTCTAGAATGGTCATGTTCATTCTCTCTGCTACTCCATTTTGTTGGGGTGTACCAAGTATTGTCCTATGCCTCCTATTCCCTTGGTTTTTATAGAAAGTGTCAAAGAGTTCATTGTAGAATTATAATCCATTACCTGTCCTAAGTACTTTAACCTTACTACCATTTTGGTTTTCAAATAGGGCTTTCCACTGTTTAAAGGTATCAAACGCTTCATCTTTAGTCCTTAAAGTGTAGGTCCATACTCTTTTAGTATGGTCAACAATTAAGGAAAAAAAGTACTTATTACCACCTAAAGATTGTACTGTGACAGGCCCCCACAAATCAGAGTGTACATAATCAAGTGCATGTGTAGAAGTATATTGACCTTTAGTAAACTTAACCCTAGTTTTCTTACCAAATACACAATGTTCACAAAACTTTAAGGATCTTAAAGGTTCACTTCCTAAAACCCCTTGTTTATCCAACTCACTCACCCTTTCTCACTTACATGTCCAAACCTCCTATGCCATAAAGTAGCACTATCTAAGGAATGAACTACACTAGCCTTTCCCTTAGGTCCTAGAGTAGTACCTTACAACAAATACAAACCATTTACCGTTACAGCCTTAAAGATTACTAAGGAACCCTTAAGTACCTTCATAACTCCATTTCCTATTTTGAAAGAATTCTTAGAGGCATCTAAGGTACCTAATGATATCAAATTTCTCTTCAATTCAGGGACAAACCTCACATATTCTAAGATTCTAATGTACAATCTACTAAGGATAAGTTAACTAAGCCTATATCCTTTAACCTGACACTTATAGTTATCTCAAGAAGTACCTTACCACAGTCTACATCTTTTAATTAACTAAATCAGTGTCTAAAAGGAGTCATGTGATATATACAACCTGAATTTAAGGCCCAATCTATTTTTGACCTAGAGGAACTCACAGCTAGTGCTTCAGAACTCTCATAACCCTCAGAAACTAGGTTTGATTCATTATCAGTACTCAACTTTGATTTTTTTGGTTTCTTACCCTTCCTTAGAAGAAATTCAATTCTATAGTGGTAATCTTTCTTACAAAGATAGCATTTAACATGTTTCTTTGACCTTGACTTATATTTGTTTTTGGACTTTTCTCTATAACTCTTTTCTCTTTTCTCAGTCTTACCCCTAACTAGAAGACCCTCACTAGCAACATTTTTATCTTTTATTTCTAAGTCTTTAGACCTAAGATTTGAAGTAACTAGGTCAAGTGACAAATTATCTCTACCATACATAATGCCAAATTTAACTTATTTATATTTATCAAGCACAGAATTTAACAAAATTATTGCTTGTGTTTCATCTTCTACTTTATGATCAATATCATCCAAGTCAGTAATAAGTCTTTTAAAATCATCAAGGTTCTTGGATGAGTCCATTTAAAAGAGTAAAAACAATGTTCAAGATGAACTTTGCAAAGTAAGGAAGTCAAGTTTAGAGAAGACCTTTTTAGTAGTTGTGTCCTTAGAAACTTCTCTGAGTACCTTATCAGTCAGATTCAATAATATGGTCGAGTATGCCTTTTTCTCTATCTTTTTCTTATCAGCTTCGGAGGCCTTTTCAGACAAACCATCGGCATCGACAACACCATACACGTCTTGTTGAACCAAGAGTGCCTTCATTTTCTTTTGCCACAAAACTTAGTCACATGTACCATCAAATAGTGTTATTTTGTACTGTATATTCATTGCTAATGAAATAAAGAATAAATAGAGGAGAAAAGTTGAGAAAACCCCTTGAATATGTTGTTGAAGATGAAAGGTCTAGTCCTTCGAAGGAACTTAGAAAACCTTAGAAACCCTCGGTCTCTAACTCACCCATGAAACCCAACACAGAACCAGAATTTGAAGGAATCAAGAAACCCTAGGTTTCCCAATCACTCAAAAATCTGCTCAAAAATTAATATATGAGGATTCAGTGAGTTTGGTACATTTTGATAATAGTTCGAGCGCCAAACAACACATAAACCTCTCTCTAATACCACTTCGTACACCTTATTTCTCAAGAACACACAAAATAATGATTTTACAAACTAATTAAAACTTTGCGATAATCAATCAGCCATTCATTTATCAAAACATCCAATATTTCATTCAATATCTAAGCATGTTGACATTAAAATGCATTTTATTAGGGACATTGTTGCACAAGGTTATCTACTAACAAAACCAGTTCCTTAAACCAAATTTAAAGGTTGTTTGAGATGCATGAACACAAGCCAAATGCAAGCTCTCAAACCAAGCTTAGAACAAATTCAGAGAACACAGCTCATGAAGAAAAAAAATACCATAAAGATCAACCAAACGCCTTAAAGCCTCATCACTGGCACTGAATCTTCCTCCAAAATATGAAATTGAAATCCAAACAGATTAGCCTTGGAACAAAGATCTTCAAACGTTGTTAGAACGAACAAATGGAAAAAAAAAAAAAAAAAAGAGGATCAGTGAGAACTAGTTGAGTAATCAGTTAAATCTAGGCAAAAATTATCAAGAATTGATGCAAATTAATGGAAGATTTTGAAAACATAGGCAAAGAAAAGGAGCCCTAGCAGAGCTTGTTTTCGTTAGGTCATGCTATTTCCTTATCAATTATGTTAATCAAAACATCTTTTTGAAAGATTTTTTTTTTTTGTTAAGACTTTTTGAAAGGATTTATTTAAGATAATCTCACGTTTAAATTTTATTTTCTAAAAATAATTATTTAAATAACACCAATCATGTAGCAATGGATATCTATAAAACGTGATAGACCCAATAATTCCATTAGGTTTTTACAAGACAATGGAGTTGACTCATTAGGTTTTCACAATAATTCCATTAGGTTTTTACAAGACAATGGAGTTGACTCATTAGGTTTTCACAATAATTCCATTAGGTTTTCACAATGGAGTTGACCCAATAATTCCATTAGGTTTTCACAAGACAATGGAGTTGACTCATGTATATTTATTTGCTACTAATTTTTAATAATTTCTTCCTCAAACATGATCACTTAGCTCCTTAAAATCCACATCAGTCTTCTATGGCTAGCTCCCATTGAACTTTAATTTCAAGGGTCCTCCACATGCAAGGTCTTCTATGTTCAACCTCCGAGCCTACATCACTACAAGGTTAGAAAATTTATTTTAAACTGACGAAGACTATAATCATAGGCTCTAATATTATTTGATAGATCTAATAGCTTTTATCCTAAAAAATTTACTTATTAGGTGGGGTTAATTTATGTGCTTATAAACCCATACTCTAATTATTATTTTATTAATAAGAGACTTATTTGCTACAACTTTCTAACAAGTCCAATTTATACTAGAAATTTAGAAAAATTGTTATTTTAAAGCATAATTTTAATATGAAAAAAATATACGCAATGATAATATTACTCTCACATTTCAACATTGGGTATCATATATTTGCCAAAACCAAATTTACAATATCACCTTCTATGCATATTGGACACCGGGGTGGTAACCTTCTGAAGTATGAATTTTTTACAGATGGGATAAATGAAAGTAGGTTAGACGAATACACACTAAATCCCATCAAATTTTCGAACTCAAAATTTTCTCCTTTTTTATTATATATATTTACGTTAAAAAATACAATAATATAATTAAAAATATATTTTATTTTAATCTTTTAACACCTATCAAAAAATAAATTTAATTGTATCTATAACTTATATTTAACATTTAATACTTATTAAATATAATTTTAAATTTATTTTATTTTTTAACATAAATTTTGTTAATTTAAAACATAAAATAAATAATCAAATATATATTTATTTGTTAGTAGAAAATACTCTGACACCTACAAATTTTCTAAAATTTCGATGGAGAAGACTCATCCGGCCAAAAAAATGTTTAGCACAGAAATAGGGATCTCAAAATCAACCTTGCTTGCCACGTTGACGTTATTAACCGTTCACTTATGACTAGAAAATTGTGAGTATGTATTTTTTTTTTTCTTTTACGGTATGTTATTTGATGTACGAATTACACTACATAACATATATAATTAAACAATATGTGATATAAAAAATGAATATAAGAATAATACCAAGATTTAAACTTATGCATGAGGCATTATACATTCATTACTAGACTATAAATTATTTATCTTTTAGAATATATTGACTCATGTACACTAAATTACACTTACATAATTTTTTTAACAAAAAAAAAAAACTTACTCAACTTTAATTAAGTTTTAATTTCAATATTAATGACTAATCTAAAGCAAATAACACAACAACAACAATAATAATAATAATACTTACAATTGCAATATCTTCTATTTGGGTTCAGATCTCCCTCTTGCATATTGCGAAAATAGATTAATATGTTGAAACAACCAACATATTCATACTATGAAGTATATATATCTTAATTCATGCAAATATTGTGCAATTTATTTTATTTTATTTTATTTTAAGTCTCATGATGATTGATATTGTTATCCCAAAGGCACAAACAAATACAAATTCCTTAACAAAATCAAATTTAATTTTGTATGTGTATATAATATTTAAATTAATAAATTTAAATTTTTTAGTTAGTACCTAATAAAGTTATAATATACATATATTTTAGTGAAGTACAATAAAAGTGTTAAGTTCAAGAACATTATTATAATTTAATCACATTATAAATTAATAATATTTATTTTAAAGTCAAATCAGATTTTAGAAATATTTAAAATACAAAAATGAGAAAAATAGATATAGATATAATTCAATTTAGTGGATAATTTTTCCTCAAGCTTTATTTTCAACATTATAATTTAGGTCAATAGTTTTTTTATAGTTTAGTGATTTAAAACCGATTTGAGGGTCTTATTTTTCATTCCTTTCAAATAAGAAGTTTGGATCATTTCAGCGTTTTTATGTGGAGAAATATTTTGTTTTTTTTAAACATATAGTTAAACATATGCACAAACACTTTATATAAAGAATTTGAAGGCCAAAAAAAAAGTTGTACTATAAGAAAAATTATATTATTTTTAATTTTTTATTTGTATCAATTGCATATTATTATTTTTAATTAAATAATTATTTAAAAAATTAATTTTAAAGACAAAGCACATGCATCGCACATGCCTCCAAACCTACTAAGATAAAGAAAAGGGTAAATATCAATTAGAACCTCAAAGTTTGCCTATATATCATAGAAGTCCCAAATATTTTACTTCATATCAAACAACTACCCTAAAGCATTTCTTAGTTTCAAATAAGTCCCAAGTAAGATTAAAAAAATTAAAGATAAAAGAATTTAAATAAAATCAAAATAAAAATCCTAATTTTTAAATGAAATAATAAACATAAGTCAAATTGAACTTAACAAAATGTACTCTAGGAGTTCCAATTCTATTTGTTTGATTTTTATGTTTTATATTAAACTTTCATAATTATTTTAAAAATAAATGGGGTTCAAATTGCATTTTTAATATATAAAAAAATTAAATACTAATTTTATTAATTTTATCTAAATAAAATAATTTTGACATTGAGGAAAGTTACCAAAAATAAAGAATAAATAGCATAAAGTTGTTTATTATTTGTTTATTTTAAATTGTGCCAATATTCTATCAAAAATATTTGTCCTTTTTTTTTTTTGAAAGTAAAAAAAAATAAACTGGTTGTTTAATATAATAAAGATTTTTATTAATAAGAATTAATTAAATTATATATTTATAATATATATTAAATTATAATAAATTGAGTTATTCTATAATAAAACACCATTTTGTTTGGCCAAGACGCGTGGATATAGCGTAAGGTGCGTGCGTCGTAAAGAGTGGAAGTTGGTAGCTGGAAACAGCTAGGAGTAGACTAGGGACGATGTTGTATACTTGTATTGGATGAATTGGACTGACGTGAACAAGATTGGATGAGTCAACGGTGATTAGCATTGAGTTTACGCAGTCGGTGCCCGCAACGCAATGCGCGTATATTTTTATGCGGAGAAATATTTTGATTTTTTTTATGAGAAGTTTGGATCATTTCAGCGTTTTCGCCTGCAATGTTGGTGGAATTCTCATTCATGATGCCGCCCACCCCCCCGCCGTCCAAATTAAAGAAAAGATATTCCCAGAAAAGAAATGGAAAAAATGTGATGGAAGGATCCTATTATTGATTCATTTTTTAAATCATATCACTTAAAACTTTTGTTAATTTTTAAAAATTATTTTTTTAATATATTATATAAAATTTTCTATTTTATTGCTAACATCTATTGGTTCTAAAAATAATTAAATAATTAATTAAATTTAAAAGAAATACTTTTAAATTTCTTGATAACGACTTCAAAAAATAAAATTTTTATTTTTTAATGTACTTAATATGATAAAAAAAATTATCATTCTTATAATTAAAAAACTAATTATCATTCTACAAATAACTAAGTTTTTATAATAATTGGATAGTTTATTATAAAATAAAATAATTATAATTTATCCAAGCCAATTAATCCATAAATATTAATTTCTTATATACTTTTTAGAATTCTAAATTTTATAAATTATTTTAACTTTTTAAATTTATCATTAATTTCATTATAGGTGTTAAAAATTTTTTATTTTTTTTATCATTACATCTAAAATATATATGATTAAATTTAATTAAAAAAATGATATTTATCCATTTTTAGTAAATAAAAAAATTAAAAGATATACATATGATCATTTGGGATAAGTAATAAAAATTCATTTATTGTATGAATTTTAATTATATTTACTTAATTTGTAAGCACATGTATATATATTTATAATTTTATGCTCATATATTTTTAGAAAAATTATTAAAAATAACTCCCCCTAAAACTTATAACAATAAAATTAGCACTCCAATAATATTGAACGTTTAACATTGAACATATAACATTGAATTGGTCTAAATTATTGTAACTTAATTTGAATGGCATTCAATGGATGAACATTTAAAAAAATAATGTAAAATTATTTTTTCATTATGAAAATATATGATTTGAATATAAGAAATGCTATTTTTGTTATTATAATTTTTTAGAGTACTATTTTTGTTGTTTTTCCTATTTTTTATTTTAATTTTTATATATTGATTTTATTATAAGAAAATAAAAATGATCATTTTTTTTAATATAATTTATTATTTAATGTTAAAAATAAGAGATGAAATTTTTTTATCTTTTATGCCCTTCAACGATAAATATATTACGAAAATGTTATTAAATAATCGTTATATTTAACATTTGATAAAATTAAAGGGTATCTTTGAATGGTGAAGTGTACTCTAACTATCAATGAATTCACACATATAATATAATTCAATTATAAATTAATTTATTTTTAAATTATATTTTCTGATGTATTCATTATCTTTTAATGAAAAAATTAAAAGACTGCTAAAATAATAAATTCTATGTGAAAGAGAAAGTTAAAATTCTCTTAAGTATTATTATTATTATTATTATTATTGTTTATTGTTTAAATTATATGCAGTGTAAAATATATTTGGTTCTATTTATTAACAATCTTTTAGTGAGTGAATTGAAAGAAAAATCTATGACCTACTAAAATAATTGATTCTATGTGATTATATTTAAAATTTATAAATTCTCTCTTAATTAAAATTTAAATAAAAAAAATAAAATACTCATGAATATTATTATAATTGTTTATTATTACAGAATTAAAATAGAATATTAAACATCTTATAAGTATGTGTTCAAATTTAAATTTTTTTAAAATTATATTTAATTTAAAAACAATTAATTATATGTATTAACTATCTTTTAATGAGAGAGTTAGGACAAATTTTAAGACTCCTAAAATAATTTATCATATGTAAATAAATTTAAAATTTATGAATTCTTTCGGTGAAAATTTAAATGGGGAGAATCAAAACACTCACGAGCATTATAATAATTATTTATTATTATATAATTAAAAGTAAAAGTTAAAAGTCTTCTAAATATGTGTTAGATTTTGATTTATTTTTTAAATTATATTTAGTGTAAAAAATAATTGATTTTATGTATTAATTATATTTTATTTGGAGAATGATAAAAATCAAATGATTTCTAAAATAATTAGTTATATGTGCTCTCTTAATGAAAATTAAAATACTCATGAACATTATAATATATGTCTATTATTAAATAATTAAAAGAAGAAAAAAAAATCTCCTAAATGTTTTTTAAATTATATTTACCGTAAAAATAATGAATGATACATATTAATTATCTTTCACTGTAAAAATTAAAACTTAAAGACTTAAAATTATTGATTCTATGTCAAATAGTTAATAAAAAATTTAAGTGTATCATATAATTACCTTTCACATGGCCAGATTCATAAATAAATCCCCACTGTTTCTCTCTTCTTCTTTTTTCTTTTCGTTCTCTTCTTTTCCCTCTTCTCTTCTTCCTTTTTCTTTTTTTCCTTCTCTTCTTCTTCCCTACACTTTTTTTTCCTTTCTCTTTTTTTTTTCCCCCTCTCTTTTGTTTTATTCTTTTCACTTTTTTATAGTATTTATTTCAAACATATTTTTTGTAGTATATGTTGATGTCTTTTTTTCTGTTTAATTAAATATATGTATTTTTTATGTATAATTAAACATATATATATATTTTATAATTCAATCTTTTTTACTTTAAGAAAAGTGGGAGCTATCTTTGAAAAACACACATGTTTATATCGAGAAAAAATCATATATTGCATAATATAAAAAAAAAAAAATGTGACATCGTATGTATCACTTCAAAAAAAGAACATATATGTTAAATACTAAAAAAGAATATATGTGTCATATACTAAAAAAAAAACGTACGTGTCTAAAAAAAGAACGTACGTACAATTTACCAAAAAATACATAAATATATCAAAAAAGAGCAAGGTAGGAGTTATTTTTGAAACAATAAGAGTGTTATGTAAAAATTGGAGGGTAATAAAATCCATAGATATCTTTTAGTATTTGAAATAGATTTAAAATTTAAAATTTCACTTTTAATTTAAATTTAAAAAGGTAAAACCAAAATAATAATGAGCATTATTATAGTTTTCTATTAGATAATTGAAATAAAAATTAAAAAGACTTTTAAATATGTGTTAAATTAGTTTCATTAAAAAAATTGCAATACACATAATGTGATTAAAAAAGTTATAAAAAGAGATACTCTACTTTTATTTACTTCTATACCTTCACATTACTTCCGGTAGGTCCAAAATTTTAATACTTTTCACATTTTTTTTTTCCTAATTTTGAAAGTTATGTATGTCTAATGTAGAATGCCCTTTTTAGTGAAGTCCCACGTAGATAAGCACATTTTGTTGAAAGTGTAATGCTAAAGTCCCACATAGAAATTTTATGATCCATTCTAATGACCTTAAGGCTATAAATAGCCAAGCCCTTTACTTGTACAAGGCATCCAAGCAAATAAACATATTTCTTCTATGAAGAAAGTTCTCTCTTGTTTCTTTCTTTAATATATTTGTATTCCTAATTGTTTAGGAATTTTTTTTTTCTTTCTTCCGTTTGGAGATTGTAGTTCTCTTATTCATGAGGTAGAGGAATATCTATAGGCTAATCTTACTCTAAAATTGCTAGAGTGCTTGTAGTTCTCTTATTCATGAGGTTCAGGAATATCTCTAGGCTAGTCCTACTCTAAAATTGCTAAAGTGCTTGACTAGAGATAAGAGTATTATAGCTAGATTAATCCTACTCTAGAATTACTAAAGTGCTTGACTAGAGATAAGAGTATTATAGCTAGATTAATCCTACTCTAGAATTACTAGAGTGTTGTTTAGTTAAGTAACATTGCTAGGCTAGTACTATTCTAGATTTGCTAGAGTGCTTGCCTAGATAATAGTTTCCTTGTGAGGTATTAATATATATCTCAGATACAAGCAAAATGATGCTAAAATAATAATTTTTTGTTATGTTTTAGTTTAAAATGTCTAATGTAACTATGCATGTAAATATATAGTTATTTTGATAAATGTGAAAGTGTTTTGTGCGATAAATTAAGTTTCATTTATTTAGATAAATTTCAAAGTTGCAAAAATAATTAAATATCATTATTATTGCTGGTGGTTTTATATATCTTAGTATGAAATTAATCATAGAATATATTTTATCTTTTACATTATGTTTAATTTCATTACTTAGATTTTTTTTTGTCAATAAAAAAATTCATTACTTCTATTGATGAGAAAAAAATTCACTATACTTTGGTTTTAAATTTAAGATTTAATTATTAAACATATTTTTTAATAAAAAAGTCCTATTAATTAAAAAAATATGTAATTAACAAATTTTGTTATTTTAGGTCAATTTGAATTAGCTCGTTCGTTTTTTGTTTGGATTTGAACTGACATTTATTAATTCAAATTAAATTTAAATTGAGCTAAGATTAGACTGAGCTAATTTTGAGCCAACCTAAATTAGACTAATCTATACAAATTATCAAGCCTACTACTATAATCATACCAAACACAAAATAAGCAATTACAATGAAAATACCATAAATTTTAAAATAATCAATTTCAAAATAAATCCATATGAACTTTTAATGAATTGGACCTGTTGAATCCAATTAATAACGAATTTATTTGGTTAAAAAAGTATTAATGCCTTATTTTATTTTATTTTATTACTAATTAATGGATTAAAATTAAATACATTGATCGTCATTCTAAACAACATAAACAAACTACTCCCAATTTTCAATTAGAATAATTTAGTCTTTATTATAATTTGAATGTCAAATCTTAAATATAATATTATCTCTCTTATAATAAGATGTATTTTAAATAAATATTTATCTCTATTGTATCATAAATTTTGTATATAATCAGAGATTTAATCTCTATCATATCTTAGATTTAAAATTCATATTGTATCTTGCAAACCTAATAAGTAGGACATTTAATAGTATATTGTAAATATAACAATCAATGAAAATTATTTTTTCTATTTTCTCTCTACTCTTCTGCTCATGTTTTTATTTAATTTTATAACATGTTATTAACATAATTATTTATTCCAAAATTGTGATTTTATACATGTGAAATGACATTACCATAATATACCACAAATTTTTTGTAATATAATGTCAGACCACAAAATTTAGATGTTCTTGAATTTTTTTATTCTTTATGATTAAACTCAAATTGTATTTTATTTCTTGATCAATTTAATTGAATATTATAATCAATAATAGTTATGATTTATTTGCCTTTTAAATTTGTTAAGTTGTTTGGTTTATATATTAATATCTATATATATTTATTTTATAGTGCTCAATAATTTTAGATATCATATCATAAGAAACCAACAAACTCTAGAAATCATATACTACATCTCGCTGGGAAGCTAACAAACTCTTGATTCTAATTTTAAAAACGAAGCAATACCTGATCATAGCCAAGGATTGGTACAGTTCAAAAATTTTAATTTATACATCCTTGTTCATCAATGATTCTCTTGTCTAAAAACTAATTTGCATATTCGACAGGATATATAATATCACTGTGTATAATCTACATATAGCATATAATATATGACCTATATGGGTAATAGAGTAATACACGATTTAGGCATCATATATTATTACAATTCATTTTGAACTTTTTGAAATTTACTAGCCAATGAAATCATATAGTACAAATTAATTTCTAAACAAAATTTCATGCTAACATGTGAGAACGGAGATGGTAATTTTTTAATTTTATGATACCTATGATTTTGAATAGGATTGCATTTGTTATTTTTCTATATTGGTTTAAAATGCTAAATTCATAATTGAGCCAATATATATATATGAAATTTTTTTTTGATATTCATGTTAATATCATGCTTATTTTATATATATTTTTTGGTGTATTAAGAGTTTGACTTCTTTTTATTTATCTATAAAATTGAAATTTGCTTGTGAATCTTATGCTATTGTCTTTTATGATCACACGAAACTAAATTTTGTATGAAATTAAATATCATTTGTGATTCGTTTGGATAATGATCATAACTGCATTTGATACGATAGAGATAGACTGTTTAGTCTTTTAAAGCTAGCAAATCTTAGGCAGAAATTCTTTATTAAAAGTAGTGGACTTTGACTACCTTTAATTCCTTTATTGAACATCTAACCCTTGGATTACAAGAATTAATTTTCGAAAACTTATACATCATTTTCAAAATTTTATTTATGGCTTTAAATAAAAATGCATTTGCTAACATTTATGAACTTTAAATTTTAGGTTTGAAAAAATATTTGAGTAAATAGAATATAGATTTCTATTTGCCTTCTATGTCGAAAAACCTATATGTATGCAGTGGTTTTAATTTCGACATTATGGTGATTAATCCTTGACTATGGTTTGATTGGTGTTCATAATGATGCCTACTAATTGCATATTATTATAATTGAAAATAGAAGCCATGAAAATGAAACTAGAACAATTCTTGAAGAATACGGAATCACTGAATCCTTACCGAATTTTTGGATATGTGTGAATTTGATTATTTTAAGCAAATAATAATCAATATATAAAAGATCAACTAATTTATATGGATCTCTAACTAAGATATATTGGAGCTAATATTTAATTATGAGTATATTAGTTATTGATATTTGAATATGTGGATAATAATTAATATATATCTATATATTGGTTCACAGCATGAGCATGTTTGTGAAAAATAGTTATCTTTTAATTATTTATTCAATATTATTTTTGAATCGATTATTGAATTTAAATTGTTAAATTATTTTTTATTATAACTTAGTAAATGATTAATATATTTAACTCATGTTTTATATCTAACAACTTCTAACATTTTATCTTCTTTTTGAAACAAAATTTAAATTTTAAGGAGACTAGTTCCCTATGATCAATTATGTGATAGCATAAAAAGCAAGATCTAAAGGAGTTATGTTTAGGATGTCTAGGATACTAGATCTTGAAAGTCTTAGTGTCACTAGTTTTTCTTGAATACGTTGTTATGTCTAAGAGGGTAATTTTTAAGGAGATATAGCCCCACCATTCTTTTCTGGGAGTATTCTTGATGAATACTAATTATGTTGCTACACTGTTGTTATTATTATGGTACAGTATTCCCTAAAATTTACATACATAAAAAAAAGGATTAAATTATTCTCTTGAAAGTGTGAAAATAATATTTTACAGTTGTATATATGTCATTTATTGAGAGTTCACATGCTACGATGCTAACATAAATATATAATAAAGTATATTCAATGCTTGATATATGCTATTAAGTAGAAAAATTGAGAGAAAAATTGACTTGATAAAATATTATATATGTTATTTTATGAGTAAAATTTTCTATTAAAGTAGCAATAAAATAACCTCTATATAAACAGTACATGCCCTATATATGACTATAAATATAAGAGCATTTTGATCATATCATTTTTAGAAGTGAATATTATTTGATGATTATGTGCATGACTTGAACTATTATATTTATATTAACATTGTAGTTGTTACGATCTTTATCATATTATTAAAATCGAAACCTCATATAGGCAAATAAAACTTATTTTGAAGTTGTTATGTTATGATATATTTGAACTTCAATTTTATAATGGATCATAAGCTTCAACAAAAGTAGAATAAGAGAATATTAATTAAAATTCAATGCCTTATCAACATTATCCAGTATATATCCCCTTTTGATATTGATATATAATAATCAACCATAAAATTATGGATGAAGAAATGTAAAGTAAGCTTGTAATTATTTTCTATTAATTAACATGGTAAACAATTATGTGTCTCAAAGACAATACAATAATAATCATTATTTTTGAATGATATATTTTATGAATTTCCACAAGTTCATAAATAACCTAATTAAAGGTTTTGAAGAATGTATGATAAATTATATTATATATAATTGTGCTTAAATTCTTCAAAATTGAGAAATTTTTTTTATTATTTTAAATATATTTTGCAATAATAATATTCGAGTCTACAAGTAAAATATAATTATTTTATATCTTATGTCTCATTTATGAGCTTAAACTTAAAAAAAAAAAAAAAAATTAAAAGACCAATCATATAATTAAAATTACATAGATAATATATATATTAATTTAAAGTATAATATCACAAATATATGATTAGAAATCAATATTTACATGGACGGAGCACTTCAAAGACTTGAATAGGCCTGGGCCCCCAAATATTTTTTTTTCCTTCAATTTTTTTCTTTTTGATTGTAAGAAAACGAAAAAAAAAAAAACAAACAAACAAACAGTTATGTATTAGCAGGCCCACATTATTACTTATTAGATCAAGGGTTTCACTCTTTTTCATTGTCACTCCCACTTTTTTCTTTGCAGTTGACGGGCCGCAGCTTTCAACTTTGCTAGCTTGTTTAATTTGGTGTCTTTTTTATTCTCAAGTCTTCAAATTCATAAATCATTTTTCATAAATCATTTTATCACTCGTAAGTATTTAAATACTTAATTTTTATATAAAAATAATTAATTATTAATAAATAATATAAAAAATTAATAAAATAATCATTGCAACAATATCTTCATTGACTATAATATTCAAAAAATATTCAGATTTATTTTATATTTAATATATATTTCATTTATTAATATTTTATTGGTATATTTTTTTTTATAAAATTTATATTTTTTGTAGTAAAATTAATTACTTCAAAATATTGCAAGAATCATTTATTAGGCAAAAGATACAATAATTGAAAACGTGTGTCTTTTCTTTCTTTTTGTTTATTGTCAAACTATATAGGATATATTAAATTTATGGGTTATATGCTGTCATGACCCCCTATTTATTAAAAATCTGATATGACCCCCTCCACTTGATTTTTTTACATATTATGACAAAAATGTCCTTAATAACCCCTCAGTTGGACGACTGTCCAACTCACCTCAACAGAGTTGGACATGTGTCTAACTGAAAACCAGAGGAGTATATTTTAGAGGACACATATGTCCACTCGCCGGAGCTCAGTTGGACACATGTCCAACTAGACTGCCCAGAATAACCCCTTAGTTGGACGTATGTCCAACTCACCTCAACAGAGTTGGACATGTGTCCAACTGAAAACCAGAGGAGTATATTTTAGAGGACACATATGTCCACTCGCCGGAGCTCAGTTGGACAGTCGTCCAACTAATCAAATTTTGACCGGCCGGCGACCCCACTCGCCGGAGCCGAGTTGGACATATGTCCAACTAGACTGCCCAGAATAACCCCTCAGTTGGACGTATGTCAAACTGGCACAACAGGATTAACAGCTGCAGTAGTTCCTAACGTCCCTAACAAATTACTCAGTCCCAAACCAGTACCTTGAGTAGCAAGCAATGCAGTCAGTGCTTGACCAAGAGCTGGGTTCAGTGCCGCCTGAGCAGCAGCGGCAGGGTTTTGGTTAAACCCAATACCTGGTCCAGCAGCTGCTCGAGAGCTCTACGCGCCGCAGAACGCGTTTTGAAGAGGATAAAGCCATAACCCTTTGATTTTCCCGAGACCTTATCGCACACTGCCTTACAATCCTCAATATCACCATACTGTTTGAACGTGTTTATCAGGGTTTCTGCTGTAGTGTCCCAACCAAGTCCGTGAACAAAGATCTTACGATGCATGGTATCCTCATCTGCAACCTTTCGAATCCGATCCGCAACATCGCGGTGCTTATTCGCTGCTTCTCGGAGTAGATTAACAAGCTGGTCCTTGTTAAAAGGTTCTAAAAGCTTCGCAATCGGCTCTTCGTCTCCCTCATCTGATCCGTTGTTAGGATTCTGGCTTTTATTACCTTCTTCCTCATCTTTTGAATCGTCTTCTTCGTCTTCTTCATCATCTTCGTATTCCTCTTCTTCAAAGTCGTCCTCTTATTCATGTAGAAAGGGTAAAAGTGGAATTATATACTTTGTGCAAGTGGGGGGTCTAATTGAGAATGAAAACAGTAACAAGGGGTCATAAGAGCCTATTTCCCTAAATTTATAGATTTATGAATAAAATTAAAATATTAGGAAAAAAAAAAAAGTTTCTATCTTGGTTAGATATGAATACTCAAAAAAATTATTTTACTTATTTTACAGATAAAAAAGATTGATGATTTTTTTTAAAAGATTTGATAAAAGAAGTATATAAGTTAATAAAAAATTACCTAAACATGATACTAATATTTCAAAGATCGTCCTACAAAATTACCACGAATTGAAATAAATGATAATTATGATATTTTAAAACGTGATCTAAGAAAACGTAAGCAAATATGGGAATATCATGTGGATGAACATGACAAAGTTAGACTAGCTTACATAAAATTTGGTTCATATTAACCTAAACTTTCAGAATATGATTACTCTGATTTTGGAGATCAATATCGTAGCTTTCAAATTTATGGTTTCATTTATCTCCTTTAGGTTAGAATATTTTCCTGAAAAAAATGTTTTGTTTACCATGTTACCTCTTCAATACACCATCTGGTCATTCTGGACATAAATCATTCACAATTAATGAACTTAAAAATTAGAAGAAGGTTAGAGATGAAAAAAATTGTGCTTTTTTGAATCATATTGATAAAAATTCTAATTCTCACCACAAATATGCTAAGAATAAAGTACGAGATTTATTAAATCAATCTAGATACATGCCAAATGTGGTTGTTAAATATAATTCTCTGCAACTTTTATATAATTGATTGCGAGTTAAGACCTCAATTGAACAAGTCTAATGGCTAGCATTTCAAGGTTTCTGCTTTTAGAGGCGACGATGAAAGCAAACATTCAAGCAATTGTGAAAATTTTATTGAACTTCTGAAACATGTAGCTACATATGATGAGCATATTACAAGAGTGGTCTTAAATAAAGTTTAAAAAAGTACCTCTTACACATCCACAGATTCAAAAAGAAATTATAAATAATTTTTCTAACAAAGTGAAAGATAATTTGTGATGAGATTGGTGATGAAAATTTTTGTATAATAGTTGATGAAGCTCGTAATGAGTCAAAGAAAGAACAAATGTCTATGGTTTTGAGATTTGTTGATAAAGAAGGTTTTATACTAGAACTTTTTTTGGAGTAACACATGTTCTTGATACTTTAGCTTCTACTTTGCAAAAAGCAATATATATGATATTTTCTAATCATGGCTTAGATATTAAAAAAATTTGAGGACAAGGATATGATGGGGCAAATAACATAAGAGGTGAATGGCATGGCTTACAAGCTTTGATAAAAAAAGATTCTCCTTATGCATACTATATTCATTGTTTAGCTCATCAATTACAATTGACATTAGTAGCAACTTCTAAAAAATTCCTTCATGTTCATCATTTTTTTAATAAGTTGGCATTAGATATAAATATTGTGGGTGCTTTATGTAAGCGTCATGATGAACTTAGACGTTCCCATGCTGAAGAAATTGAATACTTGCTAGCCATTGATGAACTTGAGAGCAGTAGAGGACTTAACCAAATCGAAACTTTACAAAAAGTGGGTGAAACGCATTGGAGCGCTCACTTAAAGTCAATTTCTAGCCTAATAAAAATGTTTTGTGCAACATATACAGTTCTTTTAAACATTATTGATGAAGGAACAATATCTTCGCAACGAGTAAAAGCAAATGCAGCTTATGAAATATTAGTGTCATATGATTTTATTTTTATAATGCATCTTAAAAAAGAAGTTATAGAAATAACTGATAAGCTATGTCAAGCTTTGTAGCATCAATCTCAGGATATTCTAAATGCCATGAAACTTATTTCAAGTACGAAATTTCTCATTCAAAATTTGAGAAATAATAGATGAGCTAAGTTACTTGACAAGGTGAACTCATTTTGTAAGGCACGTGATATTGATATGCTAAATATGAGTACTCTTTAAGTTGCTAGGAGAGGTAGAGCACGTAGATATTCTGGATGCCATGAAACTTATTTCAAGTACGAAATTTCTCTCATTCAAAATTTGAGAAATAATGGATGAGATAAGTTACTTGACAAGGTGAACTCATTTTGTAAGGCACATGATATTGATATGCTAAATATGAGTGCTCTTTTTGTTGCTAGGAGAGGTAGAGCACGTCATCAAGAAAGTAATTTTACAGTTGAGCAATTTTATCCAATAAATACTTTCTATGCTACAATTGATTCTCAACTACAAGAATTAAATAGTTGATTTAGTGAGAAATCAATGGAGTTACTTATTCTTAGTTCGGCTTTGGATCCCCGTGAAGGGTGTTATTTTTTTTAGAGTTAATGACATTTGCCAATTGATAGAAAACTTTTATCCAACTGACTTTTCAGAGTTTGAGAAGAAACATTTGAGACTAGAGCTCCAACTTTATGAGCATGATGTAGTGCAAGGTGCAAACTTTAAAAAATTATCAAATATTTTTGAATTATGTGAATAGTTAGTCAGAGAGAAAATCAACAATATATCCTCTCATTTATAGGGTAATTGTTTTAGTTCTTATCGTTCCAGTTTCTACTGCAACTACTGAACAGTCATTTGTAACTATGCATATAATCAAGAACAGACTTTGCAACAAAATGGAAGATGAGTTTTTTAATGATTTGTTGATGATGTATATTGAGAAGATCGCAGAAAAATTTTCAATTGAATCAATTATTGATGATTTTCGAGATCTAAAGGAGTGTCGAGTATTATTTTAAATATTTTTCATTAAATATTTTAATAAGTTTGACAAACTTGTGTGATGATTAATTTTAACATATTTTAAAATTTTGATATATTAATATAATTTATTGTTATTATTATTAATAATTTTTGTTGGCCCCCTTCAATTTTTAAGCTAATTTCGTTCCTGAATATTTAAAATTTTTATTTTAATTTATATCATAAATATAAAATATTTTTTTATGGATAAAATGTTAAATAATTATTATGACTAAAATAAGTAATAAAAAATCAAAATTAGTTCATTATAAAATAGAAAATTAAATGGTTGTGGAGCAAAGTTCAAAGTGACAATATATGTTACATGTTTCAAAAGAAAAATGAACTCATTATATAAGATAATAGTTGATAGAAAATCTCAGGCTTCTGAAAAATCATTTATTATGAAAGTAATATTGTCAGCCTTATTATTAAAACATGATATATTTTGAATTCAGTTTAACTCACAAATTTATTATTAAAATTTATTAATTGCAACTTATATTAGTAGCAAAATAAAGTTGCATTATTTTTATTGCACTGACTCAACACATTGAGATGAGCTCATTAATAAATTTAAACACATATATTTTGAGTTTTATTTATATTGAATATATTGGGCCATTTGAAGGGTAAACAAGCTTTTTAAATAATTTTGACACTATTAGGAGGTGAGAAAAAAAATGACTTAAAATGCATCCATTTTATGAAATATAAAGTTCAAAAAATTATTCGATAATAGAGTAATATATTTTTTTTATGCATTTAAATAATGAAAAATTTAGTTGTAAAATATTCGAGCAATTATTGAAGTCTATATAAGACAATGAAATGAAAGAGCAATAAACAATCATAATTTATTTAAAGCTTGCTAATTATTTTGGTGCAAAAAATAATATAATTATTATTAGAATAAAAGAAGCTAACACTCCAAGAAATGATATCAAAAAAGATTATAATAATTATTAATTTTTTTAAAGTATCAGGTACTTGATATAAAATGATATCATGTTAATTATGGGAGGAGTAAAATATTAGTATATTAATATTGTAAAATATATTTTCTTTCATATCTCTCTTTAATAAGCAAGAGGTGATAATGATCCTAAATAACGTTAAAAGTTATTAAATGTCGACCAAAAAAATATTAACCAAATACAAAATATTATTTTAGACACATATTCATTCTTTTATGCACAAAGTGAAATAGATATAATATAAACGCATGTGATTTTTCTTAGATATTTATAAAGACTAGTTGTCCAATTGCCTAAAAATGTAAAATGTGTTAAAAATACATGAATTTATATAAAGAATGATGAGGCTATAAAGTACAAATTTTTTACACTTGTACGTCTAAGATGACTTTAAAATGTGACTAGTAGTCATATAATATTAATTTATATAGTTATTGATATGAATAAATTAATATTACTTATTGCTTACAAAAGTATTAAATTTAAATATCATTTATTGTTATGAGAATTAATAGGCATATATTGTTAAAACAATGTAAATTATTGTATGAATGTTAATAGATATTTAGTGCATTCACATTAGCATATTTTCACATATTTTATGACTTTATTATGAATACAAAGTATATTAATTTATTTTATGTACTTCTAAAAATTTGACAAAAATAAGCAATTATCTTAAAAAGATATAAATTTGTATTGATATATGTTTTATGGATAAAACATGTGCACATTATATATCCAATTATTATTTGGTTGCATGATATGAAAACTATTTCATATTGTTCTTTATTTTATAGTTCGTTGATACCATTTAGTAAAATAATTAATGCTCAGTATATTTATTAACATTGATGACTGTTATCAGAGTATATACAAATATTAAATATTACAGAAGAATAAAATGATGAGTTTTATTATAAATTAGATATATGAATTGTCATTATTACTGTTATATGTTTTATAAGTGTAAGGTTTTGCGATGATTGACAAAACAAATTATTTTTGTAGCATAACGACATATACCTTGCAAATTATTATTTAAATATAATATGTGATCGAAGTACATACATTTGGTCTACAACTATGAAATATAGAGAAATTGTACTATATATAAAATCAAATGACAACTAAATAGGCTCACTCATCATGAGTTATGATATTTACATCAACATTTGAAATTTTCATAGTGATATTAAAATGTGTCAAATAAAAGGACATTTCATGTTGAAAGATTGACATGTACCTTGCAAGTTATTGTTTAAATGGAATATGTGATCGAGGTACATACATTTGGTCTACAACTATGGAATATAAAGAAATTATACTACATATAAAATCAAGTGACAACTAAATATGCTCACAAACTGAACTTGACATCACTGCAAATTTGTACTATGATTTTGGTCGATCTTGTGGTTTCGATCGATTTTGATCAATTTTGGTTATAAAAGGTTGATTATGGTCAATTTTGTTTCAAATTGAATTTGACACCATTGCGAGTCACATTGCCATCATTGGCTCAAACTAGGCAAAGATGGCCTAGTGGATTGTGGTGGAGAGGATAACGACGATGATGGTGCTCATCGTGGGTGATAGTAACAATGCTAATGGCCGTGGTAGTGGTTGTTTGTGTTCATGTATTGGGAAATAAGAAGGGATAAAAAAAAAAAGTTCTCTCCATCAAAGAGATCCTATTTCAAACGTCCCCATTTAGCCATTTCTTAAGCTATTGAAGGAGCCTATTATAGATAAGGTATAAGGGGGTCCTAAAGAACTTGCTAAAAAGGCAAAGGATGAGACATCAGTAAATTTTAGATAACGAAACAAATATATATAATGAGATGGAGTAGCATATATAAAATGTTGGCTTTCCACTAATTAAGAGAGAAAACAAACCAAATTATTTAGCTGGAAGTAGCATAATAATATATACATAAATGCTACCTCCCTGACAGTGGATTGAATAGAGATTGGTTTTCATAGAAAGAACCAGCATCCCATTCCTCTAGACTTGAAGATGATAGTGTCATTAGTGCAACCACAATGGATCTCATGCTTGGCCTAAGCTCTGGATTTTCATATGTACAAGCTTTGGCTAATTGTGCCATCTGTATTCATATCAAGCAACCATTATGGCTATCTTATATAAGCCTCTATAAAAAATGAGAGACTAATTAATTTACAACTTTAATTTTGTAGATAATGAAAATTCACCTTATAAACTGAGTCAATTGAGTAGTCATTTCCAAGTCTGGGGTCAACTATTTTGGTGAGATTTTCTTTTGAATCAGGTTGAGTATTAAGAATGTCTTCGAACTGCATCAAAACAAATACATAATACTAGTTTAGGAAATTTCATACACTCTTTTCTTTTCTTTTAATTGTTGATGAAAAGAACAATGAGAAGATCACCAAAGAAACAAGTCCCTTTGATTCAGTGACACATAATTCGTTTGTCTTGATAACAGCTTGCTTGGCAGATATAAGTTCATAAAGGACAACTCCAAAAGCATAAACATCTACTTTGGGAGAAACATCACCATACTGAGCATATCTGATTAAAGCTAACAAATTTATGAGCACATAAAGGCATAATAAACATAAAAATGATTGTGTTGATAATTAAGAAAAATAAGTGAACGGCATCAGAGTGTAAAGATTGGTTCTTACTCAGGAGGCATATATCCAAAAGTACCTACAACACGTGTAGGCAATGAAGCACTTGCATATTCCGTCAGCTTTGCTAGCCCAAAATCAGCAACCTATACAGTTAGCAATAAAACTATTAGCCATACATCAATCTACTAATTATGAACCCTCTATGATTCTCTTTCTCTATTTACCTTTGCACGGTGGTTTTTGTCAATCAAAATGTTAGCTGATTTGACATCTCGATGGATGTAAAGAGGAACAGTGTGTTCGTGAATATATTCAAGTCCTCTTGCTGAATCCAAGGCTATTTGCACCCTAGTTGACCATGGCAAAGGTTCCGTATTCCCTGAGAAGAATAGTAGTTGAATAGAAATTAATTAGAGATATAATATTCTAAATTACCGACAATTTTCATATTTCAAGAAATATTCGTATCCGTGTCAGTGTTTAACAAACATGACATAGACATAACTGTGGTTAAAAATTTTAAAAATAAACAAGTCCAACACTTGAATACGTATTAAAAAATATAAGACACACGATATCCTAAAAAATTCCATGTAACATAGATAATATAATATTAGGTTGTTCTGCTTGAAACTCACCTGAGCCACGCAAAAATTGACTCAAATTACCATTTTCAATGTATTCATAAACCAAGAATAAGGAGCCCTCAACACAATAGCCTATCAAACTAACCTGCATAGAGTTTTGAATTACATAATTCAAGGCACGATTAAGCTTTCAAACTTGCTATAATCACAAATGAACTAGATAAATAAAGCATTACCAAGTTCAAGTGGTGAACATGAGTTAGAACCTTGAGTTCAGCAAGAAATTCCTTGGAAGCCTGCATATCCATCTTCTTTATTGCTACTTTCTGCATTTATATATGTTTCATAGTAGGTAGCAAATTATAATTTCAGTTCTTGACAGTACAGGTAGATTATTCAGACTCAAATATCAGGACTGTTTTGATATAATACAAAAACAACAAACCTCGCCTCTTAGCTCTGCATAGTATACAGAGCCAAATCCACCTTGGCCAATCTTACAAGAGTAGTTAAAGTCATTTGTAGCCTTGGCAAGTTCTTCATATGAGAATTCCACTGACTTGTCCACAGTAAATTCTGAAGCACTACCAACGAGAGCAACTGATTGTGAAGTCTTGTCTGAAGTGCTTCCAGAACCTAATGCCATGCCATAGAAACATTTTATCAAACACCTAAAGTTCATAGAAAGGAATAATCTAATAGGAGGATTACCTCGTACAAATTGAATATAATTATGTTCTTCAGGAGATGTTGATGGGAGTAGTGATGTTTCCACCACTTTCTTCCTTCTGTAAAATCCAGCATATACAAAAAAGGACAATACTAAAACCCCAGCAATTCCAGCAATCGACGTACCAGCAATTACTCCACTTGAAATACCTGCTTTTTACAATCAAAACTAAAGAAATACATCACAGAGGCCTAAATTTGTCATGCTTTACTTTTAATATCACACTACTAAATGATGAGGAGAAGGGGCAGTATTGAAGCAATAACAAGAGAAGAACAATAACCTGTGCTGCAAAAGAGAGAAGAAAAAGGTAATGAGAATGAGAGAATTGCTAGACATTATCAACTTTAACATAATCATTTGAAAATGGTATAATGTGCCTTGAGTACTTCATTGGTGGAAAGTTTCCTGTTTGATCTGCAAAAAGAAAAGACCAATGTTTAACTAGATGGTTTAGAATAGTAGTAAGAAAAATTCTAAACCATGGATATATTATATTTAGATGCTTCAATTTCCTATAGGTGATGTCAAGTTAAATTTTGTGTTTTTTTTTTTTTTTTTTTATGTCAACTTGATTCAAATATTAATCTACGTAATACAGTATGTTTGTAATAAGGTACATGTAAGACTAAGCAAAACTTTGCAACCCTTTATGTGTATTGTAAAATTTTCACTCTCGATCCAAACTAATTATATTCTTTGTTGATTTTACTTTTTTGTTCTAAAAAATGTCCACACTGACAAAGAATTTTATAGACAATGTTGCCCTTTCGTTTATTCATTTTAATTAATGTTTATTAAGGAAGAAAACGTTAGAATAGTATATCACTTTCAGTTCCCCTTATGATCTCAAAATAAAGGAGACATGTTTAGAGTGAGGGAGAGAGTTAATATAAAGAGACGTAGGTCGAGTTTTATTTTATTTTATTTATTTATTGCTTAGGGATAGATTTTTTTGTTTAAAGGTATTTCACGAAATTTTTTAAACCTGTGGGCTAACTTGGAGTTGAACGTGGCTAATTTAGAAACACTCCTCATCTTTCGGCTCGACTTGAGCCTGCCTTCCACAATGGACCATCTCAGAGGCTAAGTTTATTTACATTGAACCCATGTTTGCCAAGAGTGCATTTAAGGAAAAAAATTTCTATATAACAAATATATTGAGAAAGTAAATATGAGAGACTCTCTAACCACTTATTATTTTTTAGGATTAAACATATTTCTCTTTTTCACGTTCAACTCCTAATTTATATATGTTTTTCGCATTATAGTCACAATTTTTATACATTTGTAATATAAAAATAATTCTCGTATTTAAGAAATACTAGCATAAAATTATTTTTGAAAAAAAAAAAAAAAAATCTTCATTTTGATATTGGAACAGTTTTTTTCAAAAGGGTTAACAGAATATGCTTTCAGCCAAACATATTTGTTTTCCCATCACTCTCTCCAGAAGTAAACTATAGGAAGCCTTTCAAAGAGACAAGAGCATAAACCAAGGTACGCATGAAGACGACAAAGCTACCTCAGTCAATCCTACATATTTCCTTTCATGACGCCTAAGAATATCCACCATTTGTACTATAATTAAAAAAGAGTAATGTTGTTGTCTGACGCTCTGAGCAAGATTAATTTATTCGAGAGTAGTTTAAGTACGTCTTTGCTAATCAGCAAATGAATCGAAAGAATAGAGACTCATTTTCATTTTGTTGTTTACCTTTTATAAATATAGTGAAAAGAGAATAAGAATCCTATAATTTTAGGAGTTATTATTATTTATTGTTTTCATACTTTCTTTAGTATCAATTCTTTTTTCTATATTTATTAAATATAATTATAAAAATATTTCTTATTTTAATATTTTATTTTATTTTATATTTTTCATTATTAATTTAAAAATGACATTTAAGTCAATTAATAATTTCATTCCAATTTTTTATAATCTTTTAGTAAATATAAATAAAAATAATGAATTTTTTCTTTTCTATTATTCCCATGTTGATTATGTTCATTTCTATATCAATTGATTTTTATTATAGATTAATAACGCAACTTAAGTGTAACACTATTGCTTACTTGAACCAAGTCATTTTTACTCACCAATAAAAATTCCCCAAAAAAAAAAAAATATATATATATACACGTATATATTCTACTTGAGTTCTTACTTTTGGTTTCTAGACATTAGTACCAGCAGATTAGACCAAGACCTAAGAAAACATGCTACCAAATTAATGCCAACTATGATTATTAACTGTTTAAGGTCCCCAAGTGATCAAAATAATGATGTTTACTAACCTCTTGCAGGCACAAAAACTATCCCAGCTCCTGAACTGAAATTGCAGCCCTTGTTGTACTTCTCCACCAACTTGGCCGGAACACCAGCCTCTGCCGCCAAGGAGGACAAGTTGTCAGCAGGCTGAAGAGGGTATGTCAAGAACAATCCATAATCCTTTGAGATGTGCTTGTCACCACAGGAACAATTTACTGTTACGTTGATTGGAACATTATTTGGTAGCCTTGTTGGTTCATAAACATTCACCCTTTGAAGCCAGTCCTTAGCGGTGAGGTTAGCAAAAACAATTCGAGCAATTTTGCTATAGGTATCTCCATGTTGGATTTTGTAAGTAAAAGTATGGCCCATAAAATCATTGTTCAAGCAATAGCAAGAAAATGGTACTTTTATTCTGGTACCACTAAAAATGCTCTCTTGACTGGGAACTTGAGGATTGTATCTGAGAATTTCCGAGATTTGTTGGTCA
Source organism: Elaeagnus macrophylla (assembly GCA_029378325.1). NCBI lineage: Eukaryota > Viridiplantae > Streptophyta > Magnoliopsida > Rosales > Elaeagnaceae > Elaeagnus > Elaeagnus macrophylla. The sequence continues at coordinate 28,905,131 of CM055640.1, read as the reverse complement.
AATATTTTGCTGATATAAGTCAAATTTGAACCTTCCCACACATAATATGAAGCTAAGGCAAGTTTGCATTCACTTTTACACTTGGCTTTGGCTTTTAAGGATAATAGAAGAAGAACATGAAAGACTAAGAAGTACTTATTAAGTGGTATGCTTCTCTTGGATTGTATAATCATTTTGGGAACAAAGAGAAAAAGGGACATTGAAGAAATTAATTGTATGATTGCAGATCATTTGGAGGGGTTGTTACTTGTTAGAGGCTTATTCATTGAGATTTTGACATCTATATGTATATATATTTACATATTATATACTAGTCTGATGGTTAGTATATTCAATTTTTTGTTTATTTATTTATTTAAGGGTGGAAATGATGCTTTGCCTTTTGTCATCATGATCTATGATTCATTCAACTATTAATTACGCCTGACAAATTGCTTTGTTCATTTAATGATTGAAAATTGCAAACAGCATTATTTTAATAAGTTGCAAACTCTTCTAACAATTTTCACTCTTTCCATTCACTTATGCGTTAGTTTTTCATTGTTTGGTTTGATACTTATGAGGAGAATGAATAAATCATTTCCACCGCTTGAAGGAAAACTCTTTCTATCCACCTCGCTATTATGAATACCTGAAATACTAGATTATTTTTCTTTCTGCTTTTGGCAGATTTCATTTTCTACTTTTACTCTCGATCGTTTGTTTAGACCTAACAAAATTTTATTTCCAATATTCGAACAAAACAAACAATAGTAAATTTGTAAAGTCATTTTCTTTCAATTTAATTCCATACTATTAGCATTGTTATTCCCTTTCTATTTCCATTGTACAAGCTAATTAACATGACCCAATAATATTTCTTACTATGAGAGACCTTCCTTCCAACTATGAGGCAGGTAAAAATGTAGTGACGAACGAAGGGACTCATGGCAATTAAAAGAAAAAGAATAAACACCCACCAAAATTATGCACCATTGTCACAATTCAGCAAAATTAAGGCAGACATAATAACTGATAAATCAACTTAATTATCAAAATCAAGCTAAACGAGCCAATTTTTATGTTTTATAAGTCAAAATAAGGTAGTTTCGATTTTAAAATTATAAAAACCAACTTTTATTGTGTTTATTACAATTTTAAAGTTTGTAAACCAACATATATATTACCAATATATATGGTTATTTTTTAATTTTATACATTTAGAATATATTATCATATATATTTATGATCATCAAGTTAATCTTTTATGTTAATTTAAAAGGTGAAACAACTTATATTATTTTTCTATAATGTTCATTTTTATAAATATTTAATATAATTAATAAAATTTAAATTATTTTTGTCCTCAAATTTTAAATACTTCTCTTATTTTAAAGAATTATTCTCTACTTAAAATTGATATACAATTCTAGTTTAAAAGTTAATGTATAACTTTTTTTTAATTAAATTATTAATAGAACATTAATTATTCATTAATTTAACATTAACATGCTATTAAAGTAATTTAAATTCACTTTTAAAATAAGTAGGTCTAAATTGCAAACCAAATTTATATATTCAATCGATATAAATAAGTTTTTTTAATTTTTATAACTCGATTTTTGATTTTTAATTTAGCTAATTAATAAATGTTAATTTGGTTAGCATTTTAGGAAAAGAAAAAAAAAATCGACAAAAATTATCTTAATTTGTGGATAAGAAAACGGATTAGAAAGTCTAGTTTTACATCAAAGAGATACAAGGCAATCTTCCGAAGCGCTCTCAAAGGCTATTGGGCTCCACAATAGAGATCCAAATTGGGATATTTTGGGTAGCCAATTTGGGTGATGCAGATTGACCAAAAAAAAAATTTGTTAACTGAAAATTAACTAGTGGACTTGTCTAACATCTGAAAAGCTAAATATCAGCTCAGTTGAGTCAGTTCTTCCCATCCATGGAGTCCTCTGCAGCAGTCGTAACACTTTCTCATCAGCCCTATTTTGTATTCCCATTTAAACCCAAAAGAAAATTTAAAGCTTATCCTTGCTGGCCATATTCTAATAAACCCAGAACTTCTCAATTACCCATTCGGTTACAATGCCAAAAAATGTTTGTTCCTGGTGACTCTCTCTCTCTCTCTTCCCTCATGTATGTTTTTTTTTTTTCTTTCTTTTAATATATTTTAAAATGGTTATTAAGATGGTTTTACTGGAATAAATTGAAGGGTTTGGAGAAGCATCGCCAGAAGCAAAGGCAGCAAAACAACTACATAATTTCTTCAATTATGTTGCTGTTAAGATCGTTACTGCCCAACTTGAGGTTCACAATCTTCCTTTTAATTTTCTTTTGTTTGAATCTGAAAATACCTGAGTCAGAAACATTTTGCTAACTTGCTTTGTTGTATATGTATAAATGTAAAAGAGCCTTTTCAATATTCTTTTACATTACTTGTTTTGAAATTTGCATTGAGCAACTCGTGTAAGTTAAAGCACATATACACTCGCAGCATGATTGAATGTAAAAATGGTAATTTCTCTGTTATTTATTCTTATATGCGCCTTGTATTATAAAATTGTAAGTAGTTATTCTTCAGAGCAGAGTTACAACCCTGAGGCATACGAAGAGCTAATGGAGTTTGTGGGTAAACACTCTTTAAAGGATGCTGACGAATTCTGTGCCAATTTAATGAGAGAATCTTCAAGGCATAAAGCCCTAGGTGCGTTAACTTCTTTTTGTTTCCTTTACTTAAAACATCTATAATTTCTTGTTTTCTTATTTTTTAAGTCTGACTTTGACAATATTCCTCTCCTCACTTTTTGATTCAATCCATGGGAACAAACATTTGGCATCCATATGACAGCTTTGCGCATTTTAGAGGTAACTTTATTACTTGTTCAACTTCACTGACTTCTAATTTAATATATTGATTAATTTGCATAACTCTTTCTTTCCCCTTTCTGTGTGAAATTTTTAAATTTATTATTTTTAATATTTTTTATTTCAATTGACTATTTTTGTTAATAAAATATCTTCAATTTATAAGTATGTGCAATGAATAAGGTAATAAAGTTATAACTTCAAAAGCAGAAAATTAGAGAATTTTTTGTTGAAGAAGTTAATTGAAATACATTTGAATAACAAAAATAATCCATTGAAATAAAAATAGTAATTTTTTTTTTTTTACATAACATTAGTTGCTAAATGAATATTTACCGGTATTAACTCATCGTCATTGACTAGAGAGTTAGGAGAAAATTAAATTAAATCTTTTTAAATGCCATAACATAACTTTTCTTTATTATGCATATAATTATAACTTCACCTGCAGTGTTTATTACCTAAATATTTTGATAAAATTAGACAATTTTTTGTTGAAGAAGTTAATTGAAATACATTTAAATAATAAAAATAGTCAATTGAAGCAAGAAATAATAAAAATAATAAATTAAATTCTTTTTACGTAATATTAGTTGCTAAATGAATTTTTATCCGTGTTAATTCATCATCATCATTGACTAGAGAGTTAGGAGAAAATTAAATTAAATTAAATCTTTTTAAATGCAATTGTATGACATAACTTTTCTCTATACATAGAGTTTATTTTTAATCCCCTTCAGTGAAAAAAAGCTTATGTTTATTTTTTTCTAACATTAAAAAAACATATGTTTTTTTTATTGAAGAGGATTAAAATATAACTGAATTATTTATGCACCGAAGTGTAAAAATTTTCCAAATATTCTAACAGATAGATGTCACTTTTAAAAAACTCACTAAAGTTGCGACGCATTTGAATGCAGGTACGATCTGCATATTGTAAGAATGATTTCGAGTGGGACAACCTACAACGGTTAGCTATCAAGGTTAGAAACAAAATCCTTCGTTTTTTACCAAAGCTCTAGCTAAATTCTATTTTGTTCTTTTCTGATTACTGAATTTAATATTATTAGATGGTCGATGAAGGCAACACCAAACTCATGAGAGAATATGTGTTAGAGACAAGCCATGTTGATAATGATGTGTAATAAGGTAATCATAAACAGCACCTATGAGCCTGCCACAGTAACAAGACCAGGAAGTTATGTAACAGTCAACTACTTCAATTTTACTAAGATAAAAGGGAACTTTACTTGGGCAATACCTCTACATCTGAGCTTCTGTCAAGAAAAGTAAAAAAGTGTTCAATACAATATGATACCTAGATAGAGGAATATGAAATTACTACAATATGATATTCCAGAATACTAAAAAATGCTATAACAAAAATGCAATGTGTTATCACAATGAATCAATATTGTGTTAATGATGCTACCAAGTAGTAGCAGCTCTTATCTTAATGCAGCTCTAAGTATAAAAATGCTCTATGTTAACGTAGATAACAAAATGCAGTTATCACTGCTGTGAATGCTGTTTGTTTATCTAGTCTTCTTATTATTGATGTTACATTACTGTAAATAATATTCCATCTTATGAGACTTTTTTTTTTTGGCTAAAGTATCTTATGAGACACTATAATAGCAAGTCACTATATAAATTGCCAAACATTCTATTATTATCTCCAGAAGATTGTACCAAAAATGTGACTGTACGTAGTTTTAGTTTTACACCCAAAATTATGAAATAAGAAAAATTTAGTTCCTATGCTCAAAACATATAATAAACAGAATATGTAACTTATATACGGTACTTTACAATTTATAACATTTCTAATTGACTTTTCACCGGGGGAAAATTAAAATGGTTTTCGAATGTAATATAAAATGAAAAGCAACCATAACAATGATATATCCTCTAGCCACTAGCTATTAGCTCTTGCTAACCACCTAACACATATTTTCCCTCTTCCAGAACGCAATATTTCTATTGCTGCAAGCAAAAGAGAAACCATTGGACACATAAGACGCACACCTAATGCTGCAATAACTTGAAAGTGTATTTTTATGGATACAAATTACCTTAACATAGTCCTGAATGTCACTAGAAGCATGAATATGCCCCACGCTAAAATATGACTGAGCGAAATCTTCAATACTCCCTAGCCTGCAAATCATTGTTTGGCATATGTTTAAAGTCGTGATATTGATCTGATCTTAAGGAGTTAAACAGTCAAAATTTGCAGTAGTACGAACCAACATAGTAATTTATCTCATCCCAAGAAAATTGGACAGGATAAGCTCAATTACAAAGGTGAAATGGCATCAACCTCAACAAAAGTCAAATACAGCATTTATGTTCAATGGTCTAAATAAGGAGCAAAACTTGTGTGCACCCGGTGCATACCCCAGCATGCAGGGGGCTGTTGGATTGGCATTTGGGTCCCAAGAATGGCTTCTTTTTTCTAAGTGAAAACCTCGAATTACTGTGATAATTAAAGGGAGTAAACTGTAACTATACCCCTGGCATGCAGGGGCGGATGTATGAAGGGGCTAGGGGGGCTTTAGTCCCAGCCAACTTTTTATAAAAAATTAATTACGTGTATATTTTTAGCATTAAATAAATATTTTATTTATATTAATATATTGTGTCTAATTTTTATGTACATATTTTAGTATATATTAGCAATATTTAATAAACACGTGGATAAAAATGATATGAATTGTAAATAAAGTGGTTAAATATATATTTTTTTCTATGTATTTGATAACTATTAGTAACAAAAATAAAATTAGAGTAGTATACTACAAAAAATTCTTCCTAAATATAAAAATCCAAATAATGTTTAAATATTTTTAAACTCAACATTACAAAAATACAATTAAAAAAAATAAGTATATGATAAGCTTCATATTAAAGTTTTTTAAGTTTATATTTATTATATTTTATTTCAATTCAAATTTTAACTTTATCTAATATTATATTATTTGATATTTTATTTTAATAATCTTTTAAAATTTATTTGAAATTTTTTTATATAAAAATTTTATTATTTTTATTATTATTAGTCATTCTTATATTATTTATAAACACATATTTTTAAATATAGTCTCAAGTTTAAAATTATAAATCATATTTTACTTTTTACATTTTTATATGATTATTTTAGTTTTAATGTCTATAAATCTTAATGTATTTGATTAAACTTTTTATTTACTTAGATTTTTTAGTTAATAAATTTATTTTATTCATAAATGATACTAATATTTATTAACTTGTTATATTTTTTTTTAATTTTCGTTATAAGTTAATTATAATGTTTACTCTATGTCATTATTATAATATGACATGAAAAAATTTAGTGTTAAATTGAATATAATTTATTATAACTTTTATTAATTTTTTATTTTGTATATAAAAAAAAAAATAATTAGCCCCCTCGCAAAATTTTTTCTGGCTCCGCCCCTGCTGGCATGTACTATTTTTCTCCTGAATGAGAGCACGTCCCTCATGTAGTAAGCAGTCATCAGTCTAAGAAGGAAAATGCTTTGCACCCCAAGTTGAGACAATCCCACATTAAATAGCATAAAAACAGTGTCCCCACATTAAATAGCATAAAAACAGCGTCCATGTACTATTTTTCTCCTGAATGAGAGCACGTCCCTCATGTAGCAAGCAGTCATCAGTCTGAGAAGGAAAATGCTTTGCACCCCAAGTTGAGACAATCCCACATTAAATAGCATAAAAACAGTGTCCCCACATTAAATAGCATAAAAACAGTGGCCTCCACACACAAGGGGACATTGATGCAGAAAATGGACTTATGTTGCAGGAAATGAACCAATAGAAGACTGGGTAAGAAACTCCAGTGAATTGGAAAAAGCGGTCCCAACTTGGATACATAGCACTCAGCGTTATCATTATTAGGTTATGAAACCGTGAAGCAATGGGGCACTAGGCAAAGAGATATCTGAGAAGCTTAGTGTTCCTTATCAGTTCCATGCCATCATGATACTTGGGGGAGGGATTTTTACCTTATCAAAAAGATCAAGAAAAAGGGAAGTTGGTTTTGAGAGGAAAATACCTGTATACATAGTTGACCATAATACCCGCACTCTGACAAAGGCCTTTTTCTGATCGGTCAGCCATCCAATTTATTCTTTCGATCATCTGTCAGAAATTTAAGAAAAAATTGAAGATTTGGAAACAGTTGATCTTTTTATTAGTAGCGCCAACTTGTTTAAGAGAATCTATTTCTTGATTTTGGTTGTTGGTCCAATTTTAGGATCAAAACTAAAGCAGCTCCTAATCTGCATGCATGCCTAAAGTGAAAATCCTTCCATTTAGGACAAACAAGGAACAATCTAACATAAGTTCAATTTACTACACATATTTGAGTAACACGACTTACAGCTCCATTTTGCAAGTGAAAGTTTGCAACAGAATCCAGAGCTTTTCCTCTCTTTTTCTCTTGCAGGAGGTACCTAAATAAAAAAAACCATCAAATGTTAACAATTATGGATGCTTAAATGGAAGTTTCATTTTAGCTTTAAGAATCATACAGGACTGAGCATTTATGTTGCAATGACAAGAAGGCTAGAATAAAGTACATGATAAAATAGTTTATTGAAAGAAAAAAGGAAAAAGATGTAGGAGTCAGTTTTGCGAGACAACATCCGCACACCTGGCACAGAGTCGCATTAGAGGAGGTTCTAGTACAGAAAGCAATTTATCTGAACTTGTCCATTCATGGTTTGTTGATGTCAGCAATTTGAACATGATTTCCATGCCGTTCTTTCCAGAAGTGAATTCCCTGCAAGTCAAAATGTAATCAAGCATATGCTAACACCGTGCAACCAAATTACAAGAGAGAACGTGTTTTTCCAACATAGCATTCCTCTTCCCCATTTAATGTCCAAAACGTACTGAGAGGCCATAAAAATGAGAGGCTTATCTTGACAAGGTTTTCAGTGTTCCTAAATGATGAAAAATAATTACTATGTATGGATAATACAAAGCTTACGTGGAAGCATCCATAAGTGCTTCCTCTTCTTCACGTTCAAGTATGTTCTCCCAAAATGTGGAATCAAATCTGTCTTCCGAATGGTCGGGCTTGTCTTCTCCTTCACTAACCTTGCATTGAGATGCCAACTTAGACAGCAGCCATTGCATGAATCCAGGGATAGGGCTGAGGGTTGCAAATGTCTATTTTAAAGGAAAAATAGAAAAAAAAAAAGATATAACCTGAGCAAAGCTATAACTAGAATTAAGACATAAAAGGATTATTATTAGTATCTTGCACAATATTCTTCAGTTTTTTTTAATGCACTCTGTAATTTAGTTTGACCAAGACAAAAACACACAATTGAAGGGTGCAGACATTTTTTGTTAATGAAGTGGGAAAGAAGTGTTACACAAAACATCTTAACAAAATAGGAATCAAACTAATAATAATTCTAAGCATCTTCAAAAACCAATGCTAAAATCTTAAGATTCAAACGGAAATTGCTTAGGAAAACAGAACACGAATAATGCCTTTTTGCTTTTAAATCATTCTTGTTTAGGATGGACATTCAGATACTAATAGTCTAATAATCATCAAATCTCAGCACTACAGTGACACCTAAGGACAGAACTTTCATTCTAACCAGAGAAGCAACATCTACCAATTAAAATCGGCTTGATGCAAAATTGTAACTTTTCTAAATGTACAATTTTAGTATAGTAATTTTTTGGTTAAGCAAAATAAGGATAATAACTATATAAAAGTTCAAAATAAGTCCAAAAAGTAATATTTAGACCATGTGCTTGGCACATGCATTTTTTAGGGCAATTTTGCCACTTTAGAATTTTAAATTTAAAAAAAAAAAACAGAAAATGCCATTGACTGGTAGGGGTGTGACAGGTTCACGAGTAGGGGTGGGGTTTCGTGGTGAGGGGTGCAAGTGAGACGGTCTCACAGTGTGGGGTTGGGGTGTACAAAAGGGGTGGGGTTTCGTCGGAGGGGATCGGGTTTTGGGTTTGCCGAAGGTGGTAGTTGGGGCATGTTGGTTGGGTTTTTCCTTTTTTTTTAATTCAAATTTCTAAAATGACAAAATTACCCTAACAAAAAAACAAAATGTGTCAAGCACATGTTATTTAGTGTACTAATCTTGCTTAGAGTCAATCATTAAATTACCAAGTCACACATTTTCAAGAATTAAATTACCATTTCTGCTATTTTCTTCAATTAAAATAAAAATATGCAAAAATATATTAGCATAGGAATAAGTTAATTTTTTTTATATCAAATGGTAAGATAATAAAAATAAATTAAATAAGCCAAAATGCTCTCACCTAAAACAAATGAATGCTAGGATATTGTGATAATATGTTTTAAAGAGTTCTTTTGGCATGCAAGGTTTTGTTTAACAAGGAGTAGAGCTCTCCAAATTTTTGAAAACGATAGTAATGACAGATACTCACAGAAATATGTGGCATGTCTCTTTTAACCAGCTTTATCACACGTTTAATAAGAAATTTGCCAAGGTTGATACCAGATAAGCCAGGCTGCATAAATCAAGATTCTGATCAGGCTCGTGATATGGGAAAACCAATAATAAAAGTATGATGTGAACTTTAGCATATAGTTATGGCAGAGAAACTCAGGTAGTGGAGGTGCTTATTCCTTTTTGAAAATTTGACCTCTTGTAAACTGAGAAATATGCACTAAATAAGACTCTTCAATCCAATTTCAATTAAAAACACTATTTGAGGTAGGCATATAACTGCAAAATTATACATGGTATAGAAGCAGCTAAACAAGAGGCCTTTGTAAAGGTCAGTAAGCTTGCATCATGATACCTAAATTTTTATTTATGTCACTATCATGCTTTCAATAAAATTATTAAACTAGACATGCAAACCTGGGTTGACGATATGGAGTAAAACAATGCGCAAGTTGCCTCACACTCAGCTGTGGGAGGAACGTCCCACAAAACTTCCTGCAAGAGAAGTATTATCATACTGCCAACAAGAAGAGAAAGAAAGATAAAATAAAAAATAAAAAAAATTAGAGACAGAGGTAGGGAGTAGAGAGAGAGAGAGAGAGAGAATACTTGTATGGTTTGAGCCACATTTTTTAGAAGTGCAACTTCAATGAAAATAAGAGGTTCGCCTGAAGAAAGGTTTATTCTCTGGAAAATTAGTCATAAACTTTTAGAATTATAGGTCTTTCTCCACATGAAAGATGACTTTACGTTTTGTCAGAAAGTGATATTTCAAGCTACATGTTTAGCCATGACATATCATGAAACATGCTATCCCTCAATAACTCAAAGGCAACCAATCTGTGTGCTGATATGATAAACAGATAATTTAGAAGTTATTGCAAAAAGTTCAAGTAAATGGACAAAGCTCATAAATCGAATTGAATTTCAAAAAATATTATGCAAATTCAGATCAACTAACATAGGATATAACTGGCCCTTTCTCCCTAAATATTTGGAGTTGGCTGAAAAGTTGCTTGGAAAGTCGGAACTTTCCTTTGAATAAAGATGATAAATCATATTTCATTGAATTAATGGCACCAAATTCAAACTTTCAAACATTTCCTTTTCTCATGCCTTAAGTTCTTTGAATTTTTACCAAAAGTATTCCAGTCATGTCAGTACCACAGATTCCATTAACAAAAGAAAATGTAGATTTGCTCTTAGTTGACAACTGTACCAATGATACTGAGGAAACCAGAAAGAAAGTTTGATGATTGTAAAGCTTGAATGAAAGTATGCATGCCATGACACCATTATCTATGAACAGCTAAAAGGAACTGCAAACCAGGTATTGCTGGATGTAAATATCCAAAACAACGACGACCAACTCCGAGCCTTCTCTTAAGATCTATCAGATTACTGATTGGGTGCACAGCCTGTAAAACAGGTACTAATTAATACATTACACAGCCTGTAGAGCAATCTAAATAATATAACCGGACAGAAGATAGACATACCTCGTATGCCACAATCTTCTCTAGCAAAGAGGCTGGGTCATCCCATGTGATTTGGTGAAGCTCTAAGGAAGCGGGACAAAGCACTATACCAAGTTTCTCCTTGATGTAGGAATCCAATGCTCTCAAAGATGGAATATTTTCCTCTCTGTTATGCATAATATGTCAGGAAATTCCTGAGAATGATTCTCATAGTCGATAATAAGGAACTAAATGTAACAGAGAATTAAAATCTCTGTTTTTATTTATTTTTTCATAAGTTACAATGAATTAGAATCTCCTTAAGTAAGATGAGAAATCAACAGAATCACTCGAGGATAAAAGGCCCTTGACGTAAGAACCCATTCAATAAGCAACAGATTTAAATTTGAGAAAATACCAAAACGTTAATAAAAATTGCCAAGATCGCAGCTAATTTACCTCAAACAAAAGAAGAATAAAAATAGGCATAAGAAGCATAGAAAGGAAAAGAAAGGAGGGGACGGGAGGGGAGGGCTAATTAACTTTTAGAGAAAATAGTGCTAGAGTTAAAGGGGTCTTTTTGCCCGAGTGTTCTGAGTGATATCATTTTAAACTCAAAAGTTCTATCTGTATACATGGAAAGATAATGTACTATATAGGATTAAACAAATTGACACCATACAACATGAGTTGTAACCTTACGCGAGAATTGATAGAATGTCAGCTCGAATAGTAGTCAAAAACTTCAGACCCCCAGGATGGGTGTTCAGTCTCTCAAATAGAACTTCATATACTGGCTTAAGTGCTTGCCTCAAGTTTCGCTCAATACGGTAGAAAGAAGACAGCATACTTTCCTCCTCAAGGCCATCTGGTTGTGTCTTTTCACCTAAAAATACAAATCGTAAAACAATTAAAAATCTTAAATCTTCTTTTTGTTTTTTAAAGGTAGCAGGAAATCATCAAAATATGTAACTTACTGCTGGGAAGCTGAATTCCAAGATACTGCTTCATCAACTCACGAACTTGCAAACGATTAAGATCATACTCTTTGGCAAGTGACAACAGTAATTTCCGGCGATTCTCATAATTTAGGGTAAAGTAACCCTACATTTTAAAGATTGATAATTCAAATACTACTCTTATTTATGAATTAAAAGCCATGAATAAAGCTCTAAGCAATAACTAAAAAAAATAAAATTGACAAAGCTTACCTGCGAGAAGTCATTTAGTTTAGAGTCAAAAACTTCAGTTTTGTGCATTGTAATCGCAGATTGCATAGACTGGCGAACTTGATCCAAATCCCTACACGTGGAGGGATTTTTTTTTAAGAAAATAATAATAATCAACGCAGTGAATAGAACACCAAACAAATTCAAGTAAGTTAGAATCACATGACATATATAAATATATAAAATAGGCAAATTCATATGATATCTAATACCTCTCAGTGTTGTTAGAATCATGCTGTACAACACCTCCATTCGATCGGTTTACATTAGAATTGGAAAGCGTTTGATCAATAACGTTCTGTTTCCATAAATTGATATACTCAATTGAATTAAAATACAAGCTTTTAATTAAATGATGCATTTAAAGGTAAGAAAAGGGCCAAACAAAACAGAATTCAGAAAATGGAAGACGAAATTGCTTACACTGAGAGGGGATTGAGCGATCTTGCTTGTTTCGGTAGGTCTCATTCTGGTCCGCATTAAAATGGCCAAGCCTTTCTTGTTGTTCATATTTATGGAAAGAGATTCCGATAATTATATATTTTTGGGACGAGAACGCCACCAAAGAAGAGGTTGACTTCTCACTTAATCGTTGGGGGTTTAAAATTGACTTGTTTTGGGCGACCAAATAATTGCGATACCCGATATTTTGGGATGGATACACTTCTGTTTAAATGACATGAAATGGAGATTTTTAAAACTATCAAATGAGTATTTATAAAAATCGTAAGTATAATTAAAAAAAAATAAAAAAATTGACGTGAGAGAAGAAAAAATATTGAATCAGAATTAGATATATTGAATCTATTTTTGTTTTTAGATGTACTTATTTTTCAAAATATCTATTATAAAAAAAAAAATTCATGTTAATATTAAACCATAAAAAATAAAGGTTAAAGATATTGAATCTATTTATCTCCTAAAATATACTTACTTTTCAAAATATTTATTATAGAAAAAAATTTCCATGTAATACTGGCAAAATTTAGAATTATATTTGTGATGGATATTAGGTTCACATCAATTTATATTTATTTTTGTACTTATATTAATCATACCTTAATATATAGTAAAATTATTTAAAATTTTAAATAATTTTTTTATATATTATAATTTAATTAATGTGAGTATAAAAAGTTGAAAATATGAATATATTTAATAGAATTTTTTAATATATTTTTTCTCACAATAAAGATAAATATATATTAGTTACAACCTTATATAATAAGGAAACTACATAAATATAAAGATTACAAAATATGAATAAAAGAAAATTATATAAATATAATGATTACAGAATATAAATACAAGAAAATTAAATAAATGTAATAATGACAAATTAGTCAACTACGGAAACAAATTACAACTCAATCAAAATCATTGCATAATTAATTTTTAATTCTTCAAATCACATTATTTAATACTCTCCCTGAAGTTGGAGCATACATATCACGGATGCCCAATATGAAATACCTTGATAGATACTCATTTAGTCAATATATTTGCTAACTGTTCTTTATTTGGATCAAACGAAAAGACAATTAAATTTGCATCAAGCTTCTCCTTAATGAAATGCCTATCCACCTCCACATGTTTAATATGATCATGTTGTACTAGATTCTATGATATGTCAATAGCTACCTTGTTGTCACAGTGGAACTTCATAGCTTGCGTAGGTTTGAATTCTAAGTCATATAATAGATTATGGAATCATAATAACTCACAAACTTCATGTGCAATTCCTCTATATTCTGCTTTAGCACTAGACCTTGCTTCTTACTCCTCCAAGTAACAAGATTTTCTACTATAAATGTGAAGTAACTTAAAGTAGACCTCCTGTCAATAATACAACTAGCCCAATCTGCATCAGCCAAACCACTCACCTCAAGATGATTATGTTTTGAAAACATTAAACATTTTCTTGGTGCAGTCTTTAAGTACCTCAAGATCCTCACAACAGCATCCATATGATCTTCACTTGGATTATGCATGAATTGACTTACTACACTAACTTCATATGCCAAATTTGGTCTTGTATGACTCAAATAAATCAATCTTCCAACTAACCTCTAATATCTTGCCCTATCGGTTGGAACTTGATCAGAGTACTCTGCTAATTTGTGATTATATTCAATTAGTGTATCAATGGGTTTGCAATCTAGCATACATGTTTCAGTCAATAGGTTTAGAACATATTTTCGTTGACATAAAAAGATTTCACTCCTCCCCATTGCTACCTCAATGCCAAGAAAATACTTCAAGTCTCCAAGATCTTTCATCTCAAACTCAAAGACTAACTGTTGCTGTTGTCTTCCAATCTCATCCTTATCATCTCTTATAATCACCATATCATCTCCATAAATTATTTACACAGTTATCTTACCCTTATGATGCTTGAGGAACAAAGGGTGATCTGAGTTGCTTTATTTATAATCAAAGCGCCTCATTGATTGAGTAAACCTCTCAAGCCATGCACGGGGTGATTGCTTCAAGCCATGTAACGACTTCTTCAATTTGCACACTATGTCTTATCTATAGTCTTATATCCATGAGGAAGACTCATATAAACTTCTTCAATCAAATCACCATGGAGCAAAGCATTCTTCACATCATATTGCTTGAGTGGCCAATCCAAGTTTGCTGCTAAAGATAATAGTACTTTGATGGTGTTGACCTTTGCAAATGGTGCAAATGTCTCATCATAATCCACACCATAACTTTGTGTAAATCATTTGACTACCAATCTTGCCTTGTATCTACTCACTGAACCATCTGCGTTGTGCTTAATTGTATAGATCCACTTGCACCCTACAATTTTCTTTCCATTAGGAAATGGTACTAACTCCCAAGTATTATTTTTTTGCAACACCTCCATCTCTTCCTCCATCGCCTTAGACTACTTGGGGTCTCTCAAAGCTTTCTGCACTTTGTTAGGAATAAATACAGAAAAAATCTTGTACACAGGATTCATATGACTTAGATAACCTATGGGTTGACACATAGTTGGCAACGGGATATCTAGATTTGGCTTTAATACTAGGCTCATACCATTTTGGTGGTTTCCCACAGGTGGTTTGACTAGGTAGGATAAATTGATTATGTTCGGACTCTTCACTAGGAACAACGTTATCAATGAAACAAGAGGCATGTTCAGGATTTACCTCATGTTGATCTTCAGATCTTACGAAATCTTGGCCGAAAGGGAGAGACAAAGGAAGGGGAGTCATTGTAGAAGCTTCTTCTGCATTGCAATTTGACTGGTCGAGAGGAATGCTATCAGGAACGACATAAACTTTTGACTGTTCCTCAGGGACAATATATTTTCCAAGATCAAGAATGATATCTTTTTCAAGAACGACATTAGGTACAACATGAACACTTGACCATTCTTTTTCTTTTTCATTCTCTTGACTTCCACTGATCATCTCTTCAAAATAGTTAAACTTCTCCCCCTTAAGAGAAGTGTCAGTGGGAGAAAAGTAGTAGGCATCCTCAAAGAATATAACATCTATAGTGACGTAAAACTTTTTGGTGGGATGATGAAAACACTTATATCCTTTTTGATGAGTTCCATACTTGACAAAAGACACATTTTAAAACACGGGGCTCTAACTTAGAACGCTGATTTTTAAGAATATGAACCAAGGCTACACCTAAAAACTCTAGCAAGTAAGCTATGGATCGAAGGAACAAAAAATGGGTGGAAAGGAATTTGACCTTGAAGGACATTGGATGGAATACAATTGATAAGATGAGAAGCAGTAAGAATAGCTTCTTCCCATAAATACTTAGGCATGTTAGCACTAAAGAGGATGGAGCGAGCTATATCCAGTAGATGTCGATTATTACGCTCAGATACACCATTTTATTCAGGTGTTTGAGGATAAGTGGTTTGGCGTTCCTTAAGATGGTCCTAAAAATCATGACTTATATACTCCCCCTCCTTATCAAAACGAAAATTTTTAATATGACCATAGTATTGGGTTTGAATCATGTTTTGAAAATTTTTAAAGGCATAAAACACAGCATATTTTGACTTGAATAATGCAACCCAGAAGCCCCAATAAAATCATCAATAAAAGAAAAAAAAAAAAACAAACACATGCTAGTAGGAGTAGTATCACGGGAAGGCCCCCAGATATTAGAATGAATTAACTCAAAATAAATAGTACTTTTATTGGAAATAATTAAAGGATAACTAACAAGGTGACTCGTTGCCAAAATACAAGTTTCACACTTAAGAGAAGACTCATTAACACCCATAAATAAAGAGGGCATAGACTTTTTCATACTATTAAATGAAAGATGTCCAAGACAATGATGTCATAGCCATAGCTCACTCAACTATTCAGAACTCGAAATCAAAGCAACTGGGACCTTCTTCCCTGATTTCTCCCATGCATACATCCGAACCAAACGGAACAATCTCCCCCTTAGATCCCCTCCGCCAATTATCTCCATTTTTTGAAGATCCTGAAACACAACATATATAAGAAAAAAGGTCACAAAGCACTTAGCTTCAATATTCAATTGTGGGACAAAAATCAAGTAGTGAGATAAAGTAGGCATATATAACACATTCCGAAGTTCTAAGGTGAGTGTAATTATAATTGAGCCTATTCTTAAAATGGGGAATGCTTCACCATTTGCATTAGTAACTCGAGACCCAGGTGGTGATGATAAAGAGATAAAAAAGGATTTATCATAAGTCATATGGTTCGATGCCCCAAAGTCAATGATCCAGGTATCTTCCCTAACAAAGTCAGAAACATATAAAGTTGTACCAATCTTACCACATCCAACCATGGATACAGAAGGATTACTAGCAACAGTTGTTGTATGACTCTGCCTCTCCACTCCATAGTAATCAGGATTCTGAGCTAAATGTACTGCACCACGTTCTTGTTGATTATCCCCAAGATGTCGGGTATCCATTTAGCTTGTGATACTTGGCTCTCACATGTCCATGTTTATTACAAAAGTTGTAATAAGGACGATTTCCAATATAAGCTGGAAAATATGGCGGAGTTTGAGACTGAGGACTATTTCCAGTAGATTGAAGACGAGGCTGTTGTGGTGGCACATACTTAGACTGAACCGTGAGGCTTGACAATTCAGATTGAATTACTTTGGAACTCTTTAGTTGAGCCTCATCCTTGCAAATATAAGCAAAAGCATCAACAAGGGAATGAGGGTTAGCAAGCCTGAGCAACTCACCTTTGGCACTGGCATGTTTGCTGTCAAGCCTATTCAAGAAGATATGTAACTGCATTAGATCTTTCTCCTCATTGTATAGCTTGATATTATCTGCATTCTTCATTTTGTTAGTGTAACATCCCATTTTTTACACGATATAAAATTTGAGTCAAATTTATAATTCCAAAATTTTTATGATCTTACCCTTAATATTTAGATGTTTCAATAATTAAAAAGTGTTTAAATTACGTTTTTGAAAATTTTGAGCAAAATTATCAAAATACCCCTAACTCTTAAAATTTTTCTTGTTATGAGACAAGGGTATTTTAGTCTTTTTACATTAAAAATGAATTATCACCAACAGCTTCTTTCTTTTTCTCCTCTTGTGACACATATTTAAAAAAAAAAAAAAAAAAAGAGAAGAAAAACGTGAGCATGAATTGTTAAGGACACATGTCCTCATGAGTGTTTTCCTTAACTCTCATACCTTTCCTCACCTCTTAAGAAATTTTTTTCAGCAACCCTGAGAATTCACACCTTAAGAACAACCCTTTTGTCATTCCTTTCTTTCTTCCATTTGATTCTACAAGAAAACTCAAGAGTAACTAACAAGAATTAAAAGGAACATCCTTAATCAAACAAGGTATGCTTTTAGTTATTTATTTTCTACTTTCCTTCCTTTTAATTACACTTTTAATTATGAATCTAAAAAATTTTATTTTAACACAAATATATCAGCCATAGATGAGTTTTTTCAAAAATAATCCAAGAATAAGTCATTTGTGATGTTTTGAACTTCATGTAAAATTATTTTCTGAAAATTGAAATGAAAACTGAGAAATTTTCACAACAAATTTGGGTATGGAAATTATATTTCTGAAAATCTATGGATGTTTAGTTTATCACAAATTTTACAGTTCGTAATTTGGAGTTTTCTACACAAAGTTATACCTAAGTAAATGAAGATTATTTTATGAAACATGAACTACAAGAGCTCTTGGTATTTTTTATATTTGAAATGATTATACAATTTAGATTTGAGAAAATTATATCTTGTTTTAAATCTTGATATGTCTAGTATTTGAAACCTTTTATGGTTTATTGTTTCGATATTTTTAGACAAAGTTATGCTTGTTTAACCAAGGATATGTCAAGTGAAAGAGATGTTGGGAAAACTGTTTGAAAAATTAATCAAATTTTTGTTAATTAAAATAGTGTTACTGATTGAAATTGGACGCTTTATGTCTTATTTTAAAGCTTAAGATGTCTAGTTTAATATGGATTTTAGAGTGTGTTATTTCGAGTTTTTTAGACAAATTTATAGCAACTTAACTAAAGGTACGTCCTGCTGCAATTTTGGTGATAAAAATTGTTGAAAGTAATTGATTTTTTATGGATTTGAAAGGGGTTATATATATGATAATTGAGTGTGCAATAACTAATTTTAAAGTTTGAAATGTCTATTTTTTGTGTGTTTTTACTGAAATGAATTTAGACATTTCTATCAAAAGTTATATATGATTATACAAGAGTAGGTTCAGGAGTACCCTAAAACCATTTAAAATGCAATGATCAAAGTCAAATAACTATCAACATCCCCTATTTTATAAATGTTAAAGTACATTTCAATTTGAATTAAATAAACAAGCTATGAAATTATTCTTATTCTGACACAAGTGTAGTTATTAAGGAAGAGTTGAGCACGTAAAACTTACAGGACACGTAGAGGATCATTAGAGACATTTTACTGTGAGTGAATATTTAATTATTTCTAAAGTATGGATAGCATTGTTTTGAAAAAAAATATTTATGCTCAAGTAAATCCAATTTATACAAGTTGCATATTTATGAAAAGTGCATTCATGTTAACTAGTGTTAGAAAACATATGTCAATTTTAATGCACTTCAAAAACTTTTACAACATGAGAATATATTTTCTTTTTATTAATAAAATCAGTCAAGTAAATGGAAGATAATTTGTAAGCAAGCTATGATTAAATCAATTTTATTAATAATACTAATTTTTGTACAAGCTTGCAAGTTTCACAAATATTTTACAGTTGTCAGAGTATTTTCCCTCATATATTCATGATAGTTGGCTATATTTAGCATTCAGATATGCTGTGACTTGGTAAGACATCATGATCAACAGATTTGATCCAGTTTAGCTTACTATAATGTTTACAAACTAAGTATGATATTATAAGTTCAGTTAAGTCAGTGTGCACATGACTCATGTATTAACAAAGCCAACTGAGCCATTTTATGGCTGTATCAAGCAAGTTCCCTACACGAATAGTTGAGAGCTAGCAGTAGTGCTAAATGTCTCCTCCGTGTGCCATTAATGTCACACATGTTTAGTTGAGAGCTAGTGCAAGTGTTAAATGTCTCCTCCATGTGCGATCATATCCCTAAGTTCTCCTAGCAATAAAATACATTTCTCATGGTTATACACTTTATTCATATACTGATCATAGCATTATTATATTTTAAAGATCATGAACATATATTTTTATCATAATATTATTTCATTATGTCATGAGTATGTCATTCATAGTTTTTACATGTATCAAATTACAGTTATTTTATGAAACTCAGGTTATGCATGTATGAGTATATTAATTATCATAAAAACTATATGTATATATACACATATACATACATATATATATATATATATATACACATGTATACATATACATATATATATATATATATGATAATTCATAAACATTTTATATGAAGTTAACATGATTATCACATTATTTTATAAAACTTATCCACTCACTAAGCTCTCAAGCTCACCCTTTATATTATTCTCCTCTCCCAAGTAACAGATTTTGAGGACACATCACGTGAATCCGAAGGCTTAGGATCCATCTATTGTTGTGTAGTCTAGGTTGTTTTTATCTCATTTCTAATTTTTATAGTGTATTTTGGGCAGTTATGTTTTGGACTAGTGAACAAAAGTCTTTATATGGTGTATAATATGTATCTGACAATGTATAATTATACTTGACCATGAGTCACTTTCTGGTTATGTAAAAGTTAATGAAATTTGCTGGATTGTGAAATTTTATATTTTAGAACAGTGGTCATTTATTGTAGGAAAGATAGTTCAATAATTAAGGAAAACTCTGCCCAAATTTTTACAAATTTCTTACACAAAATTTTCATGTTAAGCCAAGGTCCATATAGAATGTTAGTTGTTATGTTTCCTTATAACACGTCACATGCTCTAGTGTTGAGCTGAGGCGGGTCCTGGCAGTTAGGACGCCTAGGATCAATCTCCAACCATATATTCTTTAGGGCACTAAAGAAGATGGACATAGGCTGCTCATTTTGAGTCATCTTGAATGCCTTAGTGTAGAGTTCATGGATCTGAGCAAAATTTGAGTCATTCAGGTATAGCTCCTTCAGTGTATTCCAAATCTCAGGTACAGTCTCGCACCCAATAATCAACTGGATCACCTCATTTGTCATGGATTTGTAAAGAGTAAACATTACTAATCCATTGCTGTTCTCCCACTTTCCAAACCCTAGATCCTTTTCATCCAATGCTTCAATAGCTTTATTGACATAGCCCATCTTGTTAAGGCCACACAAATGTGCTGTCATTATCTTTCTCCAAGTACGATAATTGGTGCCATTCAATTTGGCACTTCCAAAGCCTCTTGAGGGGTCATGATGCAAGGACACCTCTATCTTTTGGACTTTCTTGCCTAAACCTCCTTCTCTTATAATTGAAAGGTATTGAATACAGCGAAAACAATGGATAACAAAAAGAATTTGAGCGAACAATTAGGCAATGAGAAATTTGATGAAGTTTTTGAGAAAACCCTAAAAAATCCAAGAAAATAGGTTTACTGAATTAAAGGCTCTTAATCACAAGAACACAAGAAACAATTCTCAATTACTGGGAAAGACAAAAGAGATTGAATGAGAGTACTGAGAGAAAGAAAAGAAAAAGTCCAAAATTGGATCTTTACTCTAATACCAAGTTGAAAATATGAATATGTTTGATACAATTTTCTGATATATTTTTTCTCATAATAGAGGTAATATATACACTAGTTACAACCTTATATAATAAGGAAACTACATAAATATAAATATTACAAAATAGAAATAAAAGAAAACTATATATAATGATTACATAATATAAATACAAGAAAATTAAATAAATGTAATAATGACAAAATTAGTCAACTAATCCTAATAGGAAACAAATTACAATTCAATCAAAATCATTCCATAATTAATTTTTGATTCTTCAAATAACGTCA
This sequence comes from Elaeagnus macrophylla, assembly GCA_029378325.1. NCBI lineage: Eukaryota > Viridiplantae > Streptophyta > Magnoliopsida > Rosales > Elaeagnaceae > Elaeagnus > Elaeagnus macrophylla. The sequence continues at coordinate 28,883,625 of CM055640.1, read as the reverse complement.
TTCAACATAAAAATGAATAAAAGTTTTTGCATTCTCAACATTTAGCAAATGACACTTTTACAAAGTTATCATAGGAAAATAAGTACCCATCATACACTAGTTTAACACTGAGACGGTACTCCATTTCTTTCAAAGTTATGGATTTGAAGTTCTTTGACATTTTTTTTTAAATGAATTGTCATGTAGTTTTGGTGATTTAGGCAATATGAGTAATTGTCGTTCAAAAAATTAAGAAAACGAGGAAATATAATTTATAAAGGCACCATTAGTAAAATCACAAATTACTAATAAATACCTCAACAGTATAGCTTTCCAACAAAGAATTATGAGTGGTAGGAAAAAATTAAGATAAAAGAAAAGGTAAGGGATATTTTGTTTATGTAACTTGAAAGTTTTGGGTTGTCAACAGAACGGGGTTGGATAGGGATAAGGATAGAGATTGCGTTCTCTGATCACGATTTTAAATTTGGCTTTTATCCCTACTTAAAATCCTTGCACAGATATATTGGAATCTCCAATGAGAAATGGGAACTCCCAAATGGAGAATGGTGATCACTTTTTTAATTTCTTAGTCATTTTTTATTTTTAAATAAAACAAAAATTATAAAAAATATTTTATGATGATAAGCAAAATAAAATTTCACATCAATAAATAATATAATATGATAAGAAGAAAATAAAAATATGTAACAAGAAAAATATAATCTTTTTATACTAAATAACATTGATAAAATTTTGTTACAAATTTGTTTAAAGTAATAAGAATAAATTATAAAATAATTAAATGATTTTAGATTTTAGATTTTTTGAATTTAAGTAAATAGTTTAAATAATTTTTATAAAATAATTATTGATTTTTTTAAAAAATAAAAATATAATTTAAAGATAATATATATATATATATATATATATATATATATATATATATGCATTATTTAAGATTAATTTGAATTCTATGTAATTAAATTTATAAAAAATTTAAAAAATATAATTTATATTTTCATGAAAATGATGTATATTGTTTCGAAAAATACAATCATCATCTTTGCCTCACCTCTTATAAAATACGGATCTTAGCTTCTTATTTTCATTTTGCTGTCCTATCTTTGCCTTCAATCGGATAATCTTTGCAATGATTTGCCCAATTAGAGAAAAAAACATGAAAACCTCAATTTTGGTCACTCAATAATTAAAATTAGGACATTTTATTCATTTTTTAAATACTTAATGAATATTTTATTAATAAATACAATCACCCATTATATTACATATTTTAATTGGGGACAAAACGGTCAATCTTCAACTTTTCTTTCATTTTCAACCGCTATGCTTTCTTTCTTCCATTTTTCAGCTGTATATGTCATCAATTTTGTGTTATATAAAACTTACACCAAACACTCTTTTTCTTTTTTTATCCTCTTTGATGTTGTCAATTTTTCCTACCAGAGTGGGTAACCATTAGGAGTAGCAATTCGTGTTAAAACTCGAATAAATGAACCAAAACGAATAAAAAAAAACACGAAACGAACACGATTCAAATTTAAGTCAAAAATGGGTTGGCCCAAATAACACGAAAAAAATTCAGTTCAAATTCGGGTTCGGTTCAGGACAACACATTAAACCCGAATAGAGAGAGAAAAAAAAAAGTAAAGTTATACGAAAAAATCATAACCTATTTGGCCATTTTCCATATTTTTCTTTCCTCTTCTTCGATAAGAAAAGCGAGAGCAGAGCTGCGTCTGCCCACCCCAGACCAGCAGACCTAGTCACCCACGAATCTTGTCACCGTCACCGGCAAAGCCAGTCAACAGTCATCGCAAAGCAGCTTAGGAGCCACTATATTTTTCTTAGGATGAGTAAAATTTCCTAACTTACAAATATTTCTAGTTGCTATGATGTAGAACCTGGATCAAAATTTAGGATATCAGAATTTATGAATTGATACACCCATAAAACTAGCATTATTGAATAATATAATAATAAACAGAAAAGATGCTCTATTAGGAATAATTCATAAAAATTTAGGATATCAGAAATTAAAATTTATAATATATCCTAAATTTACTGTTAATATTAATGACAAAAAATTGAATAAAATATTAAGCTTAACTTATAAATTTGAAAGAGAAAATTTAATGAAAAAATGAAATAACTCATTTTCAGTACATTACATAATACGAAATTCATTAACTAATAGTTATAACAATTCAATATACGGACAAAATGAATTTATAGAAATATAAATTTTTTTTTCAAACCATAAGACAAATAATAAAACCAAAAATAATAAAAAATTTTAAAATATCATAAGAATAAAATTTGAATAAAAAAAAAACTTCTATTATAAGGAAGAAAAAGTAATATTTCAATAATTAAATTTACTAATGATTAAGCAAAGATTAATAAATCTGAATGTAGGGGTGTCAATTCGTGCGAGTTGTGCTAGTTCAAGCTAGCCTGAATTTAATTCGTGTTATGAACTGCCAACCCAAACCTAAGCCGAATTTAATTCATGCTATGAACTGTCAACCCTAACCCAAATAAAAAAAAAATCGGGCTGGCTCAAACTTTTATTTACATATATTAATTAGTTTTTTTTACCTTATTCAACATGATGTTAATTAAAATTATTATAAATTTTCTTATAATTTTTAATTAAAATAAAAATAATAAAAGATTTGAACCAAATTCAATGCATTCTAATAATATTAAACATAAAAATAAAAAAAAAAATGTCACTAGGTTTTACAAAATTAAAAAGTAAAAGTTTTAAAGTCATAAGTATATTACAAAATAACTCAATGAACCACTACTTAAAATTAAAATAAATGAATATTTTATACTTAAATTTTATGTTATTGTGATTAGCGATAACATAATATATTTGCACAATATTAGTAAGAGAAATGCAGCAAATTTTTATGGCATAAATTAACATACTCAACTTATAGAAAAAATAATAGTAATAATGTATAAAAATAATTATAATTTTTTTTTTATTTTCATGTTATCTGGCTCGCCCTAACTTAACTTTTATTTTTTCGTGTTATTTGAATTAGCCTAAATTGGACCCAAATCTAATTCATTTGTGTTCGATTCATGTTTTTCAGTTTGTGTTCAGTTTTAATAATTATGTTATAGCACAAATTGTCGCCCCTACATGAATAAGAACAACAAGAAAAAATTACAACAAGAAATTAAAGAAATTAAAAATTTATTAATTCATTATGTGACAAGAGAAAGTAAAATCTAAATTAGAAGAAATATAATTAAAAGAATATGAAAATATAATAGTAGTATAAAAATCATAATAAAAGGCTTAATTCTTTTAGCTGAAAAAATGGATACATTATGTGAATCAAACACTAAATATCTACAAAACATAAATGAAATATAAAACAAAATTTTTGAAGGAATAAGAGAATATAATTATACGAAAAAACTACAAGTAAATACGCATAAAGAATTTACATGATTAAGAATAAATGTTAATAATATACCAAGAGGCAATTAAACTTTAAGCTATAAGTTTGATTCATTAAAATATTTAAAAAAAAAAAAAAGAACTCCTAGAACATCTGATACATTATTACCTAAGAATGATTAAAAAAAATGAAAAAAAATTCAAAATTAGAGAAAAATATATAATTCTAGCCTAATGAAATATAGAAAATAATAGAAGAACAATTTATAAACCCTGAAAATAGAGATATAGAAAAATTAATCAATCTATTAACTATAATAAATGAAGAACAAGAAAAACATTATGAAGAAAATTTTTGGACAAATAAACAGTAATCAATAAAAATGAATCTGAACAAGAAAATATAAGTTCAAGAATCTATATAGAACCTACATTATCAATTTCACAAAGAAAAGAAACATCTAACATATACAGAGAAGAAAGAAATAGGTAAGGACTAGAAGAAGATTAACCTTCTTATAGAAGAAGATAACAACTTAAAATAGAGGAAGATTTATATTGGGGTACTAAATGTAGTATTCTACCATAATTTAGATATCATGAAAGTTATAAATTCGATATGTTAGATTTAAATTGCATAAGAGAGAGAAAGAAAACCTTAGATAAATGGGCTAGTAGAATGAATGTAATTATATAAACTTTTACAACCATACAAATAAATCTTCCAACTTATAAAGTATTAGAAGCTCATAAGATGACAAAAAATGTAAAAATTTAGTTTATAAATTTAACAAAATAATAACATTTATGAATGCAAGAAAATATAATTACAGGTAAAGAATGCCTAAATAATATAGTAAATAAAATGTATAAGAAATTTATTAGAGAAGATAAAAGTAGACATATTACTGAATCAATTAAAAATGAAATAAATGAAGTTAAGTGACATTTAGTAAGCATAAAGATATGTAATTTGTGTTAAATAAATTATTTTATATTTGATATGAGATGTATTATCATAAGTTACCACACTCTACGCAAGAAACATTTAAAGAAATATTTTTTTTCAAAAATTACATAAAATATTACAAAAAATTATGACAAAATGGTGAAATAAAATGAATATAGAAACTATATTTGATACATTACAAGGAAAAATAAGAAGTCTCAATATTTGGATACTTATAAAATTTTAAGAAATAAAAAATATAAACAATTGAGAGAAAATGATAAATTTTTTTGTGATACAAGGGCTTTTAGAATGCCAAAAAAAATATGGATGTAACATATGACCTTACAATAAATATAAAAAAAAACATAAAAGTATAAAAAATTCAGAATGTATAAATTTAAAAAATAATTTTTTTAAAAATATAAGAGAAAATATAACAAATTTTTTTATAGATAGAGATATTTGAAAAGAAGAAAATATAATATACCATAAAAAAATTATTATTCATTAAGAAAAAAATGTAGATATTAGATATATAATGAGGAAGGATATTATACAAATGAATGATCCAAATAGATTTAAACATAAGAAAGAATTCAAAAAGAAATTTCTCAAAAATTAAAAATTTTAGAAAAAACTTTTAAAATAAAACTATAATCAATAGAGAAATCTGATATAGATAATACATATAATATATACATATTAGAAAGAGCTGAAGAAGAAATAATAGACTCAAAAATATGTCATTTTGATTTTAATTAATGAAAAAATTATTAAATATTACAAATTTAAATAGTACATATATAAAAAGATAATTAAAATTTTAAGGATATAAAAATTACCATTTACATGCATATATTAATACAGTACAAGTATGTGTGTATTCAGTAAATCAGTCCTAAAAGATTTAAAAATAAAAATAGCTAATAATACTAATATATATATATAGGAGAAATCTTTCATATTCCTATAATATATCAACAAGTACCTAGTGTTGATATCTTATTAGGAAATAATTTTCTAAACTTATGTCAATGATTTACACAGTATTTAAATAAAATTAGTTTAACACCTTTAGATGGTGAAATCATTTGTGTCAAAAATAAGAAAATCATTTATAGTTTTATTACCAACTTTTATATCAAAATATAAAATGCAAAAATGTGGTGAGAATATAAAAATAAAAAAACCAAAAAGAAGAAACTATTTCTTTAGAAACAGAGGTCCATCAAAATCACTTTGTAAATGAAATACAGAAAGATAAATTCTTAACATGCATTATATCCAAATATTAATCGAACTAATAAAATGGCAAGCATAAAATTAAAAGACGCTTCAATGGTTATAAGAATAAAATCAATGATTTATACTTTAGAGAATCAAAAGCCCTACTTTTTTAATAGAAAAATAATCTGAAAAATGAAGAGAAAAGAAAATAATGATCATTAATTTTAAAGATTTAAATAAAGAAATAATAGATTATGCATATTTTATTCCTAAAAAGAATAATTATTATATTTAATAAAAAGAAAGAAATATTTTTTAAGTTTTGATTACATAACTAAATTTTGGAAAATAAGATTTGATGAAAAATCTCAAAAGGTAACAACATTTAGTCGTTTACATGGACTGTTTTAATGGACAGTTGTTCCATTTGGATTAAAACAAATACCAAAAAAATTTCAAAAATATATGGATAATATATTTAAGAAAATCATAATTTTTGTTGTGTTTATATAGATGATATATTAGTATTTAATAATAATCTACAAAAGCATTATATAGATGTAATAGTCATGTTATAAGAATGTCAAAAAATAATAGTACTATTAGAAAAAAAAATAATATTAAATGATTATAAAAATAGATGTATCTCATGAATATTGGTGAGTAATAATAAAGGAAAGAGTAGATGATAAAGATGAATATATTTACAGATTTATTAAGATCATTTCAAGGTCTTGAATTAAATTATTATAGTAATAAAAAAATAATATTTAACAGTTAAAAACAATAAAAAAAATTTATTTATGTTATTAGCACCAAATTTAATAACAACATAACAGATGATTATAAGCAAGAAAGACTTATCAAATGTCAACAATAATTTAATCATTATAAGTTTGATGTAGAATATTTACAAGGAACTAAAAGCAATCTAGTGGATGCATTAAATAGAGAATTAACTCTATTAACAATTTTTACCATTGCAAGAATAAGGGAAGATCTTGATATAAAAATTATGATCAAAGAAAAAGAATTGAAATTTATAACAACTTGATATCTTATCTCTTAAAAAAACAATCAAGAATAATAAAAAGGAAGAGATAAGTTCTCCAGAAAAGAAAGAGAATAAAATCTCAACAGAAAGTAAAACCTTTAGAAGAAAAAAATTCAAATCTCTCAAGAAGAAAATAAAACTTCAGAAATAATCCAAAAGGAAGAGAATAACTCCTCAAAAAATTTATGATCTAACATTGCTGATGAAAAAAAATCTAAAGAAAAATATTATTTCGTTTATAATAGATTAGCTCTAAGAGGATACAAGACATAGCCAGAAGCCAACATATCAATAATTGAATTTTCTGGTGTAATACATAAAGCATTACTAGTAGAATTGAAACAAAAAGAAGCTTTGCTAACTATAAAACTCCAAAAATTTTCAAACCAAAGGATGTAGTAGTTAGTTTAGAAGGCAACTATACTTAAGTACTCAAGAATTAGTCAATTGTAAAAAACAAAATGATAATCTTAAAAAAAGTACTAAGACTAATAATTTTTAAAGAAACAGATGATACATTTCTCGTTTCAAAAGAAGAAAAGAAAAAATAGGTAAATATCACCCCAAATTAATGGTTAAATTTTTATAATTTAGCCAAAAGACTAGGAAAAGAACAATTAAAATTTATGAAGTTTTTTTACCACAGAGAAGGTTCATACACCAAGAAACAAGAAAGTCATCAGCAGTAGATTCAATATCATTGAAGGAACAGACCTCAAATTTGTTTACTAGTTATTTCACTGTGGATTAATTGAAAATATTTATCTAAATAATAATTTATTAAATTAACATATTTTTCAAAAAATTTAAAAAAAACAATCAAGAACTTCAAGAAACAAGTCAAGACAAATGATTGACCAGTATTCTTAAGATTCTTCAATTCAGTTATGGATTGAGACAAAGGAAAGCCAATGAGTCCATATTATTTCATCAAAATAGGAATGACATCTTCAACAAGAACAGTTGAATAACTTAGGGTTCTATCACAAGAAATGTTTAATGAATAATCTTTAAACGATGAACGACCAGTACTGTTAAGCCAAATTTACCATGAAACAAAAAAATAAACACTTCTTCAGAATAAAAGTGAACTACTACATCAGTAAAATTATAATAATTTTTCATAGTAATTGTGGAATTAACCAAAAAGATATTGAAAAAATGGTCAATTTTGAGGTGTCATTCAATTATAATGAGATAGACGCTACTGAAAGAACAAAACAAGAATTTTGCCTACCGACAAAAAATCAAACCAATGATCATATATGTATTTATTGCATCAAGGATAGAGATGAATTCACTTCTCCAGATCTTAGAATGAGTGTGTCGGCAAGTGATTGTAAATAAAGTGTTTGCAGCAAAAGAAATGATGAGGATTTGATGTAACTTTACAGGTGTCTGAATGAGGAAAAGATAAGATAAGATAACCTTATATTTTCACGCATTTTAATAATTGCTTTAGTATCTATGAAAAGGCAAGGAGATTTCATAAGAAGGCATATCAAAAGTTTGAAAATAGAGCTCAAGTCTCTTTCTATCTTCCTTTATATCTTTACATTCTAAAAAAAATGTATTAGAAAACTAAGTAAGTTAGTAAGAAAATTAAGGTTGTAATAGTACTACTTTTGAATTAATAAAACTCCTTTTTTTCAAGCCTAGTGTCTTTCTTATATCTTTAATAAAAGTACGAATTATATTTTTTGTTGAAGGCAGGTGACCATTTTTCAACACAAGAGGTGAGACTTTTAACAAGATAATTAAAAATTAGACCCAAGGTAACGAAAGACAGAGATAAACCTATATTTAATAAGAACAACGTATTATCAATTATAATTCTAAATTTTATTTGTTAATTATAAAAGTCTATTTGTGCTTAGAAATCATGAAATTTATATGTCAATACTTTGTTATTTTGGTACTAGAGCCTGATAAAAAATTTAAATAATATTTAAAATAAAGTTTATTCCACCTAATACAAAAAACGAAATAAATTATTTAAAATATTATAAAATGATTATCTCATAATATATCACAAATAATAATATATAAAGTACTCTTTAATTGAAACAAAAAATTAATTTGATTATATTATAAGTAAAGTCTTATTATTAATAATAGTAAGAAAATAATTACATAATTATAAATTTATAATTAAAAAGAATTAATTAATTTGATTATATTATAAGTAAAGTCTTATTAAAAATAGTAAGAAAATAATTACATATTTACAAATTTATAATTGAAAAGAATTATTTAATTTCGTACTTATTGCTTAAATTAAGAAAATTTTTACTAAAATACTATAATACATTATCATATAAATAATATTATATTATCATAAAAATAAATAAATACATTAAAATACATTTAAAAAAAATATAAAAATACAAGAAAAATTCTCAAAAGAATTTAAAATTGTCTTAGAAATTATTTTAAAAAAATTAAAATAAATTTTTGATAAAAAACTTAATACTATTAGTTATTTAAGGTTTTTTTTTTTTAATATGAAGCATAAATTTTAAAAATATTAGAGAAATTTTTATAAAGGTTACGGATATTATGGGCAAATATTATTCCTCGCTGGAATGCTAATCTACTGCCAATCCCAGCAAACTCTAATCGTCCATAGGAATGCTGGTCTACTGCCTGTCACAGCAAACTCTAATCGTCGATAGCTTTCCACATTCGGTTATTCGCAGTTGAAACATATTAGCTCGGTCTAACAAAAAAACACAAAAAAAAACATATTAGCTCTTAGCAGATCTCCCTTCCCTGCTTTCGCTTGTCCTTTAGAAATTCCCAAGCTCAGCGTCACGATACCCGTTTCTTTCAAGGATCTGACCCGAACCAATAAATGGCCTTTGGTGCTGATCCTCCGAACTACATTCGAGACACTCCAGGACTTGAAGAACAAGAAGATGGGTTCGTAGATATTGCCGTATTAGATCAACCCGAGTCAAGAACCTCCCCATCCAGCTGTGTGAGATTTGGTTCTACTCCTCCCAAGAGCCGTCAAGCGTCACCGTCTCACTCACCCCGACTCGGCCCGAGTCGTTTATCGAATTCAGAAAAGCTCTTTTCTGATTCCCAATACGACACATCGTCTTCTTTTTTCAAGTTTTTGGATTGCCTGTGGAATGAGAGGCAGCAGATGAAATCGAAGCAGAGGGGGAGAAGGAAGGTGGGTAGGGTATGGTATGCGAAAAGGCGAGTAAAAGGGCTGGTGGCCTTGATTGGATTATTGGGTTTCTTTGTTTTGGTTAATTGGATGATGCTTTTGCGGCTTCCTTATAATGGGGTCGACTCCAATGGTGGGTCTAAGGAGAAAGCTTCTTCAGCTTCTGTAACGGTCACATTTCGGGTTTGTGTTTTCCGGCTGTGAGCTTCTATTGGTGATCAATTCATTTCTTTCTTGTTGCTTTAAATTGTACATCCCGAGCATTTTAAATTAAAATTCAACCTTGCTTAACGTTTAGATGTCAATTTCACCAACTCTTACGGGGCAACAAGAGGAAGATGAGCTATGTCTATTGCTGAATTATCATGGGTTAATATAATATGGAATTCTTTTAAACTATATGAAAAGTGTGATAGCATGTGAGAAATCAACACAACAATACTAATAAAAAGAAAATGTTCCTACAAACAAATCAAGGAGATAATGGGACAAAGTTGGAGAACTTGCAGTTAAGTTGCTAGTAAAGTCGATACATTTTCTGTGAGTAAGCGTGTCTGCATCTTATTATTTAGAAAGGTACCATCCAATATGGTTGTGTTCTTTGCAGAAAGAAGGGATAAAGAAAAGGGCTCAGAAAGGTAATTATGGAAGAATGTTGCCTTTAGCTGCTCATGCTTTGGCAGAGGTATTCGAAAACCAAATTTGTCTTATCTGGTTGTTGGTGTTATGGCTGAGCAGCGTGTTTTTCGTCATAGAGCATCTAGTTTTCATCCTGTCGTTTAATTCTTTTGTTTGTCTTATAAAAAAATTTAATTCGTTTACTTGCTTTAATTGATAATTTGTTATGATTCAGGGACAGAGTAAACCTGAGCCAAAAGATTTATGGTTGGAGCCATTCATTCCTGCTTCTTCTTGGAAGCCTTGTGCTGACCAACTCAACTGGGAACCCAATGGTTTGGCACTTCGCCCACTTTTTTTTTTTGTGTGTGTGTGTATGTGAACATTTGCATGACTCCATACTTCCGTGTTTAGAGTACTTGCATAGCATGGATATCTTATAGATTGGAATATTCTGATTCATGATCTAAAATCTAAACAATCTCTTAAAGTTTCTTTCATTCAAATTTTTTTCATGTTAAATATAGAGGGAAAAAATGGATACATTCTGGTCACAGCAAACGGTGGGATGAACCAGCAGCGAGTAGCTGTAAGTAATGTTTGGGGCCCTAACTCTTATTATGATTAATTGCTTCTCTTTGCAATTTCATGAATTGTATTGCTTGTCTCTTTACAATTTGCTTGTTGTGTTTGGCTCCACGACTGCTATCTAAAAATATTATTCTGGCTTAAACAGGTTTGCAATGCAGTTGTTATTGCACGGTTACTCAATTCAACACTTGTTGTTCCTAGATTTCTGTACAGTAGCGTATGGAGAGATTTAAGGTGATACATTCTGTTCTTTATCCATTTGAAGAATTCTTTTATTTTCATGTAGTATGTTGAATGAGATTTCATACATTTTACTCTTTTAATTCAAAAACAATTTGGCTTCAACTTTAGCAAAGGACTTCTTCATATTTATTTAGCTTAAGTGGAGGTTAAGAAGGAGACAGAGTAGTATTATTTGCGTTATTGATGCTCACTGATCAAATTTACATACAGTGGTGTTTTTTGTTCACAGCATGCTTTTTCCCCCCTTCTTTGTTTCTCCTCCCTTTGCTTTTGTATAAGTGATGGTAATGAATTGCATAATATCACAGTCAATTTGGCGACATCTATCAGGAGGAGCATTTCATTGAATACTTGAGTCCTCATATTCGGATAGTCAAAGAGCTGCCCAAGGAGCTTCAGTCATTAGATTTGGCGGCAATTGGTAGTGTTGTACGTCCTCAGTAAAGCTGAATAGTTCTCAAATGACCCACTGTTTTCTTCTGTAGTTTATTGGTAATTATTAAGTGTTAAAATACTGTTCCAGGTGACAGATGAAGATATCATGAAAGAGGCCAAGCCAAGTTTTTACTTGAAACATATTCTTCCCATTATACTAAGAAATGGAATTGTTCATTTTCTTGGATTTGGAAATCGCTTGGCATTTGATCCAATACCATTTCAGTTACAGGTAAATCACTAGCACTTAAATCTTTTACAACACTCTGGTTTGTATATAATATGTACCCTACCCTTAATTAGTTGGCTATCTTACCATTTTGTCTACTTTGTTCTTCCTAATTTGGCATCTAGAGGCTTCGATGCAGATGTAATTTTCATGCTCTACAATTTGTTCCAAAAATTCAAGAAACTGGTGCTTTGATTCTTCAAAGGTTGCGTCAACATGAAGGATTTCCTGGATCGTTGGATCATTATCTTCTTGGTCCATATTCAGAAGCAGTTGGCAAAGAAAGTCAACTTCGTCAAAAGAAAGCTTCCAGATATCTAGCTTTGCATCTGAGGTTTGAAATTGACATGGTGGCTCATTCACTATGTGAATTTGGCGGAGGTGATGAGGAGAGACAAGAGCTGGAAGCCTACCGTGAAATTCACTTTCCTGCATTGGCACATCTAAAGAGAACTACAAAGTAAGTGTCATGTTCTTTTTCTTTGCTTATTGTCTTTACATGTATCTATCTATTTTGATAGGAGGTATACTTTTCTCAGATTTTCTGTACAATTTTTAAGACTTTTGATAATTTTATTGAGGGCCCAGGTTTTTCTGAATGTGCTTGTCATTGCTGAAAGTCCTAACTGGGTGTTTTTACCTTTTTTCCATATTGCTAAAAAGAATGTCGAGGTAAATGTTATCACCTATTATTTTTCTTCTGAAAAAGATATGAACTTGATATGGACAATTGTTTTGACAGTATTAAAAATGTGAATTAAGTCACCAACAATAATGATGATTTCATATGTTTCAAATTTTCTCAATATTTGGAAGTTTTCTATATAGAGTATGTAAGTAAATTTTTTTTATTTATTAAAAGATTTGGTAATCAAGGTTCCGGGCTGAATTATACATCCCAGACCTCTTAGTTCATTTTGGGCTAGTACTGCTCAATTCATTTCTCTTTGCTGTTGTTTTCACCGTCTCTCAAAAATTTTCATTTATTTAGAGATGTTATTTCTCCTTGTTTCTCTAAAATAGGTATGTCCAACACTCAAATATTAAAAAAATTGACACATGGAGTCTTAAAAAAGCATACAAATATATAACATGGGGCTACGCACACATTTAATCATCTATATTGTGAATTTGGGCAAACTTGTATGTATGTTGTGGGTTTGTCCATTTTTGGGGAGGGGAAAGGTGATTAAACTAAAAAAAAAATGCAAGTATGTAGTTTGCTACTAGTTTGATTTTATAAATTAAATCAAATTTTTATACTTGTTCCAGGTTACCTTCCCCCCAAGCGTTGAGGTCAGAAGGCCTATGTCCTTTGACACCTGAAGAAGCAGTGCTTATGCTTGCTGCTCTAGGTTTCAATCGTAAAACACGTGTATTTGTGGCAGGTTCACAGATATATGGAGGGAGGTCAAGGTTGATTGCTTTGACAAGCTTGTACCCAAAGCTGGTTACTAAAGAAAGTTTACTTTCATCAACTGAACTTAAACCATTCACGAATTTTTCGTCTCAGGTTATAACATTTTATCATTTTAATTTTTAGTTTTACTGCAACTGTTGCATTCCAGAGCCAATTACCAATCTCATATCCCGTTTGGAGTTCCACTGAGCTCCAAACATTATGTCAGTTCAAATTTGTTGGCTAGCTTTATTCCTTCCTTAGGTTTTGGGTTCTCTTTGGAAATTAGTATCCTGAGTAAGCAAGATGCTGCATTTTTTTTCTTCTGATTTTGGATGGTGATTTAAGAAAAATTGATTTTATTGTGACAGTTAAAATGGCAATGCTCTCAGGTTAAGCCATTACCTTTGAATAAACTCTGATCTTTCTGAGAATATACTTGTTAGCTTGATTTTCAACTTCCATGTTAAACATCCTGTTTCCTCTACAATTGGATGATGAAAATATGACATTGATTCTCATTTCTTGTAAGCTATCATACATTTGGTTTTTGTGTGCCATGGATTTACATTTGTATTTCTTTGCAAAAATAAAGTTGATCATTCCTACACATGTCAGTTGATTTATAAACATTACCATTTCATGCAGCTAGCGGCATTAGACTATATAGGCTGCACTGCTTCAGATGCTTTTGCAATGACAGATTCAGGGAGTCAATTATCATCTTTAGTTTCTGGTTTTCGAATATACTATGGTGGAGGAAAGATGCCAACAATACGGCCAAACAAACGCAGGCTTGCTGCCATCTTCACGAAGAACTCCACAATCGGATGGCATGTGTTTGAGCAGAGAGTAAGAAAGGCAGTTAGACAAACTAAACATGTACAGACAAGGCCTAAGGCACGGAGCGTTTACAGGTATCCACGTTGTAAAGAATGTATGTGCCGAACCTAATTACGTGTTTGCTTTTGTTATGCTTATACCATTGTAAGATTACCTTTTTTTTCTTTTTCCTTTGATCAAATCATTCTTCCAATTGTAATTTACAACATTTTCTGCATTAAATATTTCAAATGCAAATGATTACAAAGTTGAATGGATGATTCCTAAGTTATTTTCCAATTACACGGTAGAATTTCATGAATATGGAAAATAATTATTTCCCTATACCAGCAGAACATTAGGAAATACATTAAGAGCTGTCCCCCATTGAAGTGGTTATTGATAAACTGCTTTATCAAGTTAGATGACTACAATCAAAAAACTTTGAGCCATGTTTGATAACGATATATAATTTATGGTTAACTAATTGATTTTGTAATTTTTGATTCTTTTATAAAAATAATCATCATTGTGTTTGATAATAATTTCTATTTAGTGATTTAAAAAAAAAAAAATCAAAAATCACTTTCAAGTTGTTTGGTAATGCTTTCTGTTTTTTTATTTTTTTTCAAAAATACTTCAAAAATTAAGAAAAAAATTGGTTATTTTTTTACAAATTTTAAGTTTTTTTTTTATCATTTTCTTTCAATATTTAATCATACAAAAGTTATAAGACTTAATTTACTCTTTAGAAAAAATGTTTAGTCAAAATGAAAAAAATCAAAAATTTGATTGAAAATTTTTAAATATTTATGAATCACCTCATATTTTGACAGTGATTAGTGATTTTTTCAAAATGTAAAAATCAAAATCAGAAATCGTTACTAAACATGCCTGATTGAAAAATCACTTAAAAAAAATCAAGAATCAAAATTATTATCAGACAAGCCCTTATCAATCAGATCTCTCCATTATTCTTACAATAATAATCTATATTTCTAGACTTATCCATAGATATACAGAGAAGCTATGTTATATTTTTTACAGTGAAACTGGAAAAACTGTCAAGGTTATCTTGACTATATGATCTAAGGTTCCTGTTAAAACAATTTCTCCAAAGCTGAAGTCATCCATTGCTTTTGTGACATTAAACTGAATGTCTAAATCTTGGGTTCCTTGTGGAGTAATGGTAAACCACGGTGGATGAACATCAACTACAGTCCCATTCGGAGGCAGCACTGAACACAGGTATGTCTCTGGCTTGTTTTGCACATTCTTCACTGTCCGTCGCACCAGTTGAGAACCAATCAGGTTTGATATTGTTATTGAAGGGAGGTTCAAATTTGCTGGATGACTAAGAGAGTTATTACACCATTCTCCAGTTGCAGTTCTTATAGTAGCTGGATCCATATGAGGCAATGAGCACAAGAAGCCAATATAGTCTTCATAACCTGCTATACAATATGCTATCGTTCCCATCAGTCTAAAAGATTTTACAACCATTTTTTCTCTTGTTGAGTAATAAAGAGAAAGCTCAAAAAGCCATCCTAACATAATAATGTAAACATCACCTGAAGAGAAGACCAGGCCTGGATCTATGGCATGCCTTGGACTCACAAGGCCAGCGCCGAAATCGAAAGGAGTCGAGGGATATAAACTGCCAATTTCTGATCCTTCCGCCATGATAAGATTTCCATTGCTATTATACTTGGTGGCGGTGGTGGCAATTGCGGATGCAATCATGGATGGTGTCCATGAAGGATTGTATTGCTTAATGATTGCTGCAATTCCTGCTACATGAGGTGCTGCCATGCTTGTTCCAGAGACTATTGCAAAATGTTGTCCTAGATATATAATCATCAAGAAGTCCCTTTTCTATATTAGAACTCAATTTCACGAGAAGGAAGGAAAAGAGAAGACTATGTAGTATTAGCAGAAAGTCACAGGTTGGTTTTGAGTATTTATAGTAGTCACCTGTTAGTATGGGATCTGAGGCACTAATTGGGCTCCAAGCTGCCCAAATTTGGTGTCCTGGTGCAAGAACATCAGGCTTCAATACATCAACTGGAGTCTTATCACTATCAATGAAATCTGGCCCTCTTGCAGAAAATCTGCTTACAGTGGGTGCTTGATCCATGAATGAAGCTACTCTTCCTTCTCCTATTGCAGCTTTTGCTGTGAAACTAGTCATATATTCTTTCTCATCCCTGTAAGTTTTCTCCTCATAGTACTTTGATATAACCTATACATATATTTTGTAAAAGAAACATGTTAATTAGAGCAGGTAAAACTACAAAGAACCAGTTGAGAAAATAACAAAGCATGAATTACCTGAGCACTGGCAACACTTGGGATTAATATGCCAGGAACATCAAAAGGTAAAGGCTCTGCTATAAAATCTCCATAGTTTGGATTTGCAATCAGAACGAAACCCATAAAACCAAGAGTTTTTGCAGTGTTGATTATGCCAATAAGAGTGGAGGTATGATTCAAAAAGCCTCCAGAGAAAGTGCAGATTACAATACTATTTTGCACTATATTGGGTTCCAATGCTTCAGGATATTGACACTCTTCGACATATGGTGGTGTTCTGGGAACTGTTCCATTTCTCTTTATTGCATCTTTAGCCAATACCAGCTTATACAAAAATAACCCCTCTCCAAAATTAGGTCCTAAAAATAATAAACAATCAAAGTTATTAGATAATATCGGTTCTTCTAGTGGTATGGTAATGACTCTCCTTCCTACACCCATTTGCTTGAGTTTTTGTTTGTGTTTATGCTAAACGTGATTTAAGGAAAAACTACTTTCAGGAATTAACATGTAATTTGTTTGTCAAAAAAAAAAAAATTACTTTCTTAGCTTTAAAAGCATTGATATTCATTTTTCCCTGTTAGAAGCAAATTATTTGTTGTCATAAGCACTTCTATAGGGCTGTAAAAGCACTTTTGATAATAAAAAAACAAACAAACAGACCTTTTAAAAGCACTTTAAATCAAATAGTCAGGTTCGAAACCAATTGTTGCCAAATGGATTTGAAGTACGACAAAACCAAACCTGATAATCCAAACCCTCCAAGTTTCTGACCATTTCCAAGAAGAAGAGAAGCAGGGTAGCTTCTATCTGTACTGGAAGCAGCTACTCCCACAGCCCAGGGACTATAAGACACAACACTTGAAGGATCTGGACCATGATTTCCTGCTGCTTGTACCACAAAAATTCCAGCTCTTTGTGCAAATAGCATTACAATGTCAAATACGTTTAAGAAGGTAACTCTATCTTCTGGTGGCTCATCTGGTCCAATTGATAGTGTTAGGATATCCACTCCATCAAAAATAGCCTGTGGTGTTGTATCAGTCATCACCATAAACATTACTTCACTTTTTTCTTTCTTTTTCTTTTTCCAATTGATTTCATATAATCATCTAAATGACTAGTTTATTTAGCTAGCTACCTGATCAACAGCTGCGACCAAATCTGTTAGGGTTCCTACTGTTGGATAGATAGCCTTGTAAACAGCAATTCTACATTATGAAAAGTAACAAGTACAACAAACAAGAATATTATTAAATTTAGGGAAAACGACAAAAATAATACATTTAAAACTTGTTATAACAAAAATAGAACTTGTTATGTTTATCTTGTATATTTTTACTATTAAAAAAGGTCCATTACATTATTTTATATTAAACGTCGTTCAATTGGATGTTGTTTAAGTTGAAATATGGTCATTTAGATCCGTTTTATGTTGAACTCTGTACACTTGGATCTCATTCAATATTATTGATTTTTTTTGTTATTATAAGTTTGAATAGTGTTATTTTTTTTTTGTTGTTGTAATTTTCCTAATTTTATTGCTAAATTAAAAGAACCTAATTAAAAAAAATAAATTAAATTAACCCTAGTTAGCATGTACCGTGCACGTGGTGCCATCCCACTGGCTCTACCATAAAAGAAGCCATTCACAACTACTGGAACTCCAGCATTTCCAGCAGCAGTTGATGCCACATGACTTAAAACGTTGGAGGAAAACAATTAATTATGAAAAAAAAAAAAAGGTACAAATGAAGTTTTCATTAAATTTTTGGATCCAAAACAATAAGGAGTGAAAGATACAAGAGCAAAGGTATAAATAAATATAGTAATACTGAACCTGCCATGTCCAACTGAATCAAAAGGGGAGAGAAAATCCACTGAAGTGTTAAGAGTAGCAACAGCTTCAGCTCCAGCTGAGAAGAACCTCGCTGACACTATTTTCCCATTACATGAACTCATCGGAAACCGAGGACCCGTCTCGCAATCACCATGAAAATGAGAAAGATCGGAGGTAAAGCTAGAGTTTAGGGGATCATAAGCAAAACTTGGGTGCGTTGGGTTGATGCCAGTATCTACAAAACCAATAACAAGCCCTTCACCACCTTCTTTAACATCTCCTCCTAATTGTCGTGTCCAAATTGCTTCTTTATTCAACCCTAGAAATGTAGGAGTATATGTTGTCATCATTTTAGTTCCTCTATCTATCTCTACCAACTTTACATTTGGAGCTTGTTTAAGCTTTTTAGCCTGTCATTAATTAAGAAGTTTTGGTTTGTGATTATTTTATATTCAGTAATATGATAATGAGCTCTGACAAAAAAAAAAAAAATTTATAATGAAACTAGCCGATTGTTAAAATTTAGGTTACGAAAAAAATTCATACGTATTTGAGTGTAAGATATACCAATTTTTTTTAATTTACGTATATTTATGCTAGATTGGATATTTAAGTATGAACGGATAATAGTCCAAATAATTAAATAATTTACCTGAGAAGAGGTGGTATGAAGAGAAAAACCGTTAACAATGTGTTTGAAACTATAAAGCTTGGTGTAACTTCCGCTTTGTAAGGTACTTTGTAGAAGTTGATCATGAGAATCAACCAAACGTTTTGCGTGTGCCTTGTAAATTTCACTGATAATTCATGCACATTTTATATTAAGGTTATCACCATTGATCTCTTTTAACATTTTTTTTTAACAGAACCATAAGAAATTTGAAAAGTAAAAATATAAATATTTGGAAACCAGTGCTCATAATTAAATAACCTGTTTTGGTTAATACGCGTTCGATGTTGGAGAGATTTGAAACCACCATGAAATGAAACTGGATCTTCTTCCATCATAACTAAATACAATGCTCGTTCCTCTACTAAACAAGCAGTAATACCTAGAAGAATTCCCACAAGTGCCTGAAATATTGAAGCCATTGGCGTTGGTTTCATGATCAGAAAATTATTAGTGTTGAATTCGAATTAGATATAATACTATATATGTCTAATTGTGTATTTAGGGGTATTTATTGATATAAAGAGAAAGCAGTAACAAACCAAACAAAAAGCTAATGATAAACCACGTTAGTTATGTGAGGAAGGCTCATTATTTTTGTGAATTAGACTAAGCGTTACTATTTGCTTTTGCTTAATAAGTGTGCATAAATAATAATGTTCATGCCATCTCACACAAAATAACCTTTGATAAAAAAGCAACCTTTATAAGGAAAGTAATCTTATGAAAAAAAAAAAAATAAAAAAAAAAAAATATATATATATATATAGTTTTTATTTCTAACAGCACAGCATTTGAAGAAACTTCCATATGTGACTTCTCTTGCACCAGGAATGTGAATCAGACTATCTGAAAGAAACAAGGTACGAGGAAAAACAAGGAGCACATAACATATAGTAAAGCTTCTTAACTCAGGGTTCCAAACAACATACTTGAGATTTGTCCAAATATCAAAGAAGTCCCCAACTTTAAAATTAGTATCATTAAACCCCACGCTGCACCAAAAAAATGTGATTGGAGCATGTGCACAAATATAATCTTAACTAATCAAAAAGTGAGAAAATAAAAGAATAAAAATAAAATATATTAAATAAACATTAAATGGAGAAAGCTTGACTAATAAAATATAGATAATAACAAAAGAAATTCTAATCTTTTATCAAAAATATTAATATATTTGTTTTTATTTTTTATTTTTTATCTTTTATATAATTTATATATTTATTCTTTTTATTTTTAAATTGAGCTTTATTTATATTTAACGATAAGTTTTTATGTTTTTTTTTTTAATATTTATTTCTTTGAGTTAAAGGTTCTTTGATATGGGTCTCATTATCCTAACATAGTATTGGGACATTATTTTATTATGTCATCTTCTACAAGGGAACACGATCCATTTGATATTAAGACATACTTGAGCACACTTAAAAGGTATTTTTTTTATTGGGTTATTCCTCAAGTTTGTTGATACAAATCAAAATTGTTAGTGTCTCCTTGCTATTTGAGCAAACTTGAGGAATAACCCAATAAAAAAAAAAAAAAACCTTTTAAGTGTGTTTTTTCATAATTTTATTATGGTAATTATTTTTTGACATGCAGTGCTTTTTTTTTTTTTCCTAATAATATTAGTATGTTGATTATTTTTTTACATTCATTTTGTTAAATCTAGTTCAATAACTAAAATTATGTTTGACAACGATTTTAATTTATGATTTATGATTAAAAAATTGATTTTATGATTTCTGATTATTTTATAGAAATAATAAAAAATGTGTTTGATAACAATTTCTATTTAGCAATTTTCAAGAAAAAAATCAAAAATTACCTCCAAATTATTTGGTAATGGTTTTTATTTTTTGATTTTTTTCAAAAAACTTTAAAAATAAAGAAATTTTTTTATAAATTTTAAATTTTTAATCATTTTTTTCTAATACTTAATCATACAAAAATTGTAAGATTTGATTTACTCTCTAGAAAAAAATGTTTAGTCAAAATGAAAAAAATCATAAATCAGATTAAAAAATCTTCTTTTTAAAGATTTATGAATCACCCTTATTTTGGTAGTTATTTCTTAAAAATGTAAAAATTAAAATAAAAAATCGTTATTAAACATATCTGATTGAAAAATTACTTGAAAAAAATCATAAATCAAGAATTAAAATCGTTATCAAACAAGTCCTTTGTAAGCCAAAAAAATTTCAGCTAAACAACTCATTTTACACCTCAATAACTGGTACTAATAGATTCTTTTAAACGTATTCTAGTCGACAATGTCTCCAAAGTTTCACACGAAAAAATTCCATTAGTTCCATGTAAACCTAAACTTTTATCAAACATTTTCTGGCAAGAGAATTCAGCAGAAGTTAATGCTCACGGTTATTTCACAAGTTCTCTGATCTAGTTCATACCTTATGGCTGATACCAAGATTTTCTTCCAGAGTCACAGATTTAATTTCCATGAAGTGGTCATATCCACTAAATTAGGCCATTACAAGAAACAAATTACTTGAAAATCTAAAATATAAGGGCATGTTTGGATGTACTTTTCTTGGAGGTGGTTTAAAATAAAATAGTTTTGTTAAAAGTAATTTTAATAAAAGCATTTAAGTATTTGGCATGAAAATGTTAGAAGTAATTTTAATTAATATTTTAGTAATAATTTTAAAATGAGATTATGCATTCAATGCTACTTCTACTAAAGTAAGTACTCCATGCAAATTGATTTTTACTTTACTCACTATTAATTTATATGTCCCTTTGTTCTTAGTACATGAGGAACATTTTTAGCAATTAAATAAATTTTCACCACTAAAAATTAAATAAATATTACTAAAACATAATCTTGCAGAACTTAATAAAACAAAATTCACAATAAGAGAAGAACGTATGTAATTACCGTTCTTTGCACCCTTCACACTTCAGCATGAAGTCGTCTGGGTTACAAGGCTTTTTACATATGCAATACCTTTAAAATCCAAAACCCAAAAACAGTAAAAACCATTATCGCTAGTATATATAAATAAAAAAATACAGTTTATGAATACAAAACTAAAATAAAATAATAATTCCTATATGTTTTATTTATTAATTTATTTAATTTTACATATTCTTTGACTTTAAAAAATTTAAACATAAATGAACAAAATATGGTGTTGGGAATCGAACACTTTAACTCACAAACAAAGGCACTCACACGATTAAACTTTGCAAGAAACTTGAATTGTACATAAACATCAAACATAAATTAAAGATTGCACAAAGGCATTTACGTGGTTCGAGTACTAACACCCTAATCCACAGGAGGGGGAGAAGAACAATCCATTAAATCAATCAAAGTTGCAAAGTATAGGACTCGAACACAAAACTAGATTATAGGGACTCAAAACACCCTAGACGCCAGTAAAATAGATTCTGGACTCAAAACCACACCCTTTATCTCTTAAGAAGACAATGTGTTTAACACTAGAAACCCTAAAACTTGAGAGACCAATGAGAGAGACGAGTCTAGAGAGACAAACAACAACGGCATGAAAAGCCTAGAGCTTGAGCATATGAGGAATAAATAATCAAAGGCACAATTACCATAACACCTTTCCTAAGCCCTCAGTCCATGCTCAAATTGGTAGGCTGTGCACTTAGCCCAACTCGGCCAAATGCATCAAGCCCAAGCAGTTGCATAACCAAGTGAGGCCTAACAAGGCATATAAAACAATGTGACTTTACTTATTTTCCCCTTATATGCTCAATTACCATAAGGTCCTTGTATGCTCAATACCCACTTTGATTAGATGGCACAATTTTAACAATTTCTCTACCTTGACAACTAATGCAAAGTGGATTGATTTGCTTTTCCCCTTCCAACACACACACGCTCCCTAAGTGACTTTGACTCTCACAAAGTCCAAACAGTGTTGGAACTTAGTAGTGGCCTGGTGGGTATTGTTTTGGTGAACATGTCTATGAGATTTTCCTCAATAGCTACCTTAACTATCCTAACCAAATTCTTTGTTACAATATCTCCTATAAAATGAAATTTTACATCAATATGTTTTGATCTACTATGAAACACATGATGCTTGAATAGATGAATTACTGGCTGTCACAGTACACTGCTCCATGAGCATCTCCACCACCGTTCTTCAATTGCTTGGTTATCCCTTTGAACCTGAGACTCTCCTTAACAACTTTTGTGTAGGCCACAAATTCCACTTCAGTGGTAGACAAGGCCATAATTAATTGTAGGTTGTATCTCTAGCTCACTGGGTTGTCAAAAGTAATGAATATGTAACTATACATTGATCTCCTCTTATCCTTATCACCTACATGGTCAAAATCAGTATAGCCTTGCACAACTTGAAAACTTGAAAACTTGTTAGTTCTTTAGTATATACCTAACCAACAACTAGAGTGCCTTTAATATATCTCAAAATTCACTTAGCTCCTAACCAGTGAACTTTACTAGTATTGGATATATATATACTTAAAACACTCACAATTTATGCCAAATCAATTGTGTGCAAACCATGGAAAACATAACAGATTCCACAACACTAGATTATGGAACTCTAGACATATATATAATATCATCACTAGTGTTAGGACAATAATGCAAGGACAAGTTAAAGTGAGCATCCAAAGGAATTTGAACAGGTTTTGCATCAAGCATTGAGAATCTTTTTAATACATTTTTCAAGTATGATCTTTGTGAAATACTTACAGTACTAGATTTTAAGTTTATGCTTATATCCATGCCAAGTATCTTACTTGCATGCTTTAGGTCTTTCATTGCAAACTCAGAGTTCAATTTGATTTTAAGTGAGTTTTTCATTTTCACTTTTACTTGCAATTAACATATCATATCATAATCAAGCATGA
Organism: Elaeagnus macrophylla; assembly: GCA_029378325.1. Classification (NCBI taxonomy): domain Eukaryota; kingdom Viridiplantae; phylum Streptophyta; class Magnoliopsida; order Rosales; family Elaeagnaceae; genus Elaeagnus; species Elaeagnus macrophylla. The sequence continues at coordinate 28,859,755 of CM055640.1, read as the reverse complement.
AACTATCAAATCTTATGTGCCATTCTCTAAGAGATTATTCTAAACCATACAAAGATCTTTTCAACAAACATATAAGATTTTCTTTGCCTTTTCAATAAAATCTTCAGATTATTGCATATAAAGGTTTTCATCCAATTCATCATGCAAAAATGTAGTCTTAACATTCATTTGTTCTAAATGCATTTCATATTGAACAACTATGGATAACAATATCATAATATAGGTGAATTTAACAACTGGGGGAAAACCTCATTATAGTCAACACCTTTCTTTTAAAAAAATCATTTAGTAGCTAATCTAGCTTTATATTTTACAGAATTAACACTCTGAACATCCTCTTTCTTTCTAAAGAGATATCTACAAGCTGTTGGATCCTTAATTTAACATTGAATTTATATGTAAATAATTATGTGTTGTGAGTTTTCGTATAAGGTTAGGCGTGTTTTAAAAGGAGCTTTGGGCCTAGATAGCTAACATTTTTCATAACTATCAAAAATATGTCTAAAATTGTGAGTTTTAATAACATAAAGATTATACAAATTATTAAAATGTCCTTTAAGATTAACAAACAAATACATCGAAGCTTCGATGACACTGCCTGTAACTGGTGACTTTGCTAGTGACATCAACAAGGCTTTGGCGACTCTACTGGTGATATCACCAAAGCTCGGACGATCTCATCGAATAAATATGTAACATATTGTATACAACGATAAAGGTGTATGTAACATGTTACATACAGTTGTAGAGGTGTATTTAACATGTTACATACAGCTGCAGATGTATGTAGCATGTTACATATAACGACATAGTTAGATATTATATGTTAAATACAAAAAAAAAAAAATGGTTTTATGCTAGCATAACGCTATTATTATAGGCATGAGGTAAGTGGTTACCAATATTACAATTATAATGGCCAGACCTGCCTAGAAAGAAAGTACAAGAATTCTTAAAATTAAACCAACACTAATAGTCATATAGAATATACCATAGATGCATACATGTTTACATATAATGAAAAGTTACAAAACATACAGACATATATAGTTGGATAATTTTCCACTGCACTTAACAAATTTTGACGAAATTTTCACATAAATATTAGCAAATAGTACTGTACATTGACAATAAAAAAAAGGACACGAAAGAGGGATTAAATTAAGATCTAACAAAAAAAAAAAAACCATAATATCAATCAGGATTCAACATTTGAGCTTCAAACATCCTCTGAAATTTTTAGTTCATTGAGCTTGGAAATGTAAAGAATGGGAATCGATGAGCCTCTATAAGCTTTTGAACCACTGAAAATGTCGCGGTAGTTATCAAATCTAGAGGAGAAAATCAGAACCCCTAACTTTGACGGAGCACCAAATATGCCATCGTAAATAGATTTTCTTGAGAAACTTAGAGAGCCTATTTTGGTAAAACTTGTAGAAGGTGCATGGTACTCTATAGATAAACATCGTTTGCTATTTCTTCTTCTTTCTTCTTTGTGTTTGAGTAAGACATTGAGAAAGAAGAGAAGAGGGAGCTTTCAAGAAAATAGAATACCAAATAACGACGATGGTGGACGGTTGGACGTGGTGGCTGAATACGATGTTGGGGTGCTTAGAATGGCCGAAGACAGTGCTGGGTTGTTCTCGTTCAGCTGGTAATGATGGAGACTTAGAGGGACTAGGAGAGAATAGAAAGAGGTGCTATGAGAGAGCTAAGAGTTTTGAACGAAGAATGGGCATATATGTAATATTATGTTAATAAAACGCGATCGTACTTCGAGTTTAGTAAAAATGCTGGTCAGTTCCAAAAATATTCTATTTTAAGCCTTTATTTCATTTTAAAAGTAATATAGTAAAGTTAAAGTAATTTAAATTTTAATGTATTTAATATAATGTGAGTCTTTAATGTATAAAGACTTGAATGTTATTTTTATTTTTATGATGGGTTAAAATAAAAATATAATTATTATTTATATATAGTGGTTATGGTTTCCAAGTCATATATTCAGTTTCAATGTATCTGATATCTTATCATTAGACAGATATCAGAGAGAAATGTAAATGATTCTTTTAGGAAAATGTATAGATTTGGAAGACAAATCACCCTATCACAAAATTAATTGGTTGTTATGGATTCAAGTATGCTTCCTCACATTTGTCTTTAATTCTTGATTGTCTGACATGAATGTTCATTTATCTATTATTGGTGATGGTTTTCACTAAATGGTTAAAATTTAACAAATAGTATAAAAATATCTTCATATTGAATTATTAAGAATTAAATTTATTTTCGATATATAATTTTTGATGTCTTTTGGAAGATTCATATTTCCAGAAAATTTATTTTTGATCGTGGAATTGATCATGAATTGGAATTAATGGATTCTAAAAAGGAATTAACTTGGACGGATTTAGATATTTAGAGTTGTATTGATCGTCATACTTAAGGAATACATTTTTTTTAATTGCCGAGGATGGGACTGTTGAAATTTTGGTTAATTAAAGATTTTAAAAAAATTGAGGGGAATTTGGCTGCAGGCATTAGCTTCGCTGATCATGTTATAATGATAAATTAGGTAATTAAGGTTGTTTGACTGCAGGAAGAGATTACCTTTAGTTCTTTGTTCAAGAAAATTTGCTACTCATACTTTTAATATATCGTTGATGATAGTATTAATGATCAATGAATCGTTCGGTATCATATCGAAAACAAATAGAAGCCTGCTACAATTAGGGTTATTTTTGTTTTCTTTATTTTGGTAATTCTTGCACAATTTTTTTTTAAACCTAAAATTAAATTTATTTTAAAAGTCAGAAATAATTTTTAAAAATACAAAGTTTTTCTTATAGGCTTAAGGAAGTTTTGGGCCTAAGTTTGGATTAATGAGTTAAGATGTAATTATGAGATTTATGACCTAATAAATTTTGATCCAACTAGTTTTAGAGTTGAATAGTATTGACTTTGACAAAAAAAAAAAAAAAATTTAAGGACAATTTCAAATTCAAATATTGTTATTTTGTATATATTATAAGATAAATGAATTGAAACCACATGCGCCAAAATGATCTCTCTCGTGAAAATTGATTTATTTTAAAATATAAATAGTTGTGTGGATGTAACTTATATGAATATGAAATGGCTTAAAGGAAAGTTGATACTTGACAAAATTGCATGAATACCTGTGATAATAAACATGTGATGATTATTTGGTTTTACATGTGAACAATAATTCGACCAAAATAAAGATTTATTACTTGACATGTTCTTGTTGTTAATGTTTGATTACTAAACAAAAATATCACTTACAAGTTAATACTTTGTCCAAAAATAAAATATTAATGGAAAGTCCGAAATCTTGAGATGGAGTTTATCTTGTTTGAATTTGTAATTACTTTGGTTATGATATTTATGTGAGCATATTTTGTTTATTTGTTGTTTAATAGATTAGGCAATCAATCAACTCTATTTCTATGCTAAATGACATTAACTTCAAGTCATGGCAAGAGAACCTCTTGATATTCTCGGAGTTATGGACTTCGACCTTGCATTAATGGTTATTATCTTTTACCTCTTACGAATAAGAGTACTTTTGATGAAAAGAAGGAAAAGAAAATATGAGAGAGATTAAATCGCATATGTATGATGATCATGAAAAGGACTATTCAAGAAGCATTCAGAGGTACACTCAGGGACGAACCCAAGAATTTTTTTCTAGGAGGGCTAATATATATTAAAAAAAAAATTTCTACAAAAACATTTATTTATAATATTAAGATTTATAACTAACATTAAAAAAATATATATAAACTTAAAAAGAAAACAAAAAAAAAATATATAAACTTTAAAAAAAAAAACAAAAAATTTATTTAAGTTGTTTCGACGATACTTCATAAAATTTATCAATTATCAAATAAGGTTCAACAAATCTAACGAAATAATAGTCAACTGTTATGAAAAAATATGAATGCTAAATATATACAAATTTATACTTACATAGGCACTCAAATTAATAATTATACGATATTTGTCGATCAAAAGTTTAAAGTTATAATTTTTTAGAGTATATAACATACAATTATTGATTTAATTGTAAGTTTAAATATAAATATTTTGAATATTTAATATTTTTTTAAAAAGAATATAGATAACTTTAATAATTTTTTTTTAAAAAATACTAGACTTTGACTTTATGTAGCAGGAGCAAGCCATAGACCAAAGAACACAATTACAGAGCAGAAAAGGAGTAGAGTTGAGGACAATATAATACTGACAAATAGTATATTAGTCTAAATTTATTTATATAATTTTAGTGATAAATAATATATTGTACTTTACAAAAATATTAGTAATATTTATTAAAAATAAAAACCTCAAAAAGACTATATCGGGTATGAGTCTGTCACTAAATATAATTTTTTATTTATTCATAGAGGTGACATTATCAATAATATTTTTTTATATAATTAATTCTTTTGATTATATATATAAAAAAAATCTCAAAAAGCTATCTGGGCTCAAGCCCGATATAGCCCTTATATAGGTTCGTCATTGGGCACAAGGTCTGAAAAGACCACTACAGCTAAGGAGTTTATTGCAGACATTGAAAAAAGGTTTTCCAAGAACGAAAAGGTTGAAATAAGTACACTCTTGATAGGTCTAATTTCAATAAGACATAAGGAAAAATGCAATATTATGGAGTATATCATGGAAATGTCTCATATTGCTTTTAAATTGAAATCATTTAAGCTAAAACTCTCTGAGGACTTATTGGTGCATCTAGTTTTAATATCCCTTCCGGCATAGTTTAGCCAATTTAAGGTGAGCTACAACTATTAGAAAGAGACTTGGTCTCTAAATGAGCTCATCTCATAAAGTATTCGGAAAAAGGAAAGATTGAAGCAAGATAAGGCAAAGAGTGCTTACCTAGTCTCAACTTTTTAAAACAAGGACAAGGTAAAGAAAAGGAAGAAGGATAAGGAAGCTATAGATACGGACCCTCAAAAGAAACAGAAAAATAATATGGATGAATTGAAAGGCATTGGTTGTTTCTTTTGTGGAGTTGAAGGGCATAGGAAGAAGCAATGTACTAACTGTCACTCCTGGCATGTTAAGAAAGGTATGCTTATTGATTTGGTTTGTTCTAAGGTTAATTTTGACTTCTGTATCTAGACACACTTGGTGGATAATTTCTAGTGCAATAACTCACTTTAGTGTATCTATGCAGAGCTTCTTGAGTTATCGAGACCCAAGTGATGGTGAAAGATACAACTATATGGGAGGTATAAAAGAAAAATTAACCAGTGAGAATTAAGCTGTGTTATGGCAAAGGCAATTAGGCCATATCTCTATATGAAGAATAGAATAACTTGTGTCAGACGAAATTTTAGAACCCTTACATTTTACAAATGTTAAATTTTGTGTTAACTGTATACAGGAGAAACAAACTAATAAAAGGAGATTTAAAGCCAATAGGACTTTGGAAGTCTTAGAACTTATACATACAAACATTTGTGGGCCATTCCTATAGTTGCTTGGAATGATTAACAATATTTTATAACGTTCATAGACAATTTTTCTAGGTATGGCTACATATTTCTCATTCATGAAAAGTCTATGTGTTCAAAAGTTATAAGGTTGAAGTTGAGAATCAACTAAGTAGAAGGATCAAACTTGTCAAATCTGACCGTGGTGGTGAATACTATGGTAGATATGATGGTTTAGGTGAACAATCTCCAAGACCGTTTGCTAAGTTCCTAAAGGAATGCGGTATCGTCTCACAATACACTATGCCAAGTTCGCCCACTATGAATGGTGTTGTTGAAAGACGAAACAAAACAATTAAAGACATGGTGATAAGTATAATTTGTCATTCTACCTTATCAGAATCACTCTGGAGAGAAGTGCTTAAGACTGCATCATATATCCTTAACAGGGTTCCAATTGAAGCCACATCCAAGACCCTTTATGAACTTTGGACATGCAAGAAGCCTAGTTTAAAGCACTTGCATATTTAGGGATGTCCAGTTGAGGCAAAGCCTTATAGGCCTACTAAAAAGAAATTGAACTCAAAGACGATGTGTTTCTATTTTATTAGATACTTTGAAAGATCCAGAGGTACAAGTTTTATGATCCCTTGTCTAAGTTGATTTTCGAGTCGAGAAATGCTCAGTTCTTAGAGGATGTCAAGTTTACAGGGGCAAATACAGTTAGGGACTTTCTCTTTGAATAGGAATACGTTGATATTCCCAAATATGCTATTGGCATTGATCAGGATTCTAATATGGACTTCGTTCAAGACATAATAAATCAAGACAATGCTAGAGAACCTCTCATTCAGAAAATTATTTCAGAATAACAAACTCTACCATCTTAAGGACCTAGGCCATTAAGGAGATCTACCAAAGAAAGTTCAATGCCAAATGACTACAATATATTTCTCCAAGAACATGTGGTTAACATTGGAGTGATGGAAGAAGATCCGATCAACTTCTATCAAGCCATGTAAAGCTTTAACTTTCAGAAGTGAATTAATGCCATGAAGAGAAAATTAAATCCATGAAGGACAATGATATGTGGGATCTTGTCTCATTGCTAGAAGATGTGAAATCCATTGGTTGTAAATGGATATTTAAGTCAAAGAGAGAATCAAAAGGCAATATGGAGAGGTACAAAACTCGTCTTGTCGCAAAGGGCTTTCTTTACACTGAAAGAAGGCATCAACTATAAAGAGACTTTCTCTCCAATTTCATTGAAACACTCTTTCAGAATTATAATGGCATTAGTAGGGCATTTTAATCTTAAGTTACATTAGATGGATGTAAAGACAATGTTTCTCAATGACAATATTGATTAGACAATTTATATGACACAACCCAAAAATTTTGTGTCGAGAGACCTAAAGGACTAGTTTGCAAACTAAAGAAATTCATATATGAGCTCAAGCAAGCATCTCAATAATAGTATTTCAAGTTTCATCAAGTGATCATCTCGTTTGATTTTGAGATGAATTTGGTCAATAATTTCATATATCGTAAGTTCTGTGGGAACAATTATATTTTTTGGTTTTATATGTGATTATTACAAAAGCACTATATCGAAAAGGTTCTCAAGATATATACCATGCAAAATTGCAAACTAGGTGATACCTCTGTAGCTAAGGAAGACAAGTTTAGTCTCCGTTTGAACACTAAGAATGATTTGGAGGAAAAGAAAATGTAGAAGATTCCTTATGTGTCAGTAGTAGGAAGTCTAATGTATGTTCAGGTATGTATATGTCTAGATATTGCATACATTTTGGGATGCTGGGTAGATATTTAAGTAATCCAAAAGGAGACCATTGAAAGACAGTCAAACAAGTCTTAAGGTACTTATAAAGAATAAAAGAATACATGCTCACATATCGAAGGTCAAATCAGCTTGAGATTGTAGGGTATATTGACTTCAATATCTTGGATGCAAAGGTAGTATGAAATCTACGTTGGGCTATATCTATATGCTAGTTAAGATGTAACAAAGGCTACTTTGACCCTATGTAGGTATGATTGATAGACCAGATTTGTTAGAGATACAATAAAATTGAGCGTATACAGTTATTTTTATAATGCATTATTAAAGGGTTGCACATATAGCCCAACTAGGAGATTGTTGGATACGTTTGTCAGGTGGATTTACTTAGAGAACTAGTGTATCAACTTAGATTACTGTTTTCTTTTTCCACTACTCATCGATGCCACGTGTTACATGTTGGAGATCTCCCTACTCCATCCGCATCTCACTCACCTATATTAGTGCTACTTATCTTGTTTCCTTCAATCGAACAGTCATTCTGGAAAATACAACCTATTAACCCGTATCAAAAAAGAGAGAACAGAGAGAAAAATACAAAGCGAACAGTAGAAAAAAAAATTATACAAAATTGATCAAAAAGTAAATCAATTCTTGTGTCATTATTGAAGATTCTTGAAGGAAGATTAAAAAAAATGAAGATTGATTTTATTGGTCCCCTTTGGCTCTAATAATTCTACAAAATTAGATTTTTTCTCTACTCATTTATTTATTTATGATGGATTGTTTATTATATATGTTGGATTTTGTTAATTCCATAGCTAGCTAAATATTTTATGTAATTGTGGGCAATTTTAAGCCCTAGACTATGATTTAATTAAATTAATGTCATGATAAATTTTTAGTTTCAATTCTTGATTTTTTTAGGTGTTCAATTCTATGTTTAAATGTCATTGTTATGCATGTATGAATTAAAGTGATCAACTAGTTTATTTTATGAATATGCCTACATCTAGTTTCGTGTACAAGTACGTAATAGCTAATATTGTTATTCATAATAGTACCTTATGGCTTCTGTCATGAGTAGGATTAATACATTTGTTAAAGGTTAAATGATTTTCTAATCTTACCTAATTTAGTTATCATCTTCTTAGATCTAAATGCAAAGAGTGAATTAGATCTAGTAAGCATATCTCTAAGTTATTCATAATTTAGGATTGATTAATAAGCAGACCTTTAACCAACTACACAACAAGAAAAGATGTAAAGTCTTAACCGTACCTAGCTTCAAGAATGATTTTGGGTTACGATAGTAATTCAAGATTTAAGAAATTAAATCTTTATTCATGACATATTTCGTTAAATTTTAGGTTCGTGGTGAGGATAGACCTATGATTACATACCTTTTGAAATCGTATTTTATTCATATTTAATTATTTTTCATCTTTTATTTGCAATTATTTAAAAAAAATTTATTTTACTAATTTTACTAACGAACTAGTAATTAAAGATAGAAATTGTGATAATTCTCGTGAGTTCGACAACCTTTGTTCTTAAATTATTTATCACTTGTATACCAATCACGTATACTTATGTAATTTCAAGCATATTAATGTATCTGATAAAATGTGGGCCTTTAATGTGTAAAAGCCTAAGAGTTATTTTTAATTTTATGACTGGCTAAAATAAAAATAGAAATACAATTATTATTTATATATAATAGTTATGATTCTCATGTCATACTTTCAGTTTCAATCTATCTGATATCTCATTTTTAAACAAATACCAGAGAGAAAAATAAAGGGTTCTCTTAGAAAAATGTATAGAATTGGAAGATAAATCACCCTGCTTCAAAATCAATTAGTTGTTATGGATTCAAGTACATTTATGCATATTTGTCTTTAATTCTTGATAATGTGGAATGAATGTTCTTGAATCTGTTATTGGTGATGATTTTTATCAAGATATTAAAATCTAACACAACCTACCAATTTAACATTATCAAGTTTCTTAACAAGAATCCAAGTGTTGTTTCTTTTTAAGGAAATTCATTTCATCACACATAGCATCATGCCATTTATTACAATCTAAACAGTCCATGGCATCAACATAAGATTTGGGTTCACTATCATCAACATCAATTGCAGAAGATAAAGCATAAGCAACCAAGGCCATATTACCATACCTAAGAGGAAAAGTTATAGTTCTCCTTTCCTTATCTCTGGCCAATTGATAGTTAGATAAGTTTTTCGGGTCATCAGGAGACTCTTCACTGGTCTCAACATCCTTGTCACAAGTAGTATATGCAGCAGTTTGAGGGGTATGGGAGGTGCCTCCACCTCAATTTGTGTTGTAAGAACCTCAAAATATGGGATTGCACTTATCTACACCTCAATTGAATCATCATTTTCATGGCCATTAGTCCTAATGATATCTTTATATACTTGGTTCTCATTAAACATTAGATCCCTACTAACAATGCATTTCTTTGTATTGGGGCCCCAAAGTTTATAATCTTTAACTCCAAAGGGGGATCCTAAGAATATACATTTTAGTGACCTGGGTTATAAATTATCTTCTTTTCGTGACAGTAGCAAACACAGGCAAATGTTTTTAAATTCTCATAATTTGTAGGTTTAATAGACCAAACATCTTCAAGAGTTTCAAATTCTAATGCAGAGGAAGGGCATATATTTATGAGATGGCCAACTATCATGACAACATCGGCCCAAAAAGTTTTAAGTAGACTAGAGTAGGACAACATGCATCTCACTCTCTTAAGGATGGTCAAGTTCATTTTTTCAGCTAGTCCATTTTGTTGTGGGGTTTTGGCAATAGTCCTATGTCTAAGGATGCCTTGTTCTTTACAAAATGAATCAAAAGGTTCACTACAAAATTCAAGACCATTGTCAGTTCTAAACACTTTAATCATTTTTTTCGGATTGTTTCTTAATGTGCAAATTATAGTACTCGCAAGTGTACGAATCACTTATAGCAAGTGATAAGCAAACTTTCGAGGTCAATCTCTCAAGGAATTGCAATGATTTTAAACAATCTTTTTCTTAATCTAATTAGAGTCCTAAAGCAACTAAAATACTAACTAAATAGAATTCTAAAACTACTAAAACTTTAAATAATTAGAATCATTAGGCTAATAAAACTGTAAATAAAGTTGGATTTGAGAGCAAGATCAATGATAGTGAACAAATAAAGAAAACAATAATGCAAACTAGAATTAACTCAAAAAGGTTTCAAATATCAATGGAGGATGTATGGACGTTTAGTTTGGTTGACCATGTTTGCATCGAAAAGTTATGGTGAATTACATGAACGTTCTAATAAACAAATATTACCGGCTTTCCTTTTATTTACGAAAATTCCTACAATTAGGTAATTTTTTTTATTAATTAACTAATCAATATCCTACGATCGGATATATCAAATAGCAATCAAATTATGCACAAGGAAAAATATGTCCATCAAACTAATGCGATGACTAGGTCATCGATTTGAAATTTTGATTAAGTTTTTTGAAGTAAAGTCAATGTAATGTTCCTAAAACTAAACTCTAATATTTTTCAACCTAATTATGAATCTTAAATTAGCCCATAAAAATTCACAATTAAACATACATGCTCTTAATCAAAAGATAATTTTCATTTATTTTTAAGCAATAAAAATATTCACCACAACAATTCTAGCAAACATGGCAACACAAACTAAACACCCATAATAGAATTAGCCACTCATATTCGAATTAATATTCATAGAAAAAAAAATTTAATTGAACATACATCTCAAAGAAGTAAGAAGAAGAAAGGAAAATTCTATAACAAAAAGAAACCTAGATCTAAATACCACAATTGAATTGGATGATATTCTTCTCCAAAAGCTTAATCGTCAATCTTCAATGGCTTCTTGAATCCTTAGAATTGATTATCTTGCTTCTTTGAGTGTGAAAAAGCTCCAAAATTCTGATTGAGTCTCTTGTTGATTCACAAAATTAAGTTGTGTAAATTGGAGACTTAATGGGATATTTATAAATATAAGGGTTACATAAAATTCAGGCTATATAAATAATAGGCGCACCGCAGCACACATATTTTCCTGCCACGGCATTGAAATAATTGGAAAAACCATGGCCAAACCTGAGAGGCTCCCACCACGGTACAACTTTTCCTCACCGCTGCGCACGTTGCTTTTTGTATCTTCATAGTATCCCTTACATAATGGTTGGCTCGTTATGTAAGGCTTACATAATTTGACTCGTGTTTCTCCTAAGTTGTGATTCGAGCGCCGTAAGTGTTCTGTCTTTGTGTGTTTGCATTATTCGACTCATTTAATGCTAAAAACACATAAAATATACTAAAATATACCCGTAATTCCGAATTAATAAATTTATGTAAACAATCAAGTAAACGAGTTATAACAAATCTATTTTTAATAATTAAACACAATAAATCATAAAATATTAGTGTTTTTCAAGCACTTATCATTTCTCAACTAAGTTTTTTCAATTTTTAAAGGTTTCATCCTTTATTTTAAGAAAGTACACGTATACTTTTCTAGAATGATCAACAATGAAGGACATGAATTACTAGAACCTCCTAAAAATTGAGTGGATGCAAGACCCTATAGGTCAGAGTAAATATCCTTAAGATTATGCTTAGAAGAATATGTTCCTTTACTAAATTCACTTTGGTTTGTTTCACTAGCGCACAATGTTCATGAAACCTTAAAGTACCCAAAGGTTTACTACCTAAAACACCTTGCTTTGACAAGTAACCTAAACCCTTCTCACTCACATGCCCTAACCTATTATGCCACAACATAGCTATTTCCCCTTTACCATTATTGACTCTTCCTAACAAAATATATAGCCCATTAACTTTCTTTGCTTTAAGAGTTACAAGTGAACCACTAATAACTTTCATCATTCCCTTTTCTATCTTAATAGAATAACTTAGGGAATCCAAGACTCCTAGTGCTATCAAGTTCCTCTTAAGATAGGGTACATACCTCACATCATTTATACTTCTAACTGTCCCATCTAAACACAATTTTACCTACCTAATCCCTTTAACCTGGCACTTATAGTCATTCCCCAAAAGGACTTTACCTAGATTACACTCTTTTAGGTAAGTGAACCAGTGTCTATTTGGACCCATGTGGAAAGTGCACCCAGAATCTAGAACCCATTCACTTTTTGACCTCTCAGAGCTTATTACTAGCACCTCAGAGCTCTCAGAACCCTCAGAGATTAAGCTCATATCATTATTATTACTAGAGCCCCCACCATCCTGTGTCTTTCCCTTCAACGTAGGATTGTTACACTTAAATGTCCCTCTTTCTTACAATAGTAGCATTTTACTGGTTTTCTAGTCCTAGACTTTGATCTTCCCCTAGACTTACCCCTAGATCCTTTCTATCTTTTATTTGTTCTGCCCCTAAGATATAAACCATCATTTATAGAGGATATTTTAGAAGTTTTAGAGATTAAATTAGAGATTACCAAGTCAAGAGACAACTCATCCCTACCACACATAATGCCATATTTAACTTCTTTATACTTTTCAGGTAAAGAATTTAATAAAATGATAGCTTGAGTTTCATCCTTTAACTTTATGGTCAATAGAAACAAGATCATTTGTTAACCTTTTTAAAATCATCAAGATTTTGTTCTAGGTTCTTAGACTAATCTATTTTAAATGTGTAAAAATTGTGTTTCATATGCACGTTACCATACAAAGTCTTTTTAAGATATAAATCATCAAGTTTTTAGATTATTGTGGTTTGCTCAAAGACTTCCCTGAGTACCTTGTCCAAAAGGTTCAAAATTAGTGCAACATATGCCTTCTATTCTACCTTCTTTTTGGCTTCTGCCTATGCCCCAATGGGAGGTCTTTGGCATTTAGCACGCCATGTACATCCTCTTGTACCAAGAGGGCATTCATTTTCTTTTTCCAAATCACGTCACCAGAACCATCAAATGGGGCTACTTGGTTCTTCGTGGTTTGAATCATGACTTGGACCCGAAGACTAACACAAACCTTAATGGGATCGACTTTGAACCCTAATAAGCACTAAATGTATCAAGAACTCACTAAGAGACGTAATACATGGCTTTGATACCAAATTTGTAGGGAATCGAACACTTTAACTCACAAATGAAGGCACTCACACGATTGAACTTTGCAAGAAACTTGAATCGCATAGAAACATCAAACATAAATTAAAGATTTCACAAAGAGATTTACATAGTTCGGTTACTAACACTCTAATCCATGGGAGGGGGAGAAGAACAATCCACTAAATCAATCAAAGTTGCAAAGTATAGAACTCGAACAAAAAACCAAATTACGGGACTCAAAACGCCCTAGACGCTACTAAAACAGATTCTAGGCTAAAAACCACACCCTTTACCTCTAAAGAAGACAATGTGTTTAGTACCATAAACTCTAGAACTTGAGAGACCAACAAGAGAGATGAGTCTAGAGAGGCAAAAAAACAATGGCCTAAAAACCCTAGGGCTCGAGCATATGAGGAATAAATAGTCAAAGGTACAATTACCATAATGCCCTTCGTAATCTCTCAATCCATGCTCGAATTGGTGGGTCGTCCACTTGGTCTAACTCGGCCAAATGCATCAAGCCTAAGCAATTGCACAACTAAGTGATAGGCCCAACGAGGCATATATAAAATAATGTGACTTTACTTATTTGCCCCTTATATGCTCAATTACCATAAGGTCCCTAGATGCTTAATACCCATTTTGATTAGATGGCATAATTTTAACATATGGAATGAGAAAAAATATGGAGACTAGTAGTAAAAAAAGAACCAAGTACACTCACACATCAACTTGATCAGGAGTGAAACAATCAATACTAGCATTATATTGAAATCTACAAAAATAATCCTCAACACCAACATTCTCTAGCTTAGTATATATCTTAATAGAGTGAACAATGCACTTCCTTTCAATGGTATGAGCACTTCGAACATCAATGTGGTCTGACAAGAAGAGCTCCTTAGATCCATCATCCATGGAATTGCAGTCTTCCTCCAATTGAATCCTCTGCTACAATCAGGGGCGGAGCTATTCAGGGGCTAGGGGGGGCTGAAGCCCCTACCGAATTTTTTGAAAATTTTTTTGTCTGCCCCTCCATTGCTGCTCGCCTGCTCCACCTCCAGCTTCTGCCGTCTGCTTTGCCATTCGCTACCATTCTTGCACCGGCCTCTTTTTGCTTGTAGGCCTAATCCTATTCTTGCACTGCTTCAGCCCCCCCCATAATAAATTCCTGGCTCCGTCCTTGCCTACAATGGTTTTTTGTGTTAGGTTTTTTCTTTTCTTTACTTTTAAATGAGCATTAATTGATGATGTGGTATATTAATTACCTTTAGATTTAGTTTTAAAAGCATAAAAGGCTAGGATTAATAGACAATAATAAACAAGGATAAAACTTAAGCAAGAAGATAATCCAAAATCAAAAAAATTTCTGTCTTGTAAATTTGTCAATAAGAACCAAAATTGTTAGGGAAACTCCATTTTCTTATAATTTTTTAAACCGTATTATATATTTGTAAAATTCAGAGTTAAATAAAATAAATGTTGATTAAAAATAATAATTTTTATCAATACATAAATATTTTAATTATGAAAATTTAATAATATGATATATAAAACAACAATTATTATAATGATTATTAAACTAGTAATATAAATAATTTAATTATATTCATAATTTATACTATAAATTTAAACTTATTATATTTAACTATATAACAAATAAATATACTTAAGATTTTATGGATACTTAAGTTATTGAATACTTAATTAATTTTAATTTATTTATTAGTAAAAAATCCCAATATTCGGTAAAAAAAAAGCTGATCTTTCTATGAAATTTGTTTGCCTCATCACCCACAATATTTAAATATGGATGGAGATAGCCGTCCCAGCTTTGTTAACATCCCTAATTTAGAAGAAAATAGTTGCAATCTAGAGTAATTATACATTGCTGTGGAAGCACAAATTATTCATTAGTATTAGTATTAGACCAGTCCAAGTCAATGACATATTACAAGGGAAAAAAATAAAATAACTTAAACATAGTTCAACTTTTTCTTCCTTTTATACATTTGAATTTATATTTCTGAATTATTATTAATATAAACCAACAATATCAACATTATTTTAGGACCAATCTATCACCAATACCACTAACGTGAATACAAATCTATTCATGAATTATATTTCATTAAAATATTTGTATGACACGTGATATTTAGTGGTGCTAAAGGCTTTCGATAACTTGCCACAAACGACATGACGTACTTGCAATAAGCGAGTTGTACAAAGAACACACGTGACAAGCACGCCACATGATGAATGTTTTCTCATGCCTAGAATTAGCAGGTCATTAAATATACATAAGGTTTTGGTCACATGGGACCATTAACGTGTAAATGAGCATCCCTGAAAGTGAAGTACAAAATTCCTAGATCAATGTAGAGTAAAGATCATTAAGATCAAGTCAACACCGAAGCCCTGCATTTGTATAATTTGGATTTTGATTATGAAAAACCACATTATTTTTGGAGTTCCTTTTCCCTAAATTCCACTCCGACAAAAATGGATGGAGTCAAACAGAAAATGCGGTTCAACAATTAATTGGATTAACGGTTAATTGGAGTGTGCATCCTCTCAACGATTCTGTTCACTGCATCACGGGACATCACCAAAGTGTCGTGCTGCAGGATGCTGTAAACATTCAAGCCCTGCAAAACATGTCAAAATTTAAGTCACAAGAACAAGCTTTGAAAGCAACTTAAGTGGTATCAAATTCATGCATCTAAATGAACTTCAAATCATGGGCAACATGGTGAAATTTGTAAACCTTGCTTACACACGAGTACCAAAAAGCTGGGAAGACCTTGAATTTTGAAATCAATAAAGAATGTAATAATACTCTAAGAATTTAGAAAAGGCTGGGCCGACCCCTCCTAAGCTATTTATTTATGCAGAAAGAGAGAGAATGACACAAGAGAAACAAAGCAAGTCCATGTGGTTTGACATAAAGCACCTACATCAGGACAAAGAACTGCTTTTCTTTTCAATAATTCACAAAATTTTCAATCAAATATGATTTATCAATTTTTACTTTCATGAATGAATTTTAAAGGATAAGCACTATAATATAATAAGAAATTTTGATTTTGATTCTAAGTCTTCTCTTATCCAATGTCGGATAAAAAATTAAGACTGCTCTCAAATTTACCATAGGTTTCAACATGAGACATAGTGCAGATCAGGCCTGCTCTAAGTGCTCATTACATCAATATTTTGCCTGAGAAAACAACTATTAGGAATCAGATGGGCGACTTACAATAGAGGGCAGTACATTTACATAATGTAAATTTTGTGTAGCCAACTTCAGCTTTTCAGTTAACGGTCCCCCATCCACCAGCAGAAGTTTCTTAGTGCTCTCCATTTGCTTGACACTGTTCACAATGTTTTTGGTTTTGTGTGTGGGAACCTCCAAGTCCTCAAAAACAAGAAGCTGCAAGTTTGCAAGATAGCACTTGTTACCTTTTTTCCCCCATGAAACTGAAAGTACTATTAGTCAACCTACCCTCAATTAGCCTTGCTCAACAAAGCTAAATTCATCAAAGAAAAAAAAAGGAACAATCTAAACAGGCATCAATGTTCAGAAATTTCACCCATCATAAGTACCATATAGGGCCTAAACTTGAAGGAAATCAGAATTGCTGCAAAATTGATGGGTTTGCTAACTCTCTCCTATTGCAGATTGGCAAGCTTTGTAAGAATGAGAGTTGAGAGGCTCCCCATTGTCATAACTGGAGTCAATCATAGTTTTAAAAGGCTATTTGAGACTTGCCTAGAAGCAGTGGAAACTGAAAAGTTGCATTTAGGCTAGCCTCAGACAATAATAATAAGGCTTACGCCTCCTTGCAGGCCTTGAGGCATACAAGTCTTACGCGTCCACAGATGAATGGTTCATACCAGTATTCTTGAGTTGTTCATTTCTGACCCAGGAAAGTAGCAAAAACAAAAAAAAATCTTATAAAATTGCAAAAAAAATAAAATAAATGAAAACAAAATAAACAAAGCAAAGAAGAATAAAAGAGGCCTGGAAAAGAAAGCAACAACTTAGATAAGAACAAAGTAGGCTTGCTATTGTGATGAAATTTCAGCTGCATGTAAGGCCCAGGGGTGCAATTAACATATGCTAGAAGGAGGGGCAAAGGGGTCAATTAAACTGTTTTGCGTGATAGGCAAGAAGGGGACCAAAGAGTTGGTTATTTTGTAACTAGAAGTTCCACATAGGAATTCGATTAGGAGCAGCATATGGGAAAGGAAATAAGAGAGGAATGTAGAGTGAGGAAAAGGGTATTGAGAATATTTGTAAAAAGAGCTTAGCTCTCAGGAGAGTTCCAAGCCTCTTGAAAGCTTGGTTGTGAACTGATTTCTTGATATAAACCAATTGATAGAAAATAGTCACAAAACTATTCCTACAACTCAATCTCCAAATTTTAATTTCATTGCTAAGAATCAATCTGTGACAAATTGGTATCAGAATAATTGAGATTGGAAGAGAGATGGCCAAGAATGCAAAGTTTTGAAAGAGGGAGGTAGCTTATTTGGGCCACATCATTTCAGGCCAAGAGGTAGCTGCAAACCCTAACAAAGTTCAAGCAATGCAAGTTTGGCCAAAGCCTAAGAACAACAAAAAGCTGAGAGGATTTTTTAGACTTACGAGATACTATAGGAAGTTTGTAGCTAGATACGCTCATCTAGCTTTACTCCTCACTAAACAGCTCAAAAAGGATCAGTTTCAATGGAATGAAACAGTTGTTCAAGCTTTTAGAAGGCTAAAGGAAGCTATGTCTCAGGTGTTTGTACTAGCTATGCTTAATATCTCTAAACCTTTTGTGGTGGAGATTGATGCTTCAGGATTTTGATTAGGAGCAGTTTTGCTACAAGATCACCAACCAGTGGCTTACTATAGCCATTCCCTAGGGCCAAGAGCTAGAATGAAATCAATTTACGAAAAGGAATTAATGACCATATCTCTTAGGAAGGGATTTTGTAGTCTGATCAACAAAGCCTGAAGTACTTGTTGGAATAAAGGATTGTGAGCACGGACTACCAGAAATGGGTCTCAGAGCTCATGGGATATAGCTTTGACATCCGATACAAGACTGGAGCTAGTAATATGGTAGCTGATGCCCTTTTCCAAGATACCTATCACCCCTAAGTTATCAAAAATGGGTGTACTTGAGTAGCAACATTGGCTTGAGTTGTTGAAAGAAATTGAAGAAAATGAATTCCTACAAAAGTTGAAACAAGACACCATAGCAGGGCAGCCTAAGGTAGCAAGTTTCTCAGTTATTAGTGGACTGTTATATACTATAAGGGAAGACTAGTAATTCCTAAAGCGTCCAAGCTGCTCTCTGCCATTCTAATGGAGTTTCATGCATCAGCTATTGGGGGCACTTTGGAGAAAATAAGACCTATCAAAGATTATCCTCTAAGCTTTATTAGGAAGGGATGCACAAAGACACAAGTACTTTGTGCAACAGTGTGCCATATGCCAACAAAGGAAGCATCAAGCCACTACCCTAGCTAGACTTTTACAACCCATACTCTTGCCAAACCAAATCTGGGAGGACATTACTACGGATTTCATAGAAAGCTTACCTAAATCAGAGAAAATTGATACAATCTTTGTGGTAGTTAACAGAATAAGTATGCATATTTTATTGGATTGAAGCATCCTTTTACAGCAGTACCAGTGGCAAGTTTGTTCACTCAAGAAGTAGTTAGGCTCTATGGAGTACCCAACTCAATAATCTTAGACAGAGATCGAATCTTCTTGAGTAATTTTTGGAGGGAGTTGTTTAAATTACAAGGAACCTCCCTTAAGAGGAGCATTGCCTATCATCCACAATTTGATGGGAAGTCAGAGGTAGTGAACAAATGTTTAGAGACTTACCTACGTTGCTTTGCCACTGGGAGGCCTAGACAATGGGCTAAATGGTTGCACTAGGCAGAATATTGGTACAATACATCATATCATACCTCTACTGGCACCACTCCATTTCAGTGTATAGAAGGGTTCCTCCTAAACTTATAAGGTATGACAAAGGTGAAGCAGTGTTTTCTGCAGTAGATCAATTGCTAGCAGATAGGGATGCTAATCTAGATGATTTGAAGATTCATTTGTTGCGTGCACAACAAAGAATTAAAGGTTATGCAAATACTAGGACACATCATGAAGCTTTTGAGGTGGGTGACTTGATGTTCCTTAAACTAAGACCCTATAGACATCGGTCTCTAGCCAAAAGAATCCATGAGAAGTTAGTTGCATGTTACTATGGACCTTATAAGGTTCTGCAGAAAATTGGTCAAGTAGCATACAAACTAGAGCTACCCACCCTAATTCACCTCCATACATCATGTCTTCCATGTATCTTAGCTATGTGCAACTGGAGGAGTCACTAACTCATCTCCCATTCTACCCTCTCAAATAAATGCATATTTGAAACTTATAGTGGAGCCTGAAAGAGTGCTAGGAGTGAGACAGGAAATTGTAGGCTAAGCTAAGGAATTTGAGGTACTTTTGAAGTGGAAAAACCTTCCAGAGTATGAAACAATATGGGAAGACTTTTACTCCATATAAAAGCAATTTCCTAACTTTTACCTTGAGGACAAGATCAATGTGTCAGAAGGGGATATTGTAAGGCCTAGGATGCAACTTACATATGCTAGAAGGAGGGGCAAAGGGATCAATTAAATTTTTTTGCGTGATAGGCAAGGAGGGGACCAAGGAGATGGTTATTTTGTTACTAGAACTTCCACGTAGGAATTCGATTATAGGCAGCACATGAGAAAGGAAATAAGAGAGGAACGTAGAGTAAGGAAAAGGGTATTGAGAATATTTGTAAAAAGAGTTCAGCTCTTAGAAGAGTTCTAAACCTCTCGAAAACTTGGTTGTGAACTGATTTCAAATATAAACCAATTGACAGAAAATACTCACAAAAATATTACTAAAACTCAATCTCCTAATTTTAATTTCATTTCTAAGAATCAATCTGTGATACTACAGAAAGAAAGAAACCAAAGCAATCAGTGGAAGAAAAGGAAGATCGGCAGGACTTTTGTGACATGACCTGTTAATTTATGATTAGTTTTGTAGGTAAATGTTATGGGTATTTCTATATGAAATACCATAGTTGTCTATTTTTTAAATAATTTTGTGCATAATGTATTTGAAATGTGAGCCTTACACCTTAAACCATCTTGAAGCTTGTGCCTCACCTAAATACCCATTTTTGCCTTTTAAAACCTTGCAGGTGATTGAAGTAAAAACAATGAATTAGCACATATGAAACTTTACTACAGCCAACAGGTAAAATTGGAGCAGAGTATAGCAGAGATCCTTGTGAAGAAAGTTTAGTTCTACAAAAGTAGCCAAGCGGAACCAAATGACACTATCTAGGAAAAGTGAAGACAGGAGCAAAACTTTGGCAGTTATGAATATCATCTCCATGCACACCTTATAGTGAAAACACTAACACAATTCTAATAGAAAGAAAAACTAATTCATTCAATTACAATCAAGGAATTGAAAGTCTATCAAGGTCAGAAAACAGAATAACACTTGCCTTGCCCTCTGCAGCACGAGCTGTAAGAGCAATCTTCAGACCAAGCCGTCGGACCTTCTTATTCAGCTTAAAAGCATGACTTCGAGGCTTAGGGCCATGCATCCTAGCACCTCCTCTAAACTGTCACCCATCAATTAAATTCATTGAGCCATACTTGAGATCATCCTAATCACAATCACATTGCAAATCAATGGACAAGGTAATCCAAAAGCATAATAAATAAGCACCTGGGGGCCACGTAATGTTCCATGCCTAGCTCGACCAGTACCCTTCTGTCTCCATGGCTTTCTACCAGTTCCACTAACCTCGCTAATAGTTTTGGTTGAATGTGTTCCCTGTGAGTCAAACGCTAAGCTTTATTATATCCATACATGTACACTTGTCCAGAGCTACCAACACCTTAAAATGATTTACCTTATAACAAAATGTGTAATTAACTCACTAACAAAAAAATTGCATTCACACACCATGTGTCCAAACTCAACATTATTAACAAGGACATAAACTCAAAACAAGCAACAACTTGTCACATCACATGCATGACATATTAACGCAGAACTGAATTTAATTGAAAATATCATCTATGGAAAGATGATTTACAATCCCGAACCCTCCCCCTTCCTCCGCCTCTCTTCCAAAGAAAAAACTTCAAGAGGTAAATAAAAATTAATACCATAAAAAGGAAGAATATGACATTTAATAAAATAACAAAGATTAATTAATGGGCCAAATAATCAAAAAGATTAATTAAAGGGGCAAATAATCGAAATAGTTTTGTTTATGCTTCATACATCGAGAGATACCAATCATTTGGTACTGACAACATCATTGCCTATTATTTAGGGGTATCAATTATGTCATGTTGTGTAAGTTCATATGTTGTGTGTGCTCATATCGTGTTTATGTTATGTTGTGTGTGTCGGGTTATTTATGCCAAATTCATATGATTATTAACATTATGAAAAAATTGAATTATTTTTAGTCAAAGTTATTTATTATATAAAAGTTATAAAAAAAATAATGTGTTTCCAAACACAACAATTAACAATCAATTCTCAAAATAAATAAATTGTGCAGCACGTGTTCGTGTAGTGCGCCATGGGCAAAATTGCCACCCCTGCTCTCATTACATATTTACATGCATAAAGTAACAGTTAACTTACTTGTTGTCTTTTTGCAAGTTGCCATCTTACAACACGGTGAATGATATCCTTCCGAATAGGCACATCAAAAACGTCACCAGCTAAAACCATGTAGCCTTTGTCTTCCATATGAAAATTTGTCACTGGAATTACCAAGTCCTGATAAAGTCCTAAATCAATAAAGATATAATAGATCAACACTTCAACTAATTTCCATAACTTCAACACATCATTGAGATATTTAACTTTTTTCAATAGGCTCGTTAACACACGAACTACATACAAGAAAATGAAGTCAAACCCTAAACAAAACCACATGTTAATATCAATATATGCGCAAAACATCTCACAATCATAATAGCTCATAATACTAGAAACAGAAAAAGGTGTACCTACTGCTAGCTTTTTGGTGGACAATTTAAAATTACTTTCAAGTTATATTGCAGCAACTTTCAAGCAAAAAAGAAACTGACTCAAATCTTACTCGTACCTATAGTCCTATCTGTAGCGACTACTGGCTTTGTGGACAAGAAATCGGAGGGAAATACTCCTTCACTTGACTTGGGAGTTAAGGTAGAAGTTGATAGCCTTCGACAAGAAAGGAAATGTGACAGAATCTGCATTGTAATTATATGATTATATATAACTGAATTCAATCACAAAGGTCTAAAAGATAATTCCCAGGTGATAAATTATATTTCCCCTATAGAGTTGTATAACGAATTTTAGGTGATATATCATATTTTCCCAATAGAGTTGTATAACAAGTTTTCTGCATTCGTTACAGTCTTACAGGATAATAATAACTGATCTCGTTGGTGACAAATGAAGAAATAAAGAACATATGATAGGGATGTACCTTTAAATTAGCTGAATAGTCCACAAAAGGTAAGCTATCCGCAAGAACATAGTCACAGTACTCTGTTTTCAGGAACGAAAAAAAGAGCTTACAAGCGTAGAATTACGATCAACCAGAAATCAATTCAAACTTTGCAGACCTGAAAGCCAACTAATTTAAAGCAAAATTACAAGCCCCTACCATGAGAGGTAGGATATGATGAGCTACTTATGCTCGAGGACGAACGGCAACCTAATGCAGATAAAGATTCAAAAGAACGTATGATCCTTCTGGAAAATGACAACGCCATGGCTAGATAACGAGTAAACACTTGGCCAGTTGTACCCCAATTCCAGTAATGGACAGGCGACCTTCTTATTTACAGTCAAATATCAACTCCTTAATACATTTGAAACCAGACACCTATTGTCAAAGAAGAGAAAAAGTCGCCATAAAATAAGTACCAATAAATATAAAATATATTTCACACTTACAAGCAATATAATCAAACTATAGGCAGCTTCAGGAAAAACAACAATAAAAAACTTTCAAATGAACCTAGCTGGGACGTGATAGAGGGACTTGAGAAAAAACCCATTGCCGATGACTAAACAGGTCCAACCACACCTTCACCAACGACCATTTTGGTGAACGAAAGGTGTTCGATAATTTACCCCACCGAAAAACCAGAACTTAATCATAGACGGAAGAAGAAACGTAGCACCGTGTTGGCAGATGATAAATCAAACGAGACCACTTACAACCTAACGTTTCAACTAAAAAGCGGGCCAAAAATCATAGCAACTAGAAGAAAGTAAAAATTGTCAGAGTGAAGATGTTAGACTGGATTAGAGAGAGAAGAAGTACCGTGTGTCAAAAAGGATAAGAAGCAGGAAAAAAACTGCTCTTCCAATAAAATATTAAAAGTAATACAAATAGAATTCCAGAAAGGTACGAATTTCAAAGAAACATCAGAAATAGTCAAAGTGAGGAAAGATTTGCAAGCAAACTGGACGTTAATCTTCTCCAAGACATTTCATCAAACACGTTTCGCTCAACGCTCTAAACATTCTTTCAATAGAGAATCGAAAAAACCAAAATTTCAGTGAAATTTCTCAAACAGTTTTAACTCATATGCATAAATGAAGTGGAAACCGTCAGCCAACTCATGACAAAACCCCAACAAAACTCAAAGAAAAATATTATGCAAATACAGTGATATTAGCGGCGGCGCGAGACTAACCGGGACCGGAAAAATTGGCTCGACGGGAAAGAATTAAGGTAGATACTAGATACTGCAAACTGTAAATCTGCATGCAGTTTTCCTCTCTTTCCTTCGAATAAGCAATGCCTATCAAATCGATTAAAATCTAGCTATTTTTTAAAATTATTTGAATGATTTTATTTTTAATTTTTTAATAAAAAAATATATATTTACTTTTTATTAATATTAAATTATTTTTATTAAAAGAGTTAAAAATAAAATAAAATTCATAAAAAGTGATTATAACATTTAATTAAATATTTTTTATAAAATTATTCTACGTTTTGTTAATTATCACTGGACATGAAGAACATATTACCCATTTTGTTAAATAATTATATTATTTAATAAATAATAATATTAATATAATAAAAATATATAAATTGTATATTATATTTATATAATTATTTATGTTTTAGTATTATTATTAATGAATAAATTTATTGTTAATAAAAAATTATTATTGAAATAACAGTATAAATTATTGTATTATTTTTACTTATTTAAGTTAAAAATAAGTTTATGATATTTGCAAGTTATAACTAAAAATAATTTAAATAAATATTATTAAAAAGAATTACATTTTTTAATGGTCTTAACTTAAATATATGTTGAAAGATGTTAAAATATACTATTAATTAAAGATATATTCGGTAATCTTTAATAAAATTTCAAAAGAATAGAAAGAAAAAAAAAAAAAAAAGTTAAAAATGATTATGTTTGAAAATCATAATAATTGAAATTATATTTATTATAGGTTGTGTTATTTATTATATTGTAGAGTTAAAATAAAAATAATTTTTTTAATAAAATGTTGTGTTTGTGTAATAATAATTATTTTAAAAATATAAATTAGTAAATTAAAATATAAAAAAATTCAATAGTAGTAAAAATTTAAAATAATTGAAAGATAAATACTAAATGATATATATACCTAAAATAAAATAATGTGTTACATGACATTTACACTCTTTTTCATAATGTATTGTGAATAACGTTTATCTTTATCATATATAATATATTATTCTATAAATGATCAATATTTAAATAGGTAAATTAATGTAGATCTAATTTATTATTATTTTTATTGTTGTTATTGTATGAACTTTAACTATTTTTTCTATTGTATTTCTTGTCATATGCTAATGAATAATTTATGCAAAAAACTTACACGAGATAAAATAATTAACAGATGCATGAATTATTATATCTAAAATATGAAAAATATTTGTTATTTTTATGGCTAAATAACATATAATATTGATAATTTTTAAAATTATGTATGTAAGATATTAAAAGATTTAAAATAAAAGAAAAGGAATATATATATATATATATATATATATATATATAAAAGAATAATAAAAAAAAAGTAAAAAAAAAAAATGGCTATAATTTAAGCGACGATTCAATAAGTAAAAAAAAAAAATTGGCTATAATTTGTAGGTGAATTACATTGCTTAAATATTTCACTTGTGTCATATTATAGCTAGTAAGATGTGATTCACCTACAAATTTGATCCAAAATAAAATGTCAACTTAATAATATCATGTAAATATTTTATTATACGTTAACAAAACAGTCAGTTAATCGTGTTTAATAAATAAGTAGTTAAAAAAAAATGAAAATATTAATGGCAATAAGTAAAAAAAAATGGCTATAATTTGATGGAAATAAGTCACTTTTTACATAAAGTATTGATGTAGAAATCGTTAAAGAAATTTTAAAAAATGCAAGGCTGAAAAAATAATTACAAAATAAAAATGAGTTGGCTATAGCTTGGTGTTATATGTTGGCAAAATAGTCAGTTTACTAGCAAGTGGTAAAATTTTATTCAAAAATAATTGTTTTTAATTTTAAATTATTTAATTATGTGACATACCATGAATAGTAATAATATAAATTTTTGTTTCTTGGTATTTATGCTTACTAATATTGCTTATTAGAGAGGGAAAAAAAATATTGTTATAATTTAAATGTTAAATCTTAAATATGTTATATATATTTTATGGTTAGATTTATTTTAAATGAATATTTATCTTTATTGTATCATAAATTTGTATTTAATTGAAGATAATTATAAATTCAATAACTATCATATCTTATATTCGAAATTTATATTGTATTTTGTAAACCTTATAAATAGGAACTTTAATAATGTATTATTAATACAACAATAAATGAGAATTACTTCTGCTATTTGCTTTCTCTCTACTTTTCTTATTTCTTTAATTTTATAACACGTTATCAGCAAGATTATTGATTCAAGACTTGTGGTTTTATACATGTAAAATGACATTGACCATAATATACTACAAATTTTTGTAGTATAATGCCAGATCACAAAATTTACAAGTTCTTAAATATTTATATTCTTTATTATTAAACTTAAATCTTATTTTCATTCAAAATCTATCAAGATTTTTTTTATTTATAGATTAATTTAATTGGGTATCACAAATCAATAATTTTTATGGTTTATTTATCTTTTATATTTATTAAGTTCTTTGATTTGTATACAAATATTCATATATATATTTATATTGTAGTCTCATCTATTCTCATTTCTTTTTATTCAAAGATGAAGATCTGCAGGTATATTATTTGAAATTTAATGGAGATCAATAACTTATATAACGATCCTACAAAGTATGTATTTTATTTTAATCATATGTTATATTATTGAAACAAGTAATATCCTGTTATTTGTGATTGATAATTTTAACAATGGATACGAAAGTAATTTGTTTCCATGTATAATTATGTTGCGTATTATTTTCTGACAATTTTAATTTTTTGTAAAATTTAATTATGAAAAAATCAATATTGATTGAACCGATTTATGGTTAAAATTGTGGCTAAAATTTTTTATTAAATTTGGGACGAAAAGTTATCTGATGATAACTTAATTATACAATTATTTATTTATTTATTTATTTATTAAATTGTATGTATGGGAATGCTTATCTTGATGTTTCTTTGAAAACTGATATGTTGCTAAAGCGATATATATATTGCTATTAATGAATCAATATCATCAAATTTAGTGAAATAATGAAATATTAAAGTTCACTATATCATTGATTGACATACACAATTTATTTTCTTATAAATGATATATGATTCGTTTGTTATGTATTTTACATATAGTGACTGTCTTGAGTTATTTCTTATAAATCTATAAAACCTTATTTTTGTATAAAATTGATACCATGTATATTTTATTTGCTTTATTTAAAAAAAAATTTAAGGTTAACGTGCAGATAGTATAATTGATCATTAAGATTTATGCTAATACTTTTAATAAGCTATATGTTATTACTTATCTTTAATTGCTTTTGATACTATATATATAATAATATGATATATGATAACCTTTGAGTCTTATTATTGTTATCAATTCTAAAATATGTGTACTAATTATTATGATTAAACTTATTGGTTGAATTAATTATCAAATTAATTTATTTAGCATTAGATTAATCCATACATGCATATGACTTTTAGTTGTGGAGTTATAGTTTATTGATTAGCAAATTTTGATATTCTTGAATTACTTGGATTTACACATCTCATATTATTTAGTGTGTGGTTGCATAAATAATAGGATCTAAGGGAGTTCTGTCTAGGAGGTTAGTTTTTGAAAGCCTTTGTGCCACTAGTCTTTCCTAGAAACGTTGTTCTGTCTAGGATGATGGTTTTTAAGGAGGCATTGTCCCACCATTCTTTCCCAAGAGCACTTTTAGTAAATATTAATTGGGTTACTACATTGCTAGAGTATTCTAAAAAAAATTACATATATATAAGAAAATAAGGGATTTAATTATTCTCTTAAACTCAAAAATGCAATATTTTAGAATTGTTATATTATTGATTGAGAGCCCACAAGCTATGATGCTAATAGAAATATATATTTAAAATTATAAAATTTAATATTTTAGAATTACATCTATGTCATAGATTGAGAGCCCACAGGCTACAATGCTAACATAATATATGATGAAATATATTCAGTACCTCGTGTATGTTATTAAGTAGTAATATTGAGAACAAAATTGATATCATAAAAATATTTATATGTTATTTTATGAGTAAAATATGCTATTAAAATAGTAAGATAATAGCATCTATATAAACAGTATATATCCTAAATATGATTATGGATATAAGGGCATTTTGATTCTATCATTTTTGAAATGTTATTTGATGTTGGCATTGAATTGAATATAATCAAAGGAGAAAAATATATCTTAAAGAATTACAAGTGATTAATTTGATAATCACTATCCAATCTTGATCATTCAAGATTTTTAAATGCTTAATATCATTAACCTTTTATTTGAAAAATTTTGGAGAAAAAAAAAAGTTATTTAATTATATATTTTATTGAGAACCAAAAGAAATATATACATAGATCTCGTGTATGCTTACATAACAACATTGAGAGTGAAATTATCAACAGTTATGAATCTTTCATATGCTATATTTACAAGTAAAATTTACTCATAAAATAATAATAAATAAACACACATATATATATTTAAATATTATGTAATTGTATAAATTATAAAGAAAATAAAGACATTTTGATCATATCATTACTAGAAGTGAATATTATATAATGATCATGTACTTGGTTTAAGCTATTGTGTTAATATTGTCAATGTGGTAGTTACAATTTTATTGTATTATTAAAAGCCCATATAGATAAATAAAATTTATTTTAGAGTTGTTATATCATAAAGTATTTGAGCTCTAATTTTATAATGGACCATGAGCTTCCACAGAAACCGAACAAGAGAATATTAATTAAGGTTTAATATTTTATTAATATTATTTAATATATATCCCCCTTTTGATATTGATGGATGAAAAAATATAAAGTGGGCTTGTAACTATTGTTTATCAATTTAAATGGTAAACACTTATATGTCTCAAAGACAATGCAACAATATTTATTATTGTTGAATAATATATGAGTTAGTACAATTTCATGTATAATCCAATAAAAGGCTTTGAAGAGCTAAAGTATAATAAATTATTTTATATATAATTGTGCTCAAATTTCTCGAAGTTATGAGAAATTTAATATTTTGAATATATTTAGCGATAGTGACATTCGAGACTACAATTAAAATATAATATATAAAGTCATAGATAGAAACTTAACTTGAAAAGTCTTTTGAAAAGTCTTTTGAAAAATCAATCTTATGATTAAAATTGTACGGATGATGCATATATTGGTCTAAAGTATAATATCACAAATACATGAATATAAGTCAATATTTAGAAAGCTTCTTCTAATTTATATCGCAAATATAAAATAAATTTTTGAGAGATAAAGTTTGAATAATTATCATAAAGAATCAAAATTAGTTCGGTATGCAATAGAAAGTTAAACGGTTGGGGACTAAAGTCCAAATCTTTCTTTATTCAATAACTATATGTGTTACATGTTCCTAAGGTAAAATGAACTCACTATATTTGACAAAATTTGATAGTGAATCTTACGCCTATGAAAAATATATTGTGAAAATAATATTGTCAGTCTTATCATAAAACATGATACATTTTAGGTTCAGTTTAACCCACAAATTTATTATTATTATTATTATTATTTTGAATTGCAACTTATAGTAGTGGCAAAATAAAGTTATTTTAATTGCACCGACTCAACACATTGAGAGGACCCATTAATAAATTTAAAAATATATATTTTGAGTTTTCATTTATATTGAATCATTTGAAAGGTAAGTAAGCTTATTATATAATCTTGATAAATAAAAATATTTTTTGCCATTAGGGAGAGAGAAAAAAGTTAATGGCGTGAAATTACTTAAAATGTATTTATTTTATGGAACATGAGGTTCAAAAAATTACTCGATAATAGAGTACTATATATTGTCGATGCATTTAGATAGTGAAAAGTTTAGCTGCAAAATGCTCGAGTAATTATTGAAGTCCCTATAGGACAATGAAATGAAATAGAAGCAAACATTCATAATTTATTTAAAGCTTGCTAATTATATTGGTGCAAAAATAATATTATTATTGTTGGAATAAAAGAGTTAATACTCTAAGAAATGATATCGAAAAAGATTATAACTATTGACTCCTATATAGTCTTAGTTACTTGATATAAAATGATATCATTTCGATGACGGGAGGAATAAAATTTTAATATATTAATGTTGTATAACATATTTTCTTTCATTATCTCTTTAATAAGCAAGAGATGATAAATGTCAGGACCCGCCCCAGCTCAACACTAGAGCATGTGACGTGTCCTGAGAGAACATAATATCTAACATTCTAAATCGACCTTGGTTTAACTTGAAAATTTTTTTTTGTAAGAAATTTACAAAAATTTGGGCAGAGTTTCCCCTAATTATTGAACTATCTTTCCTGCAATAAGTGACTTCATTTCTAACATATAGAATTCCACAATCCAGCAAACTTCACATAATTTTACATATCCATAAAGGGGCTCATGGCCAAACATAGCTATACACTGTCAGATACATACTATTCACCACATAAGACTTTTGATCGTTAGTCCAAAACATAATAGTCAAAATACACTAAACAAACTGGAAAGGAGATGAAAACAACCTAGACTGCACAACAATAGATGGAACCTAAGCCTCCAAACTCACGTGATGTGGCCTCAAAACCTGTTATCTGGGGGAGGAAAATAATTGTAAAAGGGTGAGCTTGAAAGCTCAGTGAGTGGATAAGTTTTATAAAATAACATAGTACTCATGTAAACTATGTATGAATTGTTTATGAATTATCATGAAATACATACTGATAATAATAATCTGCGTATAGTCTTTATGATAAAATAATGTTCTCGTAAATGCATAACTGAGTTTCATGAAATCATCGTAATTTTGTACTTGTAAAAGAAACTGTAAATGACATGTTCATGGTTTATAGCGAAGTGACATTCTGGTAAAAATACATGTACATGATTTTTAGAACATGATGATGCTATGATTATTAGTATATAAATAAAATGTATAACCATGAGAAAAACGTATTATTGCCAAGAGCACTCGGGGATCTGATCGTACACGGAGGAGACATGTAGTACTAGTACTAGCACTAGCTCTCAACTACATGTGTGGGAAATTTATTTGCACAATAAGGAGACATTTAGCACTAGCACTAGCTCTCAACTACACGTGTGGGGAACTTGATATAGCCACTAAAATGGCTCAGTTGGCTCTGCTGATACATGAGTCATGTGCGCACTGACTTAACTGAACGTGTCATCATACTGAACTTGTAACATCATACTGAACTTGTAATATCATATTGAGTTGGTAAACATCATATTAAACTGAACTGGACCAAATCTGTTGGTCGTGATGTCTTACCAAGTCACTGCATATCTGAATGCTGAGTATAGCCAACTATCATGAATACATGAGGGGAAAGTACTCTGGCAACTGTAAAATATTTGTTGAACTTGCAAGCTTGTATAAAACTTAGTATAAGTAATAAAATTGATTCAATCATAGCTTGCTTGTAAATTTTCTTTCATTTACTTGACTGATTCTGTTAATAAAAATGAAATATATTTTCATGGTGTACAAGTTTTTGAAGTGCATTGAAATTGATATATTACTTAACATGAATGCACTTTTTTATAAATATGCAACTTGTACAAATTGAATTTACTTGAACATGAATGTTTTTCAAAAATAATGCTATCCATGCTTTAGAAATAATTAGATATCCACTCACTGTACTATGTCACTGTTGGTTCTCTACGTGTACTGTAGGATCTGCTTGCTCAACTCTTCCTAGATAATCATACTTGTGTTAGAACAAGAATTGCAACATAGTTTGCTTACTTAAGTCAAACTAATAAAACACTTTAACATAACCAAAATAGAGGTTGTTAATAGTTAATTGTTGTTTTTAAGTAGTTTTAGGATACCCTTAACCTACCCTTATATATTCACATATAACTTTTGGTAAAAAATGTCTAAATTCATTTTTGTAAAAACATACATAAATTAGGCATTTCAATCTTAAAAATCAGATATTACACACGCACTTATCAAATGAAAAACCCTTTCAATTCCTTAGAAAACCAATTACTTCAAAACTGATTTTTCAGCACACTTGGAGCAAAACATACCTTTAGTTAAATGACTATTAATTTGTCTAGAAAACTCAGAATAGTGCACCGTAAAATTCATATTAAACTAGACATCTTAAGCTTTAAAACAACATATAATTCATCCAATTCCAATCAGTAAAACTATCTCAATTTACATAAATCCGATTGGTTTTTCAAACAGTTTTCCCAGCACCCCTTTCACTTGACATATCCTTGATTAAACAGCCATAACTTTTTCTAGAAATATCGAAATAACAAACCGTAAAATGTTTCAAATAATAGACATGTCAAGCTTTAAAATAAGATATAATTTGTTAAATTCCAAGTTGTATAAACATTTCAAATACCAAAAATACCGAGAGCTTTTGCAGTTTGTGTTTCATAAAACATCCTTCATTTAAATAGGCATAACTTTGTGTAGAAAACTCCAAAT
This sequence comes from Elaeagnus macrophylla, assembly GCA_029378325.1. Taxonomy (NCBI): domain Eukaryota; kingdom Viridiplantae; phylum Streptophyta; class Magnoliopsida; order Rosales; family Elaeagnaceae; genus Elaeagnus; species Elaeagnus macrophylla. Next base: position 28,826,967 of record CM055640.1, on the reverse strand, counting down.
TACAAACCGTAAAATTTGTGATAAACTAGACATCCAGATATTTTCAGAAATATAATTTACAGATCATAATTCGTTGTATAAGTTTCCCAGTTTTCATTTCAATTTTCGGAAAAACAGTTTTACATGAAGTTCAAAACATTACTAATGACTTGTTCTTGAATTATTTATGAAAACTTCATCCATGGCTGATCCTTTTATGTTACAAACCTGTTTTTCAGATCATAAACAGAATTTAAAAGTAAAATAAAAGGGAAGGAAAAGAGAAAATAAATAACACAAAGTATACCTTGTTTGATTAAGGATGTTTCTCTTAATTCTTGTTTGTTATTCTTGAGTTTTCTTGTAGATCAATTGTAAGAAAGAAAGAAATGAAAAACGTGAAGTGGATTGTAAGAGAGGAAAGGCAAGGGCTGAGAATATGCATAAAAGTAAGAAGAGCACTCATGAGTGGAGGTCTTGTGAGTGGAGGTGAGGATATGTATAAAAGTAAGGAGAGCACTCATGAAGACATGTGCCTTCCATAATTCATGCTCAATCGTTCCTTTTTTTTTTTTTTTTTTTAAATGTCATTAGGAACACGAAAAGTAGCAGCTGGTGGTGAATTATTTTCAAAATAAAAAGACTAAAATACCCTTGTCTCATAACAATAAAAGGTTTAAGAGTTAGGGGCATTTTGGTAATTTTGCTCAAAATTCACATAATTTAATTTAAACACTTTTTTATTATTAAAACATCTTCACCTCACAAATTAAGCTCATAAATTTTATTTTCTAATTATTAAGGGTAAGATCATAACAATTTTGAAAATATAAGTTTGAGTAAAATTTTAGTTCGTAAAAAGAATGGGGTGTTACAATAAAGACCCTAAATAGTATTAAAAGTTATTAAATGTAGATAAAGAAAAATATTGTCCAAATATAAAATATTATTTCAGGCATATATCCATTCACTTAAGCGCAAAGTGAAATAGATATAATATGAACACCTAAGATGTCCATTAGATATTTATAAGGACTAGTTGTCCAAGTGCCTAAAAATGTAAAATGTGTTGAAAACACATGAATTTATATAAAATATGATGAGGTTGTGAAATACAAAATTTTACTCCCGTATGTATATAATGACTTTAAAATGTGACTAATGCTCACATAATATTATTTATATATAGTTACTGATTTGAATAAATTAATAGTACTTATTGCTTATAAAAGCATTAATTTCAAATGACATTTATTGTTATAATAATTCATAAACATGTACTATTAAAACAATGTGAATGGCTACATAAGTTCTAATATTATATTTTGCATTCACATTAGCATTAAAATTTAATATTTTTACAAGTCATATGACTTTGTTATGGATACAAAGCATGTTAATTATTGCATGTGCTCTTAAAAAAGATATGAAAAAATAAGTAATTATCTTAAAGAGAGATAAACTTATATTGATTTACTTTTTTTGGATAAAACATATGCACATTATATATTCAGTTACTATTTGGTTGCATTATATAAAAATTATCTCATATTGTCCTTCATTTTATAATCATTGGTATCATTTAGTAAGATAATTGATGCTCAATATATTTATTAACATTGATGAATGTTATTAGAGCATATACAAATATTAAACCTTTCAGAAGAACAAAATGATAAATTTTATGATAAATTAGATACATTAATTATTATCATTATTACAGTATATTTTATAAGTGCAAGGTTTCTAATGACTGACAAAATAAGTTATTTTGTAAAATAATATATACCTTATAAATTAGTATTTAAATGTACTATTGTTATTGAAGTAATTACATTTAGCCTACAACTATGAAATTGTACTACATATAAAATCAAGTGACGATCAAGTAGACTCACTCAATATGAGTTATTATATTTACTTCAACATTTGAAAGATTGCCATAGTGATGTTAAAATGTGCCAATTAAAGGGGCATCTTATATTGAATGATTGTCATCATCAAGGGAATCACATATGTATACCTGTTGTACTCTTTTTCCTTTTCACTGTTTTGTCCCACTGGGTTTTCCTGTAAAAGTTTTAATAAGGCAACTTAAGAGTATTGCATGAGAATAATGTACTCTTTTTTCGTTTGCTAGTTTTTGTCCCATTGGATTTTTGTAGTAATGTTTTTAACGAGGCATATTCTCAATGCATTTGACATTTAGGGGGAGTGTTATAATTTGAATGTTAAATCTTAAATATGTTATATCTATCTTATGGTTAAATTTATTTTAAATGAATATTTATCTCTATTGTATCATAAATTTATATTTAATTGGAGATAATTAGAGATTCAATATCTATCATATCTTATATTCAAAATTCATATTATATCTTGTAAACCCTATAAATAAGGTCTTTAGCAGTATATTATTAATACAACAATAAATGAGAATTAATTCTGCTATTTACTATCTCTCTATTTTTCTTCTCTTATTTCTTTAGTTTTATAACAAACACTACATAAATAAAATACCAAAAATTGACAAATAATAATAGCTAAAAATTGCAAAAGGAAAAAAAAAAAAAAATTGCTATAGTTATAAGGCAACTTTAATTATTTTTGCCACATATTTTACGTGTTAATTTGTAATTGGTACATAGAAATCATACGAGATAAAATAATTAATAAATTCATAAATAGTTAGATTTATAATATAAAAATATTTGTTAATTGTTCAATAACTTAATGATATATATTATTAGTAAATTTTAAAATTGTATAGATAAGATGTCAAATAATTTTATAAAAAATAAATGAAAAAAAGTTAAAAGGAAAACAAGTAAAAGAAAACAGAATGAAAAAAAAAATGTAAAAAGAAGCTATAAATAAAGACTCTTTTATATATGATAAATATTTATTAATTATCCAATGACTTAATGACATATATTATTAATATTTTGAGTCAAATGATTTAGAGTAAAATAAATGAAAAAAAAAAAGAGATTAAAATCAAAGTCAAAGAAAAAAAAAAAAAAAAGGCTATGATGAAGGCTCTTTATACATAAGGGATTAATATAGTTTTTTTTTTTTTTTTTTAAAAGTTACACTATTTACATACATATAATTAGGACTAAAATCATAGAGCTCATAACCTCATCCAATGTGCAAGCAGAAACAATTACAAGGGAGTTATGAACACTAGCACTTTATCAGTTAGTATTATGGAGGTTTATGGCTTTCTACCGACCAGAATGACATAGCCATTTCTTCTTAGCCGAAAAAAAAAAATTAGGACTAAAATTTCAAACATATTATATGCTCCCTATGTGGCATTGCGCATGATCATTCTCAATCTAGTTTAATTTATAAATAGGGACACTAAAATTTAAATCATAAAAAAAAAAAAAAAAAAAAAAAAAATTCTTATGGTCTTTAAACTTATGTTTTTGGAACACTTTAAAGGATAAATTTTTAATTGTTACACTTTAATACTATATTTTAACAATTTATCACTTTAAATACAAAAATAGGTCCTAAATTATGGTCTTTTTGAAAATTTTAGTCTCTAAACTTTACTAAGATATGATACTTTAGTCTTTAAAATCTAAACTAAAGTGTATTTTTTTTAAAGTATGACTTAAATATATCAATTAAAAATTTAAGAACTAAAGTATTGTAAGGACATAAATTTAAAAACTTTGGTGTTACCTTACCCAAAATTAAAAATACTATTATCTTTGAATTAAGGAGAGATATACCCAAATATTACAAATTAACAAAACATTATATATATATATATATATATATATATATATATATATAACTCACTTATACAAATTTACAACATATAAGTTTTAAATTCACGTTTTTATTGTGTTCACTAAGACTAAATATTATTGCACTACAAGACAATCGAAAATAACACAATTTTTTAATTAAATTATTCAACCCAATCAAAAATTTGTTTAGCTTTCAATTAGTATAACCAAATTATCAATTTAACTATTAAATTATAATTTTTTAATAAAAAAATATTAAAATATATAGCTAATATTATTTGCTCGTAGATTTTGAAATATCAAAATTACTACTAAGGAACCAAATTTTTATATCCTAGTGGCATAGCGTTGAATGCAAGATTTTAAACCAGAAGGGAAATCATATAAAAAATAAATTAAGCAATATTTTTCAATTTTTACAATATCATAAACAATAATTATAATAATAAGTAGTTGTTTGTAGTATATATTTTATGAGAATACGTTTGAAGATGCATTATGTGCGTGTTATACTTTTATTTTAATTTTTATTCAAAATTTGTCACAAAATTTAAACATTTAAAAATATAAATTTTAATTATATTGATTTTGACTTCATGAACGATTCTTGAATTTGAATCTAAAATTGCATTTTTCTAATAATATAAGTGATATAAGAAAATCAAAATACATAACTAACAATTTTTTCTTAATAAAAAAAGCCTTCAAGCAAATAGTAAAAATTAAAATAACATTTCTTTATTGAAAAATGAAAAAAAAAAAATGATTATTATGCTTGTGAATAATTCATTTAAAATAATAGACAAGAGATGTAAAAGAAGATAGTTATATAAGTTTTTTATTTTTATTTTTATTTTGTATATCTAATAATTGAAAAAAAAAATTATAAACTAAAAATGAAGATAAAAATGCAAATAACTAAAGTCATTCTTCAAATAGTATTAAAGTGTTGTATTGTAGCAAACATGTTTCTAGTATTTTATGTTATTTTGTCTACCTAACTAATAAAAAATTATTAATTTTTAATCTATTTATTTTATAAACTAAATTTAAGAGCGATAATTCGTTTATATAATACTCGTGTTAGGTTAAGCGATAAAAATTAAAATACTATAAAAAAGAGCAAACAAAAGGGGCTAGTACTTATATCACAAGAAGCAAACACTTTTGCAGTGTTGCAATTACAGCGACAGAAGCAAAGAAAGGCTCTAAAGGCAGCTACTAGAACAGAGTCAAAATTAAGAATTAATACAATTAATAATGTATTAGATTTATTCGTGTTATCATATAGTGTCAATATTTTTTATTCATTGAACAAATAATTGCATGTCGTTTTATATTGCATTCAATAAAATATATCATATTGTAATTAGATTCACGAGTTAAAAATTATAATATTTACTGATAAATAAATGTTAAATGCATACAAATTTATCCTTAAATCAATTATGATGGCAAGTGAAATTTTTTTATTGAAAAATAGTTATTTTCAAATTTTAATTATTTGGCTACGTGATACACCATAAATAATAAAAGTATAAATTTGTGTGTCTTAACATTAATATTTACGATCATATTGTATTTAGATTACGTTATCACAAGTCAAAAATTACGACATTTACTTGTAAAAAAATATTAAATGTATTTAAATTTATACTCAAATTAATTATGATGACAAGTGACAAATTTTATTAAAAAACGATTCTTTTTAATTTTAAATTATTTGACAATATAACACATTATAAGTAATTGAAGTATAAATTATACGTCTTAGCATTATCTTTACTAATATTACTTATTAAAGAAAAAAGATATGTAAATAAAATAGCAAAAATTGACAAATAAAAATGTTAAAAATTCTAAAAGAAGAAAATTATTGGAATAATTATGAGACAACTTCAACTATTTTTTCCACATATTCTGCAAGGTGATAATTTGTAATTAATATGTAATAAATTATACGAGATAAAAAAGATAAAAAAATAATAATAATGAATTAATGACTCGTTATATTTATAATATATAAATATTTATTGATTGGTCAATAGTTTAATGATATATATTGTTAATAAGTTTTAAAATTTTATATATAAGATCTCAAATTATATTATTCATAAAAAATGAATTTTTTTTTTTAAAATAAAGAATAAAAAAGGAAGGGTGAGAATAAAAACACTTAAAAGAAAAAAAAAAATAAGAAGAAAAAAAACAAAAGAAAGTCTATAAAAAAATAAAAATAGAAAAAGGCTCTTTTATATAAAAGGAATATGTAAAAATGTTTAATATTAACTTAAAAAAATATTTAAGAAAAATAGTAATATATACACATTTTTATTTATTTGATACATTTTATAAAAATGAGTTTTGTGTCTAATTTTAACTAGGTATGCTTAAATAAATAATTTTCAAGTTAATAATAAGCTTATCTCATTTCATTAACTATATAAAAAGCAAAGGTTCAAAACTTTCGCTGTCGTAGTCCTGTTTTAAGGGTTTTTTTTTTTTTTTTTATATATTACTTGCTCAAAAATATTATTATTATTACAACTATATAAAAAGCAAAGGTTTGTAAGCCTAATAGCTCAATTGGCATACAAAATTTTATTACGTGAAGGTGATAAGTTTAAAACTTATAAATAAATTGTCCACTTTAACAAAAAAAAAAAACAAGAAGAAGAAGAAGTAAAAATGAAGGTTCTGAGCCTTCGTTGTGGTTGTGAGGGTTTTTTTTCTTTTGTTATATATATTATTTATATAAAAATATTTTTTATTACAATTTAATATATATATTAATTTATAATATATAATTTAATTAATTTTAATTAATAAATAATTTCATAAATATTTTATAATCTCATATTATTAATTTTATATTTAATTTAATTGTTATAATAATACAACTATATAAAAAGCGAAGGTTTTGAGCCTTCACTATCTATTGTCATATTTTGAGGGTTTTTTTTAATATATATATTATTTATATAAAATTATTATTTTTTTACCACAATTTAATATATATATTAATTTATAATACACAATTTAATTAATTTTAATTAATAAATAATTTTATAATCACTTTATAATTTTATATTTCCAATTTTATATCAAATTTAGTTGTCTTAATACATATATATATATAAAACTACATGACACAATTTAATTGGTCACAGTAAGTAGTTTCACAATCACTTCATAATCTTACATTATTAATTTTACATTAAATTAATAATTAACACATTACTTGCACATAAATATTTTTTTATTGCAACTTAATACATATATTAATCTACGATACACAATTTAATTAGTCTTAATTATTAAAATGATCTTACTATCACTTCATAATTTTGCATTACTAACTTTACATCAAATTTAGTTGTCTTAATGCATTTATAAAACTACATGAATCTTAAATTACTAACTTTATCTCAAATTTAGTTATCTTAATGCATACATAAAATTACATGACGTAATTTAATTGGTCAATGTTAGTAAGTGATTTCATAATTATTTCATAATTTACATTATTAATTTTATATCAAATTAATAATTAACATGTTATTTGATGTATATATACGTTTAAAATATCTACACTGATAATACAAATACTCAAACTTACGTTTTGTTTGAAATATTCTGGAGTTATCACTTGACTATAAAATGATGATTATGTCATTTGTCTAATTCATAAACAAATTAAATTACGCTTAATTATATCATTTATCTAATTTATAAACCAATTAAGCTATATTAAATAATTTATTTATTTATTGACTACTAAAATAAAATTTATTTCTATTATTACGATAAAACATCTTCAATTTATGTTTTTTATAGGTCATCCTATCATCACTATTTAACTATAAAATTATAATTATTTTATTTATCTTAATTATATTAGAACTAAATTATATTTAAATTATATAAAATTATAATTATTTCATTTATCTTACTCATATTAGAACTAAATTATATTTAAATTAAATAACACTATTAGAAAGAATAATACTCACAATCACAGTATATTGATTTGTGTACATTGGTATTAATTAGCATATAACACATTTATAATAAATACACGAATATTTTAAATAAGTATATTAAAATTTATAATTCAAATACTTTATTATTTATAATTTAGTCACATTATAAATATAAATTTCAAATTTTATTTTTAAAATGTAATAATTGAAATAAAAAATGAGAAAATTATATATAGATATCGTTCAATTAAGTAGTTTCATCAAAAAAGTAATTTTTCTTAATTTTTTCAACGTTTTTTTTTAAAATAGTGATTTAATTATTTATTATATTGTTTTATTTTTATTTCCTTTGAACAGTTAAATACTTACATAGTTATATTATTACACATATGCACACACATTTTGTACATATAATTCAAATGAAAAAAAAGTTTATAGAAAGTTGATAATTTTTTTTTAGATTTAGATTTATATTAATTATATTATTTTTATTTAATAATTATAAAAAATAGAAAATAATTTTAAAAATAGAGCACCTGCATAACACATTCAGTCACAGGCTTTTCAACTATTTTAATTATTATCAGTATCCATATAAAAATGATAAATAATTACATCGCATAATCATTCATATATATAAAAATTTATTTTTAATTTATATAGATATATATTTTTAATAATATAAATTAAATTTGACGACAGATCAGTTGCTCCATCAAAGAAAAATCATTCTTAGATTTTTCTTTTCACGTGTAAAAAATCTATTAAAAGTGATTTCAATTTTAACGTTAATCACAATTCAAGGCCATATCCTCCATTGCTGCTTTACTGCTGTTCGTGGAAGCCATTACTGTTGATGACTAATTTTGGAGGAGGAACGATGGAGTTGTTTTAACTAAATGGCAGCGGAAGTTAGGGCATGGAGGACGGCGTTTCTCACTTTGAGAGAAGAAACCTCATAAGCCCTACCCGTACCCCAATCTCCCAATTACTTCACCAACTCATCTCGATCTTCTCTCCGCCGTCCCCTATCTTTCTCATCTTCTGATCTGCTCTTTCTCTTCCAGCCTGTTGATATCAATCATCATAGAGCTCAGTCTATGATACCTACTTTTATTAATTCATCTCGCATTAATTTCCCTTTTATAAACCATTTTAGATTTGATTTATGCTTAGATTGCTTTGTTGCAGATGCATGATATATGCGTTCGGCTTCCTTTTGAGCTTAGTTTGTCTTTGTGGACTCTAATTATTGATTCTTTTGGCAATTTATTGGAATCTTACATCCGCAGAGTTCCTTCTCAGGTCGATACTATCCTAAATGTTATTGAATGCTTAATTATTTTGTTTTATCTCTTAATTGCTGTTTCTGTTGGTTTATGGATGGTATTTTCCGTGGAAAAAATAACAATTAAATTATATTAAAGATAATATACGTATATTTTATTCTATTTTAATTATAAACCAAATATTCTAATAATAAATTTTTTTTTTATCACAATAGATAAACCGAATATATTACTAATAATATTATTCGCTTAATATTCAATTCTATTATTATTAATATTTCCAAACTTGCCATTAGTTCTTACATTTTATCTTATGGATAATTGATTCCACGAGGGCCATGCTTGGTCCTCCATGCTTAAAATGTACAAAATCTTGAAACCCAAACCATCATAATTTTTTTTTTGCTCCTTTTTATAAACTTCCAATTAACCCTATAAATTTTAAAGCGTTTCAGTATCACCCCACTCGCAACTTGCCATGATTGACTCAATACTTTTTCAAAGTTCACCAAGAAGCTTAAAAACATTGCATAGGCATAATTTAATCCCATATTAAGTGCCATTATATATATTTAAATAATTTTTAAAGTAACTAAGGTGTCGTTTTGGTTGACCCTAATATTCTGGTAACAAATGTTTAATAGCATGAAGTTCTTCAAGCAAGCGTTACAACTTAACGAGAATAATTTTCTTTGAAATAGGTTTTTTTTTCCTGCAGGTCAATCAAATTTACAACTCAAAAAAAGTCAAACTTGTAAATTTTATAACTAGGTTAACCACCAAAGATAATGTTGTTTGTAATTACTTAAATCTTACATTTGTATAATATTTAAGCAATATGGTTCAACTCCTCTAAAATCCTTTCTCAAAGTGTGTAAATCTTTATCTATTTCAAAACCCATCATTTTACATTTTAACTTATTTTATTATATTATATTTTATTTTGGTCATTATCTTTTATTTTTATTTTTTTGCTTTATGATATCCAAGGTCTTTAATCCATTGATCAATTGAAGTTCATTAATCAATTGAAACTTTAATGCTATATAAAAATTTATAAGAATCATGAGCCATCAAATACTAAAATATTAACTTTAAAGAAAACTAAGCCTCACTTACAAATATTATGTTAGTATCAGTATTCTAGCAATGTAATACATTCCATGTAAAAGTCTAGTAGTATTAATAAGTACTCAATGCTTAATGATGTTGTTAATGCCAAAAATATGTGTCAAATGGTATGGCATTAACTACGAACTAAGCGACTAATCAAAGAATTATTAAGAGTTTTGTGCAATTATAGGAGTATTTATTTAGTATTTTTTATGTATATTTTTTTTTGGTAGCAAGGTGATAAATTTATTTAAATTATATAATTTGTATTATTTCATTTTTTAAATTATATAATTTGTATTATTTCATTATTTAAATTATAAGTTGTATAATTTAATCTCTTAATTTTAAATTAATATTTTAATATTAAAAATATTAAAATAATATAATTTATTATTAATTAATATCTTAAAAATAATATTTTAATTAAAAGATATTAAAATCATCCTTAATTAATTCTTTTTTTTAAATTAAAAAATATAATAATATTATTTATAATTTAAAAAATTAAATAATATAAATAAATACTATAAATGACACTTTCTTGTTGTCAATTTACTTTAGTCTTTTCAACATCGCATTGACGTGAAACATTTTTTTTATTATTGATTTATTTTGTCGTGAAACATTTAGTTAATTTACTTCAACCTGGTGAGACGCTTTATGGAATCGACATGACACATAACTTATTAAAATTTAACTTTGTTTGACCAAATACTCAAATCATTAATTCTTGGCGGATACCAAAAATTATAAAGTACCCTAAAAATGATTAAAGTACCAATAGGGAATCATAAATTGTAACGTTCAAAAGATGAACAAAGGAATGAACTAATAGTTTAAGCATGCCATCTACAAAATGTGCAAACAAAGCCAATTTTTAATCATGTACCAAGTTACTCATCAAATTGGTAACCGAAACGACAAGCTTCAAACATATCGCAAAGATTTTCATCAATAAAATATAGTTATAGCATTTCAAGAGTAGGTTCTCCAGCAGCATACATATCCACATAGAAACATAGTAACAATTAATAATATTTGAAAGCCATATACAGCAGTCATAATAAAATATTAATAAAACCTCTCTACCTAACATAAGCTTAATACATGACCAGTAGAACTCACTGCAAATGATATTCACCAATGCAATGACAATCATCAATAAGAAGTTCAGAGGAGCGCAGGAGAGATATCCATGGGAAATGGATTTCCCAAGACATTGTCCATATAATAATGTGGATGAGCAGCATCCATCACCACAAACTGCATGTCTTCTGAAGGCTTCCAATGCCTTTTCCTTTGGTTGATAAACCAGTTGTTTATCTGCTTCTGATCGAGACCTGTCGATTCTGCAAGAGCCAGCTTTTGTTGCTCCTGTCAATAATACATCACACACCACATTACTAGTTTATAGTGAAAAACATACACATGATGATATAATAAGACAAGTACAGTGAATTTAAATCTTAAAATGAATACCGAAGGATAAGGCCATTTGTAATGTCTACTCCACCAATCTAGAAGTTGTTGCCTAGCTTCTTTAGGTAGCTTCCCCTTCTTTCTCTTCTTCATGAACTCCTGCTTCAGACTTCCCAAATATCCGCTGTACTTGCGTAAAAGTTGACCCTTTAATTCCTGGTCTTCTGCTTGGGGATCTATGAAGCTGTTGTTCACATCAACCTCTTCTTCAGATGATCCATTCCTATCCATAGCCTCACCACAAGCTGAACACATCCACCATATTGAGGTCAGTACACAAACAAGACAAAGGTTAATCCCTTTTGTTTCTTATGCCACTACATAAAATTTAAGATGATCATGACCACATTCAAGCCAAGGTAATCTCTTTTTGTTTCTTTTGTCATAAGTCAGAGAAGAGACTTAAAGAGACTCAGATACCTGAGTAACACATAGAATACGAAAAAATTCTAAAATTCAAGTTATATGGTCATTGATTTCATCCCTAAATCTAACATTTTTTTCCTTTTTTCTAAAAAAAAAAGTGTCCAAATGAACACGAATCAATGCTACTATTACATGCAAGAATCTCTTCATCAAATACTACAAATTGAAAATATCAGTCCATCCACATGACAGTACATTTTGCTAGTCAGTACAGATTCATATTGATCTATCGGTCAGGTTAAAATGTGTTATGATTCACTATCACTCAAGTTAAAACCTAAAATTTATATCTTTCAAGTATGATATGAAACAAAAAATTTCCATAAAATTCTATGCCATTGAAAAATTTAAAGAACATTAAACTACCCATACAATCAGAACCAAGAATGCCAGTAACAAGGTAAATAAATACCATTTAAATTGGTTCCAATTAGTTATGTATAATAAGGAAAAAATCAGTTCAAGAATAACGTTTAAAATTTACATAAAATGTAACATTAACAAAGTCGACAATCAAACAAAATTAACCATATTGCATCCTTGCAGGTTTTAATGCAATTAACTAAATCCACCCCAAAAGACAACCATAAATAAGAGGAGCATGCATTGATATAATCAGAGGGACATATTAGTAACAAAGACATCTCAATGATCATGCAGGATGTTGTGCTTGAATCGAAAAGCTTACAAATATTGGGAATTGAGATAAGCACACTGCAAATACAAGTATAAGGAATACACTGAATAAAATGGAGCATGCGAGACAAGAAGATGATCTCAAGTGAAGTTCACAATAATCATACAAGTGCTTTATTTTTGGGATTGGGTCAGCTTATAAGCTAAAAATGTTAGCTAGGAAAAATTAATAGTAAATATTTATACTGGATAACTCTCAGAGCCCTAGCCTATAAAATTCTAAAACAAGAAAAGTCCCAAACAGACATCTTCATAGATCATTTTTGTTTATCTGCGGTCTTTCAGTTCTGTTTTGCATCATTTAAATTCTTAGAGGAATATATGTTTCATGATGATCATAAGTGAAAAAATTCAACTAAGAAATTGTTTAAACTCAAAGTGAATGATTTAAGAGTCTTGCTAGGTTATACTTTATATCATCATTGATGTTTTTCAGTTACATATGTTTCAAAGATTGTGATAAAATAAATCATTGGTTGCGTACTCAATTGTAAGTTGATTATGGATTATGTTGTCCTGTATCTTGGAGCCATTACGAGGAGCTATGACTGTTGACATAAAATAGTCTTAATTTATCATTCCCGTTTTTGAACATTGGATTAATATCATAACACCAATGATCTTCAATACGTATTCTACTTCACATATTACATCTTATCAAATAAAAAAAAATAAAAAACACTTCACATATTGCATGCACTTAGAACTTTCATGCTGCACACAGATTAACATTTTATTAGAACCAACAATTTCATTCAGGACCCCTTTACATAATACGTTTAACTTCTAATACCGTATCACTATACACAAGACTGATATCAATTAATGTATATATTTGCAACAATATTGCAAATAATTGAATATGCATGTATACAATAAAAAAACATGTTGTATATGTGCTAACGTAAAGAGAGAATAGAAATAAAGAGCTTGAATACAAAATAGTGTGTATAGAGCTTAAATGAAAAAGTTCAGAAGAAGACAAATATATAGTTAAGACATACAGGTATGAACAAATTAATAGTGCATGATCACCAATGAAATAATCAAAAGTTGAAGGGCACACTACTATATCATACTACATATTAAACCAGAAAGAGTATCAGATCCTTTTGAAAAGGCAAGAAACTATACATGTAACGGAAATTCATTTAGATGCAGTAAACCAAGCCAATAAAATTTTCATTGTTTGTGCATGCATTTTATTGGAATGTATTTCGCACACCAAACGTCAAGCCAGTAAATACTAATTTGGTTGGCACATCACATACTTCAAGACCCACCAATAACACCTCCAATTTTATTTCTAGTTTACCAATAATGTGTAAAAAAAAAAATTGTTGAAGTATTTTTACTTTCACATCGTGTTTCACATAGCAAATTAACTTCAAAAATAAAGATTTGATTCACATTTCAAGAAAATTTTGACATGTACACATAATTAGATAGAGTATAAATGTAGGAACAAATTTTAGTATATTTAGCATTTCTATTTACTGTAAATCTGAGAACGCTTGAGGAGGGAAGGCAGTAAGTCAAACATGTGACTTATAAATAAGGGACTAGGGTTCTTAATAGAAACCCTAACAATGACCGTTCCCAAGTGCTACTTAGTTAACATTTAGCTACAAACACTAAATAATCTTAGTTACCGTACCACTACCAGCCCAGAAGTGTTGGGACATATTCTAGCAAGTTCTAATAAATGCAATTAGAGAAACAACTTTTACCAGGTTCTGTCATAATTAAAATAGTGACTCCATCTAAAATCTATTTTTCCAGAAACTAGTTTGTAAGTCATAACTGTACCTAGCTAGTTAAGATCAATTCACATTCATATTTAGCATCAAACTAAAAATCTAAACAAGGATGTTTCCCAGAGCGCATGCCTTTATATAGTTAGGAGAATTAAACAATTAAAAAACGACATTGATTTCTATATTTATACGAAAAAGGAAAAAAGCAAACATGTCTAGGGACACAAGGCTCAAAAGTTTATCATAAGAAACCATGAAATCTTACTCATCAATATACACAAACACCGAGAAGACCCAAAAGATAACCAAACCAAATCTTTAGTTCTATGCGTATGAAATTAACAAGCGTGATCTGTGTTGAGACTCCATGTACTAAGAAAAAAGAAAGAAAGTACCAAATATAAACAATACTAATTAATGTCAAAAATTCAAACCCCATTGATAAAATCAAATAACATATATCAGCCTTTTGAAGCAAAACCTAAGTAGTTATGTACTCCCCTTCAAATTAATATAATTTTTAAATTAATTTAAATAGAAGAAGATTATTACCAGAATCTGAAGGAGAAGAAATAGAGAGGGATTTGAATTGGTACTCAATCTTTTGAAGGAAAAGCATAGCTTCTTTAAAGGGTTTAGAGAGTTCTTGTTCGTACTTAGTAAGCATCTCACAATAAGCCTCCATGAACTGATCCAAAGCTGGATCTTCGCCGAGACAGCTAGGAGTAGTAGAGCTCAAGTGGCTAGATGTAGCCGCGGATGTACAAGCTTGTTCTAGCTTAGCCACTACTTCAGGAGGTGCACCGACCTTTTGACAATTGACATAAGCAGCCAAGAGACGTTGGTAGTGAGGATGAGCCATGATCTTAGCCTTAACAGGTGAAGAAGTAGTAGCAATGTTATCCATGAAATAACAGGCAGCTATGTTATTATGATCCTGATCAGGATTGAAAGAAGCAGTAGTAATATTTCGATTTAGATCGTTGGGTAAAGGAAGTGGAATATTAAAAGGGGTATTAATATTAGTGTTTGAATTGAGATTAGAATTATGATATTGATGATGATGATGATGACCTTGATGTGATGAAGTAGTCATAAAAGGCATCATCATCATCATTGGACAATACCCATTACTACTACTACTACTATTTTCACCAAATGATATCATACAAGATGTGCCATTAGAACAACCACCACCATCACCACCACCACCACCACTTTCCATTATTCTCTCTCTCTCTCTCTCTCTCTCTCTCTCTTAAACAGATTAATCACGTGAGGTTTTGGCAAAGGCAATAAGGCAAATCTTTTGGGTGTTAAAAAGCAAGTGAGAGTGTGTGTGGGTTTTTTTCTTTTTTAGTTTCAGGGTGGCTCCCGGGTTTTAAGCTACAAGGTTTCAGGCTTTTTCACAGTATATCCTTAACAGTGATAGTGGGTATGCTTGCACTGTTCAGTTTTACAGATTAATTATTATAATTAATTTATTTTCTGTCCAAAGCTGGCTAAGATGAAAGAGTGTGAACTAGAGAAACGAAGAAAGCACGCCAAAGTTTGCAAAGAGAAATGAGATTGGGTTTATGGAAATAAAGAGAGAGAAACTGATAGAGGTGCAAAGCTTTACCTTCCCAATGAAAACTCTCTCCGTCTTTTCTTGCAGTGGCAGTAAGCACTGCCATTACTGCCAAAGAATAAGAGTAAGAAAGGGAGAGATAGCGAACTAATCGAGAAATTTTTATTTACTTTTTTTAGAATATATTACTTATTAATTGTATTGTTATTTTTTAAATTAATTATTAAATATTTATATATATTTTTTAAATAATTATATCAATTTTATATTTTATTAGTTTAAAATATTACAACATCACATGTTTGAGAAATAATAAATAGTTTCTAGTTTCTACTGATCGAAGAAGAGAGCAGGACAAGGGTTACTGAGAGGAGGAAGAGGGCAAGAAAAGGTTGGGGGGGCTCTCTCCTCTTACTTTCTCTCTCTACTGTTGCTTTACTCTCTCTCGTTTTTTTTTTTACTTGTGTGGTTGATTGGCAATCTGTCCCACTCATTTTAATATTCCCTTTTTATTGTCTTCTTTCTCTCGTCTCTAATCCACATTACCGAACCCCCAAATACCCAAATGCTGTTCATATTAGGGATGCTGTTTATCTCAAGCCAGACAATTACCGGATTAAACCATTCCCTCAAGTTTGGATGTGTTAGTTAATTGATATGTAACACAAATTATGATTTCTAATTTAATAATTTATTTTAAAAAAATTATCCATTATAAATTGTATGCGTAAAGTCTTGATGTTTTGTCCCGTCCTCCCACATGCATTTTTTTTTTTTAATAAAAATTTTGTTACATGTTAATAATATATTATATCTCAAACATATATACTTTTAAAAAAAAAAAAAATTTATAACATCCTTACTTTTATAACTAAATTTTTTAGAAAGAAAAAAAAAAGACTTATATTTATTATTATTTTATCATTTTTTATAAAAAAAAAAAATTGATTTTTTTTTGTAAGTTATTTTATCAATCTCCATTTATATGTTTTATATTACTGTAATGTTTTTTAATTTGTAAAAAAATTTAATATAATTTAATAACTTAATATATTAATTTTAATATTGGACAAAATAAAGTATGAATGATATTAAAATTTATATTAAAAAAATAAATGTACTGTTAATACTAAAATACAACGAACCTCATTTTTCATATTATTTATGATTTTTTAGAATTAAGAATGTTAACTTTTATTAAATTATTATTATCATTACAATATATTTTCTAACTTTCAAGAATACAAGCTGCGATAATTTTGTCGAAGAGATATAATTATATGTACGCAAAAATTAGTTTTTTTAGTTTTAATTCTTATTTATTTATTTTTTCCTTGTGAAATTTTTTAACGATCTTTTTTAAGTTCAAATTGATGAATTTTACTTTGTG
Source organism: Elaeagnus macrophylla (assembly GCA_029378325.1). Taxonomy (NCBI): domain Eukaryota; kingdom Viridiplantae; phylum Streptophyta; class Magnoliopsida; order Rosales; family Elaeagnaceae; genus Elaeagnus; species Elaeagnus macrophylla. The sequence continues at coordinate 28,809,515 of CM055640.1, read as the reverse complement.
ATATTATCTAGTAATGCAAAATTATTTATTAATATTTATTAGCAAATTATAAAATAATCTTACTATTTTTTTTTTTTTCATGAAATTTGCTTATTTCAATACTGAAACCAACTTTATATGCATAATTATTATAAAAGTCATATGCATCTTTTTCTATTTCAATTCTAACCTAACTTGAGATATTTCCTTTTGAAGACTTTAGTATGAAAAAACTATATTATTTTACCGTAACTCAATATCTAAGTACTTTTTCTCCCCTTTTTTATATACCGATACTAGATAATCCATTATCAATAAAATAATACTATAATTATTTTTGGATAAAAATATTGTTGAAACTCATTATTCTCTAAAAAAAATTTCAATCAGAATAACAAATTACCCAAATGCATATTTATATCCAATTTTTAATCCAATCTAACAAAATAACAGATATGTTACATGTATATTTATATTTTTTAATATATATATACGTAAAAAAATTAATATTTAATTAAAAAATTACTTAATTTTTTATTTTTCAAAACACACTTAAATAAAATTTTCAATGTAATTTAAATAAAATTTTAATTGCCTAATATTTAAAGTCACAACTTAGATAATAAATTATTTTTTTAAGTTTAATGGAATTTAATAAAATTTTCATTATTTAATATCTAAAACTACAAATTAGACAATGAAAATTTTATTTAAGTTTAATATAAAGAAATTGTAAAAAATTTGAGTAATTTTTTAATTAAAAATTATTTAATTTGATATATATATCGAAAAATACAAATATGCATGTGACATATGTACTATTCCATTAAATTTAACAAAAAATTAGATGAAAAATTAATGTTGTCTCTACCTAACACCATTTTTACAAGCAAAGGAGAGACTTAAGAATACATTTTTTTTTATAAACAAATGGACTTAAAGACACCTTTTATAGGTTAGAAAACTAAATGACACATATTGCATAAATAAAAGAATCATTTTGGCTCTTCACCCTCTATATTTTAATAATAAAAAAGTTAAAAAATAAAATTAATTAAATAACAAAGTTATTTATATATAGAAGAGATAAAAATATCCTCTAACTTATTTGAAGTAGTTTCTACTTACTAGCTTATATTAAAAAAAATTACATATAAATTATTTGTTAAGTTATTATGTGCTTTTATTTTCTAAGAATTTAAAAAATTATAAAAATTTTATTATTGTTATTATTATTATTATTATTTAATTTTAATTATTTTATTTGAATATTTATTATTAATTTAATTTACTTTTGAGAAACTCAGCACCCACTAATTTGGTTGTAAATATAGTATTTCATAATTTTGAGCATCTGGGTATAATATTATAATTTATTTCAGAAGTTAGAAGTGATAATCGTGTTGTGTTAGTTGTATCTATGTTGTATTTTTTTCATATTATTCGTGTCGGTACGTGATAAATTTACTTAACTTTTTTTCGTATTGTTTATTTATAATAATAAGAAATAATAAAATTTTTAAAAATATAAAAAAATTATTGAATATAAATATTATATTATATTATATTATATTAATTTATGTTATTAAATTATGTCAAAAATTTTCGGCAATATCAAAAGTGGTTGCTTCAAAAGTCACTTCTGTAGTATCCTCATGCTTAATTAGTTAATTAGGAGTAACATTGATATAAAAAAGACTTACTCTCTTGAAAAAAAGATTGATTTTTTTTTTTTTTTTTTCATTTTATAGATTTATGGTGGAAAATAATAAGATTAAAAAAGGGCACAATTTTTTATATATTTTACCCTTTTAACTTATAAATTTTTTTTTTATTTTACTGTTAGCAGTGAATCAGTGATATAAAAAATTATAATTCAAAAATTGCTATAAACATAATTAATTACAAAATTATTTTAAATAACTTAAAATAATAATAAAAAATTAAAATTAAAATGGTTCAAACACACCCTAATTAAATATAAATAAAATTTTCCAAATATAAAAGTTATTTTTTCTTATTTTAGAAGTAATTAATTATTTTATTTTAATTCTTGAGGAATCATTTGAAAAAATTTATGATTTTTTTCTAGTAAGGTACATAAATAACTTAATTATTTAATATGTTTTGCTTTTAACTCTTTTAGTAAAAAAAAATACTTTTATTTTGTTACAACGTACATGAATATATGTTTTAAAAAAAATGAACATATATGTTCATTAACATTGTAAGAAAAATAAATGTATATTTTTTTTTTTGTAAATTTATATTTATATGGGAATTATGCCATGCAATTAAACTTTTTTTTTTCTTTCTTAAAAATGAGACCTGATTTTCCTTCTTTTAAAAAGCATTATTTTGAAAAGCACTTTCATTTAAAATGCTTTGCCTTTAAAGATTCGAAGTAATAAAATATATTTTTTTTCATTTCAATAATTGAAAGGTTTAATTTTGCTTCACGAGTCACAACTTAGAGAAATTTTAGCTTATATAATACATATTCTCTGTTTAGTTACAAGAATACATATTTTCAACCTAATTAAAAATATGTATTTACATTTATTGTATATACATATTTACTAAGTTTGAAGACTTTGAAGCATTGCCTGCTTAACAAATCTAAACGTCTAATGTAATAAGTGGTAAGGTTAACATAAATGTGAGAATACTTGATCTGTTCTGCCCTTATTGGTAAGGTTTGTGGAGATAGAGGGCTCCTCCTCTCTATATTCCCCTCTTTCATCTTCCATTCATTTTTTTTTTTCCTTCATATTTTCCTTATCTATCCTATATCCTATATTTGGAGCTTCCTTTATTTGGAGGAAAATTTTTATTTTCTAAGAACTCTCTCCATAATCTTTTCCTTTATCATATTTGTAGATAATCTATTATTTATTATTTTAGAGTTTTATTCTTTTTCAAATTTGACTACATAAAAGGTAGATCGGATATTATGAAAATGTTTATGTAATTCTTTGACTCTCAAATTTGTAAAGATTTTCAAAATGTAGATATTTTGTTCAATGTAATATAGTTTCAAGCAATCATAGGTCAAAAGAATAACTATTATGAAGAGTTTTAAGTTTTTTTTTTTTTACAAAAACAGTAGCAAATGGATATCATGTTTTTATATTTTCTTAAAATATGTCATTGTATCAATTGATTTGGCTATACATGAAAGTGAAAAATAATATAGAGTAAATAATGAAGGCTCCAAAATATTTTGGTTTATTAAAAATCTTGCTAATAGTTAATTTAAATTTTTAATTTAATGTTTTGATGTAACACTTGTAAAAAAGATGTGAGAATATTTGTGAAAAAGAGTTAATTACTTACATGTGAATTGATAATTATATCAACCTAAAAAACAATCAATTTATTATCAAACTAATTTTACTTGTCATATTATTGTTAAAAAATTTAATATTAAAGATTTATAAATCATATTCATCTATAGAAAAATACTTGGAGATACACAAAATGAGAAAGCAATAAACTCTGATGCAATTATGTTAAATGCACAACATACATTCATATTGTTTATGGTCCTATATATAGAAATATATAACCTATACAAGAATGATAGCTATAAAGTTAAATAACTAATTAATAGCCTATTACATAAAATATATCTAACAGCTAATAGTCCCCCTCAAACTCATGTTTAAGAAGAACTATGAGTTTGCACCTCAAAATTATAAACCTACTTACTAGTATGGCTTTAATAAGTACATAAGCCAATTCATCTTCAAATTGAACATACTTCACTTTCACTTTAAGTTGCTTAGTCATCACCAATTCCCTTACAAAGTAGAAGTCTATCTTTACATGCTTTTATCTTAGCATGAAAAATAGGAATTTTGGCAAGTAAATGTGTGCTAATGTTATCATAATAGACGACTGGTACCTTCACTATAACTCCAAGCTCCAAATCAATTAAGTGGTAGCTAATGCAAGAGCCTTGAATTCTGATTCAGCTGTAGACCATGACATTACCTTTTATTTGGTTGACTTGAATGAGACTAAATTGTCCCCAAAGTATGCACAGAATGCACTGATACTTCTATGATCATTTGGAGAGCTAGCCCAATCAGCATCAATGAAGCATGTTAGATCCAAATACTTTAATTTGTACAGCAGAAGTCCAAGGGTTGTTGTTCCCTTGAGGTACTTGAGGATTCGTTTCACTCTATTCCTGTGAACCTTTGTTGGACAGTGAAGAAATTGACACATTTTGTTTACTATAAGAGCAAAATTTGGTTTGGTAATGGTGCAATATTGTAAGGCACCCCCTACACTTATAAATTGTGAAGAATCCTTGAGAGGAGCACCATCAAACTTAGAATAATTCTTTCATGTACTCATAGGAATAGTAACTAGTTTGGATTATGGAAGCTCACTCTTACTAAGCATGTCATCAATATACTTGTGCTGACTTAGATGCAATTTGTCACACACCCTTGACTCTTCAATTCCTAGGAAGTAGGATAACTTACCTAACTCTTTCAAGGAAAACTTGGTGTTCAAATTATTTGTGAAACACTAAATTTTCTCGACATTGTTACCATAGATAATTATGTCATACACATATATGAGAATAATAGTTAAATCACTACCGACTTGATGCATAAACATAGAAGTATCTCCTTTGAATTGGACAAAGCCCATTTGCATTAGGCTAACTTTCAGTTTGTCATACTAGGCCTTCTGAGCTTGTTTCAGGCCATAAATGGCCTTTTTTAGTTTACACTAGAGGAATTGCAAAATTTACCTAAAAATATTTGGGTTGCATCATGAAAATATCCTCTTGAAGTTCACCATTTAAAAAAGCATTATTGACATCCAATTATTTAATGACTAGGTCCTTAGAAATTGTCAAATTTAGGACAATTCTCACTGTGGTATGTCTCACTACACATGAAAAGGTTTCAAAATAATCAAAACATTCTACTTGATCATATCCTTTTACTACAACCTATGATTTATACTTCTCAAGTATTTCACCTGGTTTGTTTTCACCTTGTATACACACTTATTATTAAAGACTTTTATATCATCAGTTAGTGGAACTAATTTTCAAGTGTTGTTTTTCATTAGTGCGTGATATTCATGTTGCAACATCCCTAGACTCAGGCTCTTTACAACCTTGTTCATAATTCTTGGGTTCAAGTAAGATTTTTAAAGTGATAGTGAGAACTATTGGCTTATGTCTACTAGCTTTAGACCTTGTGATCTTATGGTGAACATTGTCTGGGCTTGGTATTCTACAAATTGTGTTTATTCATAAATCAACAAAGAAGGGAATTATGAAAGGTGAATGAACTGTCTTACTTTCTAGTTTTGGAAGAAAAGGACTAGAATTAGGAACATTAATTAGCTACTTGAGGTGAATATCCTGGTGTAACTGACTAAGGATTTCCGATCGAATGAGGTGAATGGCTTACAGGATTATCATTTGGAGTCACAAAAATATGGTGAATAGGAATAACATATGTAGTGACTTGTGTAGATGATCTAGAGACATCATAATTATTATCACCTGATATATGATCAAATCTAAAGACACTTTGAGATAAATCAAGCAAGAATGGAGATTGAAAAAGTTGCACAATTTTTGTTGTACGAGGTGCAGTATTTGGAATTGTAGAAATGGTACGAAAGGGATATTAATCTTCAGGAAACACAACATCCCTACTTGTATAGAGACATCATGTTTCTTTGTGTAAACAAAAGCATCCTTTATGGTTGGATGCATGCCCTAAAAATATACAAAGGAACTTATCAAGCTTGCAACTTATGCTTATTGTAGGCTTTTAGACAAGGCTAACAGAAATAGCTAAAGACCCATAGAAATCCATGATCTGGTGTCATCTTATAGAAAAATTCACAATGGAAAATACCATTCAAAACCTTAGTAGGCAATCTGTTTTGCAAATAAGCAGATGTTATACAAATATAAGTCCAGAATTTGATAGGTAGACCAAATGTAAGCATGAGAGTCATACTTGTTTGAACAATTCTTCTCAATCTACTCTTAACAACCTTATTCTGTGAAGAAGAATGAAGACAAGTGATTCTGTGATGTATTCCTTCAATTTCCCATTCGCTTGACAAAAAATGAAACTATCCTCTTCCATCTAATTATATCTGCTTAAATTTTATCTCAAGTTGTCTTTCTACCATTGCCTCGAACATATTTAAGGTTGTTTTTGATTGATTTTTACTTGACAAAAAATAACTCACATATAACGTGAGTTGTCATCCATAATAAGCACGAAATACTTAGCACCAATAGAAGCAACAATAGGTGATGTTCATAAATTAACATAAACAAGATCAAAAAACTTACTAGAACATTCATGACTATATGTGTAAGGCAGTTTATGAGACTTCCCTATAAGACAATTATTAAATTTAAACTTAACACCAAATGTATCTTAAACATTCAAACTATATACTTTGCTAATTAATTTGCTTCAATATAGCATTTAAGAAATCTCCTAATCTATTGTGCAAAATACACTTGTTTGCGCTAGTACTAAAAGTAGTAAAAACAAAAACATGACTTGTGGTAGCTGTGGAAGAGATATTAATAGCTAGTTGAAATCCCTTGATCTTATACAATTCATTCTCAGCTTTGCCTTAGAAAAGAACATTTTGAGTGCCCAATTCCTTAACCCAAAAAGAATATGGATGAAACTCAACATGTACAACATTATCTATACACAGTTTGTTCAATAATAATAAATTGAAAGACATTTATGGAGTATGGAAGAGCTCTCTTTCAATGCAAATCTATGATTATTAAGAACTTTATTACTATATCCTAATTGTTGAACAGATAATTTGCTACCATTACCTATAGTCACACTTGCATTGCCATGATAATCTTGAGGTTTGTTAATGTTTGCTGCACTTGATTCAAATTGTGAGTTGCTCCACTATCTAGCACCCACTATTGATTATCATATGACTTATATTCATTTACCATGGCTGATCATACCTGAGTTTTCAACAATAAATCTCTCAGTTGATAACAAATAACTGCAGTGTGACCCTCATCTTGACACACTTGACATTGATGTCTATCTGCAGGTTTCTTAGACTTGTTGAAAGGATTCTTGCCTTTGCCTTTTATTCCATTTGGGTTACTAGTATTCTCATAAAATAACTCTCGAAGAGATTGGTGCAAATTCCAAGTTGATGAAGACTTGTTTGATATCCTTTACCGTTATCACCTCTATCTTTGATGTGCAATTTTCAAAACTGTGCAAAATTAGCTTGTAATAAATTTGCCTCTATCCCTTGCTGTATGTGTCTTTCCTCTCTAGCTAGTAATAAACTATGAACCTCCTCCAATGATCCTAGTTCTGTTCTCAGCAACATTCTAGTGACAAAATCACTACAGTTTCCATTTAAATCATGCAAGATCTAATAAATCTAGTCTTTCTCATATACTCTTTCACCAACAGCACATAAATGATTAGCTACTTCCTTTGCTTCCAATATATAGTCATTAACACTTCTATCATTTTGCCTTAGATTTTGAAACTGATGAAAGTTCCATGATTCAAAATTTAGAACTTAAACTAAAATAAGCCTAAAGTGATCTCCATATTTTTGCAGTATTTTGTTTTCCAGAAACTCGAGACCTCACAGAAGTTGTGACAGATCCATGCAACCAACTCTTAAGAAGGTTGTTCATCTTGTTCCATTTAGCATATACTAGATTTACTACCCGTATCTGAGAGTCTCCAATGCTATGGTAAAGAAATTGAACTAGAGCAAGTTTAATATCAAACAAGTAATCTTCAAGACCATAAGCAATGATAATGCTCTCCATTTTTTTCTTTCCAGATAAGATAATTTGTTCTATTAAGCTTAAGAGAAAAGGTAAGATTGATAGGTTGTATGGTCACTTGGCTATGTTAGGTGTCAGAGGTTGCATGAGGGGCACTTCGGTAATTGACAAAATAATTATTACTGAATAATTTTGGGCTTATGTCTTCTCAAGCAAACTGATGTTTGTTCTTGAAACTAGTGAAATGGCTCTAAGAACTCTATAGGAGGAGGCATGGTGTCAGGCTCTCCACTACCCCCGGCACCCGTGGGCACGGTGTGCTAAGTGAGTTACCTGTGGGCTATAGAATGCCCATGGGGCGGGCATTGATTGTGCTAGTGAGTATGTCAGTGTCTCCTTAAGACTAAGAGTCTTAGGGACAATATCGATGATGCGGAAGGGTCAATACTGTGCATGGTTCCCACACGAGAGGCTACATGTGACGGATAGGTATGCCCCGCTGTATATTCAATGTTGGCATATGAAGGTAGCTTCGCGTGAACGCGGCACGCCTTGTGGGAGGCATTGTCCAAATGATGGTGCATCAAAGGAGTAGTGGCATACTAGTAAGGCAGCATTGCTCTAAGTAAGGCACATTACAAAGGTGACAACCCTCATAATGGTGATGTCGAGGAGGAAGGTGCCTTGGTCATAGATTCGACCAAGCACTAAGGATCCGTAAGCTTGATGGCACGATAGTGGGCGACAATGTGCTAAGATGAAGGAATCATTGTGGGGCTTCGGATCAGAGAGTTGATCAATCAGGCAACATGTGAGTTTGTGTGAATGGAACACACTTCCATGGAAGACACACTTGCTTGGATGACTTGAGGACAAGTTGGCATGGGTGTTTACTTGAGTTATGTATACTTGGGAGCATCATACATATGTGCACACAAGGTGCAACAGGAAGGAGACCTTTGGGCATGAAGATGGCCCTTAGTGTCGAGATTGCCTAGTCGAGGGTGTGCACGAAGAGACTAGACAAGAGGTATGGAAAGCCGACTAGTCTTAGTACTTTGTTGTACTACTTGCTACTAACATGTGTGATATGCACAGTTGGGTGAGTAGTTGTGCGGCATTATGCCTTGATGATGTGGAAACTTACGATGTGGCGAGCGTCTTAGTAAAGGTAACCTTGGTGCCGTGAAGCAATCGGTAAGTCGCATGCGTGCGAGACTCATTGAGAGTAGTTCTCGTTGGTACTTTCTTAAGGAGGAGCACCGATGTCTTTGGACAACGGGTCATGCTTTGGACTCGATAGGTGATAGGCTGGCCTTAACTTGAAAAATCTTGGCGCCGAACGGTCGAAATTTTCGCAACTCGCGGACCGTTACATTAGGCAAGGTCACAGTATACCCAGGAGGAGCTAATGGTGGTTGGTTGCCATTATGTTTCCTCGTCTAATTTGCAACGTCTTGAAAAGTTTGTCCGCTAATAGGTGTGATGTCTATCATCTTTAGAAAATTAAAAATGTATAGAGTATCGGCTCTGATACCTTATATGAATCGAGAAAGCAACAAATTGTGATGCAATTCCATTAAATGCATAGCATACATTTATATTGTTTACAATCCTATATATATAGAAGTGTATAACCTATAGATGAGTGATACGTGTAAAGTTAAGTAAGTAACTAATAACTTATTATTGTTATAAAAAATATAATAAATTATTACATAAAATATATCTAATAGGAGAAAATGTTTTTAATGACACTTATTAATAATAGTTATTTATGTTATTATTATATCTAACACATTTAAAAAAAAAAAAAAACAAAAGAAAGTTACAAATCACCACGTGTCAATCCCCTGATATAAAAATCGCTCTTATTCTTAATAGTCAAATGAAAAAAAGGAGAAGGTACAAATCCTAAATGCATTGATTAGCTTTGTAAGATTATTTTTTAGAATGCATGAAACAAAAGAAGATTAAGCTTTGTCCAATAAATATTTCATATGTAACGTTTAAACTTTCTAAAAGTATAATTTTTTTTTTATAAAACCAAATCATTTTTGATAACTAAAGTCAAATAATTTTTTATAATAGTTATTTTCTAACTTTTTAATAACAATAAAATAAATAATGATAAATTAATACATAATGTTTTTTTTTTTAAATCATAATTAATAGATAACTTAAATGTCGATTTTTGTAATAGCAAAACATTCATTTTTCTTTTGAGAAGATTAAAACTTTTTATCCTGATTAAATCAATGAAGAAATATAGTAGAGTTTTTTTAATCCTATATTTTGTATTTTTTAACTTATTTTATTAAATTTTAATTTTATTTGGTCACTTATTTTTTATGCAAGACCAATGTATTTTTGTGTATATGAAAGAGAATTATTTGATTATTTTTTCCAACTCATTGATCAACTAAAAATCTATTAACATGTAAATATCATATAGTCTACAAAAAAAAATAAGTAATTCAATAAAAAAAATTGACCCATAAGAAGGAGATTTTGTCTAAAATGACCAAATTTTATATTATAGTTTAAAAAAAGACTATTTTATGTTAAATTTTAAAAAGAGGCAATCTTTTTCTCCCTCAATAAGTTGCCGGTTATTCCTCTTTCTCTTCCTTTTTCTTCATCTTCGTCATCTTCCACTTTCTCATCTTCTTCATCTTCCTCTTGCTCTTTATTCATCTTCTTCATCTTTCTCTTTCTTCATCTTCTTCTTCTTTCTCTTCCTCTTCCTCTTCCTCTTCCTTTTTCTTCAGCCAATTATAGCCTGTTAACAAAGAAATAATAACTTGGTTACAACTAACAGAAAAATACATTTGAATGTTAACAAATAAATAATAACTTGGTTACAACTAACAGAAAAATACAAACTAATTTCAGCCAATTATAGCCTGATTACAATCAGAGAACACGTGGACAATCTAACAGAAATAACCCCTCACATTTATTGCACAAGTTGGTGCTAATCAAATTTAACCAACATTATACTATTCATCATCTTCTTCAAGTTGCATTGCACTGTTCATCATCATCTTCAAGCTGATATCTGTGGTATATCTGTAGTATATCTGTGGTATATATGGTATATCTCTGATATCTCTGGTATATCTGAGGTATATTTCTGGTATATCTGATATATCAGTGGTATATCTCTAATATATCTGGTATATCTGTGGTATATCTGTGGTATATCTCTGATATATCTCTAATATATCTTGTATATCTCTGGTATATCTCTAATATATCTGGTATATCTAGTATATCTGTGGTATATCTCTGGTATATTTGTAGTATATCTCTGGTATATTTGTGGTATATCTCTGGTATATCTGCGGTATATCTCTAGTATACCTGGTATATCAGTGGTATATCTCTAATATATCTGGTATATCTGTGGTATATCTCTAGTATATCTGTGGTATATTTGTGGTATATCTGGTATATTTTTGATATATCTGGTATATCTGTGGTATATCTGAGGTATATTTTTGGTATATCAGTGATATATCTCTGATATATCTCTAATATATCTAGTATATCTGTGGTATATCAGGTATATTTGTGGTATATCTCTAGTATATCTCTAATATATCTGGTATATCTGTGGTATATCTAGTATATCTGTGGTATATCTCTAGTATATCTGTGGTATATCTGGTATATCTCTGATATATCTGGTATATCTTTGGTATATTTGGTATAGCTCTGGTATATTTGGTATATCAGTGATATATCTCTGATATATCTGGTATATCTCTAATATATCTGGTATATCTGTGGTATATCTAGTATATCTGTGGTATATCTCTGATATATCTGGTATATCTGTGGTATATCTGAGGTATATTTCTAGTATATCTGGTATATCAGTAGTATATCTCTAATATATCTGGTATATCTGTGGTATATCTCTAATATATCTCTGGTATATCTAGTATATCTGTGGTATATCTGTAGTATATCTGTGGTATATCTGTGGTATATCTGGTATATCTCTGATATATCTGGTATATCTCTAATATATCTGGTATATCTCTGGTATATCTCTGGTATATCTCTAATATATCTAGTATATCTGTGGTATATCTCTAGTATATCTGGTATATCTGTAGTATATCTGCGGTATATCTCTGATATATCTGGTATATCTCTGGTATATCTCTAATATATCTGGTATATCTGTAGTATATCTGGTATATCTCGATATATTTAAGGTATATCTCAGTACATCTTGTTATATCTTGGTATATCTGTGGTATATCTCATTATATCTTGGTATATCTTAGTATATTTGAGGTATATCTAAGATATATCTGAGGTATATCTCGGTATATTTCAGTATATCTTGTTATATCTTGATTTTTTCTGATTTCTTCATATTTTGTAATGAAACTAGATATCATATTAAAACTTTTAGGATTTTTGTAAAACGATAAACATATTTTTTAGTCAAATTTTCTTGCTGAGGAAGGAACTCTGCTTTATTTTTTTACGTATCTGAAAGTTCCTGAAATGTACCCATTTGCAGCTGAAGTTTTACTATCACTGCTGCTGATTAGAAAACTCCATTTCTAGTTCTTCATTCATATTCGTATGTACACGAACTACTACTTCTTGCTATTTTCTCCCCCATTTGTTATATCTTGGTATTTTTTGATTTCTTAATATTTGAAAATGAAACTAGATATCATATTAAAACGTCCTTTACTATTTTTAGCTATGAAAACGTTTGTTGGTTTTACTTTGAACATATGTAACTCTCTTGAACAAAATGCCAAATACAAAGTCTACTGACATTTTACTTCAGACCTTGATTTTATCAAATTCTGTTCAATGTCGAGGACGAAAAAAAGGAAGACAAAGAGAGAATTGAGGAAGAGAAAGACGAAGACGAAGAGAAAAGAGGAAAGATGAAGACCTGTTAACTTAGAAGTTTCAGGTTCTAAGTCAAAAATTGTCCATTTTTACACTAAAACTTAAATGAGCCTTTTTTTAAACTATTTTATACGATTTGCCTATTTTAGACAAAAATCTCATAAGAAGTTAATCTCTTGTTACTCATAAATACTACAAATCAATCACTTTATTTCTGTTAATATCAGTTTTAATATTTGTATTGCGGAGGAAAATTGCTGAAAAATATATTTAAAAAAAATAACTAATCTACGAAACTTTAATCAACAAAAATAAGGTTCCTTCCATAAATTGAGAATAGATATAAGGTGTTATATTTCTCACCAAAATGATATTATTTTTTATCATTTATGAGTTACAAAATCTGCATCAGATTAAATATAATTATATTTAATTATATTATATTATATTATATTTATACGTTGTTTGTTATTAACACATATTTTAATAAACTTAATTATAAATATTTTAATAAAATAAATTTTACATAAAATAATATGTAATTTATGTAAGGTAGATTTCTCACAATACGAAAATAACTTTATTATAAAAATTTAATTAAATTTTATATTTTTATTATATTTTAAAAATAATTGTATTTTATTTTATTTTGAGATAGAAAAAAAAATTAACTCAAATAATTTTAAAATTTAAAATTTAGATAGATTAAATTAAATATTTAATATTATTAATTGTTTAAAAATATAAAAAAATTAACACTCCTAAAATATATAATAACAAAAATAATATTATTTATTAAATATAAATAAATTAATTTTATTATTATAAATTTTAAAAATATTATTTTAAATAATATTCTAAAATATATCTATCTAATCTATGACAATAAATAACTAAAGACTAAAGTCAACAATACATGTAATTAATCCGAATAAATTGTGGTTCAACTGCAAATCTTACAGGAATACCCTACAATGTTATCGTTTGTGTTGGAATCATTACCAACAGCATTTTGATTTAAAAGACCTGAATAAGTTTAGAAGACACACGTCCTAGCAAACAAAGAACCCATTATACGCCATATTTAAAGCATCTTTTGTCTATTTGTTTTAAAGTGGATACACCGACAAAAAAATCTCTTCCCAATTAAGTAGCATACAGCCAAACACAAAATAAACTATCACTCATTAAATTAGATAAAAACAAATAATAATTAAAACATTTTTTTTTTAATTTTTTATTAAATTCATACTTAAATTTTAAAACTTAGTCCCAAAATTCAATGTTTTAAAAATTTTAAGAACATGTAATTTTAAGAATTTATTGATAAAATTGTAAGTTTTTATAATTTTATAGAGTAGATAGTTAAAAAAAAAAACTCCCACTGTCTCATTATTAGTCAGAGTCATAGCATCTAATCCATAATTATGTAGCATCGCTAGGAAAAAAAAAAAAAAAAGTGAGATTTAGCCAGCTGCTTAAAAAAGCTGGTAAAGTTAGTGGGACAGTCCGAATGTCTCGTACTCAATCTCTCTCTAGTCTCTAGTCTTAGTCTCTAGTCTCAAGCTCAACACTCAACAGCCTCTCTATTGTTTTCTCCCTCCCAATAAAGTTTACAGCTCTTTTAACTCTATATAACTTCCTTTCTTACTGCTTTAGCTAAATTGTGAAGAACCCTAGAAACAGTACCAATCAATACTGAACAAATTGTGTCCCCTCTGCTACATCTATATTCCTCTCGCTCTCTCTCTCTGCAGTCCATGTAATTAATATCTCTAACACTTACTCAATCTTCATTATTATTATTACCAAGAACCTTTAAGTCACATACGTCACAAAAGAAGAGAAAGAAAGACTAGAAAGTAGATGATCGAGAGTGTTCTGTACATGTATTTGCTTTGCACCCCATAATACGAGAATAAGTCGAGGAATCTCTGCAATTTTCGTTTCATGTTACCCATCAATTGTACTTTTGGTGATTTTTCTGATGAATTGCACTTTGCCGTAAAAAAAATTTATATCAAATTTTCATTTTTCTTGTGCAATAATTAATGCTAGTAATGCTAATAAGTAATTTCACTGGAGTAGCATAACACTCTTGGACTTCCAGTTCATTAAATTATTAAATATATCGTAATCACGTATTATTTACTAATTAAATATAAAATAATAAAATAATTATAAAATTATTAACTAATAAAAATTAATTAAACTATGCTATTTAAATTAATTTATACGTAAAATTATCATAATTTTTTTTATAAACATATTATTAGATTTAAAAATCCTTTATTTAAATTTCAGTAACTTTAATTATTAAATTATGTAAGTATTTTATTTGCATGATACATAAAATTAATATTTAAAAAAAATATCTAAAAATATTATTAACTATTTTTTAATAACTAAAATTTTGAGATATTTGTAAACATGAGACATTTATTTTTTAAAAGATTAACCTCTTAAATCTTATAATTACTTTTAAACATTATATTAGTATCATATTTAGTAATGTGAAATAATACCTCTAATATTCTCCTTCAAAGTGTGGCTCTTTGTCTCTTGCAAAACTCATTACTATATATTTTTAATCTATTTTATTATATTATATTCTATTTAGATCATTTTTTTTTCCTTTTGTAAAATTCATTTTTTTTTTTCGAGGTGAGATACAAAGTATTTAACTCATTGATCGACTGAAACTCTAATATCATATAAATTTTATATAGTATATAAACAATATGAGATATTCATTCTTTAAAAAGTTAATTTTTAAGATAATAAAATTTATAATTATTTATAAATATTATATTAATAACGTTATAGAATAATACTTTTAAGAAATACACTAACTTATTAACTTTGATCACTTCAATAGTTCTGACAAAACTATACCCGCTGAATAAGCATGGTAAAAACTAACAGCTAAATTATGAATAGTTTTATGTGTCATAAGGAGAAATTAGAAGGGATACATTTAACTGAAATTTTTAATAATTTTTATGAATTTTAATTTTTTTTAAAAAAATTTGGTGTATTTATTTAAAAAAAAAATTATAAATTTATAAAAACCTAAATGTATTTAATTACTCTTTTTAAAAAAAATTATAAAAATATAATGGTATTTAAAATATCAATAACTTTTAAAAATTTTACTTAATTAGAAACTTTTAAATATTTTATATGTATAAATAAAGTTTACTATAAGTAACATCTTATTTTATGAAATTTTTAGAGACTTTTAAGGATTTAAACATTATTATATATAAATAAAGTCTACTAAAAATAATATTTTCTCATATGAGATTTTTAGAGACTTTTTTTTAACTCTCTTCTCCAGTCGTGAATATGTACATCATTATTGGAGAGAGAAAATTCTCGACAGTAAATGCAATATAAATTTGAGAAAATTACGTTCTAAAGAGAAAGATGGCAAAGTCGTTATTTTGAAAGTTTATTAATATATAAAATTATTCTTTCAATACTGATATTCTTTTTTTTTTAGAAAGTAAAAATGCACAATTTTATTACAAAAATAAAATAATATAATTTACAGTTAATAACAACCTTATAAAATTTGATTTTACAGGTGTAGATTTTTTCTTTTTTAATTTTTAGAAGTGTAATAACTTATTTAACAATAAAATTTTTAATATTTAATTAAATTTGAGTTTTATATGTTTTTTTTTAATTATTATTTATATTAACATATATTTGTTTATTTTTCTATTATTTTTGACTTTATTACATATTAATGTGAAATAATTGTATCGTTAATATTTTTAAATATTTTTTTATACATTATGTTTTATATATTTTTTTAAAATATAAATAATATGAATTTTTTATTAGAGTATAGAGTTGAATATGAAAGTTCTTTGAATTTTACTTAATAATGTTGATAGGTTACATGAATGACAAAAATGTGAATATTTTTAAAATAAAAAATTGAAAGATGTAAAAAAAAAATTGATAATAAAAATATATTATGTAAAAGTTATTATAGAAATTTACTAAAATTTTAAAATAAAAATACTAATAAAATCCATTAAAATAAAATAAAAAATCTATAAAATTTGATATTAAATCATAAAAAATTTATATAAATTTATAATTTTTTTAAAAATTTAAAGTTCATAAAAAAATAAAAAAAAAATATATTAAATATACCATGTAATGTGTATCCGCCAAATGAGTTTTGACAAAAGCATAATTTTTTATTTGGTGATTTAAGTGTGTTAGGTAAAGTTTATAAAACATGAAAATATTTTAGTTATTCAAAGCTGAATGATTATATTTGCTGTGAAATAACGTAACTATATAGGTTACATCTACCCCACGATTGTAGGTTTGAAATGGCAAAAATTTATGAACGATTATTTCAAATATTAGTTTATTGTCATTATTTTTAAATACAGATGATAAATTAAGTAAATAATAAAAAATAAAAAAAAAAACAGGTACTATTTCATTTATCTCTTTAAAAAAAAATAACTGTATGATTATTGTCAAACGTGGAAATATAAATATATTCTTTCTTCAAATTTGTGGAGTGCGAAGTGACAAGTTCAATTGGCTTCTATCTGGGTGGTAATTTCTATATCAATCCAATTAACAAGTAACAACATGACAAGAACAATTTGAGCTCGATGTGACTCTACTTTTTTAATATATTTACTAAATGAGTTAAATATAACACATACTGTTAGTCTAGTTTATGTTAAAATAATTTTTTAATATTATTATCTTATCTATTAAATCTAACATAAACAGTAAAAAAAAAAGAACTAAATGTCATGATAACTCTACTTGAAAATAATATGAAATTGAAATGACTAATCTCAATAAAAATTAAACTAACAAAACTCGTTTATTAAATGTAAAATGGTCATTTATCAAATGGGTTGATGAAATTGACCCAATTTGACTCCCATCTCATCTTGATAAGTTAAAGTCTTAAAGTAAAAGAGCAACCCATATAATTAAAGCTCATTCTCAACTTGTATACTTTCAAATTAATAAGTATGATACTTCATACAAGCCTAGACTACTTTATATTTGCAAATACCCACGATTGCAATTTTTTTTTTATATATTCTAATGCCCAAAATTAGGTTTTATTTATTTATTTATAAAATTTTAAAAAAACTTATTCAAACATATGAAACAAGAGTAAGAGAGAGAGAGAAAGAGAGAGAAATTAAACACCAAATTTCCAAACACAACGAAACTTCAATGAGTAAATCAAGATTGATCATCGGCTATAATACTTTACCTATAAAATACTTAATTCAATTGATACACAAATTAATATTCTTAAAAAAAAAAAAATGAAACTATAATATTTATTGAAACAGTTTGACGTAGTAAGAGTAAAATCTTTCATGTTGGGTCATTTATTTATAATAAATACTATATATTCACCATATTTATCTAGCATGATGTTACCGGCATAAGCTACATGATCATAGCCGGAATTAAAAGAACTGGGACTTGACCTCACTCAGCCAAAAATTTTATCTTCTTCGTCTGAATCATTATTATCATCTTCTATTACACTTTTTATGGAGGCTTAGTTCTAAAAAGTAACTAAAAGCGAGTTTTTAAAATAGTTAGAAAAATAACGAACAAAAAGTAGGGCGTGATAAACTCTAGAAATATGTGAGAATTTTGAGAGAAAAAATTTAAGATACAGCCCTCATTTATTCTTATAAAAAATAAATAAATAAATAAATAAAGCCCTCATTTAAAGAGGAAAAGTAGGTCTAGTTTCTTGAACTTTTCTGCAAAAGTTCTCTCAGAGACTGAAACTCCAAGAACCTCTCTTAACAAAAAGAAAAATAAATAAATAAAATTATGCATTATCTAAGAATAAATAATAATGAGGTATTATATATTAATAAAATTTAAAATATAAATATTTATTTTAAAAAATATAAACATTCAATGAATATTAAAGAGATAAATTAATGTGATTGGTGATGTATGTATTTTAAGAATAATGAATAATAGCCCCTTAATAAAATAGACTAAGGGATTTAAAATTTAGTTTAAGATTATGTAATGCTCGGATGACATCATAAATTTGTGAAGAGTAATAAAGACAAGTGCAATCGAGCATTATATTCTCTTACATTTTCTAATGGAGATGTGCTTTGCAATTTCTTCTGCACTGGTCTCCCATAAAAGCTGCTTTTTTTTTTCCTTCGGGAAAACTAACGATATGACATGAGGAGTTCAATTAATTTTATCTTATGACAATTATGGTGAAAATTTGAATTATGGTATTATTGGTAGTACCAACCCTTAGCCCTTGCGAAGCTATTTTATGGAAAGCATGATAAACCAAGAGGTCTAACGGGATCGATTCACAAAATTCGAACACAAAGTATAAAAATTCAACAAAATCTATACCAAAAAAATATGAATGATATATTACTTAATATATTAAGAGAATATACGTGAAAGTTTTATAAAAATAATGTGTATTTTTTATCTTAAAATATTATTCTAATTGATGAATACAATCATATTTATTATAATTTTTTTTATTATATTATTTTTATCATGTTTCTTTTTAAGTTTACAGTAGAAATGACTTATCTCTACCCACCATTTTCTTTGTGTGTTTTGTTTTTGTTTATTAAAGAAAAAAAAAAGGCTTAAATAATTAGCTCAAGTGGGACTTTTTACAAACTAGTCTGCAAACCACCTAAATCTATTTTACCTCTATAAAAAAAGGCTTAATGGCTTAATGCTTCCAATTAATAGCCAAAATTATTTCTTTTGTTTTGCATTTTTATTCCCATTTTTTTTTTTTTTTTTTTTCATTTCATAGTTTATTCCTTTTGTTTTTCTTTTATTTGTTTTCTTCTTTTATCATTTTATTTATTTTTGACATCTCACGCGCACAATTTTAGAATCTTGATAATTGACAAACATTTTTATATTTTAAATATAATAATTTATGTATTTATTAGTTATGTTGTCTAGTATAATATTATCTACTCCAATTAGAAATTAATATATAACATGTTATGTCATAAAAATAATAATAATTAAAGTTCTACATATAATAGTAAAGATAATAATAATAAATAAATTTTTAATTATTTAAATGTTTGATTATTATAGATTATATATGAAATAATATATTATAAATATTATTTTTTTAAAATAAATAAATAACTAAAATAATGGCATTAATGCCATTGACCATCATTTTATTTTTGTTTTTAGTGTATATACGGTATCATTCCATAATAACACTTTCAATTATTTTAATGTTTATTACTTTTTTAATTTTCTTCTTTTTCAATATACTAATTTATATTTTTTATTTTAATCAAATATTTATTGAATTAAATAAAAAATATAAAGTAATAATCTATACATAATAAATAGTGAAAATAAGTAAAACTTAATGGTAAAAACCCGTATGTGTTGAAAATATAAAATATGAAATTAATATAAAAATAGATAAATAGTAAATTACTGAAAAAATAGATAAATAGTAAATTACAATAAAAGTAAAAATTATAAATTAAAAAGATAAAAATAATAAATTAAAATAAGAAAAATTAAAGTAATAAATTGACAATAAATGTATGGATTATTCTAAAACAACTTTTTTTTTTTTTAAATATTTCAACATTGGATATTAATAAAATTCATATTATAATCGAATATATTAAATATAATTATATTATATTAAATTATATTAAATAATATTATAATTAATTTGTATAGTATTTGATGAAAAAATATATAATATAGTTAGATGAAATTGATTTAAATATTTTAATAAAATAATTTTTATTTAAAATAATTTTTTTTATAAAATTTATTTAAATTAATATTTAATTCATTTTTATATTTTATTACAATTTTAAAAATAAAAAAATATTATTTTTACTTTGAGATGAAATAAAATATTAACACACATAATTTTATAATTAAAAATTAAATTAAGTGTTCAGTACAGTTTAAACTCACACCTATTATTAAATTAAGTGTTCAATAGTAATGATTAATACGAGTAATATATTCCTTTTTTATCACACAAATCACTATCTAACTGAAAATATTATTGTTGTTACTGACGAGTGAAAATGTGTAAGTTTTTAAATAAAAAATATGTGGTTCAAATTTTAAAAATTATTTGCTTTTTAGCGCGAATTGCAACACACTCTTTAATTTTCAAATTTGAGGTGAGTATCTGGCCTCGGTATAGCATAATCAAGAAGGTAGTGTGACTATAGTTGTGGTTGTGGCCTTATCTAATCTTAGTGATCATTTTTCTTGGAAAAAAAAAAATTCTTGTTTGATGTGAGGTAATAATCAAATTATAACATCATTTGTAATATAAAAAAAATTCTCGGTCTATAAAAGAAATAAAAAAAAAATAGAATATTGGATAATAAAAGAGATTAGAATCGAGAAAACTCAACCATAAGAAGAATAAATATGAGAATAAAGACAAATGTGCATTAGGTATTACTATGCATATAGAATAGTTGGGGCAGTAATGCAAATACAAAAAGCCATGAGTCAAATACAAAATGGGCTGATGATGCTTCCAATCAGTGGGTCCTAAATCTCCAGAATAGATTTACCGTACGCAATATAAATCTTCATTTAAGATATAAAAGATAGACATTCCAAACTCATTATCATCAATTTAAAGACACTAACAGTTAGCAAAAATAGGGAAACTATAAGACAAAGCAACTAAAACCATTGCTGTACCCAAATTGATGTGTATTGCAATGCTTGGTATTTTGCAGTAAAGACTTTGGATAGCACTTGCTATCGCTTTCTCTCTCTCTCTCTTTTATTTTCCTTTTACAATTCAAGGTCGATCGATCCAATATTATTTAGGGTACTTTAATATATACGTATGTATTAAGAGACATTATAAAAAATAAAAATGGTCATACTCATATACATGTAATGTACAATGAAACTAAAAGGCATACTATTTCTAGGGTTAGGGTTTGTACTTTATAGGAGGCAAGAGAAGGAAGGAGGATATATACTCGCATATTGTACGCAAAACCGTCAAAACAGCGTAATATCATATAAAGCAAGCAAAAGAAAAAAGTATAGAGAGACGTCAGCGGTGAAGAGGAGAGAGAGAGAGATTGGTGTTTTAGGGCGACAGAGGGTTAGGGGCCCTCCCTTTATCAAGCTCAAGCAAAGCTTTTCTTTTTCTGATTCACTTTATGTCAACTCAATTAATAGTAGCATATAATGGAGTAGGCATATAAGATTAACCCACCGGTGTGTATGGTTTTACTTTTAATTTTTTTAATAAAAAAAATATATCTATTTATGTGTGTACATACATATATATATATATATATATATATATTATTTTTTCTTTAAAAAAAATTTAAAATAATATTTAAAATTTATGTCATATAATTAAAATTAAATATTATTTTAAAAAATAATCTAAATTTTAATTAAATTTATATATATATGTACCCAAATTTTTAAAGCCTACTACTCAATACTCAAAATTTTAAAATTTAACTATAAATTCAAAAATTTTGATTAATAAATATACGTTTTAGTAAATAAATTAAGGTCTATGAGTAAATTTTAAAAAATATAAGAATTAAATTGTAAAACTTAAAAATTTAGAAACTTACATATAAAATTTTATAAATTTATAAATTAAAATATAAGACTTAAAAGTTTAAAAATATATGTGTAAATTTGATCAAAAGTTGGAAACCAATAGAGTAATTAAACAAAATTATTTGAAAAAAAATAATAAAAATAACACATTTCAAAACTATAATAACAAAAATTGTATAATTTATATTCAAATCATATATTTTCATGATTAAAAAATATTTTTATATTACTTTTCTTTAAATGCATATCCAATTAAACGTTGTTCAAATTAAATTATTGTAATTTAAATTTGTTCAATATTCACTACTACAATTTGGGTAATATAGGACGACTTATAATTTAGAGTGAGAAACAAATAGGACGGTTTCAAGTATGTGGCCGTCCTATAAGAAATATAGGACTGCTATTACAAAAAAAAATTAGGCAGAACTTTATAAGACGGCTATTAGCCATCTTAAAAAAAATTCTTTTAGGACGGCTATTAGCCATCCTATATGTTACTAGCCGTTCTAAAAGAATGAGTGTAATTTTTATTTATTTATCTTTCTCCTCGCTAGTGAACCTAGCTCATTTTAAGTTAAAAAAATTCAATCCATCGTCCTCCTTCTCTTTTTCCTCTTTCTCACGATGACCCTCATCCTTATCCCCATCCCTTTCAACATCACCACCAACAACAATTGATTTTTGCAAGTGATACGCTTAGAGAGTTAGAGATAGTGGCCCTCCTGAATGGGCTTTGCTTCTCATTGGTTGGCTTCTTAGCCGGCCTTGCCACTAGTCTCTTTGTTGACGCCTTTAACAACGGGGTATTCTCTAAATTTTTTGTTGTTATTATATTTTGAACAAGCAGATCTAGCTCCTGGCAGAGCTGGTAGCATGTGAAGGCTTTAGCTATTTATTCTGCACTTATGATTTGTTTTATTCTTACGCAAATCATTGGTAATTTTTTAAAATATATATATATTCTCCACTTTAATAGTTGATATTTGTATTAATTTGCTCGACTTTAATAGTTATTTTTCTTCTTTAAATAGTTGGACATTTGATTTTTTTTTTCTTTTCGTTCACTCTGATCATTCTCCTTTCTCAATTTTCCTTTACCATTTTTTCGCCCATCTTTGGCCATATATATATATATATTAAAAATTGTATTTATTGCAAATGATGACTTTGTTTGTTCTTGTCTAAATTATTATGAAAGAAATACTTGAAAGGCATGACTTGCACTCAAAGAACCTTGGAAAACTCGAACAGCCATCTCTTGAATTGTAGGTTATTTTCTTTAATTAAGTCTTTATATTTATTAGTTGTCTGATAAACAAAGAGATATTATTTAGAAAATAAACTGATGTGTTTATTCTAATCAATAGGGTGGCGATTTTTTTTTTCCAAATCTCTGTCATTTCTATTGAGAACACAAGCGGCAAAACATACTCCCCTATTCGAAGAAGAACAACTATCCGACGGAAAGTCACTAAAACCAATCATAATGGCTTGTTTGTATGTAACTAATTTTAATCCTTAAATTGTATGTTTCATATATATGTATGTTCATGTAATTTAACTGTATATTATAGTAATATGTGTAAATTAAAGCTAGGCTTTGAACCATATATATGTGATGTAAATTATGGATGTTTTTGGAATGAAATTTAATTTAATTCTACAATGAAATTAATTTGCACAGGTTATATATAAATTTAAGTACTGGACAAACATAAAAAAAAAAAATCTTATAGAACGCCTACAACATACCCTAAATTTTTTGTTAATATTAATGACAAAAACTTGAATTAAGTATTAAGCTTAACTTATGAATTTGAAATATAAAATTTAATGAAAGAAAAAAATCACCCATTTTTAGTATATTACATAGTAGGATATTTATTAATAATAGTCATAATAATTTAATATACGGACAAAATGATTTTATAAAAATAGAAAAAACTTTTCAACTCATTAGGAAAATAATAAAATAAAAAATTATAATAAATTTTGAAATACAAAAACAATAAAATTTGGATAAAAAAACCTATAATACAAGGAAGAAAAAGTAATATTTTAAAAATTAAGTTTATTGTTGATCTAGCAAAGATTAATAAATTTGAATGAGAATAACATACAGAAATTAAAGAATTAAAATAAAAAATTTATTAATTTATGAAGTAGTAGGAGATTTAAATAAAAGATGTTAAAATATAAATTAGAAAGAAATTAAAATATAAATAGTAGTATAAAAACTATAATGAAAATCTTAATTCTTTTAACTGAAGAAATATAAACAACATATAAATCAAACATCAAATATCTATAAAAATTAAATTAAATTAAATACAAAAAGAAATTATTTAAGAAATAAAAGCATATAATTGTAATAAAAAATTACAACTAGATATGCATTAAGAATTTATAGAATTAAGAAGAGATGTTAACAATATACAGAGAAGCAATTGAACTTTAAGTTATAAATTTGACCCATTAAAAGGTTTGAAAGAAAAATTATTTAGGAGATCTGATACATTAATATCTAAGAATGATAAATAAAATAATGAGAAAAAATTCAAAGATAGAGGAAAAAATACAATCTCCGTCTCATAAATATAGAAAATAATTAGAACAATTTATGAATCCTAAAAATAAAGACATAGAAAAATTAATAAGTCTATTAACTCTAACAATTGAATAATTAAAAAAATATTATAAAGAAAAAATTTGTACAAATAAAAAAGAATATGATATGACAATAATCAATAAAAATGAATTTGATAAAAAAAAATATAAGTTTAAGAATTCATATGGAATCTATACTATCAACCCCATACGAAGGAGAAATATCTAACCCACATAGAGGAAAGAAAAAAGGCAAAGACCATAAAAATCTGAACCCACTTAAGGAGAAAATAACAACCTAAAATAAAAGTAGGTTTATATTGGAATACTAGAGGTAATATTCTACCAGAATTTAAATCGCATGAAAGTTATAAATATAATATTTTAAATTTAGATTATATAAGAGAGAAGAAAAAAAAAAAGCTTTAAATGAAAGGGTTAGTAAAATGAGTGTAATCATAAAAACTTTTACAACCACACAACAAATTCTTATCTTGTAGAGTATTAGTAGCTCATAATACAAAACCTAGTGAGAGGTTTGGTGTTTAGCGCATGAATGAGAAGAAGCTGAAATAGAAACTGTGTGTTTCATTCAATGAATTCTGAGAGCAATACATAATAGTTTATATAACTGAATTAGTAAGCTAACTAACCTATCTAACAAACTCGTGGAAGGTAAGGTAGTTACTGCATAACTCAGGTAAGTTACAACTATATCCCTACTACTTCTAATACTCCCCCTCAAACTTGTGGTTTGCTAAGAACCATAAGTTTACTTCTAAAACTTAAAAAGGCTGAACCTCCAAGAGGTTTAGTTAATACATCAGCAAGCTGTCTTTCAGAAGCACAATACAATATTTCAATTCTTTTCTGCAAAACCAAATCTCTAACAAAATGAACATCTATTTCGATATGTTTAGTTCGTGCATGTTGTACGGGATTTTTGGCAATGTGTTGAGCACTAATGTTATCACATAACAACTTTGCTTTTCCTGAGACTTCAAATCCAATTTCTTGAAGTAATGACAATATCCAAATCACTTCAGCTGCTCCACTAGCAAGTGCTCTATATTCAGACTCAGCTGAAGAGCGTGATACTACACGTTGTTTAGAAGAAGACCAACTAATTAAATTGCCTCCAAAGAACATACAGTAGCCACTTACACTTCTTCTATCATCATGACAACTAGCCCAATCGGCATCCGTGTATCCAATTAAATCTAACTCAAGTGGTTTCATAAGCATCACCCCATAACCTGCCGTGCCTTTCAAATATCTTAATACACGTTTTGCAGCCTTCATGTGGATATCAGTTGGTGCACTCATAAATTGACATAACTTGCTCACAGCAAAGCTCAACTCAGGTCTAGTTACAACACAATATTGCAGAGCACCAACCAGGCTTCTGTAGGAAGAAGGATCATCAAGCAAAACTCCATCATGCTTGCTCAATACTCCCCCTGAAACCATAGGAGTTGTGGCAGGTTTGGAAGTGGTCATGCCAAAACGAGTTAAAAGATCCCCAATGTATTTGGTTTGACTAAGATGTAAACCCTGAGAGGAGAAAAGTACTTCAATGCCAAGAAAGAACTTCAGACGTCCCATGTCTTTTAATGCAAACTGATCATGCATAGCATTAACAAAGTCTTGTAAGAGAGAAGAACAAGAACCAGTAAAAACAACATCATCCACATATACCAGTACTAACATCACATGCCCATTGGCACGCCGAATGAAGAGACTGATATCACTCTTGACACCAACAAAACCACAGTGAAGCAACCAATGCTGCAATTTGTGAAACCAGGCACGTGGAGCCTGTTTTAAGCCATAAAGAGACTTCTTTAACAGACAGACTTTATGAGGTTGGAGATGATCTTCATAGCCACGGGGTTGCTTCATATAAACGGGTTCTTCAAGATCACCATTTAAAAATGCATTGTTGATATCAAGTTGGCGAATATCCCATCCAAAGTATAAGGCAAGAGAGAGTACAATTCGAACTGATGTGAGTTTAACTACAGGACTATAAGTTTCAGTATAATCCAACCCTGGAGTCTGTAGATAACCCTGAGCCACTAGCCGAGCTTTATACTTGTCTAGAGATCCATCAGGCTTAACTTTGGTACGATAAACCCACAAATTACCAATAATTTTGGCATGAGGTGGTGGATCAACTAAACTCCAATTCTGATTATGGAGTAAAGCAGCATATTCACTGTCCATGGCATTTTTCCATTCTGGTATGGTGATAGCATCTTTGAAAAACTTAGGTGCAGGTAGCAAGGAAATAGGAGAAGAAGAAGATGAAGCCAAAAGGGCTTTAGGCTTAGTAATACCATGCTTGGAACGAGTGACCATATGATGAGTGTTAGTGGATGTGTTATGTGTATTAGGAGAAGATAGAGGTGGTAAGACTACCTCTAAATTGATATTTGGAAACTGAGAAGCAACAATAGAGTGAGGCGGTGAAATGTCATTAATAAAATGAGATGCAGGAGGTGACAGTGATGGAACACTAGATGAAGACAAGGAGTGTTGAGAAGTAGGAGACATAACGGGCAAAAGAGAAGAGTTATCAGAGGGCACAGACAGATTCTTTGAACGAAGAGAACATGTAGGACTGTTAATACTCACAGAATCAATTAAAGGTGCTGACAAGTTAGGTGTAGGAAAAGGACAAGGATAAGAGGAAACTGATGTAGAATCAATTGGTGAAAGAAGACGAGAATCAGAGGATGCGTGTGGAAGGAAACAACCAGGCTGTGCAATGCCAGGCTGGTGAGAGGAACAAGTCATGCTACTTGACAAAATGGAGGAAACCCAAGAAGGAACATGTAGAGGAACAGACTGATCAGAAAAGATGCTCGTTGACTGATCAGAATTTTGTACATAAGAGACAAAGGGAAACTCATTTTTACTAAAGACAACATGTCTACTAGTGATAATTTTCTTGGTATTCATATTCAAACAAAGGTAATCACGCTGACTAGGAGCATAACCTAAAAATGTGCAAACGGCAGACCTAGCTTGCATTTTGTTTTTAGTGTAAGGTCGTAAGCATGGAAAGCTTAAACAACCAAAGACACGCAGAAAAGGATAGTCAGGAGACCGACCAAACAACTTGAAATAAGGAGAAGAAAACTGCAAGACTTTGGTAGGAATTCGATTGATTGTGTAAACTGCAGATCTAAAGGCATAAGGCCAATAGACTAAAGGTACTTGTGATTTGAACAACAACGCAAGACCAGCATCTACAACACGCCTATGGCGTGACTCAACCATACCATTTTGAGAAGAGGTATGAGGACAGGTTAAAGGGTAATTAATACCACTGGATTCAAGAATTTTTGCTAGAGGTTTAAATTCAGCTGCTCCATCACTTTGAACATGTTTTATGCGTGTATTGAATTGACATTCAACCATGTTTTTAAATTTTAAGAACATGGAGGATGCTTGATCTCTTGAATGCAGAAAGAAAATCCAAGAAAATCTAGTGCAATCATCAACAATCAGCAAAAAATAACGATCACCATTGATGCTAGCATGAGGAGCAGGCCCCCAAATGTCAAAATACAATAGTTCAAATGGAACGGACGCATTTACATGAGAAGAAACAAAAGGTAACTTGTGAGACTTGGATAAAGCACAAGCTGTGCAAGAAGTTTGTAAATCAGTACTATGAGAAGACAATGGAATGCCTTGGCTAGATAAAGCCTTATTCACTATATCTTTAGATGCATGAGCAAGTCTATCATGCCAAATGGAGCTTTTTGAGAGAAAGGCTGCATGGTTAACTGAGGAAAGAGTAGAATGCTTGAAACCAAGTTTGTACAAACCTTGATCAACAAGGCCTTGAAGGAGAACCCTCTTCGTAAGAGTGTCCTTGACAAGAAAGGAATTAGCATGAATTTCAACAAAAACAGAATTGTCTTTACACAATTTATTGACAGAAAGGAGTTTAGTTGACATGGAAGGAGCATGTAAAACATGTTTGAGTTTTAAGTGTTTGTTATGAGTGATAGGCAGATATGCAGAACCAGTATGGGAAATAGAAAGCTTACCACCATCACCAATAACAATGCCATCTGATCCAGTGTAAGCAGTGACATTGGACATGTGAGAAACATCGTTGGTAATATGGTGACTAGCACCACTATCAAGCACCCAAGAATTGTCCTTGTTCATACTGTTGGAAGTTGAGTTAGAAACAAAAGCAGATGGTGAACCATTTCCTTTATCACTTGGTTTCTGGTTGTGTCGTTCTCCAAGAAGATTCTTTAGAGTGTAGCAAACTGATGCAGTATGTCCCATTTTAGAACAAAATTGACACTGTGTGTTGTTACGATTACCATATCTACCAGTGCGATTGCCATGACGACCTCTACGCCCACGATTTCCACCGAAGTTAACACTACCAGTGTTGCTTTGAGCAAAGGAATTATTGTTGCCACCATTTCCTCTTCCATAATTCGTGAAATTAGCTTGACAAATACTGACCTCCTCAGCTTTGTCTTGTTGCAAAAGCAAGTTCTCATAAGCCAGTAACTCGCTTTTGGCTTGTTCAATACTTACATCACCCCTACTCAACAAGCAGATGCATGGATTGAATCGTGGTCCAAGGCCACCAAGAATTAAGATCAACAAATCTTGATCATCAACTGATCTTCCTATTGCAGCAAGTTCGTCAGCAAATCCTTTCATCATGTCAAAGTAATCTATGACATTCAAATTGTCTTTTCTTGTGGTTTGTAACTGTAACTTCACTTCCATCACCCTAGTTCTTGAAGTCGAAATGAAATTCCTTTCAAGACTAGACCACATGTCAAAGGCAGTGTGTTTACCTGAAACATTACCTGTCATCGAACTAGAAATTGAATTATAAATCCAACTCTTTATGACTCCATTAAACCGAGGCCACAAAGCATGTTCAGGATTAGCTTTGTTTGATCCTTCAAGAAACCGATTAGGTTCCAATTTGTTTCCATTGATGTAGTCCTCTACTCCATACGCAGAGATTAAACTCCACATTTGCTCTTTCCAAATCAAGAAATTACTGCGATCAAGTTTCACTCCAATACTCACATTCGTAGGAGGTATTGTCATGGCTAACTGTGCTAATTGTTTGGTTAACAAATCTTGCTCAGGTTCATGTTCTCTGATTGAGACTTGAGAGACTGATTTTCCATTGTTTCTTGAAATATCCATGGCTACAGTTTGTAACAAGCTGAAAATGTCGAACAGATTGTAGGAGATTCTGCAGCTTCACGTCTAGATCAAAAATGGCTCTGATACCATACAAAACCTAGTGAGAGGTTTGGTGTTTAGCGCATGAATGAGAAGAAGCTGAAATAGAAACTGTGTGTTTCATTCAATGAATTCTGAGAGCAGTACATAACAGTTTATATAACTGAATTAGTAAGCTAACTAACCTATCTAACAAACTCGTGGAAGGTAAGGTAGTTACTGCATAACTCAGGTAAGTTACAACTATATCCCTACTACTTCTAATACATAAGACGATAAAAAATGTAAAAATTTAGTTTACAAATTTAACATAACAACAATATTTACGAATGTAAGAAAATGTAGCTACAAATAGAGAGTACGTAAATAATGTAGTAAATGAATTATATAATGAATTTAATCAAGAGGACAAAGGTAAGCATATTACTGAGATAAGTAAAAATAAAATAAATGAAGCTAAGTGTCATTAAACAAACATTGAGATTTATAACATGTGTTATATATAATCTTTTATATAACAAGGAGATATTATAAGTTACCACTTTTTATGTAAGAAAACTATAAACAAATATTTTTTCAAAAATTATACTGAATATTGCATAAAACTATGATAGAAGAATGAAATAAAAAGAATAGAGAAATCATATATTAAGATAATTATAAAATGTCAAGAAAGAAAAGAATATAAACAAGCAAGATAAAATGATAAAATTTATTATGATACAAGGTGTTTTAAAATGCCAAGAAAATATAAATGTAACATAAGATCTTTCAATAAATATAAAATGCATAAAAAGTACAAAAAGTTAATAAGATATAAATTTAGAAAACAAAAATTTTAAAAGTATAAAAGAAGATATAACAAAGAATTTTATAGACAAAAATATTTTAATAGAATAAAATATAATATACCAAAAAAAAATTATTTTCAAACATGAAAAAGAAATATATATGTTGGATATGTAATGAAGAAGGACATTATGCAAATGAAATCCCTAATAGACTTAAACATAAGAAATAATTCAAAAAAAAATATCGCTAAAAAAGCAAAAATTTTTGAAGAAGCTTTTAAAATAGAACTAGAACGAATAGAGGAATCTAATAAATGACACATGCAGTATCTATCTATTAAAAGAAACAAAAGAAGAAATAACAGGCTCAAAAACATCCAATAATTATTATGATTATGATTAATGGATAAATTATTAAGTATAACAAATCGAAATAGTACATATATAAAAATTAAATTATTTAAATGATATAATATTTACCATTTATGTACATATATTGATACAAGTGTAAGAATGTGGGTAGCCAGTAAATAAATTTTCCTTTAAGAATTTTGGAAACCTGCTTCAAAAGAATTAATAGTTAAGATAACTAATAATACTAATATAAATTTAAACAAAGTTTATATATATATATATATATATATATATAGCAGGAGAAATATTTCATATTCGTAATATATATCAACAAGAAATTATAATTGATATTTTATTATGAAATAACTTCTTAAATTTATATCAACCATTTATCTTGTACCTAGATAAAATAAGTTTGACAGCTTTAAGCGATAAAATCATTTATGTGTCAAAAAAAATACTGACCGTTTCATCACACACTTTTATGTCACATTGAAAAAAGAAAAAAAAACGTGGTGAAAATATAAAATAAAAAAAATCACAAATAGAAAATATTTCTTTAGAGATAGAGGTCAATCAAAATTCATTTCTAAATGAGATACAAAAAAAATAAATCTTTAATAGGCATTAAAAACTTATTAAGAAATGTATGTTAAAAAAATCCATTATATCTAAATATTAATAGATTTAAGAAAATAGCAATCATAAAATTAAAAAATCTTTCAAAATTCATAAAAGTAAAACCAATGATATATACTCCTAAAGAGCGAGAGAAATTTGAAAATAAATTCAAGAGCTCTTGAAATGAAATGTAATTATTTCCAGTAATTCGCCTCATTCAAGTCTTGCTTTCCTAGTAAAAAGAAAATAAAAAAATGGTCATTAATTGTAAAGTTTTAAATAAATAAATAATGGATATGGATATTTTATTACTAAAAAGTAAGAACTATTACTTTAATAAAACAAAAGAAATATTTTTTAAGTTTTGATTGAAAAACTAAATTTTGAAAAATAAGACTTGATTAAGAATTTTAAAAATTAACAGTGTTTAGTTGTCTCAAAGGACAATTTTAATGAAAAGTTGTTTCATTTGAACTAAAATAAGTACAAAAAATTTTCAAAGATATATGGATAATATATTTAAGAAATACCATAATTTTTGTTGTGTCTATGTGGATAATATACTAGTATTTATCAACAATTTATGAAAATATTATATAGATGTAATAAACATATTATAAGAATGGAAAAAAAATAAGAATAGTTTTATTAGAAAAGAAAGCAATACTTGCTAAAGAAAAAAATAAAATATTTAAAACTTGAGATAAAAAATGGTAAACACAACTTACAACCTCATATGTTAAATAATATGTAGAACTTTTTCTTACTATAAACGATTAAAATCAATTTCAAAATTTTTTAAGATGCTTAACATATATTGAAATATATATATAAAAAAAATTAGCAAAAATTAGAAAATTATTATAAACAAAGCTTAAGAAAGATTATGTATGAAATTTGATTGATGAAAATACTAAATATAAGGATAAGATAAAATCACAAGTTAAAAACTTACCTGTCTTCTACCACCCAAGATTAGATGATAAGATGATTATAGAAACATATGATTCTCATGATTATTGGGCAGCAATACTAATACCAAAAATAGATTATAAAGATAAATATCTTTACAGATTTACTTTAGAATTATTACAAAATCTTGAATAAAATTATCATAGTAACAAAAAAGAATATTTAGGAATCAAAATAGTAATAATTTTTTTTTTTTGTTATTTATGTTATTAGCACCAAATTTATTGTCAGAACATTTAATAAAAAACTTGTATATTTTCTAAGAACTAACATAGGTGATTATAAAGAAGAAAGATTTATAAGATAACAATAATAGTTTATTCATTATAAGTTTGATGTAGAACATTTATCCAAACAAAAAATATTGTAGCAAATGCATTAATTAGAGAATTGACTCTACTAACTATTTTTACCATTGTAGGAATAATGGAAGATTTTAATATAAAATCATGATCAAAGAAAAGGAATTGAAAATTATAACATAATAACTTGAGATCAAAGAAAAAGAATTGAAAGTTATAATAGAACAACTTAAGGTTTGATATCTCAATAATGGTAAAAAGGAAGAGACCAATTCTCTATAAAAGAAAGAGATTAAAATCTCAACAGAAAGTAAACTTTTAGAAGTAAAGAAATTCAAATATCTCAAGAAGATTATAAGACCTCAGAAGAAACCCAAAAGGAAGGAATAACTCCTCAAAAATTTTATGGTCTAATACTTAGATAAAAAGAAACCAAAGAAAAATATTATGTTATATATAATGGATTAGTTCTAACAATATATAAGATATGGCCAAAAGTGAACAAAACAATAATAAAATTTTTGATGTAGCTCATAAAGCATTCACCAACATAATCGAAGCAAAAGGAAGCTTTGCTAATTATAAAACTCTAAAACTTCTCAGACCAAACGATATAGTGACTAATTTAGAAGGCAACTATGCTCAAGTACTCAAGAACTAATAAATTGCAAAAAGCAAAATGACAACTTTAGAAAAAGTTACCATACTAGTAATCTTTAGGGAATCAAATGATACATTAAAGAAGAAAATGAAAAACAACGAAATATTACCCCAGATCAATGGTTAAATTTATATAATTTAGCTAGAAAATCAAGAAAATAACAATTGAAAACAATGAAGTTTTTTTACCACAGAAAAGGTTCATACACTAGGAATCAAGAAAGTTATTAGTAGTAGATTCAACATCATTGAAGGAGAAGATCCCAAATATGTTTACTAGTCATTTTATTGTGGATTAATAGAAAATATTTATCAAAGTAATAATTTAATAGAATTAACAACTTTTTTCAGAAAATTTCAAAAAAAAAATCAAGAACTTCAAGAAACGAGTCGAGGCAAATGATAGACCTGTATTCTTAAGATTCTTTAGCTAAATTATGAATTGGTACGAAGAAAAGCCAATGAGCTCATATCATCTCATCAAAATAGGAATGACATGTCATCTTCAACAACAGTAGTAGAACAACTCTAGATTTTATTAGAAGAAAAATTTAATGAAGAACCTTTAAACTAGGAAGGAGCTGTAATGTTAAGCTAAATTTATGAAACAAGAAAAATATATATTTTTTCAAAATTAAAAGTGAATTACTCCTCTAATAAAATCATAAACAGTAATTTAATAATTAACAAGGAAGATGTTGAAAAAGTTGTCAATTTTGAGGCGCCATTCAATTGCAATAAGATAGACGCCACTAAAAGAACAAAATAAGAATTTTGCTAACTGGAAAAAAATTAAACCAAAGACCACATATGTCTATATTGAAACAAGGATAGAAATGAATCCACGTCTCCATATTTTAGAATGAATGTGTCGACAAGTGGTTGTAAATAGAGTGTCGACAGTTAAAAAAAAACGATAAGAATAAGATGTAACTTTACACGTATCCTTATCCAATAGGAAAAATAAAGATTACACCTTATCTTTATAGGTGTCACCAGAAGGAAAAGAAAAAATAACCTTATATTTTCACTCGTTTTGAAAAAACAAGAAATCTATAAAAAGCAAGGAAATTTCATAAGAGGGCATCAAAAGTTTAAAAATAGAGCTCAAATCTCTTTCTATTTTCCTTTGCATCTTTACTTTCTAAAAAAAAGAAATTATGTATGAGAAAACTTCTATAGAATAAATTAGTAAGGAAACTAGGTTTGTAATAGTACTCTTACTGAATACAAGTCCCCTTTTTTCAAACCCAATGTCTCTTTTATATCTTAAATAAAAGTATGAATCCCATTTTTTATTGAAGGCAAGTGATTATTTCTCAACATTGAAGGTGAGACTTTTAACAATATATCTAAATATCATAGTTGAAGACAAAGGTGGACCTATATTAATTAAGAACAATGTATTATTAATTACAACTCTAGATTTCAAAAGTTTATTTGTGCCTAAAAATTATAGTAAAATCTATATGTCAATAGAAATTTATGTCAATACTTTGGTATTAATATGCTGCACGAATTTTTGATATTAGCTTGATAAGGAATTTAAATAATGTTTAAAATAAAGTTTATCCAAACTAATACAAAAAAGAAGTAAATTATTTAAAATATTATAAAAAAGAAATAAAAGAATTGATACTCTAGATTAAAGAAATAACAAAAGGTTACCCCAAAAAATACCAAAAATAATAATATTTAAAGTACTTTTTAGTTTAAACAAATAATTAACTTAGTTGTACCATAAGTAAAAACTTTATTAAGGGGTAATAAAAATGTTTATATAATTAAAGTATTTTAATTTAAATGAATTATTTAGTTTAGTATACTATATTCAAACTAATAAAGATTGTAAGAAAAATTTCACTAAAAAGCTCTCAGCATACATTGAAATAAAAATAAATAATAAAATATTATCATTATAAATACATTAAAAATTTAGAAATTTTAGAAAATACAAAAGTACAAGAAAAAATTTTCAAAAGAATTTAAAATCTTCTTAAAAATTATTTTAAAAAAATTAAAAGAATTTTTTTAACAAAAAACTTAACACCATTAATTATCAAGAGTATCGTTGATATTAAATATAAACCTAAAGGACATTAGAGACTTTTTAAAATAGTTAAGAGCATTATTGAAGATATGCCAAAGCTTAAGAGCGTAAATGATATTATTTCTGCTAAGTACCTAGCAATATTATGTTTAACCTTAAAATTAGGAGTACTACTATATATCATATGTATCACAAACACAATTAATTTATAACATTTTTATTTGACATAATTTTGTGTGCTCAGTTATTCTATCTAATCAAACTCTATTATATCATTTGAGATTTATCATATTTAAAGTTATCTAAAAATTATTGTTCATAGAAAAAACAATATGAAAAAACTAAGCATGACAAGAAGCAATGAAAACAAAATATACAATAAACAAATAAATCACTTGCTTCACAAAACATGCATGTAGACAACATCATACAATTATACATACAATCTACATAAAGCCCTAGTATACTGATATAAAATGCACACTTTAGGAAAAGATGCACAAAGCAAAGATATATGACATAAAAATAGGGATGATACAATTATTATAAGTGCACAGAGATAAACAATCTCACAAAACAAGCAACAACTCACTCCATTGGAGTTAAAGGAAAAAGATATACAAATGTATGTGTATATGTAGATAGAGCTCTAGAATTGAACAGCATGAAGGTTAAGCATAAATATAGGTGACCTACTCTGATTCCATATTAGCGTTTTATACGCAGGAACAATTATATAAATGTGAATTAAACTTTTGATCCAAATAAGCAATTGGGACTAGAAAGGGGTAGATATGCAAATCTATGAAAACTTTTTGTGAGCTCTATTACAACTCCACTAAGTAAGCCTCACAACATGAGTTAAGCAAAAAAATAGCAAAAAAAAAAACATGCTTAAATCAGCACAACATAAATACAACTATCATATAAGAAATAATAATCTGCGATAAATACTAATGACGTGTGTCTTACTAGCTCATGTCTAGGCTTGCAACATGCATGAACAAAGCAAACAACACATAACATATGAATCAGGCTAACGTATAGGTAAAGCAAGAAATAATTTTCAATCACTTCAAGACCTTCTATGCGGGGAATATTTTCAATAAATAATAATTATACTATCACAACATGCTATCATGAATAACATAACATATAATGTGGTAAATCCAAATAGGCTCACTCGTTATGTGGTAACATCTACACATTGCTTAAAACAACTACTGACAACAATTAATTAATTAATTAATAAGTAAATCAACAATATAAAACTTAATAAAAATATAAACACAAATATCTCTATTAGTTGGGACACATGTCCTAACTGCACGTAAGTTGTCATCGTTTGATATCTTAATCGTAAATGCTATTCAAGTGACCCTATATCGTCCCCAAAGCTCCATCATCACGTGATTCGATCAACTACTGATAGCTAACCTAAAACTAGATGTACATACGATCGATGCATATAGGCTCCTCATGTATGCATGATGTTGCAACCTCTCAACACCTAGCCAACATACGAAACCTCACCACATAGGCTTCCCACCTTTGGGAACTTGCTGCTTCCTTGCAACTACTAGCCAACACACGATAACCAAACACTGAGTGAAATTTCTCAATGATGTGGCTATTTACTAACCAATCATACATTTTAACTCTTAATAAATCCTCACTCAATCTCATATTTTCTACACTTACCCAAGTGTTTAAGAAACATGAAAGAGATTTCTCTCTAATGTACTACATTCTATGATGATATTATTTTTTTGAACTTGATACTCAGAAGAAAAACTAGACTAACATGGATCAAAACGTAACAGAAAAGTACAAAAACACTTGGGTAGAGTTTCTCTCCACTCTTGGCCAAGAAAACAAGATAAATGTGTGCTATTTGTATAGAACCAACCTCTTAACTAAACAGCTTGTCGTGCCTTCAACGACCACTCAACAAGGGGGTCTGCAAGCCAAAGAATAGGTCGAATTGGCCAGAACACTGAAACACTCAAATCGAATGGTTCGGCCCTTAGTCGATTGGTTTACACGATTTCAAAACGGTTCAAAACCTTCGCACAAAAAGACAACTTTCTATCTAAACATATTCTCAAAATGTACAAGTATATGTAATGTGTGATTGAACTAGAATGTGCCTTATGTGAGTGTGTGATGCTGAGCCATTAATAATCAAACTTACAAAGGGACTAACAAATATACCAAGTAAAACAAAGACAACGTGTTTTGCACATGATAATAATAACAAAAAAATAGGACTTACGCTTATATTGTGTCAACCAATGCACGCCCAAACACAACACAACATAGCACAAATTCAATATGCGAGTACAACACAAGACAATTGCCAACCATAACCACAAGGAAGATTAGCTAAAGAATGATTGTACCAGCACAGGAGGAACGATAGTTGAGGAGTGAGCATATGGTTAATTAACTTAATTAAACAGACACAACATTTTGGTAAATTGCATTGTTATTTAACACCATTACAAGAAATTTCACATTTTACTACACTAGAAAATGCTATTTTTTAAAAGCAAAAACATAGTCATAATCTATAATAATATTTAATGGACAAAAGTAGTTTTGAAAAACTTTGTACACATTATAATCTATGTTTATGAGAATTAATAGAAAATGACATCAATAAATGTTATAAACAAGTGGTCAATTATTAGATGCATCACCAAATACAACATTCTCAAATAACGTAAAAAACTACACTTTGTTTGCTAGATGAACTCTAAAGCCTTGGCTATGATATTATTTTAGAGCTTGTTGGTCTCCAATCCTATTAAAAGTTTTAAGTTGTTAGAAAATGGGTCAAATTATTTTATACGTCTAACAAGAATGCAAGATTATTGGGGGATATTCGTATCGCTAGAAGCTTGATTAATTGCCATAATGCCCTGTTACATTTTTCCACAATCTTTCATTATTAGGTGGTGTGTACACCATTGAAGAAGAGTTTGGATGATAAGATGTATAGATGTAATATTAGCAATTCTCCAAATAACTTAAGCTTTTAGGAGAGTTGTTTTATGAACAATTTTTAACATGGTATCAGAGCCTGGGATTGTTTTATTGGGCTAATTATTGAAATGTGGGCTGAAATATAATTCTCTAAACCTAACATTGGTGTGGGCCCAGAAGTTGAACTTGGATGACCTTGTAAGGACCCTAAAACCTTTGGCTAATAATGTGAGTTAAGTTCAAAGTTTGATAAGGGCTAGTCATGAAAGACCAATTGGATTAACTTGGGTTCGATTGTAGACCTATAGAGCCATGTGGTCTTATTTTAGGGAAGAATTGTTGAGAAATAAAAACAAACAAATTACATATTGATTAAGCTTTTGGAAGAGTTGATTTTCTAATAAATTCTAACATAGAATCAAAGCTAGAGTCATGTGTTCAAGTCCCAATAACCCTAATCATTAAATTACAAGTATTTGGCATGCAACATAGAATCAACACTTGTGAAAGAATGATATATATATAAAAATAATGTTCACCATTTCTCAATATCTTATATTTTTTAGAGAGTTAGTTTTTCAATTATACTATATATAAGAACGATCAATAACAATAGAGTAAGGAATGAGCATTCCTAATATGTCATTAACAATATAGTAGCATATGATCAGAATATTTAACAGGTTCATACTAAATACTTAAAACACAATCGATCAAATTAAACACTAGCTTGCTCTAATATATGCCATGGATTAAATTAAAAGCTATTGCTTTGAAAATCTTTTGTGGTTCAGGTGGTAAGTCTTCCAATTCTTCCACCAAGAATCTAAGTTCGAATCTTATCTGTGTGTGTGAGTGTGTTTTCTCTTATTAATAAAAAAAAAAAAAGAAATTTTAATGCCCTTTTAAAAAAAAAAAAATATATGGCATGAATGAGATAAATACTTTTGAGATATTGATGAAGATGAAGCAGCTATAGACAATAGTCTTGCTCAGCTTGTTGGTGTACAGTGCATGTACGAGTTCAATAAATTCTTCCTCTTCGATTACACACGGAAACTACAAAAAACAGGGTAGCAAAAAAGTCAAAACCTATATACATACATGTATTCATTTTTGTCCTCGCAATCTTGCATGATGCTACTACATAAATAGGCCGGCTGAAAGTTTTTTGATTTTTTTTTTTTTAAATTAATATTCAAGCTTATTCCAAGTTCTGACTTCGATATATGGCTAATACTAAGGACAAGTTGGAGATAAAATTTAAATTTGGGTTGATTTTTAAATTGTGCCATCTCAAATCCAAAACGAATTTTGTTTCGCTTACTTGATATTGTTTATATTTTATTGATTTAATTTAATTTATTATCAATTTAAATAATGTATTTAGTTTGATTGATATTCAGAATTAGTCTGGAAAATTATGAGCCATATATAACAAAACTAAATTTTCATTCTTGAAATTATTATTATTATTATTTCTTATTTTCTCTTTCACTAGCTTGAAACAAATAGGGAAATAGGAGGAGAAAATAAGAATGGAAGGAAAGAAAGAAATGAAAAAGACAAAATCACACTGCCAAACGTATGTAGAAATTATTTGTCGGTTATAGACCAGTTGATATACTAATACATGTCAATCAGTATAGGAGATAATGATGGTGAGAGGTAATAATTGCTTAATTTTTCTCTCCATTTTGCTTCTCTTGTTATAATTGATACGAATTAATATGTTCATTTAATTAAAGATTAATTAATAATTCTTTTACATGTATGATACATGAATTTTTTTTTTTCAAATTAAATAAAATTTGAATAATTTTTTGAATTGTGATAATAAATTGGACTACCTGACACGTAAATTGTTATCTATATATTTTAATTTTTTTTGTTTAATTTTTATAATATATTTAAAATCTAATTGATATAATTACAAATAAATAAAAAATAAAAAAACTATCAAGTTTTTGAGTTAATAGATATTCAACATTGTAAAAAATTATTAACCAAAAACTATGTTTTGAAAATAAAAATAATAAACATTATTAATTAAATTTCTTTAGTTTCAAAACTATTTTTAAAATGTGTATACATTTTTTTTTTCTCTAATGAGTTCTAAAAAAATAAGTATTAGATATTTATTATTAAAAAAAAAAAAAAACTTTTTGATAATATAAAAGACTTTTGATTTAAGTGCTTTGCTTAAATTTGTATCAAAATTTAAAAAATAATATACATCATTATTTTAAAATATAAGAACATAAAATTTTCATATTTTTCTTAGAATATCATTAATAAAATTTTATGTCCCTAAAAATATGACATTAATTGTCATTTTGAAGATTAATAGACAAATGTGCATCTTTACAAAAGTTACTGTATGAAAAGAGTACAAGTCAAAAGCTATGAAATTAAGTGTAGGTTATGAGTTATGATACTTGTTATACTTCTCTACATACCCCGTATGGACAAGCGTAATACAAGTGTGTACTGTGTACTGTGTACTCCATGGATTGGAGTAACGTAAGTACGTAACTTAATTGGTCTTTTGGTTTTTTCTACGAGGCCGACATTTAACTTGTTTTGCTTTTACTTACCTGTTTTTTGTCCAATCAATGAGTTGGTGGGTTTAGACTTTTGGCTTATCATTTCTATAGAAATGGAAGCATGCATTTCTTGTTGTATGGTTAGGCTTCAATCATTGTTGTAGGGAATGCGAAACCCAACCTGTATATGAACACATAAAATTTTATAAAACAATTAAACAAAAACTAACCGATAGTTTTTCAACCAAAATATTAATCAAATTGATAATAAATATTAATCAAATTAAATGTTTAAAATATTTTTATAATAAATTAAACGTTAAAAATATTTTTGCTACTAGTCTCAAATGTTAAATATATATTTTACTTTTAAAGTGTGAACTAACATTTTAATAAAATTCTATAGAAAATATCTTACAATTTTCCATTTTCTCTCGGAAATAATATATATTAGACTTCAAGTGGGATGATCATGGCGCTTCTAAAAAAAAAGTAGAATGATGATGGCTCACAATGAGTCAAACAATCTAGATTTATGTGGAGGATTAATATGGCCAGTAAAGGGAAGGAAGCTTGAAGAAACACTACCACTTTTACTTTTAATATTAACTCATTACCAAAGGTTTTTTTTTTCTTTTCTTTTTTTTAACATGACTAATTTCTATTAATTTTGACTTTCAAAAATTATAGAGGAACTTTCATGATAATTTCATAAAGTTTGTGATATTTTATGCAAACATTAAGCGTGTGTTGGATAATCAATCTTCACACTATATAATTTTATGAAAAAGTCAATTTATTATAAATTTATGATATATCATAAATTACCTCACATTATAATATTATTTGAAATTATCTTTAGGCCTGCATAATTTTATTTAAAATATTTAATGATAAAGTATTAATTATTATAAATTTATGATATATAACAATGTTATAATTTCATCGCATAATATAAGGTGGCTATATATATAACTCTTCAGTCTTCACTAATTTGGAATAAATTTCCAAGGTACGTGTCCATCACCATTGGTAGGGGCGTATGCTTCGTGTATTTTTTTTAATACAATATAAACTCACATTCTTAAACTCGAACTTAGACCTTTTATATATTCAATTTAATTTTATGTTGTTGATCCACAGTTTATTAGCGTGTACTATTGTTAATTAATGCTATGAGTAAAAGTCATTTTGAAAGATTACTCAATCTTATGTCTTCATTAAAATTAAGAGGAAGAAAACAGAAAACAAAAATAAATAAAGAATAATGAAATGAATGGTAAACTATCATAACAATTTTAATTGTATATATATATTCATGGACTCTACACTAATTTGGAATAAAATTTCCCAGTTAGGTGTCCATCACCATTGGTCAGGGTGTATGCTTGGGGTGTAATTGAGACTTGAATTCAAACTATTTATGTCTTTGAATCACAGCCCATTAGGCGTGTATTATGAGAAAAAGTTGTTTTTGAAAGGTTACTCAATGTATTCGTTAAAATTAAGAGAGAAAAAAAAGAATAATGAAATGAATGGTGAAAATATCGTAGTGGCATAAAACACAAATCTAAAAATCATGTTTAAAAATTTATTCCAATAATAAGGTTGGTTGTTAGGATGGTGAATGAGTACAAGTAGAATATAGCATATGAAGCTGGGTCCTTCTAGTTCTAGCTACAATAGAGAGCATGTTGTAAAGATGGGAGGATATAGGTAGGAAAGAAACTGTGGCCGACAATGAATGGCTTTTTCGTAGTCAAATATATTATATGCCACTCTCAATGGAGGTTAACTGTTATGCTGAGAAGATGATTCTTCCTTAATAATAATTCCCATGTCTTGTCACAAAACAATTTCAATCGGAGATTGAGATCAGGAATTATTCATTATTCTGTGATGTGGTGTTCATCACCGATCATAATCTTTATTGTTTTAACAAAGTAACGGCTAAATTTTTTTTTTTATTAATTTAAAATACCATTCAATATCTTTCTTGAAAAATTACGTGTGAGGTTTATACATTATACAATGTGCTTGTGGTCGAGAAAAACTTGAATTAAAATTAAGGCTATTTTTTATAGGAGCATATTATCAATCTACACCGACTGATCGACAATATATATATATATATTATATGATAGATGTAAAACTTTTACTGAAAAATTATAAAACTAATATTTTTAAAATATATAATAATAAGAATAACACTTTTAATTTTAACTTTGTTTTTTTTAATTAAAAATAAGAGTATTATTTTTTATTGTTATGAATTTTAATGATGTTATTTTAGATAATTTGTCAAATATTACATGCATTTGTATATCAAAATTCTCACCAAATGTAAAAAAATTTGCTCTAAATTTATGACACAATACAAATGAAAATAGAGTATCATATCAATATAAAAATATACATGTATAAAATAAATGTTAAATTTGCTCTCTTATTTTCATGTGTTAGACATTAAATAACCATTTATAAAATTTTCAACTAAATTAAACTTTTTTTTATGAAATTGTCTAAATTAAAATACAACTCACACTCTAAAAATATTGTGATAGCCATATCTTATTACTATATTTATTTATATATGTGTTATTTTTCATTTTAAATAATTTTTTCCTTAAATTTTACGTTTAATTACAAAATTATCATTATTATTTATTTAATAAATAATTATTACATTATCTTATTATAAATATAAAATTATAAGAGTCTTAATTATGATTTACATTTTTTTACAAATCCTACATAACTTAAAATACAAAATTATGTATTTGAATTAGTTTTTTTTTTATATATATAAATAATGGGCTAAAAAAAATATTTATTTTGGATGATTATGTCCTAAAATTAAGTACACAATTACTATTACTATTTATTTTATATATTTAATGATTAAATGATCAGATAATAGAAATATTATGATTAGAGGAAAAATTGAAGAAAATTATTTAAATTTAATTATGAAAAAAAAGGTGATAATTTTGTAATTAGAAGACATTTTGTGACTCAACTATATTTACCACTAATAAACTGTCGCCTCATTTTTAATGGTTATGTAACGCCCCGATATTTTACATACAAATAAAGGCATTATCTAAGCATTTTATTGATTGAAAACCTTGAAATAATTGATTATGACTTTAAATAGAGAAGATTTTATAGCTAAAAAAAAAACTTACAAATAAAAACTTGCAAAAAGTTTAGCACTTATTAAAG
Organism: Elaeagnus macrophylla; assembly: GCA_029378325.1. Taxonomy (NCBI): domain Eukaryota; kingdom Viridiplantae; phylum Streptophyta; class Magnoliopsida; order Rosales; family Elaeagnaceae; genus Elaeagnus; species Elaeagnus macrophylla. Next base: position 28,764,834 of record CM055640.1, on the reverse strand, counting down.
TTTACAATTTATTAGTTAAAAAATGGAATTTAAAACCTAGGGAACCAATAACAATCCTCAAACATTGCCAAATCCTCATCATGGTGTTCCTGAAAAAGTGAAGGGAAGCTTGGAATGAGTGAAAATCACTCAGTAAGCAAACTTACCTTATCTGAAACATTAAGCACACACAACACATGTACACACTTAAAAAAAAAACAACAAGTAAATATGACATGCTTAATTATGACATACTTATGCTTATGCTTTTGAAATGGTGCTTATAATGCACATGTCTTAGAAAGAAAATACCAAAAACTTTTCTTAATTATATAACCTGAACCATCCACTTAAAAACTTATCATAGCAGAGCCTTACATAAGTCACCCGTCGGCGACTGGCACGTGTGAAAGGCATATGCAAGTGAGATTTAACTTATAACTTATCAAAATTGGAATTCCATACATAATTCTCACATGCACACATACGTCCAAACCAAAGGTGAGGACTCTTTAGTCCTCGGGTACCCTAACTTACACGAGAGACACTTCCCGCACACGGCCCTTAACTTATTATAGTGCACTTAACTTATCATATTGCTCCAAAACATAGAATTTCATAATGATGGTTCAAGTATCAATAAAAATACCATATAAAACTTATTGTTTTAAACCTTGCATAAAAACTTATAATCTCTCAAAAGCTTGGCATAAAAGAAATATTTTCAAAACTTGTATTTGAAATATCATGATTCAATGATGCATATGTCATGCCATAATGACCATGTAATTGTAAGCATACTTAATTCATTCAAATAAGCATAATATCATAAATCACATAATCATATAATCCTAGCACAATAATATTTACTTAGCACATACCATATATACATACAAATGGAGATCACACAAACTATTTAGTTATACAGCCACCAAACAAGACATATATGTAAAAACAACCATGAAAACATTCATACACTAAACAGAACAAAACAAAGCAAACAATACTTAATATTACAAGTAGGGTCAGTCTACTTACCTGATACGAATAACTAGCACAGCTAAAATCACCCACTAGTTCGCTTGAAATTTAACCTAAATACATTATAATTAAATAAATATTAAACTCTCGTATTATTTCAAATTACCTTCCTTTTCTTAATACTTAAGTCTAACTCTCATTTTAAGAGTAATATTCTTTTCTAAAAATTTCGTATTTTTATCACAAAATTATTAGTTATTTTTACTGTCAACGAAAACTAAATAATTTATTTCAGGCTTAAATTGTGTCATAAAATAATAACATTATACAGAATTTTCATAGAGGTATAGTAAAATGTCCAATAAATTTTATGGGTAAAACCGAATGCTTAACTATTATAAAAATGATTTTTGTTCGCTAACTTTTAAAGCTGTCCGTTTAAGAAAATCAGGTACCCTATTAAAGTTAAACATTTTTAGAAAAATATTAGTAAGCTATCTTGAATTGAAATTTTTACAATACCTCTATAACTTAGATATGAACATATATCTAAATTTTCAAATATTTTGGAATCCTTTTTCATGGCTAAAACAGGTTTTGAATCTAGTTTATAAAATCTGTTGTAAACGTTTTTAGCAGCGAACATATATAAATAAACAAATTATTAAATTATTCATATCTAATCTAAAAATCATAAAATTTTAACACATAATAAATAAGACACCTATAACATTCTATAAAAAATTTCATATATTTTTAATATATATAACACTATAAATTAATTCCGAACTTTTTGTTTTAATCCTTCAAGTTTCCTGTTTTCAGCAGAAAATTTTGACTTCGAAAAATTATATAAAATTAAATACATGGATTTTTATAATGATTCTAAAACCAAAAGTTTTATTTTTATGTCTAGTTTCAAAGATAAAAATTTCACGTTTAGATCAAAATCGAAACTCATATAAAATAACCCTAAAATTCGAGTAGTTCAAAAACTGACAGATTCAAAACACAAACTTCACAAATTCATAACAAATTCAATATAAATGATATTTTGACAAATAAATATTCGTTTAACTCTTCAAGAAGTCTAGTTTAATATAAAAATAGTTTAAGATTTTATTGAATAGTATAAGATTTCGAAACTAATTTATTTTCAAGATTCTGCAGAAAATTTGCAAACAATTACTTTATAAAATTTCTTAGAAAAATCACTAAACATTAACCATAAACCCTTAAATCATAACTGATAAAGTGATGGAGGAAAATTAACAAACGTACATAGTTTACTTCATGAACTTCTATTCTCTTATGACTGTTGTTGTGAAAGACATATGTGAGAAGAATAGACGTAGGGTTTTTTTGTTTCTCCTTTAGTCTAGTAAATGATTTATATATTTTGTTCTAATAAAGAGTTTATATGTGAATAGAAACCTATTCTTATTAGGATATTCTAATTATTATTGTCATATTCTTTGAATTAAATAAGAGTCCAATATACCTTAGACAACAAATTCAAACCTACTTTCTGCTTTATCTTTAACGAGTTTATTTATACTTATAATTCTATTTTAAAATTATAACTTACTCTCAAATAACTCTTTATTTTTTAATAATTAATGTTATTTGAAAATTTGGAATATTACAGGTTAATTAAATTTTATACTCTAAATATATTGAATTTGATATAAATATATTCGTAACGTTGATAAGTTGTAAATAAACTTATAATGTATTTAAAATCTAAAATAATAAACATTTTAGTTACAAATATATACATACTGTTTATAAATTATAACATATATATATATAAATTATAATTTTAAAGTTTTAAATATATTTTCGACATATTTATAATTTTATAAATATTATGAATATATTGATAATAAATTCAATACATTAAAAATATAAAATATAATTAATCTTGTATAAATTATTAATTTTTTTTTTTAGTTTGTAGATATACTTTTCCTTATTACGATCCCTACTAGTGTTTCCCGTTCTTACGTATTTTTTTCCCTGCCATGTATTTTTTTAATATAATATGTTATATATTTTTTATAATTAAATCATTAATATTATTTATATATTTAATATTAATTTTTATAAAATAAAAATTAATAATTAAAATTCATATATTTTATCATATAATATAAACAATAATTATATATAATACTTTCTCCTGGGTGAGAAATTAGCTGCTTTTTTGTTTCTTTGGGCGAGAGCTAGACTAATTTGAACATGAATGAGCGTGATTTTTTTGCTCTTCGAATACGTATCTCTGTCAGTCGTATTTTAATGCTCTCAGTATTTTTAGCTAGTTTGTAATTGTTAAAAAAAAAATAATAATTAATAATTTTGATGTGTGATGGTATGTAATTTTTGTCTAATTATGAAAGTTTTTATTTTATAAAAAAAAAAAGAAGGAAGAAGCAGTTCACAAGCTACAAATTGGTAAAATAATAATTTTTTATCTTATCAATAACTATAATTTAAACTAGTAATTTAAATTATTGTTAAAGTAAAAAAGATTTCTTATGCACTGTATCGTCCAACTACCATATTAATACAAGAAGAGAAAAAGGGCAGCCCATCTAAGAATGTTAGGCTTAGGGTAAACTATATTATATGTTGTCAAACTCATTAGACTTTAAATTTATCCATTTTATTTATATGTATATTAAAATTTAAATTATACTTATAATAATTATAAATAAAAATATTTTTATATTATAAAAATAAGACTATATTAACTTTATTTATCTATAATATCAAAATCATTAATAATATAAAAATTAATTATAATAAACATCCAATTATATATTATTAATAATAATAAATCATAGAAGTAGCTTTTTTTCAACTTAAAACATATACGTTATCATTATCTATAATCAATTATTTTAATGTAAAAAATATAATTTGGGAATAAATTGCAATAGGTATCCTAACTATATATTATTAGCTAATAAACACAGATGATTTTGTAAAAAAATAAAATAAAAGAGGATTATTTATAAGTGATGCATGTAAACTAAAAGAGAAGAAAATACATCAATGCAAATGAAATCAAATTTTTTTATCAATGTCATTTTAATTCAAACTAATTACAATATTTTTCTATATACTTAGTCTCGAGAAATATTTTTTTTGAAAGAAGAAATAATTTTTTTAATATCAAACTAATAAACAATTGTACCTTATATGATATAAATTAAATAAAAAACTAATACTAAAATTTTAATGTAAGTCTTTTTTTCTCAAGTATGTTACATAATAAAAATTATAATTATTCACAAATTAGTAGTTTATTAAAAAAATGTTATTAACTTAATGGTACTTTCATCTTTACTGTCTCTTTTCTTAGGCAATTCTTTCAGCTTTTGTGTGAATCTCTAGTAAGAGTTTCGGTATCAAAGATTCCTTACTTTTTACTAGCAGTCACTCACCTCCACAACCATCTCATCTCTCTATTCATTTTCACCACCTTTTTGACCACCCATCCACCTCTTCCTTAGCCCTTGCACCACAGATTCTACCGTCCATCCTACACATTTTGCCGTCAATTCCACCGTAGCACATCTTGAAATTAAGCTTCCTTTGAGTTTTTCTGTGAAGGTAAAAAAAAATTCCTAGACTTTCTAGTAATTTTGCTTTCTCCCTAGAATTTTCTAGTGGACTTGCTTTCTTTATATTTTGCCTTTTTACAGTTTCTGCTATGGACGAAGATGATAGAGACGAGTTTGAGCAGGAGGTTAGAGTTTTTGCGGAGATTGCAGCACCTCAATGTTTATTCCACTAATTTTCCAGTTTGTTTTTGTTTAATTTTCCATATGTTTTTAGAGAATGTTGTATTGCGGTTGTTGTGATGGTGAGTATTTTTATTTTTCTTGCACTAGTATGATGGTATAATTAGGATCAGCATACCATGTATTACCTCGAATTAAAGTTAAAATTAGAATTAAATTAATAATATTAGTTTTTAAAAAATAAGAATCAATTTTATCCAATAAAATTTATAAAATTAATTTAAACCAAATTTTTTAGATTTTGTTGAATTGAATTAGGTGGATTAAATTTGTATTTTAGTGTTTTTTCTTTCATGTTGTTTCTATTATCAATTTTTTAAAAAATATTTTTTTAATAGCTAGACAACTATTACATTAAATTTTATACTTTAAAAATTAATTAAAATTAGTACTTAAAAAAATTTTAATTTTTCATAAATAATAAATAAATAAAGATCATATATTTAATTCTAAATTTTAAATAGCAAATAAATTAAAATAAGTATTAACTATATAATTTTGTATTAATTTTAAGTATAAATTGCGACTCAACCCTTTTTTTTCTCCTTTATTCGTTGAAGATAAACTAATAAGAGCCAAAATGTTCTCTCTATCTCTGATCCTTTTTCTTCTCTGCTTCTCACGCAATCTATCACAATTTTTTTCTCTTATTTCATATCATTTTCTTTTCTAACAATTATAAGTAATAAGATTATATATAAATGGCTAATTAATCTACTAAATACTAACATAAATACATAATAGGTTACTATTTAGATGAGTCCAAATGCAACATAAATACTTAATATGGTTAATTTAATTTATATATATTTTTTATATAATAAACTTATTATATTAAAATAAAATATATAATATATGTATAAGTTTGATCAATTTTTGTAACTTTTTTCTTCAAAAATTTATCCAATTTATAATAGATCGATTATGTACGAGTAATCACCCTTAAGTATATGAGTGACTTTTGTTTTTATGCTAAAATTACCGCTCTTTTATCATGCAAACATAGGAATAACGAGTGATAATTCTCCCCCAAACATCACTTAGATATCTCGGTGAGGGGCAGAGGCGGATGTATTTACAATTCGGGGGGGGTGGTGGGGCACGTGCCTCACCTCACTTTAATAAAAATGTAATTTTATGTGTAAAATTTTATAAATTTTATGAATAATTGATCATGTTTAACACGTAGTGTCCCCTCTTAATTTTATTTTTTAGCACATATTTCAAATTAAAAATGTTTTATGCTCAAATTTTATGTTTAAGCTCAATTTTTTTAATTAAAATAAAATTAAATTAAAAAAAAATTCACATTTTGATACTTTTTGGTCTAAAAATTTATTTTCAATTTATTTAGTTATAATATGTAGTTTATTTTTTATATGAAATTTTTTTTATAAATTTTGTTATTTAGTAGTGTTTTTGAATTAGAATCTTAAATCTGCCACTAGTGAGGGAGTTAGTTCTAGTTTGAGAGGACACGTTGAGCAAGTTTTTTTTTGGTTTAATGGCAAATGCAATGTATCGTTTTCAGTCATTGTAAAAAAAAATTTCTGCAATATTTTAATAAAATTATCTCTTTTTGAAAAAAATAAAAACTTAATTTTACTTTTACATTTAAGGAATTTTATCTATTTTGTTTTAATACGTTGGCAAAGCTAAGAAAAAATAACACGTATAACATATAATTGAATATCATGAGAAATTTTTTCTTTTTTTCGTTAGATCTTAGGTTTATTAAATGAATAAATGAGAACCATAATATTTGGGATATTTTCTTAACACAATAAAAAAATTAAGAGCAAATTTGCACCCAATTCGATAAGTTGAGGACAAAAAAAATACTTTTAATACGAGTAACTTAGTGATGGGCTTGTAAGTTGCATGCCACAGTTGATAACTTGATATCCTATTTTTTATTTTTATTTTTATTTTTATTTTTATTTTTCGTCACCATAATTTCACGTATTAAAAGACTCATAATAGCAATCAAATTAGCAGTACTGTATTTTTGACAAAAGTCATACTACGACGATGTTTTTGACTTATGTGTTTACAATTTTACCCCTATTTGATATTATCAGTATGGAAGGCTAAAATTTTAGATTCTTCATTGCTCAAGTATCTCATCTCGCCCTTTCTTCTTTTTATCATTCCTTGTCGCCATTGGCGCGATAAATTTCGTCGACCTTTCTGGAGGAAGACAAACTATTTATCATTTGCTTCACATCTGGTTCTCTCTTTTTTCTTTTCAATTATTTTGCTTTCGTCTAACTCGACAACGACATCCAAACGACCTTTTCGATACAACTAGATGGCTCCCGACCAGTCGAACATGATTTCTCTTCTTGTTTATTTCACCTCTCTTTCTCCCTCTAGATTTACTCTCTGTTTATCTTCCTTTTTGTTTCACCATCACTTTGGTTCAGGCTTCATTGCTTGTGAGTTTTTCCTTCATATATATTGTATGTATTTTAAGCTTTGCCTTGTTAAGTGAAAGATTCTGTATAAAAGTTGCATTAGGCTGGTTTCGTTGAATTTTGATTTTGTAGATTAAGTGTAATATAATCAGTAGAACAATCCAAATCATTGTCTTCATTTTCTTTTTGTATATATCAAGCTACATTAATTATATTTTTATACATAACGTATTAATTACTAAAACAAAAACAAAAAAAAACCTTTAATTTCATTTTTTTTTATATATATTTCTTTAATCATTTCAATTTACTTTAGCATATATGCCCACATATTATTCTAGATTAGAGGTGCCAAAAAATGAAAGGCCAGCAATGAAGGGTAATAGGTAAAATTTGTTATGGGACCTTTATATTATACATTTAAGATTTATTAAAATTTTAAATATATTTAATATACATATATTAAAATATTAAATAAAAATATAAGCATACTTAGTTTTTACCAAATTTATTTTACCTATTACATTATTTTTAACAAACAATAATATAAATGAAAGAATAAATGCTTCATACTGTATATCAACAATGGCTAAATATTTCTTCTTGACGTAGTAGTAAAAATTAATAAATTTAAGATAATAAATAAAATATATCTTATATACCGATAAAATAAGTTTTTGTCTTCTTTATAATTTAGATAGCTAAAATAAATTAAAAACCTAATTTAGATGATGATTTTTTTTAATTGGATTAAAGATTTGACTCATTCGTCTTGAAAAATAATTGATTATTAATTATATATATATATATATTTTTTAAGATTTAATAGATTTAAGTTGAAAGATGAGAGAAAACTAAATATGTGTGTGCCATGTATAGGGAAAGACTTGTACATAATTTAATTATAAATTTATCATATTATCTTATGTTTTAAGAAAGTAATAAGTATTAATTTATGTAGAAAAATTTATTTTATATAATATGAATAATATTTATTGCAGATAAATAGAAACAAATAATTATGATTGAGCTCATTATGGAAAAACAATTGAATGTTTTATAAATTAAAAAATAATTAAAAATAAAAATATTTATGTAAATTAATATGATTAATATAAATTTAATTAAGATAAAAAGAGGACCTCATGTTCAAAAGGTCATAAAGTCGAGCCTAAGGAGAGGTAATTTTTTTTTTTTTTATGTATCAAGTTTTACTTCATTTAAAGTATGTGCATGTTACTTATAAATACTCTTATCAGCAAATTAGATTAAACTTAATTTTAATGAAAATAAAATTATGCATAATATTTTTTAGACAAAATTATTTCAATATTTTAAGCTATTAATATTAGTTGTCATTTTATGATATATTATTACATTAAATAAAATAATACAATAAATATCACATTTAATAAAGACTTTAAATATTATTTTATTTTTACAGTTAATTTAAAAATATAATAAAAAATTAATTTTTATTTATTTTAAATATATTATAAAAATTAATTAAAAAAATAAAATAAGTAAAAAAATTTATTATGCAAGGCACTTGCATGTTTTTACTAGTATATTTAAAAAATGAAAGAAAAAAATTAAGGCACATTTAGATTGAGGTACCTCCTTAAACTGAGGCCTTAGTCAATCGCCTAAGGGTTGAGTCAGCCTTATACAAATGTGTTGAACTCGCCTAGACTCATTCCAACTTAGTTGAAAGAAAATTGTATACATTCATACTAAATTTACATCCCAACTAAAAGATATACTACATGTTTCATAAATATTTATGCATCTTACCTAATTTAATAGCCCGAGACTCCATTTTAAAGCCAATATAAAATTAACACATTAATGGAATTCATGACCTAGAAAGGACAAATAAAATTATTATTAATTGAGCTATAGCTCATCTTAGCTCATTTAAATTTTATTTGAGCGAAGTTCAATTCAACTAAATTTTCGATGAGTTGGGTTGAATAACAAATGCACATGCTCATTTAAACTTCTAAAAAATAACAAACAAAAAAAATATATAGTTTATTTCAAAATAAAATATGTTGGTATAAATTTTACATTATTGTTATACTTTTGTAAAATTAAAAATAATATATTTCAATTGTGATTTTTATATTATTGTAATTATAAAAATGTTATAATTAATAAAGATATTTTGTTAAATGAGTTTATGAGTCGGTCATAAATTAGATAAATTAGCTCATTTGAGTTAATAAGCTAAGCTTTTTAAACTTATAAATTTATTAATTAATTTTAAATAAATTAAATTAAGTGTTGATTTGATATCACTATTATAAACTAATAATAAAATGAACGTGCATTTGTATGTGAAAAATTGTAAACATTATTTTAAAAAGATCATACAATATGCTTTATGATAGTTTGATGATAAAATTAAATATTTAACAAAAATACACTTGGTTAACATAAGACAAAATTTGAAAAACCCAAATTTTTTAAAATTAATTCAACATATAAAAAAATTAGATAACGAATTATAGAAACAAACGCAATATCAAAAGAGGTTGAGAAAATCTAGAAACTTTAGATATTATCGTATAATAATAATAATCTACAAGGATAAATTTTCTAATAATAATTATTTATCCATAGTGGCAACATTTGTAATTACAATAAAAACTTGGATAAATTAGCAGCACGTTTTACTCAATAAATTATATCAGAAAGCAAACAAGAATATCACAGCTCTTTCACAAACTTATATAAGATCATAACTAATTGCAGAAACTTTATACAATATAACTAAATTATAACACATATAATTAAATCAATATCAATACATTATGGAAAAAAGGCTACTAATATAAAGTTTATTTGTGAGTTATTCATGAAAAAAGTTGCTCCTGCAATAAAACAGAGAATATATGAAAAAGAGTTTTACAACTGTCACTCAAAAACATGAAATTAGCGTTAATAATTCATTGAAATTTGAAAATTAAATTAATAAGTATGAAACTTACTAAATACGTCCACAACTAAGATAAATTTTCTGCCAAATGTTAAGATAGCTAGAAATGGGACTAGTAGCAATTATTAATTATGAAAATAAATTTATATTTATTATAAGGTTATTTCAAGAAAGAAAAAAAAATATTAATATGAAAGCAATATTTTTATTTTAAAAATACTAAATTATTAAATTATGAAATAAAATTTTAAATTATTATAATATTAATATTTCTTATCAGTTAAAATAGCAACTCTCTTATTAAACATATGTTTTGACTAAAGGTGTGCATTGAAGAATTTAATCTATAATTGATTTGATTGCATTCAAAGTACGATTTGATCCAAAAATTCTTCTAATTAGATAGATTGAATTCAATTAAAAAATTTATTTTACTTTTTTTTTTTTTAACAATTTTAAATAAAAAAATTTAATTTTTTATATAATATAAACATATTTAAAAAATAAACTCTAAAAAATATCCAATCATAACAATAAAATACGACTCAAACCTACATAAAAATAATACAATATAAATTATAATATTAATTTAAATAAAACTAACAATCCATTCAAACAATAAATTAAATTTACCATTTAGTTTTTTTAGAATTTTATTGATATTATTAAGGTATGATATGATGTATAATAAAAATAAGAATGATCAATAAAAATATGTCATGTAAATATATTTAATTTTTTTTTTATTGAATCGGATGATATATAGTAAAATCTGTCATTCGATCTAAACTTAATAAATTAAAAAAATTTCGATCTAATTTAATACGAAGAATCAAAACTTTTAAAAATTAATAACTTAAATTAAATTATTAAATTTTTTATACATTCTTAATTTTGAGTATAGTTACATAAATGTTACTGGTTTGAATTAAGGAAGAAAAGTCATCTACATCTTTTCCAGCAACTTAAAAAAAGGGAACTACTTTCTCCGACAATTTGTCTTTGGATAAGTTTGTAGTAAATAATTCAACAGTCTCTTTAATATTTAATGATGGAAATCTTAATTTCACGTGCAATTCTCCAAGATTCGCAGTAGGAAAAAAAAAAAAAGAATAGATATGGTCTCGATTTTTTTTTTTTTTTAATATAACAAATAATATCTTTTAAAAATTATAATAATAAAAATAATTTTTTTATATTTAAATTATATATTTTTATAATTAAAAATAATAAGTATTATATTATTTTTTTAAACACTTATCCAATTAAACAGCGATAATTTAAATTATTTAATACTAAACGTCATTCAATTGAACATTGCACAATATTATTGGTGTAAATTTTTATATAGTGTATAAAGAACATGAATATTCACTAGGTTAACCTTTAAGATAATTAAGTTTCATGATTACTTATAAACCTTATATTAGTATTATGCATAAGTAATGTAGGACAATACATCTAACATCTTTCTTCAAAGTGTGAGTCTTTGTCTTTTCCAAAGCTCACTTTGTATTTTAAGTTATTTATTATATTATATTTTATTTGAATCACTTATCTTTTTCTTTTGCAAGGTTCATTCATTTTTTTTTTTGTTAAAGGAGGCTCAAAATATTTGGCTCGATTAAAGCTATAATACTATGAAAATTTTATACAGTGTATAAATAACATGAAACATCAACTTTAATAAAAGGTTAACCTCATAGGTAACTAAATCTAAAGCTGTTAAACGGGTGACTCATGTTGGATTCGGGTCAACTAGTTTACGATAAGACCTGTGTAAGTTTGATCCAAATCCAACACATTTATTAAACTGGTCAGAAAGTACAATCTTGATCTAACATGTTTAATAAATAGATTAACTCGTTTAAATATATCAAATAACATATATTATATTTTATAATGTAAAAAATTTGAAATATTCTATCAAGTATCAACATATACTTATGTAACATGTTAACATAATAAATGCTAATTAGACTTCAAAAATTAAATTAATTTAAGCATTATTTTAACTATATATATATATATATATATATATATATATATATATAACAATATCAATAATCATAAGTATTGTGATATATCAAACTTAATGTGTTAAAGTCTAAAACGGTAACAAAAAACTCTAACAAAAATATATGTTATAAATTTTTTGTAAGTAAACACTTATTTTAAATCTGAAATTAGTAATCAATAATCAAAACATACAAAATTAAACTAAACAACATATTATTACAAATTGATAAAAATATAAAAATAAAATATGAAATGAATTTAAACATCATCTCAATAATATTTTAAAGTATAAACTTACGAAATAATTAAATAAGAAATAATTACCTACATACCCTAATAATTTTAGTTATTTACTCAAGTTGCTTATACAAGGTTACTCGATTAACTCATTATGATCTAATTGTTTAAATGAGATAAACGAGTCAACTTGTTTACTACCTATTCCATTTAAAGTTCAATTCAAACTTGACTATTTCGTTGGTGGATCATGTTGAGTTTGCGAGTTGTATCATAAATTATCGACTCTAGCTAAATTTCATGATTATTTATAAATTTTACATTAGTTTCATGCCTAAGTAATGTGAGACAATTTTTTTGATATCACCCCTCAAAATGTAGGTCGTTTGATCCAATACTTGATATTTTTAATTTTCTACTTTTTTCTATTTTATTCAATATTCTACTTTTTTTTTTCTACTTTATTCCATCTTCTACTTTATATCAAACTTCTACTTTATTCTATTTTATCTTAATCTTTTTCTACTTTCATCTATTTTTATTTTAATGTTCTACTTTTTATCAATTTTATATTTTAAACTTCTACCATCAACTATTTTATTATTCTATTTCATCATCTTCATCTTTGACCTTTTCCTCTTTCTTTCTTTCTTTTTTTTTTTTTTTTTTAAGGAGACCCATTAAATTTTTTTTTTTTTCCATTGATCACCTAAATTTTGATACCATATAATTTTATATAGTGTATAAGTAATATAAAACATCCATTCTTTAAAAAGTTAACTTCTAAAGTAGCCAAGTCTCATGATTATTTATAAATCTTACATTAGTATCATATTTAAGTATTGTAAGACAAAACGTTTAACAACTAAGATACTATTTTTATTATTATAAATTTTAAGGGTGTTATTTTTAATAATTTTTCAATTTTTTTTTTTATTTTTTTCCAAAAAATTGGTAAAGATAATCTTGAAACATCGAACTAAAAAACTCATTAAATTCTCAAATCTTTAAAAATCTCACTTGTATCTTCGTAGCTTAAGTTTTTATATGATATAAATTACCTCAATGTTCAATAAATATGGGTTTTGTAAGCACATCCTATGATATAAATTACCTCAATGTTCAATCAATATGGGCTTTGTAAGCACATCCTCAACTACATGGTTCAACTCCCCTCACTAAAAAAAACTCGTTAAATTTGTGTCTTACAACTCCTCTGAGCTCATTACAAGCCTTCTATTCATGCATACAAAGTTCACAATAAGCATTAAGTTCACGTAGATGATGAAGCGCATGCTTTCGTTGGGAGATCCACATAGGTATCACAATGATCACTTTGAGATTAGCTCTATCGGAAGGAATTTGAGATTACATCTCGAAAGATTAAACTATTGAGCAAAGTAAGCTCACCTTAATTTAGTCAATATGGGGATAAGTTCGCACATACCCACATATAGCGAGTAGAATTAAGTAAAATTTACATGTATCCCAATGCAATGCTTCGGTGGTTTTAATTTAACAAGGGAGATTCATAATAAAAAAGTCCAGCAAATTTTGTTTCATTTATAACTAATTCCAAGGCAGATACTTTCACACCCAACTAAACAGAACATTTGAAATGCCAGCTAAGCTTAAAGCGGAGAAATATCTGCAGAAAATAATTTAAAAGAAAACAAGACAATTAAAATCCTCGAGCATTCTTTACAAATATTGTCTTTAGTTTGAAAGGGGGGGAAAGAAACAGTTATATAACAATAATAGTGTGTCTCAAGAAAATCAACCCACCTCTAACCCGGGGGGGAGCAGTTACAGACCTTTGACTGCTGAAGGAATGGATTCAGTAGTATCGGTCACAGTGTGCAGATATCTAAAACTTCTGAATAACTACTGAGTTGGCAAGACCAGCATGCTCTATGGTTTGGCTTGGATCACTTAGAAGTTTGGGAGGGAACCCCATGAGTTGCAGCTGATAGTTCCCAGGATTCCCTGGCCTAGATGCATCAATGAAGGCACGGATGTCACCAACAGTATGGAGGTAATTGAAATGTCCAACCATGCGGGTACCATCAGCCAACTTAAGTTGAATCGAGGTCTTTGGCAGAGATTCATCCACAACTGGGGCCTTCGAAGAGGCTGGAGCAGTGCTGTTAGAGGAACTACTGCTCGACTCAGGTGCAGTTGGAGCAGAGCTACCACCAAGAGTCCTTCCGACTCCCTGAAATGAAACATTGTGCTTCTCGGGTTCCTGTAAGCACAAATACATTGAGTAAAGCTGAAAGTAGACAATCCATTATCACTTTCTTTATGATTTTAATAGGAGAGTTCATATATAATCCTGAATAAAGGTACATCTGTACATCTAAGCATCTATTATGGATATATGAAAGTTGAGGACTATCATGCATGCTATGAAGGTGCCGAGGTAATACTCACAGGGCACTTCTCACTCCTCCTTATCAGGTTGACATGAACTGAGGACCTCCTATCAGCAGGTTCGAGCTCTCTTGGACACTCAGATTTTTTGATGCTCTGAATTTTAATATAAAGCACGTAATCAGATATCAGTGTACCACAGCCAGGGATTATACGATCAAATAAAGCAAGAGCAAAGGTCATATTCAACATTCACAGTCATTATACTAATATTTTCATGTAAATTGTAAACAATTATAAGATCTCTATTAAGAGTTATCAAGTTTAATTCATCATTGACAAGCAGCACATAATACAAACACGCAAAACAAATCAGTTAAATTTCACAAATAACAATCTCAAAAAGAAAATTAATTCAACAGCCCACCTCAAAGAAAGAATCACATCTTTTATTTACCAATATATATATTTTTTTGTCATTCTGCAGGATTCAACACTTTTCAGCATTATTACCTCTAAGAAAGCTGCATTTTCAGGATCATCCAACCTCCTCAAAGGGCCATCATTTACAGTAAAACCATTGCTCCAGAAAACAATGTTGTGAACAACAGTCTCAGGCTGTTGCGGAGTTGCTTCTACAGGTTGCCCTGAAAGTAGTCTGCCAGTTCCAGTAAAGCTTCTTGAGCTTGAAGGAGGATTAACAGGTGCTTCTACAGCTCCTAATTGCCGAGCTTGATCAAAGATAGCATCTACATCATTACCCTTTGAAGGATCTTGGACAAGCATTCCACTGTAAATTATAACAATTGATGTAAGATGTCCTTCAAACATCTCAAAGTAATATAAATAGAGATAATTGGTCACTCCTGCCAGTATATGCTTAGTGAAAGTAATATAAGCATGTTAGTAAAAGTAAGCATATCATTTAAAGAAAGAATTAGCTACAAGGCTGTTGTAACATTTTCCAATTACCAAAAGAAGAGGGAGAAGAAAACAAAGGTGTAAAGATAATCAAGGCTTTACAAGTATTTCATCCTACAAAAAGGAAAAAGGTGTCTAAGTGAAGAAAAATTTCAAGTAACTCGTATCATCTCGGGAACAAATGTACCCCAGAATCCAGTGCTTGCGATGACAATGATATTAGTGATGAACAGAACTTCATGTGTTTTAAACAAAAAAAAATGATAATAAGCAATAAACTCTTTAAATAGCACACTAAGATGAGCTTAATATGAGCAAAATATACATATGCTGCTTGACAATGTAGGTTATATGCCCACAATGTTTCTACTTTTTAGGTATTGAAGCAAAAATTGAATAATGAAATCAAGATTTATCTTGCCCCAAATTTTTTTCACAAACAAATCCATTATAGTGCAACTTAAAAACAATCTTAAAATTTATTTTTTGTCCCCTCTATTCTACTCATATCTATCGGTGGCTGAAACTGCTAGCACAAATACTTGCAAAGATATTAATTTATGGCTGAACTTTATCTAAATGGTTCTCCAAATTTGAACACCATAAACCGTACAAAATTAGACCATAAAACTCTTGTTATATATAAAAGTTTCAATAATAGATTTCCCTTTCACCACCAGAAAAATTCTCCATTCCCAAGGCTAAGCCAAGCCCCTGTAGGGTGCAATCCTCTACTTTAGTGTACTTTTCTGCACACCCATCTCCAATTATAATAGAACAAATACTACCTACTGCCCCCCTTATCTTTACTCACTGCTTTTTAAATGCCACCAGACCAAACCCACACCAGATACAATTTTCTGCAAACCATATACAGGAACCTCCAATAATGCTCCTACTACCTTGTATGACAGCTTTCATACCAACGAGTTAAACTTGTCCTCACCTGAAATCATAAAAAGCTCTTCATATCCCCATCACTTTTAATCATAGGCTACTTGAATGGCGTTCTCAGTTCCCTTAGACGAAGTTTCCCAACTTACTGTCCTGAAAATAAGTCCTCATCTCAGTTTCTAGTATCCAAACAGACCACACAAAGCAGTAAACCAATAACCATGTCTAACAAACCGAAATGGATCTGCATAAGATAGAATTACCTCGCCCTCTTTCGAACTGTTCTAGTGTAAAGTCCAATATGACACTGCTTGTGAAATAAAAATCTCAGCTTACAATAATGATAAATTCAGCAAGACTGCAACTTTTTCAACGGTCGTCTCTGTTTAATTTTAACACCGACATAAACGGTCTTTATCTTATACTTCTATATTAACCTGGTTCCTATAATCACATATTCATGTCGGCTATCATGGCCACAAAAACTTCAAAAATGTATAGAATACACGGAATCATTACAAAATTCAAACAAAACTAGTGATTAGCATTTCAATGCCTTCGTAATTGGCTCACAAGATTTAGAAGAAAGAAAACATGAAATTAGTGATATTAACAGGTGAGAAAGCTAGGTTGAGAAAATGACCTCTTCTCGCCACCAGTATAGTACTCCTGAGGTCCATCAGAATCGCTGTCCGAGTCAGCGGAGAGGCGGTTCAGATCAGAAAGGGTACGTACACCGTGACTTCGACTGCTCGAGGCCTTAGACGATTTATTGTCCTTCGAAGCCATTGCTCTCTGCAAATCACAACTTGGTCTCAGCTAGAGAGGACAATTAAGATCTGTGTTGAGAAAAGAGCTACATGGCTGGCTTACTGGCTAAAGGGCTACTTTAAGCGAACTTTAGTAATTAATTTTTGAGAAATTACTTAAACTTACCCTTCAAAATTAGTAGGGAGCGGCATAGAGATTCATTATATTATATTAGTTGTATTATTTAATTTCTATATTATAAATAATATCATTTAATTTTTATATTATAAAAAAATATAATTAAAGATAATTTTTTTAATTAAATAATATAAATTATATAATCTAAAAAATTTCTATTGCATTTTTTTAAATAATTAATAAAAACAAAAATGGCATATTAAACCTTTTATTAATACTTTGTTATTAAAATGATACATTTAGACCTATAACCATTTTAGCTATCTTTTTTATCATAAAATACAAATTGTACAATTTTTTACTTCTCCGTCTGATATAGCAAATCCATCCAATTTTTTTCAGATTTTGTTTGAAAAAATAAATATTTTATACCAATTTACAAAAAAGTACATATTCAACACAAATTCATTCACTACCCAATTATGAAGTGAGCGTGCAAAACTTAAGAGTAGAAGACGATGATGATAATGACGAAGGAGATGGTTTTGTAGAAGTGAAGTGAAGAAATTTAATTTAGAAGTTAAAAGGTCCATGGTTGACAATGAGATTTGGGGTTTTGTGAAACTCGAAGCCTTACACCATCAGAGAAGCAGTAAAAACTGCATTCTCTTTTTTCACCCTTCATTATAAAAAAAAAAAAGAACTGTAAAATACGAGAATAACTATAGGCTATAGCAACAAAAAAAAAATGAGGGTTTCATTTTTTTTTTTTTTTTTTTTTAAAGATTTGAATCTACAATTTGAACAAGGGGAGAAAACCAACAAAGAGGCGTGTTAAAGAGAAAATTTGGTTGGTAGAAAATGGATGGACACATAAAAGATCAAGAGAGAGCCGTCTTGTGACTTGTGAGTTCATAAAGAGGATTAAATTATTAAATCTCTAATTTGCCCTTCTTAAATCAGTATTTAACGGTTAGTTAACAAAATAGAAACAATTAAACTAAAGTGTCTATTTTATGATAAAAGAGAACAAAGTGACTCTTTTCAAAAACAAAACTAAAGTATAATTTTTAGTAAAAAGACTATAATAGAGAGTTTAATCCAAATAATTACATTTTATCTTCTTTTTTATTATTATTAAATGAATGATTCAATACTAACATACTATTTTTATTATTATATATTTTAGGACGTTAAATATACAATTTTTTTTATAATTAATTATATATTTTTTTAAAAATCAACTAATCTTCTAAGTTTTTAATTTTGCAAAAAATAAAATAAAATAATACTAGTAAATTTTCAATTTTTCAAAATAATTATTAACCAAGCTAAATTAGGTTTAACTTTGATAAAAATATTGGCATTTTTGTTAGAGATAGAAAAGACAATACATGACTAGTTAAAATTATCTTAACATTTATATATACAGTATATCTTATTCATATATAAAATTTTATTTTAAAACATTTCAAGTACTAAATATATGTTTTTAAATATCGTGATAAGCATATGTTAATGTTTTTATAAATTGCTATATATATGTTAACACATCTTAATAAATGTGCTAAACATACATATATATTTTTTTATAATATGGTAAATATATGTTTTCTAGGAATTAAAAATAATATTAGCTAAAAAAATAAATTACATAAAAAACATAAGTTTTATGTTTAATCTTACTTATCTAATCATATTGAATTGTGCCATCCTATTCAACAAGCCAAAGTTATTATAGAAACATTTTCTTAATAAGTTTGTAATGGGAAACATAATAAACCATATTCCACGGTTTAGATTAATTCAACAAAAATCTAATTATAAAATATAGGATAGGGACCAATTTGTATAATTCATTTAGACAAACTAAAAAAAGTAAAATTATTACAAAGAAAAAACATTCTACAATAAATAAATAAAAATGAATTAAAAATATAAAATATTCGTTTTTTATTCTACCAATTTGAAGTCCTTGTCCTTTAAATATACTACGACAAATTTTTTGTATTGAAAAAAGGCAAGGTGTCTCATGAGTTGCAAATTTGCAACCGTACAACTTTTTTTATTTCATATTTTATGCATGTGATACATCTAATCTAATTTGTCCCCATTTGTATCATTATCATTGGATGTTTTATGTTTACCTAACCAAGATATTGTAATCTAAATACTGTTAGGGATGAAGCAAGAACAACATCCAAAAGGGGCTACGTGATGACATTATGTCGACAAATTATACAAGATAAAAAAACTAATAATAATAAAAATAAGATACCAATAATACTATATATGTGTTAGTTGAATAGATTTAATGAATTTGACATATATGTACACAAACTTGTCCATATGTTAATGTTGAGTTTCAAGTTTCAACATAAAAGGTTAATTAATTAGAAAGAATAACTCATTCTTATTATATACTTAATTTACTTTTCACAATTTTTTAATGAGAGACTTGTTCGTATACCTAAAAATCTTCCTCTAATGAAAACACATTTATCCGTTTAGACTCCAACCATTTCCCAATAATAAGGATCAACCATTTAGCTGTAACCTCCAAACTTGAATTATACTTCATCGAGTTCACACATGTGGTAAGAAGGACTAAAGAACTTATGCCAAATCAAAATTTGAGAGTTTAATAAGTCTAAAATAATATTAAGAAGTTTTTGTCGCGAATCAACTAGGGCCCCACAATTCATTCAAGGTTGGGTCATATGCTTTGCCTACACAGTTTTACTTTTAAATGGGAGATCCATTTTATGTGCACTTACTTAATACAAATTGGGCCTTGATTTTGATACTACTTGAAAGTCATGGAGTTTCAACTCCAAAAGGTTAACCTATTAGGTGAAGTAACTCATTCCAACTGTATACTCAATTTACTCTTCATATTTTTTTAATGTGAAATTTATTTGCACACTTAACAACTAAAATTTAAAATTTTAAGTACTAGTGTGTCAAAAATTAAGTTTTGGTACCTATTTGTTAACTTGGTTAAAAATTGGGTAGTTACGTAATTGTTAGGGTGACTAAAATTTAACATAAAATTTCAAAATAAAGGTACGCAAATTTATCCAACTAAGACATATGTGTTAAATTTAAAAATTTATGTATTTATGTGTCAAAAAAGTAAGTTAAAGTACATATATTAACTTGAATAAAGCTTTTAATTTTATTGTTATAAATTTTAGATATTTTCTTTTATATAATTTATTAACATAGTTTAGTCAGTCAGCCTCTTAACATATTGTTCTTGGTTCATTCCTAAGTGTTCATCTTATCATGATATCTTTTTAGGTAAATAAATTGATAATGAAACACATGAGGAAAAATTATATTAGATATATCACATACATAAAATATGAAATAAAAAGAGTTTTATAGTTGCAAGTTTGCAACTCATGCAACACCTTTCCTTTTTTTTTTTTTTTTAATTTAAAATTATGTTTTGTTTGTAAATTTTTTGGGAAAAAACTTTAAATAGGTAGAATCAAAAAACAAATATTTATTATAAAAATCTCATTCATATCCAAATAATTGTATGCTTTATAAGAAAGAAACATGAAAACACTAAGAAGTGTAATATATATATGTCTAAGTCTAAGTTGAAGTAGAATTTCGATGAAACTAAAGTTAAGGATACAATTTTCGCCAAGATGTTATGGTATTTCCACCAATTCATAAGTTTTAGAATATTTTTAAAGTAAAGAAATATCTAAATGTTGACTTGTCGGCCGAAAAATGCCTCCAGGGATGGTGAGTAAGGGATTTTCTGGATTTATCATGCTGGAAACTAGTAGACAATTTGTGTCATCAATTGCAAAAGAGTCAATAAACCTTAATTCTCATAGTTCTCTCAATAGTATTTACAATCATCGGCATGCAGTGATGGTAATTTCTAATCTTTTGCGTTGAATTTGCATGAAATAAATTTATAATGTAGATTTTGTTGATTTTGGGCCCTAACTAACTAACTAGGGAATGATGTTAATATGTATTTTTGAAGTCATTTATTTTTTATTTGAAGTTGTCATGAAATAAAGTTGAAGCATTTGATGTATACAGAAAAGAACATTTCAATCTTCAGGAAATATTTTATTTAAAGTTGTTATGGCTAAAGTTTGTAGCCAGTTTTTGGAATACATGCGAAGAAATTTGTAGATATTTGAGTAATTATCCTTAAAATATTAATCATATTATGTTTAACTAGTAAAAAGCTTAGCCATTTTTTAATTTGTAAAATTTTTTTGGGGCATTTTTTTAGCTGGTTATCCAAATTATTAGAATATTTACTTTTAAGTAATTTTAAACCTATTAAATGCAATATTTTTTTAGTACTGAACTAAACCAAATCATGACTAAATTTAGGCGAAGGGTTAACTATATATTTTTTGTCCCTAACGTTTGATTCCTGTTATATTTTTGTTCATGATACTTAAAACGTTGTAATTAAGTCCTCATATATAAATATAACAAAGCAGACATTTAAGTAAGGTATTAGGTCTAGAAAGTAACAATCTCATTAATACAAAGGAGTATCGGAGGGCTTATGGATACATGAGAAATGTACGTGTGTAGAAGAAGAAAAATATTGGAAGTATAAAGTCATAATAGAGTGATTGCATGATGAAAATTTTAATATGGCATGTTTTCATGCTCGTGTAGCATAAAGTCTAAAGAATTGGTGGAAGATTTTCTTATATTGATTTGTCAAAAGTGTACAGATATATATACTACTACTACCTACTAATGCAATACATATATACAGCTATTACATATTAATGCAATACTACACCTAAGGAAAAGAACCTCTGATCCACTATTGGATCCACTTTTGGTGGGATTGACCTAGGCTATTTTAGGTATGTACATTACTAATTAATATTACATATGATACTCAATATAAAGGTGAAGGAGAGTGGCCATTGTTAGGTTGAATGATGATGATGGGATATGGGTTACACATAAGATTGCGTTAGAGCAGATTGTCACACCCTATTTTAGCCATTTGTTTTCATCTTATGGTGTTTGTGATTATAGTGTAATTTTAAATGTAGTCCAATCACAAGTTACATTGAAATAAAATAACAAAATCATCTGGCTAGTTTATGAGGAAATAAAATAAGGGTTCTTTAAATAAATCCTATAAATACTTCAAAGGCTCCTGATATTGATGGTATACTTTCATTATTTTTTCAAAAATAATCGAATATTATTAATGTTGATGTGGTGTATACGATAAAATGTTTTTTACTACCTCAGTAAATTACACACATTATTTTGTTGCAAAAAGTGGATTTTTCGACAAATATGACTTAACTCCAATCAATTAGTCTTTGCAATGTCATTTACAAGATAATTGCCATAATTTTTATTAATTGATTAAGGGAGGTGATTTCTAATATTATTAGTATTAATCAGAATATGTTCATTCTACACTTATCTCACATAATATACTTGTAGCACATGAGTTGCTTCATTCACTCAAGTGTAGGAGACGGGATAAATAACAACACTTGGCACTCAAGCTGACATGAGTAAAGCATATGACAAAGTAAAGTTGGGTTCTTAAAGGTTATGATTCTAAAATTGGGATTTTATAACTAGCTTGTTGATTGGATTACAACATGCATATCTACTATCGCATATTCTTGTGTGGTGAACGGTGGATCAGTGGGTTTTTTTAGACCTAGAGGGGACTTAGATAGTGAGACTCGTTGTCACCATTCATTTTTTTTATTTGTGTAGAAGGGTTATCTAGCCTGTTACATAGAGAGCAACAAGCTAGGAATATTGGTGGAGTCAAGGTAATTAGAATGGGGCCACCTTATCTCATTTATTTTTTGTTGATGACTCTTTATTTTTTTTGCAAGAGCTCATTGTTAGAAATTAATCACATGAGATCTATACTAAAGTTGTATGAAAATTTGTCAGGGTAGATGGTTAATTATTAAAAGTTTGCAATTTTTTTGCTCCAATAATGCAGATATTTGACAATTAATTACATAGAGCATTAGGAATGCTGGTTCATTAAAGTTTGAAAAATTTCAGGTATTTTAGCCTTGTTATATGGATAAAACGAGTACAAATTAACTACATTTTGGACAGAGTATAAGAAAAAATTCAACATGAGTCAGCTAAATAATTATCTCTATTAAACAAAGAGATACTTTAAGAGCAGTGGCGTGTGCTATGTAATGCTTTGTGCTTTTGGTGAGTTTTATGTTGTGATATTAAGGTTGCTTTGTAAAAGTTTTAATAAGGTCTACATATGAGCACCAAAAAATTCATTGGCTAACATGGAAAAATTTATGTGATTTAAAAGAGGCAGGTGGTTTGGATTTTAAAGATTTGAAGGCATTTAATCTGAAAATAGTGGCAAAATAGTCCTTGTGACTAATGTAGTATTTGGATTCATCGAACGATCAAGTGTATAAAAGTTGATACTTTTGTGGGAGATCTTTCCTTTCAATTGTATTAGGTTCCTCACGTTATTGGGCTTAGAATGGTTTTTTATGGGTTAGAAAAGTATTGGTTGCTGGTTTATGATGTGAAATTCATAGAGGCACTTTATTAACATTTAGGAGCATCATTGGTTACCAAATCCCCCTACTTTTGATCCATTCAATGGTATTTGGTGGGTGAGTGACTTGATTGACTTTCAGCATAAGTTTTTTGAATACTTCCTAAGTGCATCAAGTTTTTAATGTATTCGATGTAGAGATGATTTTTAAAATTCCAACTCAGTCGACAATTTGAATGGATAAGTTAGTTTGGTATTTTACATCCCATTGGGGATATTTAGTTAGTTCAGCTTATGAGGTTGCTTGTGATATAATGGGAAGACTAGTGAAAAGTTCAAGAAATGTTACTAATTTAGATAAGCTAATTTGGAAGCTTAAAACGCTTCCAAAGGTGCATTACATCATTTGGCATTGTTTGCATAATGCCTTAGCTGTGAAACACGCTATTCATGATAGAAGTTTTGTGGTAGATGATGTAAATTACTCACTTCGTATAATTAAGGTTGAAACATTTTCACATCTATTATTAGAGTTTTATAAGGTTAGCTCTATCTTTAACTATCTTATGTCCCCTATTCAATTTTTCATCTTTTGTTGATCTATTTTTTGGAGTTATTTCTATTTTTTCAATGTTGAGTATGTTCTAGAGTGAATGGGGATGAATTGATGGCTACTATGTACATGTTTCTAGAGTGTATGGTCCGGCAAGAATGCAATGGTGTTCCAAGAAAATGTATTTGATCCATATATTGTTGTTCAGCTTATTCATCAAGATTGGATCCATTTTAATAAAGCCTTTGATTAATTTTATTGGTATCTAACTAATAATAGAATTAGTGGCTTGTATGCAGCCTTTTTATAATTATAATTTTTATTAACTCTTGTTTTCATTATACTATTTAAATTTTAGGGTGAAGAGCCAAAATTGTCCATTTACTTATGTAATAGATGTCATTTAGTCATCTAGTTTACAAAAGATATCTTTAAGTCCATTTTCTTATAAAAAAAGAGTTTTGAAATCCCTTTACTTATAAAAAAGGTGTTAGGCAAGGATAAAATTTATTTTCTATTCAATTTTTCATTAAATCTAACGGAATAATATATATGTCACATGCATATTTATATTTTTGGATAAATATATATCAAATTAAATAATTTTTAATTAAAAAATTACTCTATTTTTTTACAATTTATTTTTATTAAACTTAAATAAAATTTTTATTGTCTAATTTGTGATTTTAGATATTAAATAATGAAAATTCTATTTAAATTTTATTGAATTCGATCAAACTTAAATAAAATTTTTATTATCTAAATTGTGACTTTAAATATTAGATAATTAAAATTTTATTAAAAATTATATTTAAATTATATTAAAAATTTTATTTAACTGTTTTTTGAAAACTAAAAAAAATAAATAATTTTTTAATTAAATATTAAAATTTTTAAGTATATATTAAATGTGTCATATATATATATATATATATATATATATATATATATATTAAATATATATATATATATAAATAATAAATGTGTCATATATATATATTAAATATATATATATATATAAATAATAAATGTGTCATATATATATATATATATATATATATGACACATTTATTATTTCGTTAGATTGGATGAAAAATTAACTTTGTTTTTACTTGACACATTTTTTACAAGTAAAGGGACTTAAAAACACATTTTTCAAAAATAAAAGGATTTAAATATACTTTTTTTAACTTAAGGGACTAAATGCTATCTTTTATAAAAATAAAAAGACCTTATGACACTTTTTCCTGAATTTTATTAAACTAAAATAGTATCATATGGTTTGAATTAAAAAATAATAATTTTCCTTAGCTTAGCTAAACTTTATTAGAACATAATTGTTACAGTTGAACAAATGTCACGAATAAAAATGTTTTATTTAATAAAACGTTAATGACAAAAACGTTATAATTAATCAAATGTTGGGGACAATACATTTTATATTACTGTTGCTCAGCTAACAAAACCATTAAAAATTCAAATTTGCTTGCCCTGCATAACCAACATTGAGAACACAACTGTAACATTTTAAAGTTGTGGCCAAAAACAGTTACACGGTAACGTTATGGAAAAAAAAAAAATGTAATGTTGAAAATATATAAATTTGTATTTAGATTAAAAATAAACTAAATTTTTTAATTTTTAAAATAATTATATTATTTATTATAATATAAATAATTTACTATGTAAAAATAAATAAATAAATGTATACTTGCTTGACCTTAATATTTATTAAAAAAAAAGAAGCAGCATTATTTGTGAATGTTAGGGATAAAAATTGTAAAACTTATATAATCTAGAAACCTAGGCCGGGAGGTTTGATGTACAAGAGTTGGAACCGGCTGTAGCTTAATAGGCTCCATTTTGAGGCGGTTCTTGTCGGTGCCGTATTTTTACAGAGCAGTTTGTTGCGCGCCATACTTGGGGATATAAACAAACACTTGGAGGAATACTTAAGAACCAATTACACAAAATACATAAGCATCACTATTTATTTTTCAATAAGCGCAATTACTCCATGGCGTTTATAGGACGGATAGTGAGAGGAACTGCAAGGACTTATCGAACATTCATCTCCTCTAAAACCCTAAACCCTCCGCTTCCTAACTCTCGTAACATTTCCAATCCGTGCCGTCTCTATGACCGTAAGTTTGTGTATTTCAATTGGCAGAATTTCTCTTTTTTCTCGTAAACCTTGATCGTGGTGGTCGATGCCTATTAATAAATATCTTTGTTTGCTGCTTATACGATTCTAAATGTTTGCTTTGTGTATGCTCTGTGATTGCGAAATGAACAATGCTTATAGTGCACTGTCAGTTTTGTTTTCGGATTTGAAGCAGTGTTTACTATTTTTTGCTTACAGGCACATGATTTAAAATCAGAAATACTCAAAAGCTTATTGTTAATCTTCCACCTGTGCTGAATTACCCAAAAGTTTATAATTTTATCGGATTCCTATGTGCTGCATTGACCAATTTAGTTCCCAGATGGGTTTTTGTTAGAAGTTGTTAAACTCTCCTAAGGCTTAAGTTCATCACTCATTTACAAGTGTTGACTCTATACACCATTGTTAGGTCTGTGTTACCTCTCGCTCTGATACCATGTTAGAAGTTGTAGGGAAACTATCTCCTAAAAACTTAAGCTGTTAGGGAAGAGGGCTAATTATCCTTTTATACATTCATCAATTCTTCAAGTGGAGTGCTGTATGTTCGCATCTAATAGTTATATTTATTCTTGTTGTTGTCAGTTGCGGGATTCAATCAGCACCAGCTTAATTCGAACGTAACTGGACTACAATGGACAAAGTCCACTCCCAAAAGTTCTGGCCTGAACTTAATATTTCCAGCTGCTTTAGTTAGCTTGTTTGGATTTACAGGATTTCACATAGTATACGCAGATGCAGGAGAGGTATGCATTATTTATTTTTCTCTAGTAAGATGCAGCCAGCCTATCTCTGCTGTATGAGTTTGGTTATTGTTCATGATATGGTGAAAATATTATATTTTCCTCTTTTAACTGCACTTCCAAATTTCTTTTGATCTGATGGTAATTTTAGCTTTCTGCAGGCTGCTGTCAAGCCTTCATTGCCACCAGATTCTCCTTCAGGTTTCAGGGACCTGGAGGAAATAGGCAGGAACGAACGAAGGCGGATTGAAGAGTTGCTAAGAAGTAAAGGACTTAGATATGGTTCCTATCCCCGCTATACTGTTGCATCTAAGGGAAAAAAGGTTTTTGACCAGTTATTTTGCTAAAATGTCTATTCGTTGGATTATAATAGGATACGTTTAATTGTGGGTTATTGAGTAACATCTGCTAAATCTTTCCAGTCGACAGAATCATGTGATTGACCAGAGGGTTACACTTTAGTGTGATTAGTTATTCTAGTATGACAATCATTGCTCACATGAGGATGAGCAATAACAAATATTAGCAATTACATTTATTCTTGAATAAAGGTCTAATGGCTATGGTATACTGTTGCTCACCTTTATGCGAGCAGTGTTGATTATTAATCATTATAACAAAATCCTTGAAGTGACTATTAGAAGTGGAAAGGTTTACTTGTAAAGTGAAGAACCATTCAATAAGAAATGGGAGCTTGAATTTATTGTACTTAAAAAAAGTTAGTTCAAAATAGGGTTCTTTTTATAAACATCATTGACTGTGGCTTCTTATGGACGTAGGTTTCCATCAAATTTCAAATTCCTCCAGCATGTGAAGTTTCACAGCTGATTGCGAACCTTGTTTCACATCTTGGATTGAAGGTTGACAATCAAAGTGGTGCTTCAGATATGTTATTGCGTGCTTGGGACAGGTTATACTGCTAGTTTTACTCTTGTATCAGTTAGTCGTCTATAGTTCTTGATTTTTAGTGGCCATTTTGATTAGTGCTATGTGTTGTGCATGTTCGGTTTACAAGATTATAACAAGAATTGGAATATCAATTCTTGTGTTTGATCAGTTCCCGTGTCGTTTGTATTTTTCATTCCTAGAAAATGCAATTCATTGTGAATACAATTTTCTTGAGATATGATTTGAATCATTCATGATATGTGAGTATTAAATATCCACTCTCCTGACCAAAAACCTTCCTTTTAAAATGAATTATATTTTATATTGCATTTGCATGAGATGAAAAGTAAGTTTAGGAAAGTTTACAAAGATTATTGCAATCCTTCATGTGCAGTATGGAACTCTAAAATATATATTTCAAATACTTGTTCCTTGATTACAAATGAGTAAAAGAATCCAATTCCTAGTCTCCTATCCATGAATTACTAGTCTTGATTCATCAGTCATTTCAATTCTACAAACGAAAAAATGCCCCAAGTCCTATTATATGTATTTGTTGGAATCAGTGGCATCACAGTACTAAATATGTTCTCTCTTTTCGGAACTGTAGTGCAGTTGCTTGGCAATTAACACTTGCACCTCCAGAAAAACAGAAGGAAACAGAAGAATTATGCATCCTCATTTTTCATACAATCGTTGACTCACAAACAGCTGTAAAGTCTTCGTTTTTAGTAATTTTTGTAACTATATTCATAAAGAAGTTTCAAGGTTTTTTATTTTTTTTTCTTTTTCCCTTCTGTTAATTACTGTGTATGAGAGTTTTTTTTTTTACATTATTTAGTACAAACTGTTGCAGGAAATTGAATTTATAAAGGAAGGGAGCTTGAGTGAGAAGGAGCTTGATGCTTTCGTGTCCGTTTTACAACTTGCTGGGGGAAAGGTAGGCCAAAGTAGGAAATCCTTGAAAAGAAAAGAAATGCCAACTGCAGATAAATCAGTTGCTAGTCTTGAGTCCATGGGAGTGAGAGTTTATGGAATCAATGAACCTTGTCTGGATTTTTCAAATGGCGAAATATGTTGGGAAAATATTGCTGGGTATCAACAGCAAAAGCGGTATGTGATGCCCATGGCCTTTTCATCTATAGCTGCCCTTCATCTTATCTTCTTTTATAGGAGGCAGAACTCATCTTATTCTGTTGTTTCGTTTGCTCCTGGTCTTTAGTACTTTTAAGCTTTCAAACAGTGAATTTTGTAAACAATGCCAGCTTTACATAATAGTCTTATGTTGATATTTTGCTATTATTATTATTATTATTAGTACTTCTTTTGAAGATAATTATGTAGGTCTTAGTTCATGGTTATAGGAGTCATTAGAAAATTTAGTATAGATCGAAAATTTGATTTTATATATGTATTATGGGCCACAATGCATATGTGACATGTGGCATATCTTGTTACATAATGTGAG
Organism: Elaeagnus macrophylla; assembly: GCA_029378325.1. Taxonomy (NCBI): domain Eukaryota; kingdom Viridiplantae; phylum Streptophyta; class Magnoliopsida; order Rosales; family Elaeagnaceae; genus Elaeagnus; species Elaeagnus macrophylla. The sequence continues at coordinate 28,735,033 of CM055640.1, read as the reverse complement.
GCATAAAGATTGTCCGTTGGACATGTTTAGTTCAAGCACTTAGAAATGGCCTCTGCTTGCTATCAAAGAGGAGTATGGGCTATTATTCCGTTGTGGCTTAGTTTAAATTTGATTTCGTTCTCACCAAAATTGAGGGTCGTCTTTTTCTAGTTTCTTTGGAAGGGTGGAGCGTGGTGGTATGCATTATTGCTTCTGTGTTCTATGGCCCTTTTAAAGTACATCATCTTTACTTATTTATGATCATAGTGATCCATCATCACGTTGAACATACATCCGTGTATATAACTTCACTGGTGGGCTAATTTTTCTTCAATTTTCTACCACCCCCTCCAACAAAAAAAAAAAAAATTCCAAAGGAAAGTAAACCTAATTACTTGTGTTGCTTTCTGTAGAGAAATAGAAGATACTATATTGTTGGCTCTACGCAGCCCTGAAGTATATGATGATATTGCACGAGGGACAAGGCATAAGTTTGAGTCAAACAGACCTCGAGCTGTGCTCTTTGAAGGTCCACCAGGTATGCTTTGGAAGTAAACCTTGACTATGTCAGCAATTAGCAATAATGTTTAAATAACTTACCTACATCTGTACTGGCCTACAATTAGCGTAATCAACCTAGTATTACAAATCCTAGGGAGAGTTTCAAGACAGCATGGTTGGGTTCTCTCATTCTGTAGTCCACCATTCCAGAAGAGCTCTTGAAATGAGACTCTTCTTCCAGCCAGATCATCTTATAGGTACTTGTAACTGCAGCTATGTAGTAAAATCTTGATTCTAAAACATTGCAGAAAAGCCAGATCGTCTTTTCATCAATGTATTGAGTAGGCCTTTTTTAAAACTGCTTGCATACTGATATATAAATAAGTTTGCAAAGATTAATTCAATACAAGTTATTCTTCCAAATATGATAGGAGTTAATTAAAGCAGAACTATGATGTTCCTCCACTTTCATGTTATTCCTTTATTTTTAATACCAGGCTGCACCTTTTAGATATGATTGTTGGTATTACCGTACATGTTTTATTTCAGGCACGGGTAAGACATCTTCTGCTCGTGTTATTGCTAATCAAGCGGTGAGCCAATAGACACTACTTATTTCATAATATTTTTATTTTTAGTCTTGTTTCTTTCTTTACAGTAGTTTATTCCATTATTACCTTTTAATACTTTTATCAATGCCAGATATTTTGTTGTCTTCTCAAGGAGTAAAGGGCTTTGATTTTTTCCAGCCATGAGATCTTATCATAATATTTACTTGATTATTATACTTGATTATGCCATCATATTGATATTGAACTTATTGTTTTTCCTTAGTTATTATGAGGTGAACTTCATTGCATTTTAGTTGTGTTGTGGACCTGATAATAAGATTTTAGATAGAAAATTCATTTTAATTATGGTATGCATCAATACTGTGAAATTTGTGGAACCAAGGAAATTTTTGTATTTCTGCTTAGTGTCACATTGGTAATGAAAATTATAATATCATGATGACATGGACTGATATTTTATCTTGTGTTTTCTTCCTGAGAGTCTTAGAAAGTAAATGAAATGGAACCAAAAGAAATTGATTTAATTCAAAATAAGTTCTGGAATGGAAAAGAGAAATACTGTAGAACATTAGCCAAGCTTTCGAGAGGCTTGGTTATCTCCTCAGAGCGCAAGCTCAATACAAATAATTCCTTCCCCTCTCTTAGTGTTCCACTCCCTATATATAATAAGTTCTAGTTTTGTAACAACTAGTGGTCCCCTCTCTGATATTCGTAACCAAAAAGCTGCAAATAACAAACTAATTCTTCCAATTCCCTCCATAACAAAACAGAATAACCAAAACAGAAACAACAAAACAGAATAACAAACTACTCCTGCGTGAAGCTCTCCTCACTGACTTCTTCCTTGCCTGCGTGCATAGGTGAACCGTATGGGAGGTCTATCAATACCTGCCCCCCAAACTTTCACCTTGTCCTCAAGGTGAAAATCTGGAAATTGTTGTTGGATGGAAGAAAAATCTTCCCAAGTAGTTTCATAGTCAGGTAGATGCTTCCATTTAAGTAGTACCTCAGTTTCATTGGCTTGACCATTCATTGTAGTGCGCACCTTCAAAACTGCCTCCAGTTCCACTAGTAACTCTAAATCAGGGGATAGTTGGTTAGGTATTGTAGAAATGGAATGATGCATACCTTTAACTTCCCTGAGTTGTGAAACGTGGAAGATTGGATGAATAGCAGCAGCTTTGGAAATGTCTAACTTGTAAGTTACTGCCCCTATCCTTTGTAAAATCTTATAAGGACCATAGAATCTAGCAGCCAATTTTTCATATTTCCTGCGTTCTAAAGATTGCTGTCGGTAAGGTCTAAGTTTGAGGAATACCGAATCCCCCACAGAAAATTCCTTGAAATGCCTTTTTCCATCAACTTGTGTCTTCATTCTGTGTTAAGCCATCAGCAAATGCATTTTCAAATCTTCTAAATTAGCATCTCTATCTTCCAATAGTTGGTCGACAGCTGAAACTTGTGTTGATCCCTTCTCCCAACGTAGTAGAGTCGGAGGGTCTCTGCCATAGACAACTTTAAAAGGAGTGGTGCCACTAGAACGGTGAGAAGAGGTATTGTACCAATATTCAGCACAAGGAAGCCATTTAGCCCATTGTCGTGGTTTCCCTGATGCATAACACCTGAGATAAGTCTCTAAACTGCGGTTGACAACCTCGGTCTGTCCATCCGTCTGTGGGTGATATGATGTGCTCTTCTTGAGTGTGGTACCATGTAATCTGAATAATTCCCCCCAGAAACTGCTCATGAAGATCCGATCCCTGTCGGATATAATGGATTTAGGTAACCCATGTAGTCGTACCACTTCTTTAATAAAAACTGCGGCCACCGTCACCGCTTTGAATGGATGCTTCAACCCAATGAAGTGAGCATATTTACTTAATCTGTCCACCACTACAAAAATGGTATCTATGCCTTTAGAAGTTGGCAGTCCTTCTATAAAATCCATGGAAATATCATCCCAAATTTGATCTGGAATAGGTAGGGGTTGTAGTAACCCTGCAGGAGTGGTGGCCAGGTATTTATGCTGTTGACAGACCGCACATTCTTGAACAAATTTGACTACTGCCTTCCTCATTCCTTCCCAATATAATTCTGCAGCTAGTCTTTGATAAGTCTTTACTTCACCAGAATGTCCTCCTACAAAAGAGGTATGAAACTCATGTAAAATTGTGCTGTAGGAATTTGGATTGTTTTGGAATCACCAATCGGCCTTTGTACCATAAATTTCCTGCCTGAATTGTGTGTCCTGGTTGTTTCAGATTTCCTTCTTCGACTTCTTTCCGTATGGTTTGGATGAATGGATCCTTTGTAATTTCTTCCTGTAGTAGGGTCCAGTATTTCCATGGAGGTATGGCCGTTGTTGCACACTCAATTTCAGAACCGTGCACCCTTGATAAGGCATCTGCGACCTTATTACTAGCCCCTGGTCTGTAATGAATGTCAAAGCTGTAGCCCATCAATTTTGTGACCCATTTCTGGTATTCTCCTCCCACAATTCGCTGTTCAAATAGAAATTTCAAACTCTGCTGGTCTGTCCTGACAATAAAGTGGTTGCCCAATAGATAAGGTTGCCATTTGAGCACTGCCGACACGATTGCCATTAGCTCCTTTTCATAAATTGATTTCGTCCTGGCCCTGGGTCCTAAGGTATGGCTAAAAAAGGCTATTGGTCTTTGTTCTTGTGATAGTACCGCCCCTAATCCATAACCAGAAGCATCTGTTTCAACATAGAAAGTTTTAGAGAAATTTGACATAGCTAAAACAGGTACCTGAGTCATCGTTTGCTTCAACAAGTCAAAAGCAGCAGTAGCTTGTTCTCCCCATTTGAAATTGTCTTTCCTCAATTGCTCAGTCAATGGTTGGGCGATTTGGGCATATTTAGCCACAAATTTTCTGTAATACCCTGTTAATCCTAAGAATCCTCTCAATTCTCTGAGGTTTTTAGGTTTTGGCCATGACAACATAGCTTGTATCTTCTGAGGATCAGCAGCTACACCCTGTTCTGAAATGATATGCCCCAAATATGCTATCTCAGTCTTACCAAATTCACATTTCTTGTGGTTAGCAAACAACTGATGCCTTTGTAGCTCCATCAGTACCTTCCGTAAATGTTCTTGATGTGTTTCTTCATCCTTGCTATACACTAAAATATCATCAAAAAACACTAACACAAATTTCCTCAAGTAAGGACGGAAAATTTCATTCATTACCGACTGGAATGTTGCTGGGGCGTTGGTGAGTCCAAAAGGCATCACTAAAAATTCATAATGGCCTTCATGAGTTCTGAATGCTGTTTTAGGAATATCGTCAGCTCTGACTCTGATTTGATGATACTCAGATTTGAGATCCAGCTTTGAGAAAATCTTAGCATTGTGGAGCTCATCCAACAATTCGTCGATGACAGGTATAGGATATCTGTCTAACACCGTAGCTTTGTTGAGAGCTCTATAATCCACACAAAATCTCTAGGATCCATCTTTTTTCTTTACTAAAATTACTGGGCTAGAAAAAGGGCTAACACTGGCTCTGATAATTCCTGCTTTAAGCATCTCTCTGATGAATTTCTCAATTTCATCTTTTTGAATGTAAGGATATCGATAAGGCCTTACATTAATGGGTTCAGTTCCTTCCTTCAGTACTATAGCATGTTCCTTACCCCTTGAAGGTGGTAACCCTACAGGTGATTCAAAAACTCCTTTGAATTGTTGAAGAATCGAACTTACAAACGAGGGATTTGCTAAGGCCCCTTTGTCTTGCTCCTCTGGATTGATAATCATTTGGTTTATCTCAATTAGTATTCCAGTTCCTTCTTGGTGGAGAGTTTTGACCATTGACTTCAGTGACACTTTGGTTCTGCTTAAAGAAGGATCGCCTCTTAGTGTGACGGTTTGGCCCCCCAAAGTAAATTTCATAGTCTGTAGTTTCCAGTTGGTGTGTGTCATACCCAATGTTTCTAACCACTGAATTCCCAGTATAACATCAGAACTGCCTAATTGGAGAGGCAAGAAATCTTCTGTTATGGCAATATCCTGTAAACTCAAAGTCACACCTCGACAAATTCCCTCTCCTTTCAGAGTTTGGCCTGATCCCAAAGTGACCCCATACTCCTTAGTTGAGCTGACTGGTAACTTTAGCTGACTTACCAAGGTGGAAGAGATGAAGTTATGGGTTGCTCCTGGGTCAATCAATGCCACCACTTCTTTTTCGCGAATTGTTCCCCTTATTTTCATCGTTTTGTGAGTTGTAAATCCCACCACCGAATTCAAAGACACTTTTACTTCAGGATCTAACTCGGTCATAATCAACCCTTTTTCTCCTTCCTCTTCCTCGAGTAGCCCATCGCCTTCCTCTTCATGGTCGTGTAACAACAAAACACTTAATTCTTTCTTGCGACACTGGTGTCCCGGAACCCATTTGTCATCGCAACGAAAACATAGTCCCTTCTCTTTCTTCTTTTGTAATTTAGTCTCAGTTAGCCGTCGCACTTCACCGGTGAACCTTCCTTGCTCCGATTGACTTCGCTGGTTGTGGAAGGTAGCAGAATTGTTTGAGGTAATTGAATTGGGTCGGCCGTTGTTAAATCCCGTTTTGTTATAGAAGTTTCGACCCTGGGCCTTTTGGGCTACAATGTTTTTTTCTTCAATGAGCTGGGCCAAATCCATTGCCCGGCCCTAAGTGGTTGGACCCAATATCTGGAGTTCTACCTTGATGTCGGGTCGGAGCCCATTAATAAAGCTCCCTAACGCCATGTCCTCCGATATGTTCTCCAACGGAGCTGAAAGCTCAATAAAACGCCGCTGATACTCCTTCACACTTCTTCCTTGTTCAAGAGCCATCCATTGTTCATAGAGTGAACCATTTTGCATGGAACGAAACTGACGAAGAATCATCATTTTCATTTCATTCCATGAACGGAACGCATGCTTCTTGTGCTCCTACTGGTACCAAAGAAGAACATCCCCTTCAAAACTGATCACCGCCGCCTCTAACTTATCTTCATCATTCATTCTGTGGAAACCGAAATACCTCTCGGCTCGTAATATCCATCCATCTGGATTTGTTCCGTCAAAAATTGGCATATCCAATTTGCGAAATCTGGAGTCTGGTCTAGGGTTCGATGACCCACTGTTCTCCCCGTTGTTCGCTGAACTTCCAGAGTATCTTCCAGCTTGCGGACTTGCAATGATGGCTTCCTTAGCCTTTCCAGTGGCTGAGGATATTTGCCTTTGGGTTTCCTCCTGAATTTTGATCAGTTGTTCAAATCGCTCATTCAACTGATGCGCCAAGGTACCAATCTCCTCCTTCAGTTCCCCAACCTCCTCTCCAATTTTCAATTGATCATTCTGTAAATTATCCAACATTTCCTCCATAGCTTCTACTTTCTGATTTACATTTTTCGCCATAGTTTCTTCCCTGGATAACTGCTCTGATACCAATTTGATATGGACTGATATTTTATCTTGTGTTTTCTTCCTGAGAGTCTTAGAAAGTAAATGAAATGGAACCAAAAGAAATTGATTCAATTCAAAATAAGTTCTGGAATGGAAAAGAGAAATACTGTAGAACACTAGCCAAGCTTTCGAGAGGCTGGTTCTCTCCTCAGAGCGCAAGCTCAATACAAATAATTCCTTCCCCTCTCTTAGTGTTTCACTCCCTATATATAATAAGTTCTAGTTTTGTAACAACTAGTGGTCCCCCCTGATATTCGTAACCAAAAAGCTGCAAATAACAAACTAATTCTTCCAATTCCCTCCATAACAAAACAGAATAACCAAAACAGAAACAACAAAACAAAATAATAAACTACTCCTGCGTGAAGCTCTTCTCACTGGCTTCTTCCTTGCCTGCGTGCATAGGTGAACCGTATGGGAGGTCTATCACATGACTTGCAAGCTTCTTTACTAATTGACATGCTATTTTCGTGCCAAAGTACAAAATAAAGTGAGCATAACTTAGTATTTATTACAAATATACTCCATGATATAGAGTATATACAAATGGATCGCATATTAATTAAAGTTTTTTAGATTGGCACTTGTAATGGAATTGATGGACTGAAAAATGAACATCTGAGTTTGCTTTGGCAGGATGTCCCTTTGTTATATGTGCCCCTTGAGGTTGTCATGTCAAAGTATTATGGTGAGAGCGAAGGCTTGCTAGCAAAGATTTTCTCACTTGCCAATGAGCTCCCAGATGGTGCTATCATTTTCTTAGATGAGGTAGCTGAAACAGAGAGAGCTTTTTTTGGCTTTTGATTATTTTGTAGATCTACTATCTGATCATTATAATCATTAGGATCTGTTTACTACCCAAACTTTCAATTTTGATTCAATTTACTACTTTTAACTTTCTTTCTTTTTAATTCAATTTGATACTCAAAACTTTATGATTTAAGTCAACTTGCTGCTTTAATTTTTTTTTTAATTAAATTTGCTACCGAGTTTACACATTTTTATGAGGCAAGTTGTGTTACTTTTTAACTCATGTTTGCAATTAAGTATCAAATTGAATCAGAAAACAGAGAGTAGTAAATTGAATATAAAAAAAAAAAAAGTTCGAGTAGTAAGTGGAATGTTTACCCTAATCATTATCATTGTTCCATCTTCTCATTATTTTTCTGATCAACATCTTCTGTTATTATCTTTCATGCCCTTTTTTACATTCTGTTGTTTGTAGAGCATATGAGATGCTTGAGAACATAGTTTTCTTTCTTGTGTATTCATCTTTATAATTGTTGTTTCTTGTGTATTCATCTTTATAATTGTTGCAGGTAGATTCTTTTGCTGTTGCCCGTGATAGTGAAATGCATGAAGCTACACGAAGAATTCTATCAGTGCTATTGCGACAGGTAATGTAGTTTCCTCTACTGCCTTGTGCCCTGTATAATAGCATGAATCCTTTAAGCATGCATGCTAGATGAGTATTAACATTCCTAAGAACCGGGCATTCATTTTGTTATATTCACTTAAAACCATGTCGTCTAGTTGGTCTCAAGTTTATCCTTTTCTCTATGCTATTAACACATTGTCATCGTAAGCTATTAGGCTATTCAGAAGATTATTATTTTAAGTTTAAAGTATGGATCTATGGAAGTGGCAAAAGTTTTGTCCTTTGTGCTGCACAAGCATTGTAGTTTGTTGGATCACTTCCTGGACTGTAAATTGCTTAAAATGTTTTCATTATGAATTCTGGAATAGTGCTCGATTGTACACGCCATGCAAGGTGTTGATATGCACATACATTTAAAACAGGTCAATGAAATTGAAGATTTTGAGGATTTAGAAAAATTATTAGGCACAGGAAAACACATAAGAATTGATGCCTTTCGAAATGCAATGATGAACGCACCAGAAAAGAGTTTGCAAGATCTATATAACGATGTAGGTGTTGGAATTCCTTTAGTAAATATAACGCAAAATTTTTTTTCTTTCAGATCGATGGTTTCGAACAGGATAAGAGAGTGGTTGTAATTGCTGCAACAAACAGAAAGCAAGATCTTGATCCTGCCCTAATTAGGTAAATAAGTAAACATTTTATTTCTCGAGTATGAAATTATCTGAATTTAAGTTGATGAGTCTTTCCTCACTACTTTGGTAATGTTCATTCAGTCGGTTCGACTCGATGATAATTTTTGGTTTACCGGATCAGCAAAACCGTCAGGAAATTGCAGCTCAGTATGCAAAGCACCTGACAAAGTCTGAACTAGAAGAACTCGCTGCAGTTACAGAAGAGTAAGTTTGACATAGACTTAGTAGAATTTGAAGTACCGACTAGGGAAAATTCAAAGGTTCATTGTCAAAGACTCAAAATGACATATATCTTCACACGTTTGTAGCAAATATACACTCATACACATACATATATTTCTTCACCCATGCTAATAAATCATGAACTGCCCTTTACTTTCCGAGTTTAGTCTAGACACTAGCATACTCCATTTGGTCACCCTACTAATGTTTTGATATTTGCTCCTTTGCATCATTTGCGGCTTTATAATTTTTACATAACGATGATATAGCTTTATTTCTGATTACACCTTTCTGCATTCAGAATGTCAGGAAGGGATATAAGAGATGTGTGTCAACAGGCTGAGCGTTCGTGGGCATCAAAGGTAAAGAATCTTGAGGTGTATTGGTTTCCCATGTTAATCCTGGACTAACATTTGTTTGTGGCTTTGATAGATAATTCGAGGACAAGCATCCAAGGATGTTGAAGGCTTACTTCCACCTCTAAATGAATACTTAGAGAGTGCGTTTAAGCGGCAGAAGAGTTTATCTAGTATAACAGGCCAAAAAATCCAGAACTCCATCTCTGGCACGAAGAAACATCAACTTGTTTAGCAGACACTAATAAAGTTTTGCATACTTGTTTTTCTTTAGCATCAAATTCTTAGCAAACTTGTTGCTGTTCAAAAATGACCTAAAAAGGAAATATATATACAAAAAAAGAAAAGTGTCCTTGTTGATGGTGACAGTTCTTATGCATTACCAAACAACTTATGATATCATACGATCGTAGTGGCGTTTGGTTCGCTGAATGTAATCGTAATCGTAATGGAATGGAATGTAAAGGAATCAGTATTACGATTACAGTGTCTGGTTTAGTCACTGTAATCAAAAAAGGAATCAGTATTACAGTGTTTGGTTTGACAACTGTAATGTAATGGAATAGAAAAAAAATTATATAATTATTTTAAAAATACAATTTCAGAAAATAAAATTTCAGAAATAATACAATTTCATAACAACAATTAATAAAAAAAATACAATTTTAGGAAAAAAAATACAATTTCATAATATGAGCAAACATAAATATCCTTTCACTCTAATTCATACATGTTACACTGAATAATATGTAAAACCTGAAATACTGAAGGATGATAATCGTATATTGGACATGTTGACGATGTAGATAAGACAATGGAGGAAATCAATGAGCAAACAGAAAACATGAAATAGATACAAGAGGCATTGTCAGCTCCAGTATGTAAACTGTGTTTACATACTATGTAACACAGTTTACATACTATGTAAAATGTGTTAAACTCTTTGAATTTTTAGAAGTTTTTCTGATCTAAATGGGAATTAGTTCGGAATGAAGATATTTGAGTCATCTAGCAATGCCTAACACAATTTTCTTTCTGCGTGTTCAAGATAATTGGCATCATTCTCCATCTTGGAAGCAAATGCACAGTATGTAAAACAGAGTATACAAACTCAAGTAAGTAAAACATTCCTACTTAGCCAACAATATTAATTCTGTGAAATTAAATTCAAGATATTTGCAACAAAATTAATTCTGATGATAGAAGGTAACCTAGTATAACATGTCTGCTCATAAACTACTGCATCTGCATCCACTTTTTGCTGCAATGTTTGTCTTGGACACGAGTGTCTTCTGTATATCATGGAAAAGAAAAACAAAGAGAAGAGGTAGTATGTAAACTGATTTACATAGTATGTAAATATAGATTTACATAGTATGTAAATATAGATTTACATAGTATGTAAATAGATTTACATATTATGTAAACAAGTTACATACTAAGAAATTTCACGATACTATGTAAACTGATTTACATACTATGTAAACTGATTTACATAGTATGTAAATCATTTTACATACTATGTAAACCTATGTATATATATATTCACACATCTTGTGAATATATAATTTTTTGTATTGTTACGGACCACACATTTTGTGAATATATAATCTGCAACCACATTGATCCTTAGCCAAAATCACGATATTTTCAAGTGGATGATCTAGAGACAAGTTCGATCGACAAGAATAATAAAAAATTCATGACAAACCACTGTTTTCATTCATATTCTTGGAGGAATGCCTTGTTGCATGATTCTCAATTTGGATTTTGCAGAATGACAAGTTCGACAGCAAGAAATTTCTTAGTATGTAAACAAGTTTACATAGTATGTAAACTGATTTACATACTATGTAAATCAGTTTACATACTACCTCTTCTCTTCGTTTTTCTTTTCCATGATATGCAGAAGACACTCGTGCCCAAGACAAACATTGCAGCAAAAAGTGGATGCAGATGTAGTAGTTTATGAGCAGACATGTTATACTAGGTTACCTTCTATCATCAGAATTAATATTGTTGCAAATATCTTGAATTTAATTTCACAGAATTAATATTGTTGGCTAAGTAGGAATGTTTTACTTACTTGAGTTTGTATACTCTGTTTTTGCTATGCAAAAACAGAGTATCTCAGTTTATCACTCAACAAAGAATTGGTTCAACAATGAAAAATAGTTGATTAATTAATCAATGAAATGGATAAATTTTTTTTGCTTTCAATAGAAAAAATAATAGTGAAACCAATGGCTGGCTGGACGCGAGCTGGCTGGGACGACGACTGGACCTGGCTGGGACGACGACGCGAGCTGGAGGCGACGCGATGGCTGGCCGGCAACGACGATGCGATGGCGGAGGACGCACGCGGAGGACGGACCTGGCCGGGACGCACGCGATGGCTAGCATTACTGGTACTGTTCACACATGTAATGTAATCCCCTTTCATTGTTCCACCTCATGTAATCCTCATTCCTTCTCCTAATGTAATCAATTACATTACATTACATGTGTTTGTACCAATCAAACACTGTAATGTGCAGAATCAATTACATTATATTACATTACTGATTCTATTACAGTCTACCAAACATGACATTGGAGTAATTTTAAAGAAAAACAAAGCATCCTTATTGCTTGTTTCTACTGCAATTTTTTTTTTTTAAATTGATTAACTATATATAAATATCGACATATATAATACAATTAACAAGTCATATATGTCTTTCTTTAATTTAACAAAATTAATAATTTATAAACTAACATGTCAGTATATATCCACTTTAATATTTTTGATATTTTTAAAATTTTCATCAAAATTTTAGAAAATTAAAAAACAAATATTGAAAATAGTTTTTTTAATATATATTTTAGGAAGTTACTGGAGATTTTTTAGATTTTTGATTTTTTCATGAAAATATCAGAAAATTTTAGATTTATGATATTTTCATGAAAATATCAGAAAATTTTAGAATATTATAGAGGGTATTTTGAAAATGACATTTCTGTATTATTACCTTTAACAAAATTTTTGATGAAAATATCGGTATTTTTATTCATTAAATAAGACGCTGAATAGTGAAATTTGATGACAATTACATAAGCATAAATGTGACAATGAAAGGAAAAAGTCCATATCTAAAATTTGAAATGCATTTCAATTAATATGTTATTTTATTGACAAATACAATCAAGTTATATAAATATATTTAATAAAATATTATTATATTAATTATAATTATAATATATTTATAATTTATAATAGTGCTAAAAAATAAAAATAAAAAAAGAGTTGGACGACTTAAGATGTTGGCTTGTAGTCGGAGCAAATTGATGTTTAGGATTTTGAAAAGTTCTTATTAACTTTTTGTTCCTTATATTTAAAAAATTATTAAATATAATATATTATATAATTTTTATAAATTATAGTTGTTAATATTATTTATACATTTAATATTTTTTTTTTTTAAAAATATAAATAATTAAAATTAATTTATTTTACTACATAACTTATATAATTATTACATGAAAGAATCTCTCGTTATCTTTATGGGTTCAAAGAATTTTGGCTGATCTAAGTCATTTCTTTAAACTACTCACTACAATTTGTGTTACACGTAAATAAATTCAATTTAAAATAATGCAATTAATTTTAATATAGTATAATTATTGTAAATGACATAAAAAAGTTTCATTTAAAAATACAAAGAATTTAATGGAAAGTCATTTGATTTTTTTTTTGTCGCACATTTATAAGACTTTACTCGATTTTGTAATATTATCTGCTGAAAAGGTCAATAAAGTTAAATTATGAAGCAGAAATAATTGTATAGATATAATCAAAATAGGTAGAGAGAAGAATAAAGAAATTAAAGAGAGACATCTTATTCTCATTCATATATTATTGAAAGATTACACTGATATTTATAGTGATAATAAACTGGAATCCTAATCCTAATATAACTCTAAATAAGACTCCTAAACTAATAGAAAAACATTATAATAATTATCCACATCCAACTACATAATACTAAACTATTTCAACACTCCCCCTCAAGCTAAACATAATTTATGTTCAGATTGGACAATATAAATAAAAATAAGCAAAACGTTGGCCGGTTGACCTTTCTAGAAAACGACGACAAGTCGATTGATCTTTCTAGAAAACACGACTACGATGATGACACACGATGGTAGTCCAGTTGACCATTCTAGAAAACGACGATAGGTCGATTGATCATTCTAAAAAACGCGGCTACGAAGTCGAGAGCTTGACAGGAAGACACCAATCTAGAATTGGTGATGACGACACACGACGGTAGACCGGTTGACCATTCTAGAAAACAACGGTGGGTCGGTTGATCATTCTAGAAATCACGGCTACGAAGTCGAGAGCTTGACAGGAAGACACCAATCTGAAATTGGTGATGACGACATACGACGGTAGACCGGTTGACCATTCTAGAAAACGACGGTGGGTCGGTTGATCATTCTAGAAAACACGGCTACGAAGACATGAGCTTGACATGAAGACACCAATCTGAAATTGGTGATGACGACATACGATAGTAGGCCGGTTGACCATTCTAGAAAACGACGGTGGGTCGTTGATCATTCTAGAAAACGCGGCTACGAAGTCGTAAGGTTGACAAGAAGACAGTCTTTAACTCTCCCCCACAAATTGGAGCATAAATATCACACATGCCCAACTTGAATAGTGAGGTTAAGATTGAGACTGATACCATCAGTCGTGAATCCTTGAAGGCGACAGTAGTGAAAACAGGTCGATACTAACAGTCGTGAAATTGACAAACGACATTGTGACAGAGAACGGCGTTGATGGGCAGTGGTTTGAGAACGGCTCTGATGGCCGTGGTTTGAGAACGGCGCTGGTGGGCCGTGGTTGAAGGCGATTGCTGCTAAGCTGAGATGGCAGACAATAATGATGGAGATGACAGTGGGGTATATGTATGACAAATGATGCTAGTGATAACCTCCCTGATGATAACATTGACGATAAAGCCCCTGATGATAACACTGATGATGAAGCCCTTGATGATAACACTGATGATGAAGCCCCTGATGATAAAGCCCTTGATGATAACACTGATGATGAACCTCCTGATGATAACAATGATGATGAAGCCCTTGATGATAACACTGATGATGAACCTCCTGATGATAACAATGATGATGAAGCCCTTGATGATAACACTGATGATGAAGCCCCTAATGATAACACTGAGGATGAAGCCACTGATGATAACACTGAGGATGAAGCCACAGACAAAAACTACACCATGATGAAGCCAATGTGCATAGAAGAAGTCAACGTGCTCAATTGTAAATGACTATAATGCTTAATTGTAGATGACTATAACAAAACTCTCCCTGTCGTCTACAATTGGTGTCAACTAGAAAGTATAACCACCACATATTCATAGAAAAATAAATCCATGAATTTTTTTTTTGACTGGACCGTTGACTTGACTATTGACTGTTGACTGATCTGCTGACTGGACTGTTGATTGGGCAAGTGAGTTTGGGCTGGATAGTGGGATAATTGGGCCTTTGGCTTCAATCAGTGAACTTAAGTGTGGGTTGATGGGTTTGGATGGGTGCAAATGGGCTAGGGTTTCATATGTGTATATGGGCTAATGTAAAATTGGGCTCAATTGTGTGGGCTAGGGTTTCATGTGTGCATATGGGGATATGAGGTTTGTAAGAGATGAGGATAGGAGCGGTGGCAGATTTGGAAAGTGGGAGCTCAGGCGGCGGCAGGCGGAGGGACAGAGAGTGGAAGACGCTGGGCTGGGTGTTGACTGGTCGGCGGACGGCGCTGCTGAGGCTGGTGACTGGTCTGCCGACGCTGGGCCGACTGGTGACTGGTTTGAGGATCTGGTTGGTGGGAGACGGCAAATGGGACGCCCGGCGGCGCTGAGGTGACTTGAAACGGCAGCGGACGGAGAGAGAGCGCGCGGGGCGGAGCAGAGGCGCTGGTGAGGCTGGTCTGCGGACGGGGAGAGACCGCATTGGTGACTGATGGAAGCGAAGACGTTGTGACTCTGGGCCACGTAGGGCAGAGGCGCAGATTTGTTCTAAGGCTGCGTGCGATAGGCACGAGACGGCGCGAGGTAGAGAGGCTGCGCGAGACGGTTGAGAGACGGCGCAGATATGGAGTTGGACGGAGCAGAGGCACGCGGAGTTGGATGCTGGGCTGAAGACGCTGGGCGCGCAGGGCAGAGGCGCGGAGCAGAGGCAAGCGGACGGACGGAGGGACAGAGTGCGAGGCGCGGCAGAGACAAGAGCTCGAAACTAGGCTGCGGATCTGATCTGAGGCTGCGTGGTGATGCTGGTGACTGGCACTGGTGGCGCTGACGGGGCAGCACTGACAGGCGACGGCGCGAGACGTGCGGCCTTAGACAGGCGGCGGCGCTGACAGGGACTTGTAATTTTTTTTATTTTTTTTTGAAAAAGTGTATATTAATGTTCATGAATCGAACACTGCTCTGATACCAAGTTAAATTATGAAGCAGAAATAATTGTATAGATATAATCAAAATAGGTAGAGAGAAGAATAAGGAAATTAAAGAGAGACATCTTATTCTCATTCATATATTATTGAAAGATTACACTGATATTTATAGTGATAATAAACTAGAATCTTAATCCTAATATAACTCTAAATAAGACTCCTAAATTAATAGAAAAATATTATAATAATTATCCACATCTAACTAGTTAATACTAAACTATTTCAACAAATAATGCATAAAACAAAAAAACTAATATCAAAATCAAAGTAGTGAGTTAAAAATAAAATAATACAAAAATATGTACAATAATTAATCTCATATGAAGACATATTAAACTACAAACAATAAAAAAGACATTAAAATTTTTTTATAACTTTAAAATTTATTAATTAAATGAAATTTTATTTATCGTTCAAAATATTTAAACTTCAATTTATCAAAATAACTATATATTTGCTTGTCTGCAAAATATGAATTAATATTTCAATACATTAAACATAAATAACATTCAAAATTAATAAAAAAAAAAGTGTAAAAAATATTAAAAATTTCAAAATATTAAAAGCATTATAAATTATAGAAGGAATTAAAAAAGAGTATATCATTTTAGAACTTTTTTAATCATATTTTGTGGATTGTAAACTTTTAAGTATATATATTTAAAAGACTTATTTTTTTTTTCTTTAGTTTTGTAATAATAATAGACATAAGTCATTTGATTTTCCTTATAATAATTAGTTTTAATTACTCTTTTGCGTAAATTTAAACGTTCCAAAAAAAAAAAAAAAATTTTTAGGAGCCTTTTAGCTTCGTTTTATTTTTTTTAATTATTACATATAATTGACTAATTTTCTTCCAGTTAGGATTATAAATATGTAAGTTAATGTAGTATTTGTTTTTCAATTATAAAAATCTAAGTTTTGTTTTGGCAAAATGGTGTTAGTTAATCAATGCTCGTTTGATTGATTAATTTCATATTGATTACTTGATCACCAATTGATAGGATAATAAAATTAAGATTAATGTTGGAAAAATTAGTTGATGTTAGATGAAATTTAAATAATGTGGGTTTAATTTATATTTAAGGACATAAATTAAAGTTGTAACTAATATAAGAATATATAGTTGTCTCACATAACTCAAAAGAATTGATGCATAAAATATTGTTCTTAGACTCAGTTGTACATAAGAATGTATTTCATTAAGCCTTAAGAAAATAAATATTGCAAATTCGGAAAAATCTATTGTAATTTTTGAATTCTAGTTACTGGTGTATTTTGCCATAGCATTGCTGCAACATTCGTGCTTTGACTGCAATATTTGTTACATTTACAATTCTAACTGATTTTTTCACTTAAAATTTTTGCTATCTTTCTTCTTTAGCTTTATTTTAGTATTCTTATTTTTGTCATCTCGTGCTTATTAATTTTTTATTTATTTTATTACACAAAATATTCAATATAGATTCTACTAGTTAATTTTTACAATACTTTCTAACATTTCAATTTTTTTGAGAATGATCTTTCATATTATTATATTACTTATTTGTGACACTTGCATTTGCTTAATATCTTATACACTTTTTAAGTAACAATGAGTCTTTTAATTTTATGTTTTTAAATTTTTACTAAAAGAGAATTTATAAAGGGTGGTGATATTGCTACAACTCAAATTGTTATTATCATAACAATAATTCAATAATGCAATTTTTTTTCAATAATAATGTCACTAAGGTGTAATTCATAATAAAAATAAAATGAATTTTTCATACTTTTATTGTGACAATAGCAAAAGTAATTGTGTCAATATAATTAATATTTCTAAAATTCAAGAGTAATTGTATTTTATTATTGTAAAACTAAATTCTTAACAAAATTAATAATAAATAATGCCTTATATAGTAGATGTAACACACTCTATATACCACACTACACTAAAATACACATTATTATTATATAGTCTAATAGTTCTCCTTCAAATTAATGAAATTGATTATTAGTTTGAAAAACATATGAAAAAATTGAAGAACATCATAATAGTGATCCAAACTTGAAAATGTGTGTAACATTCAAACCCTATGTAACACCATAACCAATCCATATTATTGAGCACAAGGGACGAAAAACAAGCTGCATTAGTAAAGATATATCATTGATTGAATTCTTCGAAAACCAAAAATAACAATAGAGCTCACAAGTGGAGCCTATCATTGAAAATGACAATAAAACACTCACAGAAACACAATCAACATTCTGAAAAATCAATTCCAGCAGTCTGAAGGATTGAAAGAGATATTGAAATACCAACTATCAACTCATTGAAAGATTTTTGAATATAACATGGCTCAGACACTAGTGATGGTAGCGGTAATATATCCACAAAAGTTAGAAATTGTAATTTGTGTCATAGCTCGATTGACCAAATCGTAGAACACAAATAAAATACAATTCAAATTAAATTGAGTTAATTTCAAGCCAGCTCAAATAACTTGAAAAAAATTGGGCTAAGATAAGGCCAACCCATTAGCCCAAAATGAATTACAATTAAAATAATTTTTTATCTTTTTCAGTATTTTTTTTTATGATATATTAGTTATTTTTCTTCGAAAAATAAACTGATAATGAATAAATAGTTATAATATATTCATTGTGTCACATTATTATGTTACATTCTTTGATGTTAATGCTTTTAACATTTAAATCTACTAAACTCTTTAAACAAAAAAAATATACTCATCTTTAATTCTAATTAGTATTATGAAATTTATATTTATATTATATAATAGTCAAAGTTCTATTCTCGTATGATATTTTAAGTTACTTGAATTCTTCATTTTTTGGTAAGTAATTTTGTTTAACCTTAATTATCTCTATTTTTTTTTTTGTTTAATGGCTAGAGAAAATTATATTGAAACTTGTGAGCTCTTTATTCTAATTGTGAGTTATCATGAAGACACGACGGCCTCGACTTTTGCATCAATGAGTTGATGGCATTTACTTTTTGCCTAATTGATTTAAAATTGATTTATTGCTTTAAGAATTATTTTTCTCTTATGTTTGTCGTTTACTTTTTGTTGTTTCATGCAACGCTGCATGAGATTTAATTATTAAACATATTTTTTAATTAAAAAAAGTCCTATTAACTAAAAAAATATGCAATAAACAATTTAGGCTAATTTAGGTCAGTTCATTTGTGTTTTGATTAGATTTAAACTCACCTTTACTGACTCAAATAAAATTTGAATTGAACTAGAATTAGACCAATTTAAATTTGTTAGTTTTAGGTAAGCTCAAAGTGACTTAACCTGCGTGAATTGACACTCATAATAAAAGTGTATAACAATGCTCAATGGGAACTGGACAAGCACCACATAAACTTGATAAAAACACAAAACATTAACATTCGATTCATCGAAAGAGTTCAGAACTTACATTGTTCAGACAACTGATAACAAAAACGTCCGTAGAAGACGATATGTCAGTTAATTTTATTGACAAATAAATACTTGCAAGAAAAGTAATATTATGGAAAATAACCCAGTAGTCTAAAAAAAATTGAAATAACAACACCTAACTCACCAAGGTCTGAATACAATATTTTTCGAACACTAGTAGTAATGATGATAATATATTCATAGACGTGTACAACAACACTGGATAAAGAACGAAAGATGGCACAACATCCTTACACACAACAATACCAAGATTCTTGACCATCATTATCAAAGAATCAAAACAAACACAGAACTTATCACTATACCCAATGATTACTATGATAGTGTTATTGGTGTGTTCAACTCGGAGTCGGTTCAACAACCAGCAAAAGGGAAAAAGCTAGGGTTTAAAGCAATATCTATTTTCTCTAAAAATAAACATCCAACAAGAATCAGCAGAAAAGTTTGAGATAGTGTTGAAAATGGAAGGAGGTTACAAGGAAGAATTTGAGATAGTATTGAAAAATGGGTTGATAGAGTTGTGGACTCCAAGAATATGTAGCAACCAGGGGCGGAGGTAGGATTTATTTTTAGGGGGGGCTGACTTTTTTATAGCATATTAATATGAACAAAAAATAAATAAAATGCCTTAATAAAAAAATAAAAATATTATATTAATTAATAGTAAAAATAACATTAGCATAAAAAGTATATATATTACCTGAAAATGATGTCACATTGTTAAGTAGAAAGAAAAACTATCGAAGTGGAGCTCTGCGATGCTTCAAAGCATAAAATTCATCTATAACCCAATCTGAATCAATAGTTTCAGCAAACTCCCTCTCAATATAAAGAACCATACAATCAGTTAAAAATTCTTCCTCCATTTTGTTTCGAAGAGACGTTTTAATAAGCTTCATTGCTGAAAATGCACGTTCTGTAGTTGCAATAGATACCGGAAGAGTTAATACTAAACGTATTAATCTATCAATTAAGAAATATATATCTGACCTTCCATCTTTAACTAATTCTTGTAACAAGATTGGAAAAGATGTAATTTCTTGAAACTTAGAATCTCTGACGACATCAATCTCGTAATGCATTAGTTATCTTCTCAAGTCTTCAAGTTCTTTCTTAGTGAAGTCTTCAGAATAAAACTTATCAACAAGATGGCATATATGATCAATGTTGAATGACTTGAAACGATGAATAGGATCTTAAGCAGAGCTAAGATTGAAAAGCTCGATTGCATTATTTGAAAATCTCTCACTTATCTCTTGTAATTAAAAATCAATTACAGCATTAAATATGTCAAACTAATAATGATGATTCACTGTGAGATGATTTTTTTCAAGGCATGCCCGACGTGTGCCATCCAAATAAATATCACTCATAACAGGTGTATTAATTTCATGTTTTTCACAAAATGATAACACGAGTTGTAAAAAGTCATCCCAACCACATGATCTTAATTTCTCCAAAAGTTCTTTTGTAGATTTGACTAATCTTGTTGTATTCAAAATATCTTGAGATTCAGATTGCAATGCTTGACATAAAAAGTCAGTAATTCCCATAACTTTGTTCATTAAAAGCATATTGAAAACAAAATTAAAACATCTAATTGCTTTGAATGCCCCTTTAGCTTCTCCTCTTATATTATAATTATGTCCATCTTTAGCAATGCTTTCAAGAACAATACTTGTTGCACCAAACATTTCAATTAACCTATTGACAGAAACAAAATGAGAACTCCACCTTGTAACTCCAGGTCGTTGTAAAGTACGAATTTGATTAACTCCACTTCCAGTCTCAAGTTCTCCACATTCTAACAACTCTGCTAATTCAAGTTCTCTTGCACATTTAAGTTTTGAGCAACGTTTGGCTGAAGCTCCAACAAGATTTACAACCATGCTTAACTTTGAAAAAAATTTCCACACATTATGAACATTTTTAGATGCTGCAACCAATGCTAATTGGAGACAATGTGCAAAACAATGAACATAGTGCGCACATAGAGAATCTTGCATAAATAATGCTTGCAATCCATTCCATGCACCATGCATATTACTAGCACCATCATATCCTTGACCCCGAATATCTTCAATTTGAAGATTATATTTAGAAAGAGCCAAACAAATTTTCTCCTTCAAATTCAAAGCTGTAGTTTCTTGAACATGTATGATATCAAAAAATCGTTCTCGAATGAAACCATCAGAATCAACAAATCTTAAGATAATCGCCATCTGCTATTTAGTAGACTCGTCAACAGCTTCATCAACAAGAATGGAAAATTTTGCATTATCAATTTCTTGGCGTATTTTCTTCCGAACATTGTTTGCAATAATATTTAATACCTCATTTTGAATTGTTGGAGAAGTATATTTTGCATTCGATGGAGTACAATCTAAGGTAACATTAGCAATATCTTCATCAATTACTCCAAACAATTTCACCATTTCAATAAAGTTACCACGGTTAAATGATGTGCTAGATTCATCATGACCTCTAAAAGCACATGCTTGCTTTGTAAGCCACTTAACCGTTTCTATTGAAGCCTTGAGTCGCAGACGATTTTGCATTACTTGTTCTGAAGATTTTCTATTGATCATTTTATCAACGTGTGTTGCAGGATTTTTCAAAGCATGTCATTGTTGCATAGCATTATGTGATGAATTCGGCTCCCTTTCATGAGTAAAAAGACCACATCTATTTTTATCATTAACTCTCTTCCAATCTCTGTATCCTTTAGTAGTAAATGTTGGATACTTTGGAGGATTACTCTAAAAAAGAAAGCATGGAAAGCAAAACACTTTATCATTTCCTGGAGAGTACTCAAGCCAAGAAAATTTTATGAACCATGAATATTGAAATCGACGTTGTTGCTTTCCATAAGAAGTTGACGGATACAAATCCAATTTGGGTTGATATGGTCCCATGTTAATATATTGCTTTCGAATATCATCTTGTTCATTAACATGATATGACCAAATTAGACAACGTAAACTTGGATCTCGTTGAAGAGAAGTGGTATCATTTCTTCCAAGTTCACTTCTTTGAGATTTAGAACAATGAGATTCACCAACACTTGGAGAATCAATAGACACACTTGATTTTGTTGAATTCGTTTCCATTTTCTTGAAAAACGAATGAAGAGTTTTGTTTGACTTTGAGCTTTCATGTTCCATTATAACTTATCACCTAATAAAAATTTACAAATAAAATTTCTATTATTGTATTAATTATAGTTATACTTACACTTATTTTTTATTTTATTAACCTAATTAATTGATTATTACCACAATATAATAAACAAAATTTAAAATTTAAAATTTTATAAATCACAATTATATTAACAGTTCAACATATTATAATGGAACACCGAACAGATAACATAAGAACAATTATATTAATAGTTCAACATGTTATAAATTACAATAGATTAACACTTTAACAGTTATTATTATTATTATTATTTATTAACATGTATTTATGTAAATATATTAACAAAAATAGTTCAACAGTACAGTTCGTCAGTCTCAGCTCCTCCTTCTCGTGTCTTCATAATTCTTCCATTTTTTCTCATTATAAAATTTAATAACAGATCCAAAAACTACTTAGATAAAGAAATCAAATAAAGTCCCAAAATTGAAAACAAAAAATATCAACTAACACTAACAAATAACAATCTCAGTTCTCAGATCAGAGCTTCAGCACAAAATTAATCTAAATCGAAAATTTTAATTTGGGATGAAATCCAACAGAAAATACCTACCATTGCAGAATTCACAGTGGAATATGTGGCAAAAATTTGTGAGGAGGCATCGGATCTCACCTTGTGCTTCGAACTTGCAGAGGCAAATGGCACAATACTCAGTCGGGTAAATAATCTTTGAGAACTTCACAACTAGAAGAATTTCCCAAATCGAAAGGGCAGAGATTGCACTGAATTCGAGTAATTATATCGATTGTTTGATCCATTCATTGTTGGATTCAATGAAATCTTGAAGACCTATATAGTGAAATAATGTGGGGATGAACGTTTGTTTCACAGAATAATTCACTGTGATTGAGATTGAAAACTTTGGAGAACAAGAGGACGAGGAAGTGCTTTTTGGAATTGGAACGGTTGAGTTGGGTTTGGAAGTTAACTTCAATTGGGTTTCCATTGATGAAAAGCTCTTTAGCTGCTCAAACTCGTGTTTGACTTTAAAACCCTGTAACCTGAGATGACACAATAGGACTTTACTTTCTTAGCGTGATTTCTCTTTCAATCAATGCCAGTGTGTTTTACTATTTGTATTCGGTGTGGAAAACAGAGAGGGAAAAGAGATAGAACATAGTTGAGAAACTGGTGACTTGGGAAACCATACGCATAGGTCTTGAGGATCTTTAAGGCTCCAATATTATTCTAAAATTCAAGAATTATATTTTATTACTGTAACACTGAATTTTTAATAAAATTAATATAAAATAATGCCGTAGTAGAAATAGTACATTCTATATACAATACTATACTAAAATATACATTATTATCACATAATCTTAACAAATATTTCACCTATTCTTTTAGCTAAAATATTAATGAAACATGTGTGTTACACAATCTTTATACTTACTTTTCTCAAACTAAAAATTCCCGAAAATAGTTTGGTTGATCTAATTATAAAACATATGCAATGGATTTTACACAGTTGACGATATTACTTTATTTCTATATAAACTGTTTACAATTTTTAATTATAAAAATGCATTGTCTCAAGTACTAACGTTAAATTGGAATACGAAAAATGCTATCTATTTCATGTTTGAAATGAATCACAAATGATATGACATATTATTATTAGTAAGTACAGTTGAATCTACAAAATTATATCCAATAAAAAACAGTTATATCAGTTGAAATTGTGATAAATTTATAATTTGAATCACTATTAGGATACACAACTTCTAGTACAAATTTTTGATTTTCTGTAATGTTCTAACTCCACAATTGTCAATGGAGCAATGTTTGCAATTAGTTGACCGAAAATCCTTCCTTGTAAAAGCGAGTTCTCCCAAGAGCTCTCGTCCCTTTGGGCCTCCCATTTTCCAACCTCTAAATTTGGATTTTCTCTCTAGTTTTGTATTGTTTCCTCTTTAAAATTGTCTCTAACTTTACCTAATTAACCTCCGTTGGTTTCGTTTCGCAAAATTTAGACCTAGATTTTGTGAGTTTCTTTGTGATTTCCTAGATCATAGCTATGGATGGGCTTATAGGTTTGTTGATCTTGATGCTACAATTTCTATAGATGTCTTGCTTAAGCAAGTTCAGATTTCCTTAGATTTAATGCTTGTTGTTAAGTTTGTTTCTTGAAAGATGGTGATGTTGGAGTCTTTTTCGCGTGAATAGGGTTTTTGATCAATCATTGTTAATGATCTATGTTGAGGAGCTAGAGGATTTGAAATTTGCTTTGAAGAAGGTGCTGTGGATTTCTAAAGACAACATACTGGTCATGGCAAACCCTGGCGAGGCCATGGCAACTGTTGTCATTTTGAAGCAGGGAGATGGCAGCACTGGTCTATCTTCATTAAGAGCTATCACTCCTGTTGTTGCCCTCATGGTGGATGTTGATCTTGATCACATTCATAATTGTAAAGATAGTGAGTCTTTGCTAGTGGAAGATGATATGGCATCTCAATCTTTTGTTGCAAGGGTAGTGGAAATATCTGCATAACTGGTGATATTGCTGTGAACTTTGTGCAATGCTGTTTTGTAGTTTGTTTCTAGACAGGGTTTAGGTTTTGTTGGTAGTAGTGTTGTATTTCTATTGTTGTTTTTGTGTTGCTGGTTTTGTGACTGTTTGTCTCAATCTCCTGTTGACATTGTTTCTATTTCAGTCTAGTGTCCTAAGTTGTGTGTTAGTTTGGGCACCTATGTTGCCTTTGTTCTTACTTTGCTTGTATTTGGTATTGTTATTGGTCTTCTTTGTTTTTTTGTTTGATTATGTATGTGGTGTTGTGTTCTTGAGGAGATTGGTTTTTTTTTTTTTTTTCTCTTACTATTGATGGAGGATTGTGTTGGTGAGGGTTGAAACTTTCATCTTGAATTCAGTTTACTAGCTATAATGCTGGATATGGTTCCGTTTTGGTTCCTAAGGCTTCCATTATTGGTTGTTGTGTTGGGACCATAGGGTGCGTTTTGTGTGGCTTTTAGTGCTTTTGTTCTTGTCTTCTTTTGTAGTAATAGTTGGCTTTTGCCTTCTTTTAACAGGGGCAATAAGGACTTTTTACCTTAAGAAAAATAAATAAATAAATAAAGACACTAGCAGGACTCGGTAATTTAATTAACCAAAAGATTTGGATTTGTAGAATGTTGTTAGGTTCTCTCTGTTAAGCTGATGGAAATTTGGTTAAATTAGTAATGTGGACGTTAACAGATTGTAGCTTCTTTGTCTTCTAAATATTCCTTTCTGATTAATGTTTTCTTTGCAAATTTTATCGTGAGAAAGCAATCATAGTATGCAACAATGGTTGATAACTAGAATTGTTATGACTTGTTGTGTGATTGCAAATTATACAAGATGTTTTTTTATTTTTATTTTTGGTTAAAATAAAATGTCCTTAATGTCGTCGTTAAAAAAACATATTTTAGCTAGTGTGTACAAAATTTGAAAATTTTTAAAATTTTAAACTTTCAATAAACTTGTTGATAGTAAATAAACTTGTAATATTCTACCCAAAAATTAATAAAATTAAATTTTTATATACTTTTTATAATAATTAGTATACTTCTGCTCACCCTTTATGCTGATAATTATGTCTTTGATAGTTGGTTGCACATGAAACAAAAGGAACTACAGGCCTTTGGGATATATGAATCAAAACTATTATTTGCCCCAGCATGCCCTCTTCAATCAATCCCAAAACGCATCAAGGATACAAAAGAAAGGCAAAGACAAACATATTAAATTAAAAATAAATAAAAAGACGAGACTGGCAAGAATGGTTGATTTTTGAAAAATATATTAATAACAGTAAATAAATTTTTTTATCACCAAATTTCAACCATTAGTACCATCGTGTTAAATTTATGAAAAAACTAATGATTTTTAGTTTTTTTTTTTTTTTTGTCCGACAATTTTTTTTAGTTGTTGATAAAATTAAGACAATTTAATAAAATTAAAAAATTTAGTGGTAGTTTTTAATAACTATATACTATAATTCAATAGTAAGAAAAATTCATTTACTAAAAATTGAATCACTACACCTTTTTTTTATGGCATGTTACAACATAATTTAATTAATACAGATGGAAATATATGTAGTTAATATTTCACCTATACAAAAGAGCAAAGAGTTGAAAAACATATTAGAGCAAATTGACTTGAACAAGGCAGACAGTTACTTATGGTAAATTTACAAGTAGATAAAACTTTCATATTATATAATAAGATGAATTACTTGTACTCCTGATAATTATCAAGTAAACATAACAATTTAAACTTACTAAATCAAAATTCAAAGGGGTTAAATACTAATTAGTACACCTTTTTAGTAAAAAGGCTGCGAATATTAAAGATATTACCGACATTTCCACCATCACCACCGCCATTAATGCTGCTACTACTTTGTTTAAGTCCATGCTTACCATTAGAAGCAACACCTAGAGCACTATTCTCATCACTTCCACAACTCAAATGGCCTCTGTACCCAATCCACATCGGAACATTCAAGTTCAATACTCTAGCTTTCGACCCACCGCTGGTAACTTTGCTCCGGCGAGATTCAGACACATCTTTTCTCGAACCCTTCTCATTATTTCGGAAATGGGTCTCGGCGTTCTTTAAACCAGAACCACCTCCACGCCGAACTTTCCATACCGGACTGCTCTTACTTAAATGAACTCCGACTCTACCCGGACTATTCGGCCATTTTCTACACATGGACTCTCCGGCTGAGTTACTCCTCGAACAAGGCGCGCTATTCACTTTCCGGGTATTCGCAGCTCCGAATATAGTTTTGGGTCGGGAACAAGCATTTCCGGCGGATCTACTCCGAGAAAAGGGCCAAATATTGATATTCAACTCGGCTGAAGAAGAAGTCGTTGAAGTTCCACTATTTCTTTCTTTCTTCTTCTCCTTTTCCTTCTCTTTATCTTCTTGGCCAGTTTTGTTGTTCTTATTCTTATCAACTTTTTTGAACATGTCTTTCCAACGCTTTGAGCCTGAAAGAGGAGCGGTTGATTCAAAATTCGCTGCTGATATTTCGGGTCCTGGAACTAGTTCAGGTTCCGGGCGAGATGGTTCCGAGTTTGGCGGTTCTGGAGGGTCGGAGTTGTTCCGGAAAGAGAGCCGATGAAGAGGAAGAAGAACGCCGTCGACAAATAGTTCGTCGGCGGAGAGGAGATTGGGTTGTGGAAAAGATGGGTTTCGGACCATCCAGAACTCAAACTCGGGCGACTTAGGATCGCGGTTTCTTCTTCTTCTTCCACCGCTGCTCGGTGATAGTGTTTGATGGTTTTCTGGATTACCTGAACGCCTTTCCATTGAAAAAATAGTAGGGAGAGGTTTGTGAGGAGTTTCTCTGTTTACTAAGACATTTGCTTAGAGTTCATACAACTAATAAATAAATAGAAGGAATTTTGTCTAAAATGGGCAAATCTCATAGCTTAGTTTAGAAATGGGCAGATTTGTGTTAAACTTTACAAATAGGCAAATTAAAATTGGTTCTTCCAGTTGCCGGTTCCCACCTCTTATTTCCCACCAAAGTTTATTTCTCTCTCCTTCTTTACGCACTCTTCATTTTTTCCTCTTTCTTCATCTTCATCTTCTTCCTCTTCCTGTTCCTCTTCCTTCATCTTCTTCTTCCCCTTCATCTTCTTCTTCTTCCTCTTCTTCAGAGAACACGTGGGTAATTTAACAGAAACAACGCCTCACATTTCTTGCACAAGTTGATGATAATCAAATTGCACTGTTCATCATCTTCTTCAAGTTATCTGGCATACCAGAGATATAGACTATTGAATTAACAACATGCAAAAAATATTTGATTGGTTTAAATTCAACGAATGAGAGATCTTCATATAGACTATTGAATTTTAAATGAGCCAAATTTACGCAGCTCATACAAATATAATAGTGCTTACAATTTGCGTCACTATCTAACATTGAAAATCAGCTGCAAGAGGAAGAATAAGACTATATAAAAGAACTATCAATTGCAAAATATTCTCCAACTAATTTACCATTTAATTGGAATTTATATTATTCAGATTATACGTGCTAATCAAATTTAACCAGCATTGCACTATTCATCATCTTCTTCAAGTTGCATTGCATTGCATTGTGGTATATCTGTGGTATATCTCGATATACCTTGGTATACCAAGGTATATCTCTGGTATATCTCGATATACCTTGGTATACCAAGGTATATCTCTGGTATATCTATGGTATATCTGTGGTATATCTCTGGTATATCTCGATATACCTTGGTAAACCAAGGTATATCTCTGGTATATCTGTGGTATATCTCGATATACCTTGGTATACCAAGGTATATCTCTGGTATATCTCGATATACCTTGGTATACCAAGGTATATCTGTGGTATATCTCGATATACCTTGGTATACCAAGGTATATCTGTGGTATATCTCGATATACCTTGGTATACCAAGGTATATCTCTGGTATATCTGTGGTATATCTCGATATACCTTGGTATACCAAGGTATATCTCTGGTATATCTCGATATACCTTGGTATACCAAGGTATATCTCTGGTATATCTATGGTATATCTGTGGTATATCTCGATATACCTTGGTATACCAAGGTATATCTGTGGTATATCTCGATATACCTTGGTATACCAAGGTATATCTCTGGTATATCTATGGTATATCTCGATATACCTTGGTAAACCAAGGTATATCTCTGGTATATCTGTGGTATATCTCGATATACCTTGGTATACCAAGGTATATCTCTGGTATATCTCGATATACCTTGGTATACCAAGGTATATCTCTGGTATATCTGTGGTATATCTCGATATACCTTGGTATACCAAGGTATATCTCTGGTATATCTCGATATACCTTGGTATACCAAGGTATATCTCTGGTATATCTATGGTATATCTGTGGTATATCTCGATATACCTTGGTATACCAAGGTATATCTGTGGTATATCTCGATATACCTTGGTATACCAAGGTATATCTCTGGTATATCTATGGTATATCTCGATATACCTTGGTAAACCAAGGTATATCTCTGGTATATCTGTGGTATATCTCGATATACCTTGGTATACCAAGGTATATCTCTGGTATATCTCGATATACCTTGGTATACCAAGGTATATCTGTGGTATATCTCGATATACCATGGTATACCAAGGTATATCTGTGGTATATCTCGATATACCATGGTATACCAAGGTATATCTGTGGTATATCTCTGGTATATCTTGAAGAAGATGATGAACAGTGCAATGTTGTTAATTCAAAGTTCAAACCTTTATTAAATTACAAAATATATTTGTTGTTTTGAACCTAACAATTGAGGATTTTATATTTGAAAACGTTTGTTGGTTTTACTTTGAACATATGTAACTCTCTTGAACAAAATGTCAAATACAAAGTCTACTGACATTTTACTTCAGACCTTGATTTTATCAAATTCTGTTCAATGTCGAGGACGAGAAAGAGAAAGACGAAGAGATAATTGAGGAAGAGAAAGAGGAAAACAAAGAGAGAATTGAGGAAGAGAAAGACGAAGACGAAGACGAAGAGGAAAGAGGAAGACCTGTTAACTTAAAAGTTTCAGGTTCTAAGTCAAAAGTTGCCCATTTCTAAACTAAAACTTAAATGAGCCTTTTTTTAAACTATTCTATACGATTTGCCTATTTTAGACAAAAACCCTAAATAGAAGAGAGATGGTGGGGTCCATTATATGCAAGGATGAAGGAGATGAGGTAAAAAAAAGGTTAAATGTTGTAGGTTTAGAAAAATTATCTATTATTTTTAAAATAAATAATAATATAATATTTAAATTTAATAAAATATAAAATTTGTGTAATTATTTTAAAAAATATATAATTATTTAATATTTAATAAAAAAATAATAAATAAAATTATTATAAAATATATTTTAAAAATAATAAATAATATCTCTCGTAATTTTAAGACAAAGTTAGTAGCCTAGTCCCAAATAGGTTGTAGTAGGGTAGTAGGATATTCCCTTTTCGGGACATAAAATTTTTGGGATATTTTCTTGTATTTTTGTTAAAAAAATCTCTAATTCAAATTTTATTTTCTTACGACTAGTTTTAGGACACTTAAAAGACACGTACTCTTTTATATTTTTTTTATATAATTTATATTTACGTAATTATTATTAAAATTTAAATCATAATTTTTTTTTATTATTTTTAAATAAAATTTATATTATATATATATATTTTTTAAATGTAAGAAATTATACATAATAAATTAAAAATATTAAAAGATATATTCTATTTAAATTGTTTAAATTTTAATGTCAAATAAATTTTACTATTCAACAAACTATTTTTAAAATAGATAATATTAACATAAAAATAACTAATTAAACTGTTCTATATCATTTCAAATTGAACAATAAAAAAATATTTAACTAATGTTCTTATATTTCGTTGTAAAGAGTATTTTTCTTAAAGATAAAATAGTATTTAATTTTTTTCTTCTATAAATTAGATATTATAATCATTTTTTAAATTAGTATAATTTAGTTACCTTTTTATTATATGTTACTTAATATATACAACAACTTAATATATATAACATTATTAAAAAAAAAATACATATCTATCAATATAGTGTCAGATTATATAGGTTACAAACTACTTTTTATTTCAAACAAAAATAAAAAAAAAATTAAATATCAAATACAAATAAATAAAAAATAAAATAAAAAAATAGAAATACTAAACACAAATAAATAGAATAAATAAATTAATAGATAAAAAAATAACATTTTTTAAGAATATTTAAAATAAAAATAAAACTAAAAGTAGGAGAGATATAAATATGATTAATTATGGACCACTCAATATTTTTTTATGTTAAAAAATAAACAAAATAGCTATTTATATAAGAGAATAAACTCTCTCTTTAATATATTTATTATTTATATCTAAAAACAAAAAAAATACCAAAAAAGCTATGACAAAAAAAAAAAAAAAGAGAGAGAAAGTCATTAAGAATAAAACAAGAACAAAAAAAAATATCAAACAAAATCTTTTTAAATAAATAAAGGAAGAACAACTCTTTTATTTATATATATATATATATATATATATATATATATAAAAGATTGATGCAAAAAAAATTTGGACATAAAAAAAACACTCTTTGAAAAAAAAGATGGGATAATGTTTATTTTTTTTTCTATATATTTAAATCACTATCTAAATAAAAATATCTACATTGAATTAATATTTGAAGTTGTCGTTAATTTTTTTTAATAATTATTAAATATTTTTTTATTGTCTTAAATTTATAATTTTACTCGTATAATCTAATAATATTATCTATTGAAGTAACTTGATAGATTTATGCAAAATTTGTACCCTTTACTTTACGTTACATTCTTGAGTAATAGTTATTATGGATTTAATTGATTTCCTCTATATGCTATTTTCTCATTTTGTTCCTATATAACATTTTCATGTTCCTTTATTTTAAATCTGATCAGTTATAAATAATTCAAATTTTAAATTGCACTCTTGAATAATTTTATATGTATTAATTAATTTAAAAAAAATAATAAAAATAATAACATTTAAAATTTATAATGATAAAAATAATATTTTTTATATTTAACTTATATATTTTTATAATTAAAAAATAATTATTATTTCATCTTTTTAACAATATCTTTTAAATTAAACTGTGATAATTGAGACATATTTAATATTAAATATCATTTAATATTATTTTCAGTTATTTTTGTTATTATAATTTTAAAATTATTTTTTTTTATTTTCCATTAATTTTATTGCCCGAGAAACTAATAACATGTGATGTTGTAATTATTGTTAGAATACTTGTATTATTAAGATTTTAACATGTGAATTTATTAAGCAAAATTATAAATTAATATCCTAAAATTTGTAATAATGAAATAAAACTTTTAATATTTATTCATATTTTTTTTATAATATATTATTTTTATTGTTATAATTTTATAAATATTATTTTAAATAATTTTTAATTTTAATTTTATTTATTTGTTTTATCCATTTGATTCAACAATCATTTCTTTATTTTTTTTTACTTTAATTTAACCTTCTTTTTTTTATTTTTTATTTTTATTTTAGCTTTTTTTTTTTTTCTTTAAAAAGGGAGATATTTTAGCTTTCTTAAGCACTTTGTTGCTAGAGCAAAAAAAAAAGAATATGTTCTGTATACAAGTACGACCTTATAAATGCCAATGACTTTATAACTTACTGACATATAATATTTTAAAACAAAATATAGGTCTTAAATTCATGACTTAAAAATATAGATATTAAAATTATTAAAAAAAATACGATGTTATAAATATAAATCTTGTGGACGATATTTACATCCAAGCTTACACAATCTTCTTATTAATTTTGCATGACATAGTTTAAAATATACACAAATTTAACGCATTTCTTTCTCTCTCTTTCTCTTGCTTCTCTCTAGTTTCTGAGTTTTTTTTTTTTTTGACAATTTTTGACCGACGACGGACTGGTTGCCATCCCTTTGTTTTGTTTGTATAGTTTTTACTTCTCTTTTAGTGTTTTCTCTATTTGTTTATGTTTTCTCCAATGGATTTTCTCACACCAATATCACTGGGTTGCTGGCGTTTCGATGTTCGATAGTGTTATGCCACTATCAGGAGATTTGCCTTTTCTTTTGCAATGTCTAAATGTTCTATCTTTCTCTGGTTCAATTTGGCAACTTTGGTGTATTTTCAGTGCAACTACTGGTGGTCTGGTGATGATGGCTGGCTTTATCTATCAACTGCAAACTCCTTCCGGCTGGGAGGGGTGTTTCTTAAAGTATATTACTTTTTTTTAGTATTCTACTTTTTATTTCAAATAAAATAAAAAAATTTAAATATCAAATATAAATAAATAGAAATACCAAACACTTTTTTTTTATTTATGAATATTTAAAATAAAAATAAAAAATTAAAAGTAAGAGAGATATAAATATGATTAATTATGGACCACTCAATTTTTTTTATGTTAAAAAATAAACAAAATAACTATTTATATGAATGAACAAACTCCTTTTTTTATATATTTATTATTTATATCAAAAAACAAAAAATACCAAAAAAGTTATGACAAAAAAAAAAAGGAAAAAAAAAGAAAAAAAGTCATAAAGAATAAACTAAGAATAAAAAAAAATATCAAATAAAATCTTCTCAAATAAATAAAGGAGTAGCAACTCTTTTTTTTTTTTATATATAGTATATAGATAAGATTGAAGCAAAAAAAAAAAAAAAAATGGTCATAAAAAACACTCTTTAAAAAAAAAGACCGGATAATGTTTATTTTTTTTCTATTTATATAATCTAATAACATTATCTACTAAAATATCTTGATAGATTGATGCAAAATTTTTACCCTTTATTTTATGTTACATTCTTGAGTAATAGTTATTATGGATTTAATTGATTTCCTACTATATGCTATTTTCTTTTTTTGTTCCTATGTAACATTTTCACGTTCTTTTATTTTAAATTTGATTAGTTATAAATAATTCAAATTTTAAATTGAATAATTTTATATGTATTAATTAATTTTAAAATAAATAATAAAAATATTATTATTCAAAATTTATAATAATAAAAATAATATCTCTTGTATTTAACTTATATATTTTTATAATTAAAAAATAATTATTACATCATTTTTTTAACGTTAGTTTAATTGGATGTTTTTTAAATTAAACTGTGATAATTGAGACATATTCAATATTAAATATCGTCTAATTAAACATCATTTAATATTATTCTTAGCTATTTTTATTATTTTAATTTTAAAATTATTTTTTTTATTTTCCATTAATTTTTTACCATATTAATTTTATTGCCCGAGAAACTAATAACATGTGATGTTGTAATTATTGTAAAAATACTTATATTATTAAGATTTAACCATGTGAATTTATTAAGCAAAATTATAAATTAATATCCTAAATTCGTAATAATAAAATAAAACTCTTAATGTTTATTCATTTTTTTTATAATGTATTTTTTTATTATTATAATTTTTATAAATATTATTTCAAATAATTTTTAATTTTAATTTTATTTATTTGTTTTATCCATTTGATTCAACAATCATTTTTTTTTCCCTTTAATTTAACCTCTCTTGCTCTTTTTTTTTTTTTTCCTTTAAAAATGGAGATATTTTAGCTTTCTTAAGCACTTTGTTGCTACAGAAAAAAAAAAAAAAAAAAAAAACCTACAAGTACGACCTTATAAACGCCAATGGCCTTATAACTTATTGACATATAATATTTTAATACAAAATATAAGTTTTAAATTCATGACTTAAAAATATAAATATTAAAATCACTAAAAAAAAAAAAAGTACAACATTATAAATATAAATCTTGCGGATGATATTTACATCCAAGCTTACGCAATCTTCTTATTAATTTTGCATGGCATAGACACAAATTTAACGCATTTTTCTCTCTCTTTTTCTCTTGCTTCTCTATAATTTTTTGGTTTTTCTTTGACAAATTTTGACCAACGACGGCCTGGCTGGCCATTTGGCTGTCCATCCCTTTGTTTTGTTTGTATAATTTTTCCTTTTCTTTTAGTGTTTTTTCCTATTTGTTTATGTTTTCTTCGATGGGTTTTCTCACACTAGTATCACTGGGTTGCTGGGGTTTCGATGTTCGATAGTGTTATGCCACTATCAAGAGATCTGCCTTTTTTTTTTTGCAATGCCTAAATGTTCTATCTTTCTCTGGCTCAATTTGGCAACTTTGGTGTATTTTCAGTGCAACTACTGGTGGTCTGGTGATGATGCCTGGCTTTACTTATCGATTACAAACTCCTTCCGACAAGAAGGGGTGTTTCTTAAGGTATATTAATTTTGTGTATTTGGTTGTTTATTTGTGTTTCATGCTATTTTTGTTATATTTTAAAATTTACAAGTGATATATTTTATACTTTTGTTATTATGGTGAACTATTCATTCTTTTAAGTCATCAAGTTAAATATTAATATAAATTATAATATCGAATTATTATATAGAGTTCATTTTATTTGTTCATAAATTTTAAGTAATTATAATAATTTTGTGAGTCTTTATTTAAAAATATGATGTATTCTCTCGTGCCTCTTTACAATAGATTGTAATCTGTATATGTAATTAATGGAAGTTTTTCGGCGTGTGTTTATTAAAAATAAAAATACACAAATAATGATGAAAATCCAATATGGTTGATTTTTAGTCCGTTGTCAAATAACCAAGCCATCTTGACATGACCTATTAACGACTCAGCCTTTTGGCCTATTAGGATGATTTAGCATAACTTGCTAAAATTTTAATATAACACGGCACGACAAGATTTACTTAAGTTTTAATATAATACAATA
Organism: Elaeagnus macrophylla; assembly: GCA_029378325.1. Lineage (NCBI taxonomy): Eukaryota > Viridiplantae > Streptophyta > Magnoliopsida > Rosales > Elaeagnaceae > Elaeagnus > Elaeagnus macrophylla. Next base: position 28,699,292 of record CM055640.1, on the reverse strand, counting down.
TGTGGCTCATAATAAAAAAAAAAAAAAAAATTATACGAGTTAAGTGTATAGATATGTGATACAATTTGTTAATTAAGAAGATATAATTAATATTTATATTAAAATAAATTATTTATATTGAAATAAATATATTCATGTAAAATAATGAATAAAAATGTTCTCTATCTCATTCATGAACTTAACTCATGTAATTTTTTTTTTTTTTATAAAAATCTAGGTTAGCACGTAATATAATTCTCTTAAAATTGAATTATGTCAAAATTGATGCTAAATATGTATAATATTTTTATAAGTAATATAATATGTATTAAATTGTAGTATGTATTAAATAAAATATCAATTATTGATTAAATATGTAATATGAGAGATATAAAATAAATAAATGATTGTAAAATTTTTTTACTAATATATAATTAATTAAATTATATCATATAAATTATTATATATATTAATTTATAATAAAAATTATTTTAGTAAGTTTATATATAATTAAATCTAGTGAAAATTAATTATGGGTGACAATAGGAAGTTTGACTCACATGTAAGAAAAATATATATATTAAATAATATATATGTATATAAATATATAAAAATGAGTTAAACGAGGTATTATGTTAAAATTTATGTACTAAAAATAAAAAAATATTATTTATTATTTTTGAAGCATATTTAATATTAATTATATATATTTTTTTATAATTTTTTAAATATTATTATTTTTTAAAAAAATATTTATATTAATTTTAAATTTTATTAATTACGTTATCACACTTAATTGGAAAAAGAATAATTTCTACTAAAAATAAAGGCACGATACAAGTACGGCTCATAGGCTAGCAGGGTACGACAATTAACAAGCTATGGGCCTACCTGGACGACTCTTACACCCCTAGTTTCAAGTCAAAATAATGATAATAATAAACAACAAATTAAAAGCTTTTTGAAAGATATAAATAATGGTCAATTCAAATTATTCAATGTACATAAAAACACCGCAATCACAAAACTTTTTTTTTTCCTTCCTTCGTTAACTTACGAAAAGTCGGAATCCCACCTAAAAACATTATAGGAACGGCTTAAAGATATTTGTAATTTAAAATATATTTGTAATCTAAAATAAAATATAAAAATGAAGTATTAATTATTTTTATAAATTGATAATAATTGATTAATAATATTAAAATATTTATTGTGTTAAATATAAATAATAAATGATAAAATTAAATTAATAAATATATATATAAAAATTAATTTTTTGTGCTTCCATTTGACAAGAGATTAAGTTTATTTTGATATTGAAAGAATAAAATTGAGAGTTTTGAAACTTTCAAATAGAATAAAAAATTTAAAATTATCTATAAAATTGACCATTTATGTTTGAAATATGAATAAAACAAATATATAAATAATATAAGTTTTAAAGTTTAAGAATAAGAAGAGAAACGTAAGAAAGAGAAGAAGACATATATATAAAAAACTTAAAAAGAAAAGAAAAGAAAAGACAATGATATTTTTAAAATACTTATTTATTATTATTTTACATAATCTCAATTAACTAAAAAAAAATATATATATATATTATTAAGAAACTTGAATACATATAGTGATATATGAAATGTAAGATTTTTCGTTCTTTATATAATAAAATTAAGAGTGAACAATTATTCATCTTAATTATTATTAGTTAATAACATATATATTATTCATTAATGATAAATTTATCTAATAATAATATTATTAACGAGTAATTATTTATAAGTACAAAATAAATAGCTTTATGTGTTATTTTGTAAAAAGTTTTGTGTCAGTATATGCATTTTAATAATTTTGAATTAAATATAATATATTTTTAAAAAATAATATATTCTTAAATTTATTTTAATAATTTATTTTAGAGTTTGTGGAGATAATTCAATATAAAATTATTTATTTTTTAAAATATAATAACCGTTATAAAAAATTAGAGCTTTTATCTTATCATGGTTTTAAGACGGTCGCCTCATTCATCTAAAAATGAGTCACTTCTGCTGAAACAAGCTGACGATCATATAACATAAACATGCAAGAAATATAATTAACAATTTAAAAGAAAGCCAAAAAAAAAAAAATTTAACAATAAAAATATACGTTAAAGACTTAAAGTACTGTGTCAATTGGGCTTAGAATATGAACACAAAAATGAAAAAAAATAAAATCCTTAAAATCAACTATTAATTTATTTATGCTTGTATATATATTAATTTTTTTGTTATTATAAATAAATAATTTGTTTGAAAAATATTTTAATTTTTATAATATATAAAATTATGTTAATTTATACGGGAAAACAACACGATTGAGACCTAACATTCGGGATGAGAATGGTGCAATGTGGAGATAGCATGTGGTTTGTCGTATGACACTCACATTATCATTAGAAAAGGTCATTCACGACTCACGAGGGTCGAGGGTTGATATCCACCACAATTATTGCATTATTAAAATTTCAAACCTCTCTATCTAAATTGAGTCTCAATCGCTTCAAATTAGACATATATCCCCAATATTATTGGATGATGCTCTCATTTTATATGTCATATAGGAGTGTAATTTGTATATATTATTTAGGAGATAGTGATATAAGGATGAATTGGTATAAAACATAAAAAAGTGTAAAAAAATTTTAAAAATACAAATGAGCAAGAGAAATTTGTATTTATCTTTATGTACCATATCAATATAATGGTAGTATTGAAAAAAAATAAAAAAATTCATCCTATATTTAGCTGCTAGCCTAGCATATTGCTTACGAACCTACTAATATACCTAGTCCCAATATACCATATTCTAATGAGACTCTTGTTTTTATTGGGTAAAGGGTGCAGAAGATCTTGTAACTTTTATTTTAAGAACATTCTAATTTTATGAATTTTAAGTGACATAATTTAGTTACATAATTTAAAAAAAAAATAATTTAATCTTAAATTTAGGAAGAAAGTGCATATTTGACGTAAAAATTAAAATTATTAATATTAAATAGTTTATTATTATATAAAGTTTAATTATAAGGGGCTTATCTTATTAGTAGTCGCTACTCGATGAAATTTTTTATTATAAAAAATATACCTATCTTAATGGGCCTCTTATAATTTGATTTTACATAACAATAAACTATCTCACATTAGTAGTTCTAGTTCATGCATTATACTCTCTCATTTTAAAAGAACTTAACTTCAACGAATTGTAACATTATAAAGCGCAAAAGAGAAGAAACTTTGTCAATCTTTTTGAAGAGTGCAATAACAACATCATATAACGAAATTTAAGATCCCAAACTTAAAACTTGTTAAAAAACAATAAAGGAAACTTTGAAAAGGTTAACATCTTCCATCCTATTTGAAATGTGTGTGCTTAATCATCATATGTATAGAACGCTTAAGTAAATATACACTAGAAGTAACAAATAGGGTGACAATAGTATCATCAAGGCAAATTTTAGGTCTTGTGGATGAAGGACAATGGTTAATAAAAACATCAATATTCGACTTAACATTCTCAATTGAAATACAAGTTGGTATTAGAGTCATGATCTAATTGGGCCATGTGGGTTTGTGTTCTTACGAGGACGTAAGACTTCTTAAGTGGAGGTGTATGATACAGTGTATCTGCACGTATCCCATATTATTTAGGAAATTAAGTAATGATAATTTATAAGGAGTGAATACTTTCTAAATAATATAACACGTTTTGAAATTACCTCAAAAGTAAAGTTGTGAAGGCCCGCTGAACTAATGAGTTATGGTCATGGACCTGCTAAACTCGCTTTTATAATTCAAAGCGGGTAATATCGTGCCACTTGAAGTAGTAGGTAATCCTCTTACATCAATCTTCTACATCAAAGGTATGATATTAAAGTGTATATTTTTTTTAGTTATGAAATTAAAATACTTAAATTAAAACTTATGAAATTAAAACACTTATTTTTTGACGATAATGTCCCTTCTTTTTACCTTTAAAAGTGTGTTGATAAATAAATTTGAGAAAGTACATTAACACTACAAATCAAATGACAAAATATACGGTAAGAGACAGTTAATTACCCATTAAATGGGTACTAGTTCGGTAATTTGTTCCCTTATTATTTTCTTAAAATCATAATCGGTTACCTTATTATTATTAACTTGAAAAATTTATGGAAAATGATCTGAATAAAAACCCACTTAACGTTCTTTTTACCCTTTCTTACCACTATAACCAAAATATTCATTCTCATTTAATGGTTGACTTTTTAAAATAGACAATAGCAATTAAATAACGATGATCCGTTTGGATTGATTCACAAGGAAAAAATATTGGGGGTAGAAAGATGACAATTGACAACTTGAGTGGAGCCCAAATCAGTAAGGAATGATGGTAAGTGGTTGTAAGCATTCCATAAAGTATATATCCTTAATATTTTGATATATATCCACCATATTTTCACGTTAGAAGGAATTAATGTAAAAAAGAAAATTCTCAATAATTTTATTAAATTTTACAAAAAAAAAAAAATTCCCACCAACATCAAATTATTTTTTAAAATTATCAATATAGCAGTAGAATTGAAGTTAGGGAAATGTGGATGAGCAAATATATTTCGATTTTCATTATTTGATTTTTAGGTTGAAAATGGTGTTTGTCTCTAACCAAAATGATGAGCCATGTGCGAGCCAAACAAACCTTGTATCATAAATGAGCGGGGTTCCAATACAAACAGACTTTTATCGATGGGCCTGTCTTTCTCTTCTATATGTGGTTTAGATTTGTAGTTGTTATCTTCCTCTACTATGCCAAACCACCATACTAGCCTGTCCTCACTCTTTTTTTTTTTTTTTTCCTTACTAGTGGTCCTCACTCCTTGAACCTTTAATAATGTGAGGTTGAATTACGTATGAAGTCGATTTGGGACCAAATTGATCCGCGAGATAAATTTAACTGAATCGTTTATATTATTTTCGGATATGGTTCAACATGGGTATATTTTGCAGGTCAATGAATCTCACAGTTGACCCGTTTTTCAACCATAATTCATTATAATAATTTAAAAAAAAGAAATGGTTAATATCCAACCTAAAATAAACTGATCTGGTATTTTAAGAAATAGCTATGAATTGATCTCGAACTATATTTCGGGTCAAATTCTCATCCTTTTAAGTTAAATGATTTCATTGCTTAGTTTTAATTTGACTCTCATTCTCAAATTATGTTAGAAGACTTTTTGTTTTGGTAAACAACTTATTTGATATTTTCCACCAAGAAAACTGTTTGGAAAATTATCTAAAATAATATTTCTTTAAAACTTTTATCTTATTTTATTTTATTGTAATGAGTTCAAAGCAGAGTTTATGACACCTTATCTATGATTAGGGAATTTAAAGATGAAGATTTTTGTCAATCACTGTTTTAGATAGTTGCTGCAATCAAAATTTCATACCTAAACATACCTTTCCTAAAATTACGGTGATTTTTAAAGTAGAATCAAATTAATAGCATCATGGGGTTAGAGTAATTTAAAATCTAAAATAGAGCACTAATGAGTTGTAATGTAATATTCTCATAATTTAATCAATCTTTAAAGATATAGATGATGCTCTAATTATTTTCCTCTCTCAAAAAAGCCCACATTAATCTGTCTATAAAAACACAAGTCAACATTTTTCGAACATTAGTACCCCAAAAAAACCAAGACTATTTGTTGATGTTATACACCAATCAAAAAAAGAGGCAATGATGGCTGAGGTGGCAAGTACAGAGGATGTATCAGAATGTCTTGTACAAAGTTTTAAAAAGATGAGTAAAGTTGTTCTTGATTTCTTGACTCAAATTTCTCTCTCTCTCTCTCTCTCGTATACTTCTTCTCTGCTTCTTGTCTAGTGTTCTCATTTTCTTTATTAAAATTGTTTGATTACATGATATCAGAGTTTCAAAATTTAGTTAACAATGAAGGTTCTACTGACCAATGATAATCAAGATTTATCTTCAGAAGGTCTGACTAATGAAATAGCTACTGTTTAAATGAAAATGAGATTTTTTTTGTTTCACAGTGTATTAGTTATGATAAAATTGAATAATCACAACTATATAACTTAGAAACACCATATATTTAAAATTTTGAGTAGTTTGGAGCTTGATGGATAGGTTCTTGAAGATTCACCAATGAAATTCTTAAGAAATGGATTTGTGAATGCTAAGTATAAGTCATGGAAGAGACAGGATGAAATGCTCGACTGTTTGCTCATGGCATGCATGTCTAATGAAATCCTGAAATAGGTTGAAAATTTTGACACTTCTTGTGTGGCTTTGGTTAATTCTTGAAAAAAAAAATTCTTCAAGATCGCGTGCAAGAATCATTCAAATTAAGGAGGAGTCATAGAACTTGAAAAAGGCAGGAAAGTCAATTTCTAGTTATGTTTTGAAGATTAAGGTGTTAATTGATGATTTGTTGGCTTTTGGTTGTCCAATTTCAAAAGAAGAGAAGCTTTTGTATGTATTGGGAGGTTTGGATGAGAGTTATGATGTGTTTTCTACGATCATAGAAAATATGTTGGCTAAAAGAGTGATTGTGGATGATGTTAAGGAATTATTACCTAGCCATAAAAGCCATATAGAAAAGAGGAAGATAGTGTAGTTATCACGTCTGCCTAGTGTCAATTTGAGTGCTAAAAGTGTTGTTGATAGTAACGCACACAAGATGTTTGATCAAAATCTTGTGTCACAAATTCATCAGATGCAATTAAGGGTAAATGGTTCAAGTGGTTCTCAAGCTTATAATCCTACAGGTACTCTATCTAATTTTTATGGTGCTAACAATAATGCTTTCAATGGACAAGGGAGTGGTAGAGGTAAAGGATGTTGGTTTAATAATCGACCTCAATGTCAATTGTGTGGAAGGTTAGTGCCTCAGAATGAACAATCATTTGCTCATGCAACTCCTCCTCTTTCTTATTAAATGAGTTAACAAGCCTCAAGTCTTAATGTTAATTGTGGTCAGATTCCACGAGGGCCTATGTTTCAAGTACCATCGACTAAAATTACACAACATGTGCTAGCTGGTCCTCAAACTTCTTTTCCTGTAATGTATCATGTCCCACAGCAATAACAGGTTGCACATACTGCTTATCTTTACCAGTTTGGTAGTTTTCCACCAAATATTCTACTTGGTTTTATTCAAGTTCATAAGTACAGTTTCCAACCTTTTTAGGTCAAATGAATGCAATTGCTAATATAGTGACAAATCCTTGGGATTTGGCTGCTTCCTCTGAATCTTTGTGTTATCCAAATTTAGGAGTGAGTCATCTTGTGACTATAGATTTGACTAATTTGGTACCTCCTTAGGCATATAATGGTCTGATAAGTTGTTGATCGATAATAGTAAGGGACTGAGTATCTCTCATATTGGTTATAATTCATTTGATTACAAATTTTCATATAAAAAGTGATTATTGTTGCATAATATTTTGCTAGTTCCTCAAATTGCAAAGAATTTATTAAGTGTATCAAAGTTTGATCAAGACAATGATGTGTTCTTTGAGTTTCATCCTTTTCTTGTTATGTTAAGGATGCAGTGTCCAAGGAGGTTCTACTTGAAGGCAAGGTTCATTATAGGTTATATGTCTTTGACTTGAAATTGGAGAGGCAAAGGTCAAGCTTTGCTAGTATGGATCCTTTCCACTCTTATAATGCTCTATCTACTATAAATAAGACACCTTGTATAAGTACTATGATTGAAATTTTTTTATGGCATTGTCATCTAGCATATGCTTCAATGTCAATTGTAAAGAAATGTTTTCACAATAATCAAATACCCTATAGTTTTTCAGCTGATAATGTGGCTTCTTTATGTGTGGCTTGTTAGTTAGGGAAAAGTCATACTTTATCTTATTCTTCTTCTACTCATCATGCTAAGGTTCCTCTATAAATAGTACGTTATGAAATTTGGGTTTGTCCTTATACAAAAATTAATGGACATAATTATTATATTCATTTTATTGATGAATAAACGAGGTATACCTAGATTTATTTTTAAAAAAATTAAATCTGCAGCGGCACAAGCTTTTATTTAGTTCAAATCTCAAGTTGAACTACAAACTAATCATAAGCTTAAAATTCTTCAATCTAATTGGGGAGGAGAATTTCAGTTTTTAATTTCTCTTTTAGCTTAGTATGGAATTCAACATCAAACTTCGTGTCCATATGCTCGCAAAATGTTATTGTCGAGCAAAGCATGGACACATTGTTAAACTAGGTATGTTCATGTTATCTCATGCTTCCATACATGTTTTTTATTGGGATGAGGCTTTATTTTCCAGTGTTTACACAATTAATAGTTTATCTACTATCTTGAATGATTTTAGTCCTCTTAAGAAATTGTTTTGTCAAAAACCAAATTACAATTTTCTTAAAGTTTTCGGATGTTGTTTTTTTCCTTGTCTAAGGCCATATATAAAATAATAAGCTTGAAGATAAATCTCTATCCCATAAATTTTTAGGGTATAGTCATCGATACAAAGGGTATAAGCATATTTTTTTCAATGGTTGTCTTTATTTAGTAGGGATGTGTTGTTTGATGAACATACTTTTCCATTTGCTATTTCTAAAGATGCTTCTATTTTTATTTAGCCTACTAAGCCTACACAAACTATTTTGCCTATTCTTGTGTCTACCAAAAAGTGGTCTAGTCCTCCACAATTGTCTACTTCTTCATACCACAATCACTCTTTACAGTTTCTCTCACCTATTTTACTTGTTAATTTAGTGTCTAGTTTTGCGCAGTCTTTTTCAAATCAATCAACATCATCTAACCTTCCTACTAATATTGCTACTTTAAATCATTTGGTCCTATGGTTACTACTTATCAGCTCGTGACTATTTATCTTTTTTCTTCTATTGTTGTTAATTTTGTTGGTCTAATGGTTCCTTCTAAAAGTCATCCAATGACCATAATCCAAAGTGGGTACTTTCAAGCCTAAAGCTTATGTTTATGTATCTATTGATTTGTCTTTAAATGAATCTGCTTCTATTAAACAAGCTTTGAGTAGTAAAGAATGGAAAGATTCACTGCAATACGAACATGATGCTTTAGTAAAGGAATAATACATGGACCTTAGTGCCCCCTCCTAAGGATAGAAGTATAGTGGATAGTCAGTGGATTTTTAAAGTGAAGAAATTGTCTTCTTCTAGTAAATTGGACAAATGGAAGTCCAGATTGGTTGCTTAAGAGCTTAGGCAAACTTCTAGTTTTGACTTTGCAGAAACTTTTAGTCTAGTAGTAAAACAAGTGACTTTGAGTTTTGGTTACTTTGGCTTTGTCTTATGAGTGAAAGTTGCATCAAATGTCTTATGAGTGGAAATTGCATCAAATAGATATGAATAATGCTTTTTTTTTTAGTAGGCATTTGCAAGAAGAAGTATTTATGCAACAATCACAAGGAATTTAGAATCCTTCCTATCCAAACCATTTATAAAACTTAACAAGGCAATTTATAACCTTAAACAAGCTCTTAGAGCTTGGTTTGATACTTTAAAATCATTTTTTCTTACTATTGGTTTTTCAAATTCAAGGGCTGATTCTTCGTTGTTCTTCAAGATTTCTTCTACTTATATTGCCTATATTTTAGTATACATAGATGACATTGTTCTCATTGGTTGTGATGACGTGGAAGTCAAGCAACTTATTTATACTCTAAATGAGTAGTTTGCATTTAAATATTTGGGGTTATTGAGCTATTTCTTGGGTATTAAGGTTAATCACCTTGCCAATGGTGATTTACTGCTCATCCAAAGTAAGTATGGAAAGAGTTGTTAGTGAAAGTTGATATGCAGGGGTGTAAGCCTATTGCCACACCAATGATGTCCAATGTTTCTCTTACGGCTACTAGTGGTGAGGTATTTGTTGATCCCATCTTGTATAGGAGTATAGTTGGACTTAGGGCTTTGTAGTATCTTACCATTATTCGGCTTGATTTATCTTTTGTTGCCAATTTATGGCCAATCCTAAGGAGTGTCATTGGCTTGCTGTGAAACGAGTGTTGTGTTACCTTAGAGGAACAATTATGCATGGTGTTGTGTTTAAGCCTTGTCGTGAGTTACTTCTTCAAAGGTTTGTTGATGTAGACTGAGGTGCAGATGTTGATGATAAACATTCTATGTGTGGTACTATTGTATTTTTGGGTGCTAATCTTGTTGCTTAGTCTTCTAGGAAGCAATCCTTAGTGTTTTGGTCTAGCACTGAGGTTGAATATCACTCTTGGAATATTTTTAAAATGAAAAGACACAGCCTCTAGTTAAAATGTTGCAATGGTTGGGCAAGTGTCTTTTGACAAAAGATACATTGAATAGTTGTATCTTTTGAAAGTGAAATACTATGTTGAAAGGTTGTGACTTAAGTAAAATAAAATGACTTTTTGATAGGTTGTAATTTTGATGAACTTACATATGTTCTAAAAGACTTGACTTTTGAAAGTCACAACTCATCAAAGAGTTGTAACCCTTCTTGAATGGGTGCATAATATTATATAAATATGTCATTCATTTAGGCCATTTAAAGGGTACAGAGACAGAATAAGAAGAAGGATAATATAGTTTTTTTAATATTTTTTACCATAATTTATGTACAAATAAAGTTAGTATTTTAAATACCATAGATCTAGAACATTAATGATCTTAAGTGCTTTTCAAAATCAAAGGTGTTATTGAGTTGTTTTTATGAATGCACACCGTAGACAACAAGAGGTTTCATTGTATCCTGAAGGTGTATTTGTTGAACCCTAATATATGATCGAATTTGTGAGGAAAAATAGTGTCTTAAGGACAGCGATTTAAAATCATACCTTAAAGCCAAGTTCAAATGTTGTATTATTTATAATTATTTTGCAATATCATAATTAAAGATTATGGAGACTTAACTTAAAAATTATGAAGATTTGATTTGAAGATCATAGAGATCAATATTCAACACCAAGTTGAAGAAAATTTTTCCAACAATCTTAAGATGCTATTTGAGCCAAGTGAATTTATTGTTGACATTACGAATGGTAACAAATTTTTAATTTTCAATATTTTAGTTATGGGGCATATTATGACCATAAAAATCTCCATGAGCATTTTTAATTCAATATCATTCTAAAAGTATGCATATCAAAATTAAGATAATGCATATATGTATAGTTATATGCACAAATAAAATTGTATGAAAATTGATTAAAATATAAAAATAAACATTATATTTTTTAAATATAACATGCATGTGTTAAATAGTCATGACTCTTAATGGTGTTGTGATTATTGGTAAAAGATCATGAACTTTGCAAAAATTCATGACTTGGTGAAATGTTGTTATTATTTGTAAGAAGTCATGATTAATGAAAATGTTGCAACCTTGGTGAGGAGTCATGATCTTTGAGAAAGGGTCATGACTTTTGGTGAAAAGTCGTGATTCTTGGTAAAAGCTCATAATTCTTAGTGAAAGGTCATGACTCTCAATGAAAGGTTGTGAATCTTGAAAAAGGTCATGACTCTTAGTGAAGGGTCATGACTTTTGAAAAAGGTTATGAGTCTTGGTAAAAGGTAGGGACTATTGGTGAATAGTCGTGACTCTTAGTAAATGGTCGTAAGTCTTGGTTAGAAGTCATCACATTTGGTGAAAGGTTGTGACCTTTGGAGAAGGGTTGTTACTATTGGTGAAAGCACACATTTAAGATTGAAAGTAAATTTTAATATCTTAGAAATAATATAAAGAAAGAATACGAATTTCCTAATTTTGATGGATTACTAAAAGAGTAATCAAGTTACTATGGTAGGTGAGTTATGTTGTGGGATTCCAAAAAAAGCAAGCTTGTATGTGCATATAGTCCACCTAGGTAATTAATATGATTATTCTAGCTTCATGTAACATAGAAGCTAAATGATTGAGAATAATGATTGTAAGTATTCTTCTATGATTTAAATTAATATATCTTGTATTGTATGTGTATACTAACAATATGAGTTCTTCTGTTTGACACATGTAACTAGATATAGTGTGAGTAATTGATACATGAACTTCAAATATAATTATGTATGATTGATACTCATGATAAGAGTATTATTTTATGAAAAGTAATTGTAGAACTTTAAAAGCCCATAATGATAAAAAGCCTTATAAGGGACATAGTTACATATTCATGAAAGCAGGATGGGATAGATGTCAACCTTAAATAAATCACCAATGATGAAAACTAAATCCAACACTTAAAACATTGAGAACTTGGGTTCAATGAGTCATAGTACATCATATGTTTATGATTGCAAGAATAACAATATATAAAGAGGTATTTCAAAGAAAGATGTGCTTGGTACACATAATGGAACGAGGAGGATAAGCTACTTAACTTTTAATAAACTTATAATAGAATTTTTTGTGAGATACTTTAGTTACATGGGTATCCTTGATAAGTTCATCTATGTGAGTGTCAGAGATGGTGTCGTCTCTATGTATCTTGACTTGCTACTGAGCACTCATAAAAAATCAGGATATAAGACACACAGACCAATCCATATGTCAAGAATAAAAGAACATTGGAGATGAAAATGGCTTATGTGTGAGATATGCTCGGTTAACCGAATAAGGTCGCTGGTTCAAAAGCTTGCCTACTATGCTACCTTGGTTAACTTTGATGTGTTTTTACTAAGTAAAGGTTCAAGTCTAAAAGATACATTTATTTATGCGTAAGTCTTTTGAGCATACTCAAGATAAAAGTTTTCAAAATTATATTTCATTTTCAAAAATGGTGGGAGATTGTGGAACATTTTTCAAAATAAAATGACATAGCCTTTGGCTAAAAGGTTGCAATGGTTTGACAAGTGCCTTTTAACAAAAAAAATATTAAATAGTTGCAACTTTTGAAAGTGAAATGCTATATTGAAAGATTGTGACTTAAATAAAAGGACATAACCTTTTGATAGGTTGTAAATGTTATGAATTTATATTAGTTCTAAAAAAACATAACTTTTAAAAAAGTCACAACTCGTCAGAGAGTTGGAATCCAACTTGAATAGGTGCGTAGCATTCTATAAATATGTCATTCATTTAGGTCATTTAAAGAATATAGAGAGAGAATAAGAAGAAGGATAATAAAGGTTTTCTAATATTTTCCACCATAATTTATGCACAAATAAAGTTAGTGTTCTAAATATTACAGATTTATAACATTAATTATTTGAGTGCTCTTCAAAGTCAAAAGTGTTTTTGGATTGTCTTTGTGAATACACACCTTAGACAACAAGAGGCTTCATTGAATCTTGGAGGCGTATTTGTTGAATCCTAATATATCACTGAATTGGTTGGGACAAGTAGTGTCTTAAAAATAGCAATTTCAAGTTATGCCTTGAAGCCAAGTTCAAATGTTGTATTAGTTATAATGATTTTGCAGTATCATAATTGAAGATTATGAACACTTGACTTGAAGATTATGAAGACTTGACTTAAAAATCGTAAAGTTCAACATTCAATAATAAGTTTAAGAAAATTTCCCCATAGCTCTTTGGCCAATACTGTCTTTGAAGTGTCATGGATTAAGTCTTTTTTGTGTGAGCTGCATTTGCATGTGCCTACTCTTTAGATACTTTGGTATCATAACCAATGGTCAGTTAGTCTTGCAGCTAATCTTGTTTTGCATTCTAAAATCAAGCATGTTGAGCTTGATGTTCATTTTGTTATAAAGAGAGTTTTGTCTAGGCAGTTGCAAGTATGCTATATTCCTAGTAAGATGTAGACATGTTAACAAGGCCCTGTCTGCTCCTCAATTTACCTTCATGTTAGTGTCATGCTTATGCCACTAAGTTTGAGGGGGATGTTGGTGTTATAGACCAATCAAAAATAGAAGCAGGTGGCAAGTCCATAAGTGATTGCACAAGATAAAGGCTAAAGCTAGTATAGAGGATGGAGCTACTAAAAGTGTTTGGTTTAGTCATTGTAATAAAAAAAAGAATTAGTATTACAGTGTTTGGTTTGACAACTGTAATGGAATGGAATGGAAAAAAAATTATATAATTATTTTAAATTCAACAATTCAGCAAAAAAAAATAATTATAACAAAAAAAATTAGCATATATAATTTAAGCAATTTATAACAACAATTAATAAACTTTAATTATTCACATAAATTTAATTACAATAATTTTAGCAAAAAAATCACAATTTTAGCCAATTCATAACAACATTTTTAATAAAAAAATACAATTTCAGCAAAAAAAAAAAATCGTTGGGAGCGCAGAGGGGATGCGAGCTGGAGGCAACGTGATGGCTGGACTGCGACGCGAGCTGGAGGCGACGCGATTGCAGGGACGACGCAATGGCAGGGACGACGACGCGATGTTGGCCGGCGACGACGACGTAATGCGGAGGACGTGAAGGCAGAGGATGCTCATTGTTTTGGTCTGGTACTGTTCACACATATAATGTAATCCCCTTTCTTTGTTCCAGCCCATGTAATCCTTTTTCTTTCTCTACATGTAATCAATTACATTATATGTGTTTGTACCAACTAAATACTGTAATGTGCAGAATCAATTATATTATTGATTTTATTATAGTCTACCAAACAAGACCTAAAGTTATTGTTGGTTATCAACTTCAGATATAAATACTCATATACGGATGTATCAGAATGTATGGTTCAGGGTTTTAAAAAGATGAATAATGTTGTTCTTGATTTCTTGATTCAATTTTCTCTCTCTCAAATACTTCTTCTCTACTGTTCTTGTTTGCTTTGTTAAAGTTGATTGTTCACACTATCAATAGAGATAAAAAAAATTTAGAATGGAATTAGAAGTGGACTTGTAATTGACGGCAAGGAAAAAAAATTGCTTAGATAAGAACTATTAGATGAGGGTTGGGTGTTGAATCCTTAGTTTCCCTCCTTCATATCATCAGATTTACAATAAACATATATATATATATATATATATATATATATTAATTTTTTTTTAAACATTTTAGAACTCGCTGGGACCCAACAAGAAAGCTTGTGTTATTAGCGTAATATTATTAATTAAATGCTAGATATTTATGCTAACATATTGTCAAAACTTAATTAATACTATCAAAATTATTCATTAATAATAACTTATATAACTATTAGAGTTAATTATACGAATAAAAGAATCAATTTATATAAATAAAGTAATTAATTCATATATTTTTGTTACAATAAAACAAAATTAATTATGAAAATATCTCAAATAATATTTATCTTAATAAAATAACTTAAACTTGACAATTGTGTTTTGGTAGTGGGAAAAGTCTTTTTTATCTCAAATTAAAATAAGTTATTAACTTATATGACAAAATATAATAGGACAAATAAAATAAATTTGCTTTTATCATTCAATTGACTTATATCACATAAATTGATAACCTAACTAGACTTAAATTAAATTAAGATCTCTAAGATAGTGTCACATAATAATCGGTTAGTTGGATATTATAATGTCTTTAATAACAATTTTAATTTCTGATTTTAAAATTTTTTATGTGATTTTTAATCAGATATATTTGGTAGTAATTTCTTATTTTAATTTTTTACATTTTTAAGGAATTACCACCAAAACAATAGAGTGATTCATAAATATTTCAAAAAAATATTTTTGATTATGATTTCTAATTTCTAATTTTTTCATTTTGATGAAATATTTTTTCTTGAAAGTAAATAAAATCTTATAACTTTTGTATTAGATAAGTATAGGAGGAAAATGATTAAAAAATTAAAATTTGTAAAAAATAACTAAAATTTTTCTTTATTTTTAATTTTTTTTAAAAATAAAAAATAAAAAGTATTACTAAACAACTTAGACGTGATTTTGACTTTTTTTTTTCCTTAAAAATCACTAAGTTGAAATTATTATCAAATATATTGATGATTATTTTTATAAAAAAATAAAAAATTATAAAATTAATTATTTAATCATAAATTATAAATAAAAAATTAAAATCGTTTTGAAACATTGCATAAGCCGACTGAGATTGCACCTTTCTCCTCGTAGTTGTCCATGACCCGTGGTCATTTAGAGGGGATCCAACTTTTTTTTTTTTTTTAAAGAACACAATTTTTAAACGGTATAAAGTATAATTAATTTTTTTAGATGAAAATATAATTTTTTTTGAAAATTTATACTTTTACATATTTAACATAATTACTACATTGAAATTAAAGTATTGTTAGCTTTAGCATATATCTTTACAATACGAAATTTAATTACATTTGATAATAAAAGAGAAGTTAAAATACAAGTACCTATTGAAATAAAATAATAAGATAACATCTTCAATATTTTTAAAAAATAATAATAAATGAGATGCAGGTATAAATCTAATATAACAACAACTATTTAATCTTCGATTTGTTATAGCATTGATATCATGTTAATAATACACTTATATATCATGATATAATCTTTAACATCTTCTTAAATTAATTGAAGAGATAATATAAGTCTAGGAGAGAAATGCTGATCTCTATAAGCTCCATTAATTGAAATATGTACAACTATTGTCACCATTATTAATGGCAATAAACGTAGATTGCCAATGTTGGCAAATAAAATTGTAACTTGAATAAAGAATGGTAGAATACTTTTCAAGATTAAAAAAGAAAAGTTGTTAGAGAAAAATTAAATTCATTAATACTAAAAAAGTGAGAGTGTCTTCGAAGAAGAAAATAATTGTCATCTATGATTTAAGGACATTTGTGATTAAAAATAAATTTAAATTGTATTAGTGAATTTTTTTCGACCGCTTATAATTCATGAAATTGATTAGGAAAAAAAAAGAAAAAAAAAAAAAAAAAAACTCATGAAATTGCTTTGATGATGAGAGAAAGCAGTTTTGTTTGTTTGTTTGTAAAAGCTATCTAAATTATGGTTTAAGGCTTTCAAATTAAAATGTTATTTGATGTTTTCAAAAAGTAAAAAATAATAAATCACCACAACGCATAAATAAAAATAAAAATGGAGATATTATTGGTCAGAGTACGCAATGGAAGGTCAATAAAAAAAAAAAACAGAGCGAGAGAGAGAACGAGATGGATGGATAAAAGAAAAAAAAAATATTAAACATTTGATTTCATTATTTTATACTTTTTTATTTTTATTTTAATAGTTTAGATTACGTAATATTATAGAAAATGCTCCTAGCATTACTCAAAGAAACTTCACTTATGTTTCAAAAATTGCCATTTTCAAATTCCAAAAATTGATTCTAAAAAAAGTTTCAGAAATTGATGCATAATCACCTCACTTATGCTCTAGCTAAAGAAACTTGTAATTCTACCTTGCCCAAGTGAGATCTCAAACATATACAAAAGGACATTGATTTTGATTGAATCAATAGTTCAAAAATAGGCCCATACCGATGAACTAACAAACTGAATAGGGCCATTAGTCATAACTCATAATTTCAAAAGTCAGAGAGAGCGCAATACGAATATATAGCTTACCAACATATGTCATAGACGAAAACAAGAAAACAAAAACATCTACTTTTAACGAGAAAACGTGTGGCCCATTTAGTGTCATTTAGACATAGTGGGGACTAATTTAGTAAAAGTGGAAGACCAATCATGCACGAATGCAAACAAACAACACAAATTCATTCAAACAGACTGCTAGTCCAGCAGCTATCAAATTTCTTGAGGTCCCATACATCCCCATGGTGGCATATTTCTTGTTTTTTTTTTTCCCCTAACGACATTACACAACTCACACTTAATAGGCATCAAATCTAACTTTGAGTTTGTTCACTTCACAGATAAACTTTGGTACCACTGCAGTACAATAATGTCCGCCACATATGGGAGTATATTTTTTAATGGTTAATCTGAAAACTCACTAAACGGGACTTACGTAAATTTTTTTACATCGCTTAAACAATATAATGCACATAATAATTATGGTCAACTAAGTTATCAAAAAAAAAAAAAAATGATGGTGAAATTAATTTTTTTAAACAAACCATAACACTACACGTAAGATAAGATAAGAGTAAAAGTAATTAATGTGAAAGTGTTGTATAAATAAAAAATAACTATGAAAAAACGATAAGATATTATCCCGAATTCAAATAAATAATTTTTTTATAGAATAAAAAAAAAATAAATAGATAAATTTAAAGGTAAATTATTTAAAAAATAAAAAATTTAATATGAACGATATTTTGTTGATAATTGTCGATATTTTATTGACATTTTAGCAAATATATTCATAATATCTAGTATTTTAGCAAAAAGTAATATTTTCTTTACATTTTAATGGCAACGATAAATTAGTGACAATTTAACGATATTTTTTACTTTTTTCAACATTTTAATCAAAAGATATGAATATTACGTTATGATATCAAAATGTGTAAAAATTTAATAATATTGCAAATATTGTCAATGATATCTTAGGCATTTTTACTCATTATTTAAAGCGTACATTTATGACTTTTTTTTTTAAAAAAATAATTCGTTATATGCATACAAATTCACACATATATTAAACTATGTTTAAATTCATATCACTTATGTGCCTTCAAATTAAAGTGTATGACATTGCAATACAAAATCATTGACGTATCAATAACTTGTCACTTGAGCAATAGATTATCTATTGATTCCTTATTGCATGATAATTGACCGATCAGAGTTATTCTTTGCTACAACTATTATCGGAAAGGAGGAGGAGATAAATTGGGGGTGTGACTTGTGAGTGATCTTTTTAATTTAAGCTAATATAAAATGAGGACACCAATATAGTTATCCCCCAATATTATTCTTAGAATTCATAAACCTAATTTTTATTATGCTCTCCCTTTTTATGTCTTTTTGCATCAAATTAAAGTTGCTTGAGATGGTCTATAATTACTTAAACATTTCACATATACAATATTGACAAGTAAATTAATTAATGATGAAATATGTGATGCAAAGTCACAAGAAGTTGGATGTTTGAGAGCCAATGATGGGGATCAAGCATAAAAAATTAAACTATAAGCATTGCATTACATGAGTGAAAAAAGAATAAAATGACCCCCCCTAGAGGGATCGATCCCTCTCTAAGTGGGCTCTACTCTCCCCTTTTTAGCTTTTGATTCCAATTTTTTGATTGCTTGATGGTTGATCGATTAAGCTCGTTAGTTTGCTCATGAAAATGACAAAAATGGTAACGAGTTTTGGGTTAAGGTGCTTGGAAATGAATGGACTTTCATGTAATTAACATTGGGGCATTTATAAATATTTATTTTTTCCCTAGAGGAGTCATTTGTGTGAGAGCATTAAAGAGCTCTAAGAGTGTGGGAGAGGCATGGGAGAATAAAGCTTGACTCTATTGAAGGTGGGGAAGGAAGCTTAGTGTTTTTGGACAACTATTTCTGTTTAAAATTCTTTAAAGTGTTGTTCTCTTCTTCTCAATTCATTGTTAGCATTTGAATTTAAGTGTATCTTTGTTGGAGGAGTTTGAGGCTTAAGTAAAATTCTTGGGGCTAAAATGGAATTGAGGGATGCTAGTATGATGGAGAGAGTAGATGACATGTATTGCTATTGAGTAGCTTAGATTGTAATCCTCTTAATCTTACTTGAGTGCTAAGTTGTAGATGTAAGTTTTAAAATTTGAAGACAAATCACGTTAAATTTTTTGTGTTCACTTATTGTTTATTGCTTGTTAATTTTCTTATTGATTATTTAGTAAATAGGCTGCGTTGATTTTGTTTGGTCAAATTAATGTTTATTTGGTTATCCCGTTGGCTCATTATTTGTTTGGAATCGATTCACGTAATAACTTCATTGTATGTCAAGACACGACTTTCACAACAGATTGTTATAAATAGATAAAAATTGATGTAAGATTTGCTTCCAGTTATGAAAAGAGGCTCCAAGAACAATCTGTCCTACGGTTAGCCTCCCATTTAATTTTGTGATGGAGGGAGTATCTTTAATAAATGATCATCATAGCAACATGTGCAATTACTTTTCTTTACAAACAACTTGTTATGTGTTAATAACACACCAATTGATTATTTGAATGAGATTCATGTTTCCTAACATAATGATCGGACACAATCAAAATCACTTTTATATATTATAATATATCTGATATAAACACATGAATAACACCTAGAGCTTTCATCGATTTACTTTATTCATCTTTTGAGCTTTCCTTAGTTCCTTTGTCTGTCAAAACTAAAAGGAGAAATCTCTTAAAGAGATTCTAACCAGCTATTATATATATCTTGATACTTATTTTCTATTTAAGGACTAAGCTACCAGAAACACTTAAACATATAATCTATTTTCTACAGTACATATATAACATGTACTTGGATTATTAGCTTTCTCAATTTCTTTCGTTTTTCCCAATAAAATTGAAAATTGATTCATATGGCTAACGTGTAAATTCAGTTAATTTTATCAGAACTTGAGCATATAATGCGAATCTGCCCAAGCATAAGAAATTAAGACGTGATTTGTCAGCAAATCTCTTTAACGCGTATAATTTGGATGGGCGGAACTCATCATTCCTCTATTTCTTTCCATATCTACAAGTAAATAAAAAACAAATAATATTGTAAAATGCTAAACTTCTTGAGTCCCTAAACTTACAAAAGTTACCTTTTGCTTCTTAACTTGTTAAACCCTTACAAATAATTCTGCTAGATAAAATTTATGTTTAATTATATAGCATAACTTTTTTTTATATATAAAGTATTATTTTTAACCTATTAAGGAGTAAAAAAAAAAATGTTTTATTTATTTAATATTAAAAAAAAATGAACATGAACATGAACAAATGTTTTATTTTTATTAATGTTAGAAGAAAATGAACATATATTTTTATTAGTTAAAAATAAAATAAGTAAATAATGGAGTGGAAAAAATTTATTTTAAATCATAATAAGTTTTACGTTTAGTTGAACTCATACGAGTCAAAAATTAAAATCTAACTCGACATATTTCCGAATTAACTAGTTGCTTGGAACAACTTCAAATCCATGATTACCCACTTCCCATGCCAGCAGCTATTTTTTATTCAGTAATTCGAAGATTAAGCAGTAGACCACATATTTTAGGTAGCAAAGCATGTGAATACAACCAAATCACATTTCACTTTTGCTTTCTTTTCTCTATTAAATGGTCTTAACCTTATCTAATCATACCTTTTAAAGAATGCCATCTAACACTGACTAAATAGAATATCCATAGTTCAATTTAATCTCTAACTCGATTAACAATACAAATGTTTCCCCATTCCCTGCCCCTTTCCATAGTCAAGTGATAAAAAGGCGTGTCTAATATCAAAAATATCGTTGATTTGAATCCCATCAATGCATATATCGTGAGTGTACTGATGTGCAAATGTTATTACAACAAAAAAAAAAAAAAAATGTGGGTTTGAGCCCAATAAAAGCCGTATTTATAAGTTGTTTGAAAAGATAATACTTAAAAAAAAAAAAAATTCATAAAATCCTAAGTAAACATCATTATCATCATCTAAATTAAAGAAAGGAATGTTGCCCTTTTGGGTTCTTACCTTCTCTAAGGCATGCTTTAAACACCAGACATAATCATTATTAACGAGACCCACTAGCCATATATTGTTCCATAAATGATTATTCTTGAACATAATCATCTTCTAAATCTCCTAATTTTTCTCATGTCTAAGAATGAAAGCCTCCAAGCAAGCAAAGAAGAAACAACTGCTTCAACAGAGTGGATGCAAAGCTTTGTGTTGTAATTGCAGGCTCAGCGTGTCTTCTTCAGAAGAAACAGAGAGCTCTGTTTCTGATAGAATTCCAACTATTTCAAGCTTAACTCACGCCATGGTTCAAGAAAGATTGGAACAAATGATCAGAGAGAGGGAGGAAATAAGAAATAGGGAAAGAAGAAAACAAACAAGTGAAGGGTCTTCTAAATTTATTGTTATGGTTGCAATGGAGAAGTGTTCTTATGATCCAACAGAGGATTTTACAGAGTCAATGGTGGAAATGATAGTTGCAAATCGGATCGAAGAGCCGAAGGATTTAAGACGCCTCTTGAATTATTATATTTCTATGAATGTGGAGGAGTATCATGGTATTATACTTGCTGTCTTTCATGAAGTTTGTACGAATTTATTCATGTGTTTATAAGTGCCATTCATGAACATTCAGAATATTTTGAAAGTCCTCGAATGTATGCAGTATTGAGGTGGTACGATCTCTCTGCTATTTTTATTTTTTTATTAGAGGATCTATCTGCTACTATAAACACAGGGTTGTGTTAATTCTTTTAAAAAAAATAAATTGTGTTTTACTCATATGTATGAGTGGGTTCGATTTTTTTTTTTTTTGAATTTTTCTTTCCTTTAGCAAAAATTAGTCTTAACTGAAATTTTGGTAGGAAACTCCACCGAATTAATTAGACTAATAATTAGACTAAAATACAAATATAATGTTTAATTATATAGTATAATGGTTTTATAAATTAAGCTTCATTTTTAACTCATCTATATGGTGCATATATGTTTTTATTTTTTTGTATAACATAAAAAAAAACACATTTTTTTAGGTATAAAAATACAGTGCACATGTTTTTTTTTTTACAACATAGAAAATTTTATATTTTTAAAAAATTAAAAGTAAAATTAATTAAATAATTAAGTCATATAATTGTTAGTGGTGTTTGAAAGTTTCAAATGGTCCGTTAATACAGTCAGCAGTTTGTTAGGTCTCTTTTGCTTAAAGTAAGCAAATAATTCTTGATTTTAAGAAAATTATTGTAGTTTGTTTGTTTTGACTATTTCCCTAGCTAGTCTACCACAATATAGAGTTTGTTAGATTGTGGGCTAATTTTATGCTTTTTTGTTACATGTAATGGCTTTATAAGCCAGAACTTTTCATCAATTCAATAAAAAAGTTTTCATTCAAAACAATTGTTTGAGTTTGTTGTGATTTGGTTACCAACAAAGTGGTATCAGAGCCCCATTGTCAGGCCTGATTGAGTGAGGAGAGTGAGTTAAACATAGAGAGAGAAAGAGAAACAGTGTTTGAGAGAAAGAGTGAGTTTGTTGAGAGAGAATGGCAAAAAGTAGTAATGTGAAGTATGTGCAACTCGCCATCCCCAAATTTGATGGTTTTTATGAGCACTGGGCAAAGCTAATGGAGAATTTCCTTTGCTCCAAGGAGTATTGGAGCCTGGTGGAGAATGGAATCCTGACAATACCAGAAGGAGTAGTGCCTACAGAGGCACAAGTCAAACTAATTGAGGAGCAGAAGCTGAAGGATATAAAGATAAAAAATTATCTTTATCAAGCCATCGATTGAGAAATCATGGAGACCATTCTCAACGATGATACAACCAAGCAAATATGGGGTTCTATGAAGAAAAAGTTCCAAGGTTCAATAAGAGTGAAGAGAGCATAGCTGCAGGCCTTGTGAAGAGACTTCGAAGTCCTCAGAATGAAGGAAGGTGAAATAGTTAATTCATTCTTTGTACGTACTTTAGCTATAGCTAAGAACATGAAAGCTTGTGGTGAGAGTATTCGTGTGAATGTAATTACTGAGAAAATCTTGAGGTCTATGGTCTCAAGGTTTGACTACGTGGAGTGTTCAATCAAAGAATCAAATAACGTGGAAACAATAACAATTGACGAGTTGCAAAGTAGCCTCCTAGTCCATGAGTAGAGAATGAAGAGTCATGGTGAAGAAGAGCATGTGTTGAAGATCTCTAATGAAGATAGAGTAGAGAGAGGCAGAGGAAAAGCTACTTTTAGAGGAGGCCGAGGTAGAGGTAGACGTAGAGTGACATAGCCTTTCAACAAAGCAGCAGTTGAGTGTTTTAAGTGTCACAAGTTCGGACACTATCAATATGAATGTCCTGATTGGGAGAAAAAGTTCAATTATGTTGAACTCAATGAAGATGAGGAGCTCCTTCTAATGTCCTATGTTGAGCTCAACAATTCAAAAAGGGAGATGGTTTGGTTTCTCGACTTAGGATGTTCTAGCCACATGATGGGAATAATGAATGGTTTGTGGATTTGGATGAACAATGCAGGCACTCAGTAAAGCTAGGGAATGATTTTAGGATGCCAATCATGGGAGGAGGCAACATTAGACTTGATGTAGGAGGTGTGACTCAGGTAGTTTCAAATGTGTACTTCATACTTGAGTTAAAAAATAATCTTTTGAGTATTGGTCAGCTGCAAGAGAAGAGGTTGGCTATCTTGATTCAAGATGGAGAATGCAAGATCTATCACTCTAGAAGGGGGCTCATTATGCATACATACATGACTTGCAATAGAATGTTCGTTCTTCTTGCAACTTTGAAACCACAATCTTCACCATGTTTTGACTATAGCTGTTTAGGGCATCTTCGAGCTATGGCATCGAAGATTCGGACACTTGAGTCACAAGAACATGAGAATTTTGTAGTACAAAAAGCTAGTAAAGGGGCTACCTCATTTCAATGCTTCAACCAAGATGTGTACGAGTTGCATGAAAGGGAACAACATCGAGAAGCTATGCCAAGAAAGAGTCAATAGAGGATTTCACAGCCACTTCAATTAATCCATGTTGATATATGTAGCCCCATAACTCTGGAGTGAAATAGTAACAAAAGGTATCTCTTAACATTCATCGATGATTGTAGTAGAAAGATTTGGGTCTATTTGCTTGTTGAGAAAAGTGAGGCATTTATGTTATTCAAGTACTTTAAGAATCTTGTTGAGAAGGAGATAGGGTTATCCACATGTTGTTTAAGGACAGACCGAGGTGGGGAATTTACCTCAAAGGAGTTTAATGAGTTTTGCAAAGCTCATGGGATCAAGAGTTAGTTTACTGCAGGCTACACACCCCCAACAAAATAGGTTTGCCGAGCGCAAAAATCGTACCATTATGAATATGGTTTGATGTTTGCTCTCTAAAAAGGAAATGCCTAAGCCATTTTGGTAGGAACCAGTGAGATGGACTATTCATGTGCTTAATCAGAGCCCGCCTATGGTAGTTTATAACAAAACACTATAAGAAATTTGGAGTGGAGTAAAACTTAGAGTGGAGAATTTTAGAGTCTTCGGTTGCATAGGGTGCGTTCATATTCTAGATGTAAAGAGAGTGAAGCTAGATGACAAGAGCCATAAATGTGTACTGTTTGGTGTAAATGAAGAGTCAAAGGCCTACAAGCTCTATGATCAAGGGATAAATAAAGTGGTGGTTAGCCAAGATGTGCAGTTTAATGAAAATGAGAGCTGGAATTAGGGGAGGAGTGAAGATGAGGTCAAGGCCGATGTTCTAGAATGGGGTGAGTATGAGTTCAGTGATGTAGATGATAATGAAAGTGAAGTGGAAGAAGATCAGCAGAATGAAGAACCTAACTCTAATGAGGGTTCTAGAGAAAGCACACCAAGTTCACTTAAACAAATTGCATTAGACTTACCTAAAATAAGAGATAAGAGGCAGTCCATGTGGATGCAAGACTTTGTGAGTGAAGAGGGGCTCTTTGAAGATGATAATGAACAGAATTTGGTGATGTTTATTTCACAAGAGGATCCAATCAGCTATGAGGAAGCAACTAGGAGCAGGAAGTGGAGAATGTTATGGATTTGGAGATTGAGGCGATTACAAGAAATGATACTGGGGAGCTGGTTAGTCTACCTAAGGGAGCAAAAACAATTGGAGCAAAATGGATGTATAAAACTAAGCTGAATGAGAATAGGGAGATAGATAAGTGCAAGGCAAGGTTAGTGGCGAAGGGTTACACTCAGAAGCAAAGAGTTGATTGCAATGAAGACTTTGCTCTTGTGTCTCGATGGGATACGATAAGGATGGTGTTAGCTTTGGCAACTAGAAATGGGTGGATAGTGTTTCAACTTGATGTAAAAAGTGCATTTTGGCATGGAGCATTGAGAGAGGTAGTATACTTGGATCAGCCGTATGGTTATGAGAAGGAAGGAGAGCAGCATAAAGTCTATAGACTCAAGAAGGTGCTGTATGGGTTGAAGTAGGGACTAACGGCCTAGTACAGTGATGAGTGCTCAAAAAGCACTAATATTTCGTAATTAATTGTGCTTAATTGTTTAATATATAGATTTGTTGTGATTGTTTATTCGATTAATTTCATAAATCTATCCATTCGGAGTCACGGGTATGTTTTAGTGCATTTCAGGTGTTTTTAGCGTCAAATGAGTCAAATGATGAAAACACGCGAAGACGGAACACTTACGGCGCTCGGATCACGAGTTACGGGCAAGACAAGTCAAATATGTAAGCCTTACATAACGAGTCATCACATATGTAAGGGGGTAAGCATGAAGAGAAGGAAAGCAATGCGCGTCGCGGCACATGGCGAAGAAACCATATGCCGCGGCGAGGGTCTCAACAACGTATGTAAAGGCATTTACATACCATTTACATACCATTACATACAAGGCGCGCCGCAGCGAAGAAACCATATGCCGCGGCGAGAGGCTCTCGGGTTGCATCTTGGGAAATCATGAAAACATTGCGCGCCGCGGCATGATTATTGTGCGCCGCGGCGGGGAGCTCTCGGGTTTTTACATTATTTTCAGAATTTGTGTTGCGCCGCAGCGGGAAAAATGTATGCCGCGGCGCGTCTATTCCTATGGTAATCAGGATTTGTGTAAACCCTTACATCTATAAATACCCCCTTAGACTCCCCCTTACAGAAGAACTCGAAGAACTCGAACACAACTCTTACACATTACAATTTTGCGACCAAACATTACATTCAATCAGCTTTGGGAGCTTTGCCACACTCAAACGAAGCAAGAGAAACCATTCTAAGGATCCAAGGAAGCCGTCGACAATCGAAGATAAAGCTTTTGGAGAAGAACGCTATCCCATCCATAAACGGTATTTAGATCTAGGTTTTCCTTGTTGTTATAGAATTCTATTTTCTTCTTCTTTCATTGGAGTGTATGATCATATTTTATTTGTCTATGAATATTAATATGAACATGAGTGGCTAGTTTTATTATGGATGTTTAGTTTGCGTTGCCATGTTTGCTAGAATTGTGTATGGTGTATCTTTTATTGATTTAATATAAACAAATTACTTTTTGATTAAGAGCATGTTTAGATATTTAATTATGAATTATCATAGGCCAATTTGAGATTCGTAGTTAGGTTGAAAGATTTTAGAATTTAGTTATAGGAACGTCACCTTAACTTTATTCCGAAACACTTAATCAAAGCTTCAATTTAGTGACTTAGTCATAGCATTAATTTGATTGGCATGTTTTTCCTTGCGCGTAATTTGATTACTATTTGATTTATCCCGACCGAAGGCAGTTAATTAGTTAATCAACAAAGAGATTTACCCCAACTGCAGGCAGTCTCGTAATTAAAAGGAAAGCCGGTAATATTGTTTATATAGAACGTTCATGTTATTTCACCATACCTTTTCGATGCAAGCATGGTCAACCAAGCTAAACGTCCATACATCCTCCATTGATCTTCAAATCTATTTGAATTGATTGTGAACTTGCGATCTTGTTTTCGTTTAATTGTTCGTATGATTGTTCCCGTCACAAAACAAACACCTTTTTACAGTTTTACTAGCTTTAGGATTCTAGTTGCTTAGAGTTTTAGTTTCACTAGAACTCTATTTAATTAGTGTTTTATTTTTATTGGAACTCTATTTAGATTAAGAAGATAGTTATTTAAGACCACTGCAATTCCTTGAGAGACCGACCTTGGAAGTTGCTTATCACTTTACTACGAGTGATTCGTACACTTGCGAGTACTAAATTTATCACATCATACAGCAACATCGAAGGCTATTTTCTCAAGAATGATTTTGAAAGATGCAGCCATGAGCACACCTTATTCATCAAAGTAGAAGATGGAGAAAAGATTTTCATTGTAAGTCTTTACGTAGACGACTTAATCTTTACTAGTAATAACGCTTGTTTGATTGAGGAGTTTAAATGTTCGATGACGTATGAGTTTGAGGTGACAAACTTAGGAAAGATGAGGTATTTCCTAGGTGTTGAGGTTTAGCAGAGTTCGAAGGGTATTCATGTTTTTTAGAGAAAATATGCTAGAGAAGTTCTTGATAGGTGATGCACAAAATCTTGATAACCAAATTTTGTATTTATAAAAATCTCGCAAGTACACAAGTCACTTATAATAAGCAACAAGTATACTCTCAAGATTATTTAACAAGAAATTTGCAGTGGTTTTAAAGTGTCAATTGTTTTCTAAATTAGTTGTGAAAAATAAATCCTAAACATTCTAACAATTATCGGTTGTGAGAATGATTGTTAAAATTATAAAATCTTAGATTAATTAAAATAAACGAGTAAAAAGTTTGCCCAAAAAAAATATGATGAACGAGTATGGAAAATTAGCTAGCTAACCATTCATGGATAGAATAATTAATGTGATTTTCACAATTAAGCATACAAAGTAGGATGTATTGATTTCTTTCACTAAATCTAGAGAATCTTAAATCAATGGAGATTTTTTCTTAATTAACTCTTTGATCCGAACCGTTAATTAATTAATTAGCTTAAATCCTAGGAAAATAATTAATCACCTAATTTAAGACAAGTTAATGCACTTGGATTAGGTTCTTGTTCAAGAGTGCTCAATCAAACAAAAATGATATTTCTAATGCCAAATTCCAATATATTTTCTAATACTCATAAACTAATTTGATCAAGAATAATCCATGAACAAAGATATGAAAAATAATGAACGAGAAATAAATCGCTTTAATCCAAAATAAACCACATTAATATTCATCTTTTCATAGTAGCATCATTAAATCCCACACAAATATATTTAGCTACTTATAACAAAATTCAAATCAATGTTTTCTCTTACAAGAGACATTCTAAATAATCCTAGAGAGAAAAGAGATTAAAAAAATAAAGATACCCCACTTCCACTCTTGAAACAATTTTCTTGAAGTTGGATGATCGCCTCTCTTAAGAATCTTGATAGAGCTTCAATAGAGGTATTTCTCTCCCTAGAATGTGAAGAAGATGAAGATTTTTGGCTACGGTTCATACTGGTACTATTTAGAGGATTTTAGAGTTGTATTTATGGTTAAGTTTGATGTGAGGATGAGTGTGTAATTTTTGGGGGTGCATAGGGGGTTTAAGTGACTACAGGGTATGCAGGCCACGACGCACAATTCCTTCTACTACAACGTAATGTGTTTTGCTGGTTCAATATATTTTTCACGAGAGGTTGGTGCTGCGACACACAACTTTCTTTTTCGCAGCGCAAGATGAATTTAGGTTCCCACATAAACACTGAGAGTGTACCTTCGCGGCGCACCTTGTTGCATAGACCTTGTACATTCTTCTTACATAATGGTTGGTTTCCAATGTAATTCTTTCATTTTTTAGCCCTTTTTTGCTTCATTTTCACTCCTTTTTATCCTTTAAATCCAACACTCACTCCAAAATTACTTTGACCTATGAAACAAGAAAATACCCTAAAAAAAAGGTAATATTGAAATAAAATATAAATAAATACTTGAAAATATAATAAGTAATAGTTCAAAATAGTGTTCATCAAATACCAACAAAGCTATATTTTGCTAGTCCTCATGTAAAACTAAAACTAAAAAGATAAATAACAAAACTAAAAACTTAAATCAATAAAAATTTTCTTGTTTTAATTTCTTTTCAAATAATAATTAAGACTTATGCACACGTTTATCCAGCTTTTTAATACATTAAGGTTCACTATGCAATGTAATTTCGCATAAAAAATATTTAGTTTAATACTAAAAATATATTGATTCTCCCAAACCTAATATTAAGAATCCGAATTGTTTCAACTCTATTCTTCATAAGACTTACTTTTTAAATCATACTAATCTTATGGGTTCAAATATTCAATAAAATATATGCGAATAAAAGTTATGTAAAGAAATGAGTTAATAGGTTTACATATGATTAACAAGAACTAATCTCATGAAAAGAGTCAACTATTAGGATCTATGAAGAGATCACATTACTATTCTCATGCATTAATTAAAATTATTAAACAAAAATTTCAAGTACATGTCTTAGAATGAATGAAAATGCATTGATTTCAAAATGATTTATTTTCTCCTTTTCTTTTGTAAAAGCCATCTCACCATTTTAGGGATTTTAGGGTCATAGTACTTTTTCTCTCTCTCTTTTTTTTTTTATTTTTTTTTATACCTTTGACTCATAGACATGTGTATTTTGTGAATGAAAATTTTAGTTCTCTTTGTGATGGATGCGAAAATTTTCGTATATCTTGTAAAGTCAAACATTAATGAAATAGACATATACTTAAGTTCTTCTCAAATCATTTAATCCAAGCGATACAAATAGATATATGATTCTTTATTACATGTTAAAAATTCAAACATTCAATGCAAAAATTTATAGAGATAATCTAATAATTTGAATTAATAAGAAAAGTGTTTAAAGGAGTAGAGGAATGATTATCTCTCAAAATGAAACGTTAATAGCTCAATAGTCATCTCATAATGTAGTCTCCACTATTGGACTCTCAAACCTAGATCTGGATTCATCTCAATTTCTACGTCAAAAGCATGAAACAAAGACTACAAGTTAAAACCAACCTTTACAGCAAACCATAAACATGTTTAAAAATCAAACAAATAATGCATAAGGACTCGATTATTTATCAAAAGTTGACCAAAAGTATGATAATTTCAAAAAGTTTTTTTATCGGACCAATTTGCATCCTCCTAAACTTAAACTAAACATTGTTCTTAAGGTTTTTAACTATACAAAGGTTTAGAAAAGTATTTAAAAGGGGCAAATAGAAAATTAACTAAACTAAGAAACAAGATAGATATTTTCTAAAGCGGTGGGCTGCCTTCTACCAAGCGCTTAGTTTAACATATTAGCAAGACGTTGCTTAAGGTTAAAGTGTATGCACTTTAATGCACTCAATATCCCCATTATGATTGACTCCTTTTAAGTAAGGTTTCACATGGTGTTTGTTCACCTTGAAAGTCATTTGAATCTTCAGATTTAACAATTCTACAGCTCTATGGGAGAGATTTGAACAATTTGATTTTGTTCACTCCATCTTGACCTCAACTTACTTGGAAACTATTTAAAGCGAGAGTTAAACAAAAGTTCATTTCAGGATAGAGAGACTTACTAATAGGCTCTTCGTCATGGTAACGCTTAGTGCGTTCTTTATAGATATTTGCACTTTCATAGGCTTCATTCCTTATCTCTTCAAGCTCATCAAGTTGAAGCAAACATTTCTCTCTTGCTTGTTCATAATCCATATTCAATTTCTTGATTGCCCAATATGCCCTGTGCTTAAGCGCAACGGGAAAATGTTATGCGTTTCCATAAATCAACCCGTAAGGGCTCATCCCAATAGGTGTCTTATATGCCGTACGGTAAGCCCATAATGCATCATTGAGCTTGGAACCCAATTCTTTCTTGAAGGTCGTACTATACGTTCCATGATAACTTTGATTTGTTGATTGCTAACCTCAACTTGCTCGATGTTTGTGGATGATATGGAGTAGCCACCTTATGTGTGATGTTATACTTTTTCAATATCCCACCAAAAAAGTTTATTGCAAAAGTGACTCTCTTCATTACTGATTATTGCTTTAGGTGTCCCAAACCTGCTAAATATTGCATTCTTGAAAAATTTGACAACACATCTAGTGTCATTAGTTCTAGTGAGTATAACCTCTACCCACATAGACACATAGTTAACAACAACTAAAATATATTCAAAAATAGAATAAGGGAAAAAAGGACCCGTGAAGTCAATCCCTCCAAACATCAAATAACTCAACAACCAAATTAAATGTCAGAGTCATTTCATTACGTTTTCTTATATTACCAGTTCTCTGACATCGATCACATTATATACAAAAATTATAAGCATCTTTAAATAAAGTTGGCTAGTAAAAACCAAATTGTACTATCTTGATGGCTGTTATCTTACCACAAAAATGGCCTTTACAATGAAGCTCATAGCAAAAGGCAAAAATGCGTACATGCTCTTCTTTAGGCACGTATATCCAGAGGACATGATATTGGCAAAGCTTGAACAAATAAGGATCATTCTAAAGGTAGTGCCTACAAATATGAAAAAATCTTTTCTTTTCCTGTAAAAAATGTTATGCCTTATCAAACCACTAGCAAGATAATTTATTATATTAGCATACCAAGAATTTGGTTCTATAGTAAAAAATTGTTCATCAAGAAAATTTTCAACAATATCCATGTCTTTGTCACTATCAGTAGTGTCAAAGTCAAAAATTAACCTAGACAGGTAATCAGCTATTACATTTTTAGTTCATTTTTATTTATTTATGATCTCTAAGTCAAATTCTTGCAAAAGCAAAATTCTCCTAATTAGCCTTGGCTTAGCATTCGATTTACTCAACAAATATTTCAAAGCCGCATGATCAGAATGCACAATCAGTTTAGATCCTACTAAATAAGATCTAAATTTATTTAGAGAAAACACAATAGCTAAGAATTCTTTTTCGATCGATGGTAGAATAGTTAAGTTGGGTGTCATTGAGAGTTTTTTTAGCATAGTAAATGACATGTAAATGCTTATCTACTCTATGACCCAAAATAGCCCCAATAGAAAAATCTGAAACATCACGCATTATTTTAAAAGGTAACGACCAATTAGGTGCCATGATGATAGGTATAGAAGTCAATTTCTCTTTCAGGTTAGTAAAAGTAATTAGGCAATCATCATCAAACACAAAGAAAACATCCTTAGCCAACAAATTACATAATTATTTTAGAAAAATCTTTAATAAATCTCATATTAAAACTGACATGACCTAGAAAACTCCTAATTCCTTTGACATTAATGGAAAGTGACCATTTAGCTATCAAACCAACATTTGCCCTATCTACCTCTATACCCTTGCTAGAATTGACATATCCTAATACAATGACTTGTTTGACCATGAAATGACTCTTCTCTTAACTAACAGTTAAATTACATTCAATACATTGTTCAAACACAATAGTCAAATTATGCAAATAATTATCAAAGGACTTCCCAAAAACTGAAAAATCATCCATGAATACCTCATTGAATTTCTCCACCATATTCCAAATTATAGACATCATGCATCTTTGGAATGCGGAGGGGGCATTGCATAGACCGAATGACATCATTTTGAAAGCAAATGTCACGAATGGGCAAGTGAATGTGATCTTCTCTTGATCCTCTAATGCAATGGATACCTGATAATATCCTAAGAGACCATCAAGAAAATAATAAAAGTCATGCCTTGTTAATCGTTCCAACATTTGATCAATAAAGGGAAGAGAAAAATGATCTTTTTTTATGTACAAATTAAGTTTATGAAAATCAATACATATCCTCCAACCCTTGATCATCCTAATAGGCACGAATTCTTCCTTATCATTTTTTACCACGGTAATCCCTGATTTCTTAGGTACCTTATGTACCAGACTAACCCAATTACTATCAGAGATAGGATAGATAACCCCTACTTCTTGGAGTTTTAAAATCTTGGTTGTCATTATCTCTTGTATTAATGGGTTAAGTCTCATTTGGGCTTCTCTTATAGGTTTGGTATTGTCCTCTAAAATAATTTTATGCATACACATAGGTGGACTAATACCTCTAACATTACCAATACTCCAAACTATTGCTGTCCTAAATTTTGTAACCACCTTTACATGTTCTTTTCTTGGGTTTGGGTCAAAGTAGATGAAATAATGACCGGATAAGTATCCCCCTATCCCAAAACAAGTACTTAAGATGCTTAGGTAACTCTTTCAATTCAAGTTTAGGTAGAGTAGTATCATCCTTAGGTGGTGTCTTAGGTAATTCTAAAGGTGTACCAGGCTTATCCAAAGGTTCGACACTATCCAACAATTCAATGTACCCCTTAGTCTCCTTATCTAAATCCTCCTCAACCTATCAACAGTTAAAACATACTCAAGTTTATCTTTTATCTCATTCTACAAAAAGGTTTTGTGAACAAGAGTATCAATATGATCAATATAAGAACATTCATCAATAATAAAAATAGAAGATATAGGAGAAGAATCAAACACTTTAAAATAAACAGTTTCTCCTAAAAATGTCGTAGTCAAGCTTCTACTATGGACTACTATGATAGTCTTGGGATTGTCTATGAATGGTCTACTAAGAAGAATAGTATGTTCCTTGTCCATAGATGAATTTTCCTGCATTTTCAAGACAACAAAATCAACAGGTATAATCAGCTTATCTACCTGCACAAGCAAATCCTCAACCATTCCCTTTGGATATTTACCAGATCTATTTGCTAACTGAAGGGACATGAATGTAGGTTTCAATTATCCTAAACTTAGTTGCAAATAAACTGAATAAAGCATTAGGTTTATACTTGCACCAGAGTCTAGCATTGCTTTTACCTCTTTCTTATCTCATATGGTAATGTTAATAGTAAAACTACCAAGATCCTTTAATTTTGGTGGTAAATTTTGTTGAAGTACTGCACTTGAAATTTTAGACATAACAATTATTTCATTAAGTTCATACTTTCTCTTCCTAGTGTTTAAGTCTTTGAAAAACTTAGCATAGGAAGACACATTCTAATTACATCCAATAAAGGTTAATTAGTTTAAACTTTGGAAAGCATATTAAATAAGTTAGAGAATTGCTTATTTTGTTTATTGTCTTTAAGATGGTGTGGATATGGTATGGGAGGTCAATATGGCTCCAATGATTTGTGCAATTGAGGGGTAGTAGATGACTCTCAAATTGCTTCCTTGGAAGATTCATGATGCATGGCATTTGATTCATCACCTCCCTTGGTCATTGTATGCTCTCCTTCCATATTACCTACACTAGATGGTAAGTTAGGGAAAATATCAAGTAAATCTTTGGTAACCACCTTACTACTTCGAAGGATGGTGACTGCCTTCGCTTGCTCGGGTTAATTAGGCAAATTTTCTTTTTCTTGCCTTTGAAAATGCTCCGCTAATTACCCAAGTTAGCCCTTAACCATCTTAATGGAAGCTTCCAATGAGTCAAACCTTTGATTATTCTTCATATGGTTGTCTCGACTCACTTGAATGAAGGAGTTCAAATTGTCCTCCAAACTTGGTTTGTTTGGTAAAGTGAGTTGCAAGTTGTTGGAAGGATTGTTTGTAAAATGATTTTGATCATAAGCGGGGTTGTTGTTTCCCTTCCCAGATAAATTTGAATGATTTTTTCAACCCAAATTGTCGGTGTAGCATAAGGATCATTTCTTGGTCGAGGTTTGTATCCTTCCATTGTATTCACTTGTTCTTGGCTTGTACCTACACGAGAATCACAAACAGATAGACAAGTATTAGCATCATAGCCATAAGTACTACAAATGCCCAATACCTCTTGAGGTGGAGAATTCTTAGAGATAAGGAGTATAATTTGCTTGGTTAGCTCCGTAATTTGCATAGCCATTTTATTTTAGAGAGCTATCTCATTTACTCCAATTCTCCTTCCTCTTGTACTATTTTTTTTGGAAATTAGCACCTAACGTCTCATACAAATCGTATGTCTCTATTGTAGTCTTTTCCCCCATAGCTCCTTCTGTAGCACTGTCTACAGTGAACTGGCACTATTGTGTCAATCCGTCATAGAAAAATTAGTTTTGGAGCTGTAATGGAAAATGATGGTGTGGGCATTGGATCAGAAGCAATTTGAATCTATCCCATGCCTCATGAAAAGGCTATCCTTCCATTTGTTAAAATGTTCCAATTTTTGTTCTCAGGTCGACAGTTTTTTGATGGTAATAGAACTTTTTCATGAACTTGTCGTATATTGCTTTCCAAGTAAAAAGGGAACCAGGATGAAGAGTTATAAGCCATGACTTTGCTTTGATTTGTCCTTAAGCATATATGGAAAGCATCTCATCCTCAATTGATTCTCATTAAGCCCTTGAAGTGGAAAAGTCTGCACAATGACATTAAAATTAGGAATAAACGTTAGTGAATCTTCATTAAGAATATCATAAAAAGAAGGTAACATGGAATAATGAATATTATTTAGCTCATAATTCCTAGTTGCTTCTCCTAAGTGGATACAAGAAGTAATAGTGCCAATGATTGGCCTTGCATACTCTTTCATAGCCAACTCTCTAGATAGAGGTAAAAGGTCTCTCATATTTGGTAATTCTTATTGTAACTCTTCTTCCTTTAGAATGTCTATGTTAAAGTATCTCAAGTGCTCTCTTGGAAGGTTAATATTATCTATGAAATGTGCATTTTCAAGGGATCTTCTACCTTGCATATACTAACTTAAACTACAAAGTCAAAGCACAAGACACTAAATGATTCTAAATAAATAACAAAAAAAAAGTAAAAGTAAACACAAAACAAACACAATCACAAAAATGAACAAATTAACAAAATTAAATAAAAAGAAAAACAAATTAACAATTTAAAATGCCAAATATTCCTGCAACAGCCCCAAAAACTTAATGCACAAAATCTTGATAACTAAATTTTGTATTTGTAAAAAGCTCACAAGTGCACAAATTACTTATAATAAGCAACAAGTATATTCTCAAGATCGTCTCTCCATAAATTTTTGGTGGTTTTAAAGTATCAATTGTTTTTTAAATTGGTTGCGAAAAATAAATCCTAAACACTTTAACAAATGTCAGTTGTGAGAACGGATGCTAAAATTTTAAAATCTTAGAATAATTAAAATAAATGAATGAAAAGTTTTCCAAAAAAAATATGATGAACGAGTGTGAAAATTAGCTAGCTAATCATTCATAGATGAATAATTTATATAATTTTCATGATTAAGCATACAAAGTAAGATTTATTGATTTTTTTTTTCACTAAATCTAGAGAATCCCAAATAAATAGAGATTTTTTCTTCATTAACAAAGTAACTTCTTTGATCCGGATAATTAATTAGTATAAATCCTAAGAAAATAAATTAATTACCTAATTTACGGCAAGTCAATGCACTTAGATTAGGTTATTGTTCAAGAGTGCTCAATCAAACAAAGATGATATTTATAATGCCCAATTTCAATATATTTTCTAATGCTCATAAATTGATTTGATCAAGAATAATCCATGAACAAGGATATGAAAAATAATGAACAAGAAATAAATCTCTTTAATCCAAAATAAATCACATTAATATTCATCCATTCATAATAGCATCATTAAATCCCACACAAATATATTTAGCTACTTATAACAAAATTAAAATCAATGTTTTCTATTACAAGAGACATTCTAAATAATCCTAGAGAGAAAAGAGATTAAAAACAATAAAGATACCCCGCTTGCACTCTTGAAACAATTTTCTTGAAGTTGGATGATCACCTCTCTTAAGAATCTTAATGGAGCTTCAATGGAGGTATTTATCTCCCTAGAATGTGAAGAAGATGAAGATTTTTGGCAACGGTTCACACTGGTACTGTTGGGAGGATTTTAGAGTTGTATTTATGGTTAAGTTAGATGTGAGGATGAGTGTGTAATTTTTGGAGGCGCATAAGGGGTTTAAGTGACTACAGGGTATGCAGGCCAAGGCACACAATTCTTTTTTATCTTTTAAGTCCAATAATCACTCCAAAATTACTTTGACCTACAAAATAAGAAAATATCCTCCAAAATAAGGTAATATCAAAATAAAATATAAAATAAATACTTGAAAACATAACAAATAATATGTCAAAATTGTATTCATTAATAGGTTTGGCGTGAGAAATTGCAACTCAGTGAGTAATCCAATAGTCCTTGGTACGAAGTTAACTAGAGAAGGTGAAGGAGAGATGGTTGATGCAACTTGGTGTAAGC
Source organism: Elaeagnus macrophylla (assembly GCA_029378325.1). Lineage (NCBI taxonomy): Eukaryota > Viridiplantae > Streptophyta > Magnoliopsida > Rosales > Elaeagnaceae > Elaeagnus > Elaeagnus macrophylla. The sequence goes on along the minus strand of CM055640.1, from coordinate 28,661,483 downwards.
AATTGGTTGGTTGCCTCATGTATTTGATGGCTACCCGACCAGACTTGAATTTAAAGGGAACTATAGAGCTTGGTGTGTTTTATGAAAGAGGAGGTGAAGATGAATTGGTTGCATTTATAGAGAGTGGCTATGCTAAGGATTATGATGATAGGAAAAACACTCCTGGCTATGTGTTCAAGTTAAGTGCAGGTACTGTTGCTTGGTCCTCGAAGAAGCAAGCTGTGGTAACTCTTTCCACCACAGAGGCAGAGTATGTTGCAGTTGCAGCATGTGCGTGTCAAAGCATCTAGATGAAGAGAGTGCTCAATCAACTCAGTCCTTCTCAAAGTAAGTGTACCACTGTGTTTTGTGATAACTCATCCACTATTAAGTAGTCTAAAAAGCCATTTTTACGTAATAGAAGTAAACATTTAGATGTGAGGTTTCATTTTTTACGTGATCTCACCAAAGATGGTGTGGTTGAGTTGAGGTACTGTGGTACAAATAAGCAGCTTGCTGATATCATGATTAAACCTTTGAAGTTAGAGAGTTTTGAGAAACTTCGAAGGATGCTGGGAGTGAAGTCCTTGACTGAGGAATTGTTAGTAGTGTTTGAAAGTTTCAAATGATTCGTTGATAGAGTCAGCAGTTTGTTAGGTTTCTTTGGTTCAAGTCAGCAAATAACTTTTGCTTCTAAGGAGATCATTGTAGTTTGTTTGTTTTGACTATTTACCAAGCTAGTCTACCAGTTTGTTAGATCGTGGGCTATTTTTGTGTTTTCCTGTTACATGTAATGGCTTTATAAGCCTGAACCTTTCATCAATTCAATAACAGAGTTTTCATTCAAAACAATTGTGTCAGTTTGCTATGATTTGGTTTCCAACAATAATAGCAAAAGAAATATAATAAGATATAATAGCAAAAGAAATATAATAAGCTGTTTTTTTCCTTTTCTCGCTCTATGACAGTGTTTGTGGGGAAGTATTTACTAATTTGTCCCTTGCCTCGTCTCTTCAGCATGACAATTGCTTTGAGCGTAAGTCTGCTCGGATATCCACTTACAGAAAAGGTGTCTCCAACAATCGAACCGTCTTCATCAAGGCCTCTGCTTGTGGGTTTTTTGTAAACGGACGAAAAACATACTTTGTATTTACAACTCGGCTTCCTCTGCAAAATTCAATCTTTTCATGCTAGGTTCATTTCAAAACCACTCCCAACTACCCAAGAAGGTACCTTCATGACTTCTATTTATTCCTCTATCTGTTAAAACCCATTTCTTAACTCATGTTGGAAATTACTGAAAACATGAGACTATTTTCTAGAACTATTTTTTCATTTAATTATTAACTTTTACAACCATCTCTTTGTTCCTTGGTAAACTGAAGCAATGAAAAAGAGAATTGTTTTTTAGGGTTTGTAATTTTTTGATCCTATTTAATTAGTTTTTATTTTATTTTATTTTATTTATATAATCCTTTTTACTTAGTTTACTTTAAAATAAGATGCTCATCTTATATGTTCTGTCTTCTTGTTGAAGTTTTTTTTAGAGTAGAGGAATTTTTATTCTGTGTAGTCCAATTGAAACAAAAAAAAAATGATTTTTTTGGTTTATTTTATCAATTTTATTCTTACTCAAATGGATTATGATGTGCCAATGCTTTGTAACCTAAGGGCAATATAGCATCTCGCTACTTGATAACGTGGATATTAAAATCCACAAAGGAAAAAAAAAAAAGTGGGTTATGATGTCAAGCAGCAACAAAAGCAAGAAAAAGAATGGGGTTCAGGCCTAGGAATTTGATTCCTGTCAGATTTATTAAAGCCAAGTAGAAATAGCATCAAGAAGAAATTCTTCTGGAGCAAACATCAAGACCAAAGTTTGGTATCAAGTAATGGTGATGAGGGCTCCAGATAGTTCGTATTTAAATCCCCTAATTATAATTCAAGTTAGACTCCTCTTCAATTCACCTCAATTTATTATTGATAAACTACTTTTTACTGTTCCTTTCATGTTTGGGTAGATGTTACATCTATCTATCATTTCTTTTTTAATATATTATATTTATTTTTATTTTTTATGTAATATATTGTATTCACATTTATATTTATATATAATATATTATATTTAACTTTATCTTTACGTATAAAATATTACATGGACAAGGTAATAGAAGTTTTGCTGGAGTCGCGTTGGAGATGTAGTGGGATTTGAATTGAATAAGGATCAAATGAGTCTTTAAGCATTTTTATTAAGTAATTTTGCATACAATTGTGAAATTTAAGGTGTTTTGTTTTATTTAGAAAAAATTGATAAAATTATCAAAATAAAGCTATTTAAGACAAAAATTAAATTACTAGGAAGAAAAAAGAGCAATATTGTGGTTGGGTGCTGCAAATCATAGTTAGCAAAATATGGGGCGGATATTATTTGGGCAAATGTATGTATGATTGTAATACATTTCTTTTTATACAAAAAATAAGTTAAAAATTTGGCAAAAAATGCTGATACAGTAAAAATATTTAAAATATATAAATATGAGTATGATTTGTTTAATTTTAAAAAATATCGTTATAAAAAATACGATAATAAGAAGTATATATTTTATTATATATTAATATATTATTTGGTTTCTTTCTAATAATATAAAATATTAACAATATATTTAATATGAATGTTTCATAATTCAAGATAAATTAACCGAAGAAGATAAACTTAATTTATTGTTAGCATAATTTGTCTAATGATATGATATATAATATTCTCTTGATTTATTTCAAGACATAAGTTTGAATTATATCAAATATTATTGTTTGTTTTTAAATTTCATCTTCTACATTTTTTTCTTTTAATATATATTTAGGTTCAATTATTACAAAAATTTTGTCATTAATATTTATTTTTATGAATCGATAAACAAAAATCTTAATATTTCATAAACTACAAAAATGCTATAATTTAAATATAATTGGTCATTATTTCTATTATATGCTATTGCATTGGGAAAATAATATAATAACAAACATCTTTTATAATAAAAATTTATTGTTTGAGGAAGTTTTATTTATTATTATACGAGAAAACTATTATTCATATATAATATTTTTAAGTTATAATTAGGACTATTTTTGTTTTTGAAAAATAAAAATATTTTTTTTTAATTTATATATATAAATATAATAAAATAAAAAAAATGCTAACTAGGCAACAAATTAAGTTGCTAAACTTATTTTTGTCTTATAAAATTGAAATATTAACTAGAGATGAGTTATGAGTTAGAAAGTAACCGGTAAAATAGAGATGGAAAAAAAAAAAAGTGGCTAAAAAATGAGAGTAAAAATAGTAAGGAGGAACTTGTGATAGAACTTTTTGTTAATGTATAAAAGATCTTGAAAGTCCACAAAAGTGGATTCTTTAAAAGGTGTACATAATTTTAAAAGTAAATAGCTTAAATTTGGATAAACTTTTATTTGAAGTAACATTTCAAAACACAACTTATATGCAACCATGAACTTATAATTTTAAACATCACAAAGAGACTTTGATATTATTGAGTTTGTAAACATTTTTTATTTAAAAAGAAAATCTTAAAGTTTAAAATGAATATACCTTAACTCTGATAAACTTTAAAAATTCTTTAGTCTTTCAAAATTCTTGTCAAATACACCATGCTTAAATTAATAATAATGGAAAACTATAACTTTCATCATCTACCCATACAAGTGTAATAGACCCTAGTTATTTATCATAAAGATTTCATAATAATTAGTTTACTTGCAAGCACTTGAACCCACATTTATCCCAATCATCAACTCATTGTCGACTCTCAAATTGCTATTGCTCTACTCCCTCATGTCTTTATCTTGTTTGCAAATAGAATGTAGACACAACCCAAATAAAGGACGAAGAAAATTCCAAGGCAGAATCTTTTCCACAGCATTAAAAGAGAACTTAAGAGTACCCACAAATCCCATGTACAGAGGGAACTGAAGGAGAGCAAACACAGTTACTGGTACAAAAGCAACACCATAGATAAGAGTAGCAGTCCAGCTTTTTCCCATATGAGCCAAGAGTAATACAGTGGCTGAGAATGCTAACATTGTGGTTGCAACAGACACGAATAGGAATGTAAAACCAAGAGTTAACTTTCGAGGAAGGGAGTACCGAAAATCTTGAAGGCGAAATGGAGAGGTGAGAATAGATATGAACATCACCACAGAGGTAAGTGAGCTTATAAGGGAGAGAACATCCATGATTGAAAACACCAAAAAGAAAGGGTGGTTGAAGAGTACTGGAAGGCCAGTTTTCTCATCAACGCCTCCTGGAACTGAATAGGCTGCAGTAAATGCAACTGTGGCAATTAGCACTGCAATGACTGAGCATGACTCTGAGGTCCGCTTTAGCCAGCCTCCTGCTTCCTTTAAAAGCTCTGTGTGGGTTCTTTCGAAGAACTCCTGTGCGGTTTCATAATTTTTGTTGTGGTGCATTGCATAATGTGATGGTATTAGGGTCTTTACTTCCTGTGAATTAACACAAAACATCATTAATTTACTCTAATATGAAGTACTATGAGTTAGTAATTTAATACAGTCTCAGTAGTCATTTAAATTAGTCCTAAGGAGCCTTTAGTGTAATGAGTAAAAGGCAAACAAGGGTTCTCACATAGAAAGATTATGACTACGTTAACATAAGAACATAACTGCTTGTTAGACATTGAATAACATTTTCAAACATACCTCAAACCATTGTAATTCCTCCTGCAATTGGAGGGCAGGGTTAGGCTGTGTTCCTCCTCCATAATGCTTCATATCTGCAACATGGTGCAACAAGGTGTAACCATTATTATCAACTTTTCGAGTTAGCCTAGTCATTGGAATTTTCATTGTCTTCACTTGATCAAATATCTCTTTTTGTCTATGCCTAATAGCTACGTGCATTATATTTCGTCCTTTATAACTAACATGCTCAACTGCCTGAGGATAAACTTCAATTATCCTCTTAACAATCTCTATGATGCCTGTGCTAGTTGCTATCAGCAATGGTGTTGCAGAAGATTGAGTAACGCTTTTTGTAGCTTCAGCATTATCACCTCCTGTAATTTTAATAGAGTTTGTCTTGTATGTATTTTTTTCTTGACTTGTTTCAGTAATTTCCCCAAAGGATATTATGCCTACATCTGGTTTTGTATAGGTTTGCTTCCATGATATATCTTTTTGTATGAGCATTTTAGCAACTTCCAATGCTGATTCGTGCCTTCTCTTTTCATTCCAGATTGTATTTACTTTTGGCCATCCTATAAGTACATATTCAATATCACATACAAGAATGATCAGGACATTAATACTTATAAAGTTATGTACTTAATTGTTGCAAAAACTAGATTCAGAATAACATATTCAATTGTTAATTAGTATTGTATAAATTATATATACATATCATAACAAGCTTATTAACTACAATGTTGAAAGCATTCTAACCGTGAGCAAGGAACCTCCATAAGTAATAGTACATCCTTGAAACTCCTGCAATTTTTGTGACAAGATTGGTTAGTTGCTATTAGATTTTTGGATATAAAAACAATGCAAAACATAAATTTACAGTATACCATGAAATATTACTGTTAAATGGACTGAGTCTCACTCCCAAAAGCTAACTCAACAGAGGAGGGTGCCCAATCACATATAAGTATTATAACAGTAAAACAAATTAGCAATATGGGACACAAATGTAAATGCCAGTTCAATACTTACCCACACAAATGTAAATGCCAGTTCAATACTTACCCACACAAATGCAAATGCCAGTTCAATACCCAACCTTACACCCAGCGTGGGCCTGGGTCCAATTTTCACATTGCTTGTAAATTAATCAGTCTTGCTCTGATACCATGTTATATGGGCTGTGTCTCACTCCCAAAATTCTATTTCAAAGAAGAAGGGTGCCCAACCACATATAAACATTATAAAATTGAGTCTTACTTCCAAAAGCCAACTCAAAGTAGGAGGGTACCCAACCACATACAAACATTATAATAGCCAAGCAAATTGGCAATGTGGGATACAAATGCCAATTCAATAATTACAATATAGTCCAACATCAACTCATGAGTAAGACTTGTAGAATTATGTCACTCTAGAGATGCATGTAGTGTGTTGCATTGTAGATCATTATTTTTACATGCATGTATGTATAAGTAAAATGAAATTGTAAAGGAACCTTTACAAAAGTTGACATATAAAGCAGAATGGCAAAGGTGATCTTCAATACAACCCGAGCAATACTCTAAGTCATTCTTTTGATTTAAAGGCCCTTGAGCTTTATACTCTTGATCAACTTTATCAATTGGAAGACCTTTGATAAAATAATTAAAAATAATTAAAAATGGTAACTAATTTGTTCAAGTTCTCAATAAGGAAATTTTGAGAAAAACTATAGGGAAGAGTAGATAAGCTTGAAACATACAAAAATAGAGGAATGCTTTCAATTTTCCCATGGGATATCCACTTTTGAAGGCAGAAGGCATTTTAGCTAACAGTTGTAAACATGCCCTACCATCTTTGTCCTGCATCTCTCCAAGTACTTCATCATGCTTCAGTAACCACAATGTTGTTTCTGTATTGATCACCAAGTTATATCAAGACAATTTATCTTCAAAAAAACAAAACCTAGGAACATGTTCTCCTAGTTTAATTTTTGTATGATTAGTTTGGATGACTGAATTCCTCCTATACGCAGAGGAATTTAGTTGGAGCCAAGTGTAAATATTCATATGATGTTCATGTTTTAATTACTTGTTAATTACTATTATAATCGTTGAAAGTGATGAAGATAAGAGTTTTAATTTTACTTTTGATATTATTTTATAACTTAAAATTGAAAGTCAAAGTCATGCAAGTAGCTATTGTTAGATTCTTGTTCTCCAAGTCAGGAAGTTAAGCGTTTCACTTCTTCTTGTAAGCACCCTTAGATAGTTGATGTTGTTAGTATATGATTCATGCACATGCACAAACAATAAAGCAATGCACACAGTTTTTAACATGGTTCAATCCACATGAATGTGAATCTACTCTACGGGAAGGACCTCCCTTCCAACAATCCACTAAGTTCTTGAATCAAGGTTACAAAAACAGACACCACTAACAATGAACACAACTTTCTCTCTCTTAGTCAAGTTCTCTCTTTTCCTTTTGTTCTACCCTTTACATTGATTGAGTACACATATATATATAGTATCTAATTACACTAAGTGTTAATCTTGATTGTGTGTGCACACCTCCACTATAAGTCCTAGACAAGCAGACCAATATACAAAAGTTCTGCAAGTTTTCTGTAAGGGTTACAAATGGGGTGTCATTGCTAGTAATGATTACAAGTCTTATTATAGTTTGAGTCACCGAATGTTACAACTATATTGAAAAAATTTAGTTGAAATTGAAGCCCATTAGTTCATCCCACATTCCATATGAGATGGGACGGGCTGTGTCAAGACAATAATCATGCTAGATAAATGGAACCTACTAGCCTATTAGGAACCATATATAGGACACCAGATGGAGTAGGTTATCTCATTTTACATGACTAGGAATAAAGCACTTCCTATAATGTTTTGCAATTTTATGCCTCAAAATTGTTGGTGTTTTGAATTTGAACGAATATTAGCCCAATTCTTTTGCGTGACTACGTACAAACTATTGTATATATGATTTATATAAGCTTGTAGATTACTCATGTACAAGCTAGTTCTCCACAATTTTGGGCCATTGTCAGCAAATATCCAGAAGTACACTGTTAAGGATCTAAAGTGGTGTTTGACAACGTCCAACATAAGTACTCACGAGAATAGTGCAAGTTTTTATAAAATAATTACTAAATTTTACTCAAAATTAAGAGTAAATTATGCCAATTAGTTATGTTTGTATCGTGTAGTGTAGTATTTTAATATTAATTTTATCGTGTTAATTGAATGATATAATTCGGACATGAAATTTTATTTTTAACTCACATAAGAAAAATTAAAAGTTTATTTTTCTTACAACGTAAATAAACATATATTATTAAAGGTGGGTTATTTATGTACTAGAGGAAAAAATTTACTTCAAATTTTTTTCTTATCGTTTATATTACAAAATCTTTAAAGACAGGAAATAATTATATATTAATAATGACTAAATTTCTTATCCTATTATATTTATGTTATATTATTGTATCTTGCTAAAAATGTTACCCCTACTAAAAACTATTTGTACCAATTCAAAAATAATAATTTTAAATACTTATCTTGAATTCGTTTAATTTAATTCAATTTGTTGAAACAATTTTTTATACAAGCAGATCTAAACGGGGACAAAATAAGAGATATAGTAATAACTTCTTTAAATCTATCAAAAAATAAAATTTTTGCTTCTTTTAAAAATAGTTTGGTCAAAAGTAGTTTCACTGAAATTTGGTCAAAAATGGCTTCGAGAAGTATCTAAATATTTGCATATAATTATTAAAAGTAATTTTGTGTAATAATTTAATAATTATGAAAATAAGAATATATATTTAAAATTATTTTTTAAAAAAATATTACTTTATTAAAGAATAAATAGTATCTTTTAAATTTTTGAAAATACTTATTATAAAAATTGTTACATATTTTTTAAAATATTTTAACAAATTTAGAAGCACTTTTAACTAAAAATAGAAACATAATAAAAGAAATTAAATGCTTTGTTTTAACAAACAAGAGACAGAGAATAGACAGACATACCGAAGTGTTGGCCATGGATGGCACTATGAAGAATAGAGGTGTTATCCTCTCTGAGGCGTTGGATCTGCATATCATGCTTGAGATTAACAACTTGCTCGAACAAATACTTGACAAATTGTGTCTTCCCAAAAGCAGCAGCTCTGTACATTGGTGTCTCACCAATAATATTTCTGGCAACAAGTTCCATTTCAGAGCAAGCCACCAAAATTTCAGCTGCTTCAACATTTCCAACTAAACCGGCTTCGTGAAGAGGAGTGTTAAGCCAATCATTTGTTTTTGAATATGCATCAGGCATTATCTCAAGCAATTCTTTGAGTGGACTCTTTATTCCACTGAACACTGCAAAATGGAGTGGATTGTCATTTGTTACTGTCAATGGCAAATAAGCAGCTTCTCTGTTTGTCTCATAGAACTTCCTTAAGCTTTTCCAATCTCCTTCTAAAGCTGCTCTATATGGGATTCTTACTACTTCCTCAACTCCATTTTCCATGTCTCTTGTCTTGTTTATTTTCAATGAATTTTTAATCCCCAAATTTATTAAATTAATCATCACGTTGATCAATATTATATAAGCTTTGGATTACATGGGAAAAAAAAAAAAACGTACTACTAACGACTGTCCTAATCAGAAAGGTATAGGATGCTGTTAATTGCATTATGCTTGAATTTAATTTAATTGATGCTATAAGTGGATATTTTCACTTACAACATCTTTAATGAAAAAAAAGTAGATATTCGAGCCGCTTTTTTATATTCTAAGCTGCACCGTTCCTTGGTTCCTATGCCTAATTGTCTTTTTAAAGATTTTGTTAGAATGGCGATTGGGATACAACTCATAATAAGAATATTGTGATCAACTAAATTTTGGGAAATTAAAAAAAAATAAATAAATAATAATACTCATATAATTTAATATAACAAAAATTAATTTTCAATAATACTAAATGAGGTTCAATTAAATGCAGTTTAATATTGAATAAATCAAAATAGTCACCTTTCAACTTGAAAAACGTTTAATTAAACAACTTTCAATATAAATTAATGAGCTAAACTTTTTTAACAGTAAAAATATATGAGCTGAATATAAGATATGTTGTTTTATAGTTATAAAATTTAAATGTGTTATTTTTTTTTATTTTATCTTAAATTTTAGTTAGAATTAGATAATAATTGAAAGTTTTAAATTACTAACCAAATATACCTAGAAAGGGGTAAATATGTTATTTTAATTTTTATCTAATTTGAATTATGTAACCTAAACACAGCGACCAAACATGCAATCACATGTAAAAATAAAGTACAAAAAAAAAATAACACACAAAATTCATAGATATAAATAACCTAGGTCATAACAATGAACTAAGAGAAAAATTATCAATCTATTGAACCGCCTAATTTATCCACTATAAAAATTTAATGTTTAAATACAAAGCCAAGTCCTAAAACACTTTTCACAGATAAAAACCCCAATATATTTTGCTTACGAGACCTTAGTCTATCTTCATAATATACACAAGGTTGGTGCGAACGGATTCGGACTGACGTTTCAGTAAGTTCAAATAACACGAATTACTAAACTAGTCCAGGAAACGGCCTGCAAAAAAGTTAGCACATAAAACAAGTTCTCATATGCATTTTAGATGGATTTAATAATGAATAATCATCGATTATCATAGTCTTTATAAAATTGGTGCGAACGAATCTAGACCGACATTTCAATAAGTTTGAGTCACACGAATTGCTTAACCCGTTCATGAAACATCCTACAAAAAGGTTAGCACAGAAATACAAATACCTATGTGGGTTCTAGATGAATTTAATAATGAATAATCCTCAATTAGTAGATTTAAAACATATATTAAATTAACTCAAATCAACTGGCAATTATAAAACAAACATATTAAGCACACGTTCAATAAAAATAGTTTCTTTAAATCTCTGTAACCAAATCAAATAACCAAGATTATACATAAGATTATTTGATGTATGCATAAAAGAACTCAATCAATAAAAAGCTATAATAACATAAAAATATGAAACAAATTAGCTAAAAACATAAGAGAATAAAGTGTGCATTTTTCAGACCAACTAAAGGAGTTAATCTTCAGCTATAAAGTTTGCATTATTAGTTATTGTGATTAAAGTATTTAAGTATAGTAATTAAATCGAGTAATTTTTTTTTATGACAATTTTGTCAATCATTTTTAAAAAGTGATAGCATAAGTTCAAAAGTTCAAAATTTTTGGTTTTAAATTTTTATTTTATTTTTTTAATTGTATTTGAAAAAGAAAGTTTGAACATAAATAATTATTAAAATACTTTTTTAAAAAAAATATATAAAAATTGGCCATTTAAATTTATATTATTGCTTTTTAAAAATTAATGGACTAAACTATTACACCCAAAAATTGCTGGACGTAAGTTATCCATCTAAAAGGCTAATAGACCTTCCAGGTCACCTGCTCATAATAAAAAAAGTCTACATAAATATTCTGGAATGGAAGGAAGTTGTGAGTTGTGATAGAACCTTTTTTCCTTAATGTACAAATTTTAGACCTGTGAATACATATAATACAATTATATTAAAAATAATTATTTAAATTAAATTAATATATAGTTTATAAACAATTGACATACTTTTGAAGTAATCATATATGCACTGTTTAATTAATATTTTTATTATTCTTTAAGAATATAGTCTAATATGAACAATATAGATATAATATGAATTAATAAACGTTTTTTTATAAGCTTTATTTTTTTGCTTAAAATAAATATATATTAGTTGATTTTTTTAATTGATATGATATACAAGATTTAAAAATGATTAATTTAACACAAATAGTATCTGCTCATAAAATGAATAAGCATAAACTACATGATTTGTCACTCTAAATGTGATTAAAACAATTATTAAAGGGTATTAATGTAAAGTTAATACAACATAAAACTATGAATTAATTAATTATAAGAAATGCATTTATTGTAGGAATATTTTCATATTTATTGATATAAAACAACTAGCCATGGCTAATATGTAAAGTATTAGACAACAAAAATATTAAAATTATTTATAAGAAGTGTATTTATTATAAGAATATTTTAATATTTATTAGTGTATTAAAAAAAACTTAAAAAATAATAATTTGGAGGATAACTAAAACGAATTTTATATAGTAGATAAAACAATTATTAAAAAATAACAATAAAAAGTTAATATATAACAAAATTATCAAAATAATTATTTATTATAGAAATATTTTAGTATTTATTCTTGTAAAGCAATTACATATTGGTAATTCACTACAAGAATTTTGACTTTTTGGGACAATATTTTGTCCTTGAAACTTAGCATTTCGTCTTTGAAAAGAATCAAAGAAAAAAATATTTTGTTACAAACTTTGTCCTTCAAACACTTGAAAATAAACAAGGACGAAATGTAATTTTATGCCAAAAAAGAATGAAATTAGGAACAAAATTTTTGTCTATAAAAACCACAAAATTTGTTACAAAAGTAAGGGGATGGTATACTTGTAGTTATTTTAAAGACAAATAAAATTTGTCCTTGAAAAGTAAAAAGTTTGTCACAAAAGTTTTGTCCTTGAAAATTACATTCAAGAACAACTTTTGGGACAATATTTTAAGTTTCAATGAAAAAAAATTTGTGTTTAAAATAACTCTAACCATATGATATTGTGACAAATTTTATGTACTAGAAGAGACAAAAAAATTTATTCCTGATTCCATCCTTTTTTTTGAGACAAAATCCTACTTTGTCCTTGTGATGCTTAATACTTAATCATTGCTACGAAAGAATCGACAGAATATTTTGTAGTCAAAATTATTTCTAAAAAGAAATTATAATTTTTTAGGATAAAATTTTTTGTCCCAAATAATAGATTTTTTTAGTGTAATTGGCCTTTCTTCGACTATTATCATTTTTTAATGCAATGATACAAAATTGAAACTATAAATTAGGGTTCTTTCAACAACACAATTCTTTCTATATAAAAAAAAAAAAAAAAAAAACACAAATCTAACGTCACTTCTAGCACTTAGAATAGACATTTACCTTTTAAACAAATAGAAGAATAATATAGCATCAGTGTATAATAATAAAAACTTACATTTTTAATAACTTAGACATGTTGTCTTATGAATATGTAAACATACTCCCATAATGTCACTTTGAATCAATAACTTCAAGCAATTCTTCAAATAATTCCAGCCCAGCATCTATAATTAATTACAAATAAGCTTTCGTGATTTAATTGGTTTACCTCTTCCCCTTATAAATTGAACAAAAAGGAAAACTTAAAGAATTCAATAAAAAAAAAAAGATATATAGCTGATGCACAATAACTTTATAGTCAAATTTTGTATTTTATAAAAAATTCACAAGTACATGAATCACTTGTAATTAGTGATAAATATACTCCTAAGATCGTCTCTCAAGGAATTGCGGTAATTTTAAGTTATTTATTTTCTTATTTAGTCAAACAAACAATCCTAAACATTCTAACAATTGTCGGTTGTAGAAAAAATTGTAAATTCTTAAATTAATTCCATTACTAAAATAAAGTGCAAATAAAAGAATTCACAACCAAGGTGAGGATGATGGATGTAAATAGGAACCTTAGCTCGCTATCCATTCATGAAAAGAACAAATTAAGCAATTTAATTAAAAGTCAGATTTAATGATTTTTTTGCTAAACCTATAAAATTCTAAATTAATGGCAAATTTCAATACAATCAATTAATTAACGTCTTTGATCAAAACCGTTAACTAATCAATTGGAATTAGCTCAAGGAAATATTTTAATCACCTAATCTAACACAAATCAATGCAATCAAATTAGACACTTGTTCATAATTCATAATCAAGTAAAGATGACATTTCTAATACCTAAATTCTAACATATTCTCCCTAACCACAAATTAAGATTTGAACCATCATTAATTCATAATCAGAAATATTAAGAATATGAACAATAAATAAATCCAAAATTTAAATATCATTAAATTACAAAATTGTTCTTCCAATTATTGGAAGCAATACTAATATCCCTAAATACATAAATTTGCCAACCATAACTAAATTGGTGTCAATCAATTTTGTCATCAGAGGCAAACCACAAAATCAAAGAGAAGAAAAAGATATACAATAAAAATACCCCAATGAATCATCTAGCTCCAATTCCTGGAACTTGGTTGATCCTCTTTCTCAATTCCTTGGGGTAGCTTCAACAATGGAAGGTTCTCTTGATTTTGGGTAGAAAATCCTTGCTACAACATCAGCTAAGGTGGGGAGGAAAATGGTTATGAAAACTTAGTGTTTGGGAGAGGCATAATGTGGTATTTATAGGTGATGGAAAAGACACACGCAATTTAGGCTTTTTTGGGCATTTTTAGTATGCGGGCCGCGACACACATTTTTACCCGCCGCAGTGCGCATTGAATTTGGTTTTCCAGAATGAAACTCGAGAGCTCCTTGCCACGACACAAATATTTCTTTGCTTTGGCGCGCATTGTTGTGTAGGCCTTGTAAGGATCTCTTACAGAATTTCTAATCCCTAATGTAAGGGTTACATTCTTCTCTCTAATTTGTTACCCCTTACGTAATAAATAACGTACAATGTAAGGCTTACATTCCTTAGCTCTTGTTACTCCATTTTTACTCTTTTTGCGTCATTTCAATCTCATATTCTTTTAAGAGTCCAAAAACCTACAAAACACATAAATACCGTCCAAAACACGAAAATAATAAAATAAAACATAAAATGAATGCTTTAAAACGTAACAAAATATAGGTTAAAATAGTGTTCATCAATAACTTACTTGATTTTTGCTATAGTATGAGTATAGTGCTTTTCACTATATCCACAACCTGGGTCGAGCAATAACAATAAACATATAGTGTAGAGTTTAAGCATATTAATAACAAATGTATTGATTAGACAAAAAGAATCTAATTAAAGATAAACTTGCCCTATGATCAATTAGTTATCCATTCTTGCCTTACAGAGAGTGTATGGAAATTTTCTTCAAAAATTACAATGTAGAGGTTTACAAGTGCTACTCATCCAAATATGATTGAATAATATGCAATTCAGTAAACATATGCTCAATTTGCACACCTCGAATAGCCATAATAGACAATATTTGTCTCTCAACTATCAAATAAAAAATATCATTAAAATTTAAATAAATTGAGAAAAATATGAAGAATTGCAATATTTAGTTAAATATACAGAATTACCAATTATTGAAAACAATTAAATTTGAATTCTTATTCATTAATACTATTGTAAACAAAAATCATTCCAAATGACCTAATAATCAAAAAGTTCAAACAACATGATCATAAACCCATAGAAAAGAACCTCAACTCAAATGCTATAGCAAACCAAAATCATTCCAAATGACCTAATAATCAAAAAGTTCAAATAACATGATCATAAACCCATAGAAAAGAACCTCAACTCAAATGCTATAGCAAACCAAAATCAATCACCCAATTAGTAAACTAAATTCCCTTTATTTCCATAAAAATTATGTGTTTTCATTTTTAATATATATTCATTTTTCTTATAACGTAAATGAACATATGTCTTTTAATTTTAGAAGAAAATTAACATATATTTTTATTGTGGATTAAAAATTAAGATAATTTAGTAAAATATCACTTCTATTTTTAATAAAATTTATACAAAAAGAAATATCTATTATTTATAAAAAAAAAAATTGAGAAAATAAATCATGTAAAATAGCACTTCGATTTTTTATAATTTTATATAAAAAGCAATATATATTATCTATAAAAAAATTGAGACAACATTTTGTTAAAGAAATTGATATAATACTGAGGCCGAACCCTCTAATTCACAAACATTAAAACACTTTTTTTATTTGATGTTCATCCTATAAAACTTAAAGATATTTATGATTATAATGAAATACCAAAAATTTCATAGAAACGTTTTTCATTAGCTTACTAACTTATGAAAAAAATGGAGATAATATTTATTAAAAATGTCTACCATATCAAGTTATTAGTTGTGAGATTAAATTATCTTGAACACAATAGGCAAATTTTGGTATAATTAATTTTCTATAATTTTTATATAACTTAGTTATTCAATTAATTTTATTTTTATTCTTCTAAAAATTATGTATTTTTTTATGTTATAAGAAAAAATATACAGATAAATATATATAACTTATATATTTTAAGTTATAAACATATATAAGGGGATCATTACACCTATTTTTTTTTTTTACGTTCTATACAAATGGTGCATTGTAGTATTTTACTAGTACTTTTACAAACTTCTTTAATTCAGTAGAAATAAATGTAAAAAAGTTGCCTAATCATTTAGATTTTTTAGTTTTTTTTAACGAGAGTTTAATTTACTAGCTGTAAAAAAAATAACAATTTAGTTCAAATGATTAATTTTTATTTTTTTAATTATTTTTCAACTGCATTTGAAAAGGAAAATCTTAACATAAAAAATTGCTAAAGCAGATTATTAAAATAAAAAGTTTTAAAAAAATTGTACAAAATAAAGAAAAACATCAAAACTAATCATTTGAACCTATGATGTCACGTTGAACTAAATTGTCAAAAAATAAATATAAAAACGATTGACCCAAGTAATCCAATCCAAAAAGTAGTAGACGTACCTATCACCCGCCCAATTCAGTAAAGTCTACAAAATCTATTTGAATACACCATGCTTAAATTAATAATATTTGCAAACTTTAATCATTTACCTATACAAAGTATGCAAATAAATATAGACCCCAATTATTTATCATTAGGACTTCTTAAGAATTAGTATGTTTTCAAGTACTTAAACCAACAATTATATATCCCAATCATTAAATCATTGTCGACTCTCAAATTGCTTCATCACATTTGATCTCAATCCTGCTTGCAAATAGAAGGTGCACACTGCCCAAATAAAGGACGAAGAAAATTCCAAGGCATAATCTTTTTCACAACACTACAAGAGAACTTAAGAGTACTTACTAATAAACCACAAGTAGAGAGGAAACTGAAGAAGGGCAAACACAGTTACTTGGTACAAAAGCAACACCATAGATAAGAGTAGCAGTCCAGCTTTTTCTCATATGAGCCAATAGTACATAAAACACCATAAAATCTTGAAACATTGTAGTTGCAACAGACAGGAATAGGAATGTAAATCCAAGAGTTAACTTTCGGGGAAGGGAGTACCGAAAATCTTGAAGGCGAAATGGAGAGGTGAGAGTAGAGATGAACATCACCACAGAGATAAGTGAGCTTATAAGGGAGAGAACGTCCATGATTGAAAACACCATAAAGAAAGGGTCATGTAGAAGCACTGGAACAGTTTTCTCGTCAACACCTCCCGGAATTGAATAGGCTGCAGTAAAGGCAACTGTGGCAATTAGCAGTGCAATAACTGAACATGACTCTGAGGTCCTCTTTAACCAGCCACCCTGCTTCCTTTAAAAGCTCTGCATGGGTCCTTTTGAAGAAGTCTGGTGCTGTTTCATCATTATTGTTATGGTGATTTGCGTAATGGGATGGTATTAGTACCTTCATTTCCTGTGAATTGACACAAAATATCATTAGTTTACTATAATATGAAATACTAAAAGCTACTAATTTAATATATAGAGTTTCAACAGTAATTTAAATCAGGCCTAAGGAGCCATTTGAACTTTTAAATTAAAAAAAGGGTTTTTTAGTCTCTTATTTCTTGTAAAAGGGTTTAATTTCAATACAATACGTACTAAAACGCACAATTTCATCTTTTCTATCCTCTCGCTATTCCTTGCTCACATTCTCTCTCCCTCTCCCTCTCGTGTATCCTATCCTTGTTTAGGGTGGAAATATTGTTATGTTAGTTTTGTTTCTATTTATAATAATAAAAAATAGTAAATTCTTTAAGAACATTAAAATTATTGATCATTCTTACTAAAATTTTTATCGATGTTTGTTTTATTATGTGATATGAAATATTATCATCCCTATCTCCTACATCCTATCCCTCTCACTCCTTACTGGTGTTTGGAAAATCGTGATATGTTGAATAAAGTAATTTTAGTTGAATGTAAATATAACATTTATTTAGCTATAAATTTTCATAGGAATTTAGAAAAAGTGAGAACATGATAGATGATAGATGATAGATGACAGAGCTCTTTTGGGTCAAAACATTTCTACTTGAGCTTCCCATGTTCATAAATGGTGACATAAAGACAAAATGACCAATATTGCTTCTCAAAATGATGTCATATACCATATACATGTGTGTGTGTTTTATTTAAATAAGGCGCAATTTATTAAAAAAATGAAAAGAAAAGTCCAAGAAAACAAAAATAAAACAACTAAACGCTAAATATTAAGTTCATCTGGAGAATGGCTGTTCTAAATAGATTATCTTATAGCCATCTTTTCATCAAATTGAACCTTCTTAGAGGTCTTCTTTTGAGACAAAGGGGTGATGATATCATCTACTCCCAAGAACTCTTGATGTTCTTTATCACTAAAATCTTTAGAAAGAGACCATTGATAGAGCATGCTCTCATGATTTTTAGCACTACAATTAGACTCTTCCTCAAGAATATCACCCTATTGAGGTGGCATTTGAATCTTGTCGAAGCCTACTAACATTTTTGCAACATCTACATCTTGTTCAACATTACTCTCTACTGAATCAATTGCAACCTAATTATTTTCTTCCCTACTTTTAAAGTTTGAAAACCATTTGATAATGTAGTGATCGTTATTGGATTATCCTTCTTTCTAGAAGCCATTACCAAAGCAATGGAGTTCTTTCTTCCCAACCAATGAATTTTCTTTTACAATCTTCCAATCCTAGGTTGTAATTATCTTTCAAAATTTTAATTTCCATGTAGTCTCCCTTCTCACAAGGGACTAAAAGTTGTGATATGGCTATGGTTGGCGATTGCACCAATGCTTCTATAAAAGATCTTTTTGCTCTTAAAACCCTAAGGTTATCTGTTAAGACATCAATGGTATTCATGTTACTTGACCCTTGCAGAATTTCAATGCCATTAATTCTTTTGCTTGGTTGAATAATACCTATTTCAGGGAATAGGCATGAAGAGTCGATGCAAAGTTGGATCTTTTCACTCATCATATAAGAAATTTGAGTAGGAACAATTGGGTTTGAGTTTCTATTGGGATTTGAGCCCAAAAAAGGAGGTATGATGGAAAGTGTTGCGTTGTTGTTGGGTGTGTATGTTTTTTAATTCTACATTTTCTTAATCAAATTTAGTCCAATGAATGTCAGAAATTAATCTTGCTCATTGAAATAATTATATTATCATATAATAACGAAGTCAATGCTTTTGTACATGAAAAATCTATTATTTGTTCCCTCTGTTTTCAAACTTACTCTTGTTATATAAGTATTGCTACATTATATCTCGTTTTTTGTTGACGTAATCAATTAAGCTAATTAACTTTATATACCACATCACTATATATGTTAATACGAGTACCTAACTGTTTGCTTGTCAAGATAATATTTTTGCATACACACGTACCTCAAACCATTGTAATTCCTCCTACAGTTGGAGGGCAGGATTAGGCTGTGTTCCTTCATCATAATGCTTCATACCTACACCATGATGCAACGAGGTGTAGCCTTTATTATCAACTGTTCGATGAACCTAATCATTGGAATTCTCTTTTTCTTCACTTGATCAAAGATCTCTTTTTGTCTATGCCTGATAGCTACGTGCATTATATTTTGTCCCTTATAACAAACATGCTCAACAACCTAAGGATAAACTTCAATTATCCTTTTAACAATCTCTATGATGCCTGTGCTAGTTGCTATCAACAACGGGGTTGTAGAAGATTGTGCAATGCTTTTCATAGCTTTTGCATTAATATTACCTCTGACACACTAAAATTCGCAAGTACACGAATCAGTGTACAAGTAATAAGTATTTTTAAGAATAATATTTGTCGAATCCACGAGGCTTGGATTAATAAGTATTTGAGTACCAAACTATAGTTACACTAAACTATTTAGAGAAAGGAAAATATAGCTAAAATAATAAAACTAACAAAAATCTAAAATTTACACTATTGGATTCTACATAATCATACTAACAAATTTAGCACTACAGAGTAATAAGAATCCACCATCCAAAGTAATTGCCAAATATATTATACGATCAATTGACTTTAACCTATGTATGCATTCCTCTCTCAAGCAAACTACATATAATATAATAACCCAACCTAATCGCACTCTTATGCTAATTATATTAAACTATTATTCATTAAGAATATTAATTGTAAATCACATACACAAGAATCGTACCTCTCAGTATAGAAACTACGTATGCAATTCAATTAAGACAATCAATTAAATACTTGGGCTACCTAATTGCCTCTACAATATAATTGTTAATTAGATAATTAATTACATGAAATTCAGATTGAATAATATAATTGAAAAGCAATCACAATAGAATAAAAGAACAAATTAAATTATTATATAAAAATATTGAGTTCAAGAGGATCCTAACAACAATTTTAGCTTCATAAAATCTTCAATAAAGTCTCAAGACAATGAGAAAATACAAGAGAATAGATGAAAATAAAAAGGAGAAAATTGATCTTTGTTGTCACTCAAGAAATCAATCTCCACCATTTATCACTTTGATGGAAGTAAACTCCAACAACTTCAATCTTGAATCCTTCTTTTTGATTTGCCACAATTCTCTAAATTACTGCCTCTGTCTCGAAATTATGAAGTTAGTTGTGGAATGTGTGAATCTCATTGCTTGGTTGCTTAAGAGTTGTATTTATAGGCTAAGAGTTGTAGGTCATAAGCAATTATAGTTCAAGTAGAAATCATGGTGCAAATAGGAATGCTAGAAATTTTAGTACTATGTCAAGCACATGTCTACGAGCTCCGTAGCCCAAACAAGTGAGCGCCACGGCCCAACAACTTGGAAAATTTTGGACAACTACCAGCGCTGCGGCTTGGGTAAATCACCGCCACGGTCGAAGACTCTCAACTTGCATTTACACTTAGGCATACCGCAACCCTAAATTCTATTATTGAGGCCCTAGGCTCTCCAATTGGACTCTAAAAAGATGTGCACCACAGTTAAAAATGTCCACTATTGCGGCTCAAGGCTAACTACGGTGATTGTGTCCCTTTTCGCCCATTTTCACTCTTTTTCGCTCCATTTGCTAACTTTTACCTACATTAGCTCAATTAAACAAATATTAAGTAATTTTAACAATTTTAAGTGTAAAACAATGCAAATAATTAGCATAAAAGTAAACAAATAACTCTACTTTTGTAGAGTTATGAACCTATTATAATTTTAATAGAGTTCTCTCCCTTTTTCTTTTGTATGTTTTTTTCTTGACTTGTTTCAGTAGTTTCCCCAGAGGATATTATACCTACATCTGGTTTTGTATAGGTCTTCTTCCATGATTTATACTTATGTATAAGCATTTTTGCAACTTTCAAAGCCGATTCATGCCTTCTCTTTTCGTTCTAGGTTTTATTTACTTCAGGCCATCCTATATTTACATATTCATTATGACATAAAAGAATTATAAGGATATTACTACTAATAATGTATTTAATTGTTGAAAAAAATATATATTCACAACAACATTGTTCAATTGTTGATTAGTATTGTGTAAAATATATATGACATAACAAACCTATTTAACTACAATGTTAGAAGTGTTCTAACCATGAGCAAGGAACCTCCATAAGTTAGAGTACATCCTTGAAACTGCTGCAATTCATATGACAAGATTGGTTAGCTACTACAAATTGTGAAATTCATGAGTGTTGGCAGTTTTGCGGACATACTTTTTATATTGTAATGTTTTAGTCATTAGGACTTCTCACAACAAGTATCGAGATATCATGGCTCTAATAATGATTACAGTACTTCAATAACTAATATTCAGGTATCAGCATACATATCAAAGTACATTTCATATAGGCTTTTGTTTGACTGATTTTTTATGTTGTGAATCACATTTACAAGCCTTTTTTTATGGATCAATCCCTCTTTGATGTGGATCAATCCCAGTATAGATTGATACCAAAACGATCCCATATAG
The DNA here is from genome assembly GCA_029378325.1 of Elaeagnus macrophylla. Taxonomy (NCBI): domain Eukaryota; kingdom Viridiplantae; phylum Streptophyta; class Magnoliopsida; order Rosales; family Elaeagnaceae; genus Elaeagnus; species Elaeagnus macrophylla. The sequence goes on along the minus strand of CM055640.1, from coordinate 28,639,625 downwards.
ATCCTCCTCTCGTTGCATAAAATTGAATACCCATTTTTTTTAAGTTAGATCGATCTCTCTATAGATAGATTGTTCCCATTTCGATCCTTAACCAATCAAGTTCAATCTAAGTAAGTTTTAATTTTGTAGGTCTGGAGAGACAGATCGATCCACCTATGGGTTGGGTCAATCCCAAGTCTCGTTGGCATAACTTTTTCCAGTGCTGGATCGATCCCCCTTCAGGACGGATTCATCCTGCCTTCTATAACTAGGTTTTTACACACATTTTTTAATCCTAGTCAGCCTCTAATTGCCTATCATATTTTAACACATCAATAAGTGACATATTTTCTGCTAGGTTTTCATAAAATAATACGATGCATCACTATTTGCATATAAATAGATGCCTACGCTTTTGACTACTTTTTAACTTGATGATTTTATGATTCATGTGGTTAGGCTTAGTTTCATCTTTCCATCTTTTACATCTATGCTAATACATGCCTACTTTATTCATTGATCTTAGGTCCATTATATTTGCATGGTTATGATTATATTTGCATGGTTACGTTAGAATAGATTTGAGCCTATTCAATAAATAGTGGATCATTAATTATGGAACTATGCTTAAATTATATTTGTTTTAAATTTTTAATTTACTTTTGGTTTACATCTGCTTATCTGACTGAAGCATCTGATATGACATTTCATTGCATTAGTCCTTCTAGAACAACCATTACACTTGTGTTATTTGTGTTAACCTTTCAGGCTGTTTCGTGAACATGTTCGATAGCTTCAGAAGAGTTTATTAGAACGTTAGTCTAGATCCATTCACCTACCTTCAGGAGATTGTGAAGAAAAGAGCAACAACTCATAAGTAGAGTACACAAGAGCTTTATCACTATAAAGATAGTCTAAGACCTCTTGTACTTGAACATTTTTTTTTTCATAGTGGACTGGTTAGGTGGTCCCGATCAACCGGTGGCTACCTCATAGAAAGTATGAAAGTCATCTTTTATGGTAAAATGCTCGTGCAACTTAATGATGAAGTTATTTCACTAGAAAAAAGAGTATAATGATGATCTTTGTTGCACAAAAAGAAAGAGCACATTGACATGATAAAAATATACTTCTAAACATGAAATATATGTCTTGTGCCGAACTAAAGAATTTTTAAGTATTATGACAAAATTGTGTTCTTATTTTACGAGGTATGCATTTATGTACTTATTTATTGATACATCATGGATGAACTAATATGACATGTTTATATAATCTTGTTTTGTCTCTTAATCACTCATGAAAATTGTATGTTCTATATGTCCTACATAATCTCTATGTGAAAATTGGATGCTTATATCAAGTAAAGTTTTTCTGAACCAATTTTTGTCCCATGCTTTTAGTGGTGTAAACAATCAAATTTAAGGGGAGTCACAAATATGACAATAATTTTCTAGGGTTAAGGTATGAAAATGTTGTACCTAGATCAATCGATATTGAACACGAATCAATCTATGTTCATGACGGATCGATCCCAATCCCTTAGTTATAATTACTCTCTAACTTGGACCCTTTTCTCTCCAAAATTTTCAAACTACTCAAATTTTGTCCAAACTCCACGATTTTGGCATCAATCAACTCAAATTGAGGTCCCTTTTCACTTTTTATGGTCAAACTCTAACAAGAAATAGGATTTCAGCCATAAAATCTACCAAAATCGTTCAGCCCTTACAAATCCTCAAAACACCCAAAGCTCACCTTTTGTGGGTTTTATTCTCGATCAAACACCATTTCTATATCACTCAGTACCTTATTTACAAAATCCATTCTTCCAAATCAAGAAAATTCAACTTTTTTCTCAATTTTAGATTTGCCCCATTTCTCTTAAAAATTTACAATTTTGCCCCTCTTCTATAATCAAATTCCAATGGCACCTTGACGCACTCAGAATTCTTAGAATGCCTCCACCATCACTGGAACACACAACAAGAGCTTTCTTCATTTTGAAGGTGCTCAAAGGAACAAACTTTTTTGTACTCGTCCAATCTCTATTGAACAAAAAATCATACCAGAAGATTTTCATTAACTAGGCATCACTCAAAAATTAATGGATTTGGGATGGCTTAGATTGTTTAGTCTTGAGCAAATAGCTTCCCAAAACTTAGTTTGGGAATTATATGCAAATATCCCCTTAGGAATAAGGAATTTGGGTCCTGAACAAGATCAAGTGGATGTACGGGGTCAATTTATGACTTTTATTGCAGATATAATCCACCACCTGTTAGGTATTCCCCTATCCAAAACCCTAATTTCGATCACTTGGAGGTGTTTGATGATGAATATAACACTTAGATGGGAATTCAGAGCACTATAGTGGTTAGTTTGAGAAAGTTCAGTCAATATAGCTTGAAACCCTTCTATAGGGCACTAAACCTTTTCATTAGTGCCAACATTATACAGAGGAAACACACTGCTGAGTTTTGTGCCATTATAGCCAAACTCATTTACTACGTTGGCAAAGGCAAATCTGTTGACATTAGAAAAATCATTTACGAATGGATAATCGCCAAGTCTCGTCATCATCAGAAAAATGTTGCTTACCCCATGCTTGCTTGATTTCACTATTTCTTCATGAAGTCGGTATAACTTTTGGACAAAATGAGCCCAAACTTGAGGGACTTTGACCAATCAACAAAGCTTCACTCTTAAAGTCAAACACTTTTTTTATGGCCAACTTGGCCAAGCGTGGTTTTCATCCACCACCTACTGAGGAGCCCGAAGATGAAACAATGGATATCTCACCACCGTATGCTCAATCCAATGCTAGACCATCTGGGTCTTCCACTGCAGATTCTAGCACACTATATAGTGACGTCGCCTATCTTGGGGAACAATTGGATATTTTAAATACCAACATGGAATCAATGAAAACAAGACAATAACTTTTGAGAATGAAATGCGAACAAAAGTGAGGACCATAAGCACCGATGTCATTGCCCTCACAGAACAATTTTTGAACTTTAGCATAGATTTGCAAATGTTCTCTAGTGACATCAAAGAGTTCATGAACTTTCACCGTGGTGTTCCACCTCTATCCTAGATTTCTTTTCTTTTTCTTTTTCTTTTTTTAGATTACTTGTTTTTCAATTGAACTTTTAATATTTTCGATGATGTGTTTATCTTTCATGTAAAATTACTTCATTTTCCCTTGTCCTTAATTTGTAGCTTTCTTTGGCCTTTCTTGTGATAAAAAGTGGGAGTAGATATTCACATCACATGATACCTTTCATATGTGTTGATATGCTTTAATTGTTATGACATGCTTAAATGATATATCTTTGATCTCATGATATCTCCTATGCCTTGATTGTTATGTTACAACAACAAAGCAAGCTTTAAAGAGTCTAAAGCACGCTAACTAGGGATGAATAAAAATACCCAGAATCAACCCAATCCATTAAACCCAACCCAAAAGAATCGATTCTTAAATTTTATTGGTTTAGTTTGGTTCTTCATAATAAAAAATCGATTAATATTAGGTTAGTTTGGTTTTCATTTATTAAAATCTTAAAAAAATTGAACCAACCCAATTCATTTATTAATATTTGCTTATTATTTTCGTATATATATTTATATTGTTATTTTATAGAATTATTTAAAAAAAATTAATTTTTCATTCACAGTTGAAGTTTTCACTTTATACCCCTTTCAATGAATCAGTTTTTCTCAAAAACCTAAATCAACGCCTCTTACGAGTTACTCATGAGGCTTATCACAAGTCACACCTTTGACCAACTCAAGCTAGTTGCCAACAAGTTTTGCCTATTTTTGTTGTTAGAGTTTGGATATTTAAGCAAAATTTATGCAAGCACTTCTCTACCAGATACTCTCATTTATTTTATTTTTTATCCACGTGAGACATTAATTTTATATTATTTAATTTCTTATCCATTATAAATTTATAATTACATCGTCTTTCATATTTTTGTCGTTAAAGTTTTTATTATATGAACAATATTATTGGATATGAAAATTAAAAAATTTTGCCAAGTATGTGATTACTATTCCTTATTGCTTATTTGTCTTAATTTTAATTTTTTTTTTTTTTGCACTTTGTGTTTGATATGAATAATAATATTATATAAGTGACTGGAATCTATATTTTTAAAATTAGATATTATAATAAAATTAGCATTAAAAACTTTAGAAACTATAATACAAGAGCTTTAAAAAAAAATAAACAAAATTTATTAGCGAAAAAAGAAGAAGAAATTTCCTTTAATCAACCCAAACTAAACCAAAAAATTAGTTTGGGTTGGATTGTTTTTCAAACTTTATGGTTCGATTCAATTCTTGTTTTTAAAGAATCGATCATATTGAGTTAGTTCTAATTTTGATCTAAACCCAAACCAACCCATATATGTTCACCCCTAACGCTGACTTTTTTCGTAACTTGTTCCAACTACATAATGACTAGGGGTGTTCAAAAAATCCTATCATCTGACCAATCCGATCCGATCAGTTAATTTTTGAATGGTTTCGATCCGATGATCAGATTAAATCGGATTGAAATTTTTTCAATCTGTTAAGTTTGGATTGGATGACATATTTCACTATTTATCATCTGATTCCATCTGATTCAAACGAAAAAATTAAATATATTTTAAATTTATACACATATCATATTTTTATTGATCACTTTTATTTATATTATACACCACATTATATACAAATACAATAATAAAATTAAAAATTGTAAAATACTTTTTTTATAACAAAAATACTTCAAAACACTAAAAACATACAAACCCAAACCCTAGAATCAAAATTCAAAACATAAAGTCACTCACAAACTCACAGTCGGTGCTCCATCCCAATCCAGTTCATTGCCGCTGCTTCGTCGTTGCCCCTGGCTGCTACTTCCTCTTTGCCGCTGGTTGTAGGTCGATGGTTCGTTGCACTACTGGTTCATTGCGCTGCTAGTTGGTGGCATAGTGGTTCGTCGCATCGCTGGTACACTCCCTCTCACCTTGGTTCATCGTTTCCTTGTTTCTTATTTTTATTTTATTTGCTAAGTTAACATTATTTAACTTCTTTGTTTTATGATGTTTTCATTTATGAGTAGTTTTGATTTTACAAGCATATTTATTTATGCTGAGATTTTATTTTACAAGCATATTTATTCATGTTGAGATCAGTGAAAGAGTGTGTTTATAAGCATATTTATTCATGTTGAGATCTGATTTTACAAGCATGTTTATTTATGTTAAGATCAGTAAAGGAGTGTGTTTACAAGCATGTTTATTGCTTGGTTACAAGCATGTGTGTGTGTTTACATTTTACAAAAGTAAATAAAATATGTTCAAGATTAACATTATTATTTGGGATAATCTTGTTACTTATGTTTATTTTTATGGAATATAGTGTTTATTTTTCTTCTCAATTTTGTGACTTGGAACATATACCATTGTTTCATTGTCTGATATGTTATTTGGGCTTGTATATGTTCTTCGAATCTTTGATAGCATTTACTGACTATTGGATAATCTTTGATTATAGTTACTACATACTACTTAGTGCTTACTATATCCTTTTTTTTCTCATATATGTAGGTTCATTTGGTTAGCTAGCTAATTTGGAAAGCAACTATAATGAATTCATATTTGATATCATCGTGTAATGTATGAATGTTCTCTAATTATTTAGAATTATAGATTTTACCGTTATACTTGTGTAGTTGTGTTTTGTTAGATTATTTACTTATTTTTTGTTATTTATCTTAGATGGTCAAAAATACTCCTACTACGAGTAGTCCACTTGCAACTACCAGAAATGCAAGCGCTGCCCAAAATGTTGAAAATAATCCACAAAATACTCCACTAAAACTTGAGGAACCTCCACCGAATGAAAATCCTAAACTTTTCACAAAATGCACTAATAGCGATGATAGAAAAGGTAAACGAAATTCTTCCAAACCTCTTTCTGATGTTTGAAAACATTTTGATTAGTGGGTAAAGGCTTAAATCGTAAGGCAAGATGTAAATATTGTTTTAGGGAGTATGTGTATGTATCCAGCAAATCCGGTACAGCAAACTTAAGAGCTCATATTGCTATACAATGTAACTTATTTCCTGGTAGAGTTGAGAAGAAGCAAAAGACTAACTTTTAAAAATCCTACAAAAGATAAAGAAGGTACACTTGTCGCACATACATTTAGTATTGAGGTTTGTAGGCTTGCACTTATAGAGATGATTATAGTTGATGAGTTGCCATTTATTCATGTTAAGAATGAAGGATTTAGGAAGTATAGTAGAGTTTTGCAAGTTCCTTCTCGTATCACTGTTACACGAGATTGCTTCAATCTTTTTTTGAAGGAAAAATATAATTTGAAGGAATTTTTCTCTAAGTCATTTCAAAGAGTTTGCTTGATCAATGACACATGGACTTCTGCTCAAAATTTGAACTATATGTGTCTCATTGCTCATTTTATCGATGATAGGTGGAAACTCCAAAAGAGAATCTAAATTTTTTGTGTAGTTCCTAGCCATAAAGGTGATATCCTTAGGAAAGAAATTGAGCAATGCTTGTTAGATTGGGGAATTGATAAGGTATTTATTGTTACAATGGATAATGCTAGTTCAAATAATATATTAGTTTCTTACTTGCACAAAAAAGTGAATAATTAGGGAGGTGCAATATTAGATAGTCAACATATGCATATGAAGTGTGCAGCTCATATTCTGAATTTGGTTGTGAAGAGGGCTTGAAAGAACATGAATCAAGTATAAGTAAGATAAGAGAAGTTGTGAAATATGTCAAAGGATCACCTTCAAGGTTGTTAAAATTTAAGGATTGTGTCGAGCAAGAGAAAATTGGCACTAATAAACTTTTATGTTTGGATGTAGTAACAAGGTGAAATTCTACCTACTTAATGTTAGAAGCTGTAGTGAGATTTCAAAAGCCTTTTGAGCGTTTAGAAGATAACGATGTGATATTTAAGCAAGAGTTCAACATTGGAAAGAATAGTTGCAAAACTCCTGATTTTTTTGATTGGTCTAATGCTCAGGTATTTGTGAGGCTTTTGAAAATATTTTGTGAATCATTGAGATTTTATGGTTCTTTGTATGTTACTTCAAATTTATTTTTGAATCAAATTTGCTTCATACACAACCAGTTGAGTTTTTGGTGTAAAAATACGTATTATGTGTTAAGCAAAATGAAGGAATAGATGAAAACAAAGTTCAATAAATATTGGAGAGGTATAGAAAAGATGAATGATTTCTTCTTTATTGTAACTTTGCTTGATCCAAGACATAAAGAACAAGGTTTGAGAGTTTGTTTGGATCTTTTGTGTGATGAAGATGATATTATGGTTGGTCAAATGATGAAAAAATTTAGACAAACTTTGAATAATGTGTTTGATCAGTATTCAATTTTGTATTCTATAAATGCACAAGCTAGATGCTCACAACTTTTAGACACAGAAGAAGTAGATAGTTCTACCATTGATTCATTTTCATTATGGATGAACCGTTATAAAAAGCGTGTCAGAAATGCAAAAAAAGATAGATAACCAAACTGAAGTGGAATATATTTGGGTGAGACATGTGAGGATGTGGATGATGAGTCTTTTGATCTTTTGAGTTGGTGGAAAGTAAACTCATCAAGATATAAAGTTCTTTCTAAGATTGCTAAAGATATTTTAACTATACTTATATCAACTGTAGCTTTTGAGTCCTTATTTTCTACTTAAGGTAGAGTCATTGATCCTTTTAGAAGCTCATTGTCCCCCAAAATTGTCCAAGCTCTTATTTATACTCAAAATTGGATTAGATCATCACCAGTAATTAACATTCGTGAGTCGCTTGATGATGTTGAAGCAATTGAAACAGGTAATATTATTTTAATTTTTATTTATTAATTGATAACATTATTATATGATGGTGTTTTAATATTTTTATCACTTTGTTTTGTCTTTTTGTTTTGTAGATATGTTGGGAGGCGTTAAAAAAATTGCACTTGATTGAGTACAATGAGTAATTGATTTATTTCATATGCATTTTGTATGTTATTTTATATATAATTATTAATTACTTATCAATTTACTAACATTTTTTAAATTATGGTTAATAGGTAATGAAGCACTAAATTTTCTCGCTATTTCTATCAAGACTCAAGATTGTTTTCAAGATGCTTGATGGATGTTAAAGAATGAAATGATCAACTTAATTTAGCTTTAAACTATTATGAACTATGTTTTTGTTTATTGTTTGAATGACTTGTTAATTTTATTTAAATGAATATTGTAATTGATATTGTATTATTTTGTTTAATATATGTTTGAACATTTTCGGTTGTACTTCAACATTTTTATTTGGTATTTTAAGGTTTATTTTAACTTAAATATGTTTATATTACATAAAAAAATTAGTTTTTTATTCAAAAATATTAAAATATAGTTAATTAAGTTTATTGATCGAATCCAATCCGAATAGATTGCAAATCGGATAGGATCAGATTTGAAATATGATCGGATCGGATCGAATCAGATTATGATGTTTCAATTCGACTAAATGGTCGGATCGAATCAGATTATGATGTTTCAATTCGACCAAATGATCAGGTCGGATCGGATCGGATGAGTATAAAACTAACGATTTTGATCCAATGAATACCCCTACTAATAATAACATACCCAAACCCAACATTTTCTATTTTCCTTCAACCTCTTACAACCATCTAGCCCAACTTCTCTCCATTTTCGTCTTCTTCTTTGGAGCTCAAGCATCAATATTCAATACCATGATGAAAAATTACAAATACTCCACACTCCAAAGTCCATAGCTTATTATTAAGAAGGCCAAAGTCACAAAAGGTATTTTCGTTATAACATTTTGATTTTTAATGTGTGTTATTTAAGTTTTAGTGTTGTCATAGCATAATATTTATATCATTTACAAATATCCGTTTTATTTTATTTTTGACAAGTTTAAATGAAATTAATTTATATTCATTATTCTAATTTTTACTTAACGAATTAGAGTGTACAAACTGCAACATGTTTGTTTTAAAATAATTTTTTCAAAGCCAAAATGGAGATAAGTTGATAAAAAAAATGTTGACTTCTTATTGATATATAGTTATATACATAAGCAATAAACCATATTTTTTTGAAAAACGTTTTCATAGAAACTGAATTTTGAAATATACTCCCCTAAATAATAAAACACACATTTGTAAAACTAGTGTTGAAGTGTAAAAGAAAAAAAAAAAAAAAGTTGTAAATAACACATTATATTTATGTGAGCAATTTCAAGATTAAGATAATTTTTAAAGAGAGTGATAAAAAGATATATTAAAAGTGTAATGATATTAGTTATTGGGATTCTTAATGAAATATTAAATTTAATGATATTGTTTAATTGTAATGAAAATAAATCTTGAAGCAGATATGAAGAGATACTATAAAAGAAAATCTATTTCTGAGCCTGAGCTATCACCATCTCCAAATTATTTTCATTACAATTAAACAATATCACTAAATTTAATATTTCATTAAGAATCTCAATAACTAATATCATTACACTTTTAATATATCTTTTTATCACTCCCTCTAAAAGTTATCTTAATCTTGAATTGCTCACATAAATATAATGTGTTATTTACAACTTTTTTTTTTTACACTTCAACACTAGTTTTACAAATGTGTGTTTTATTATTTAGGGGAGTATTTTTCAAAATTCAGTTTCTATGAAAACGTTTTTCAAAAAAATATGGTTTATTACTTATGTATATAACTATAAATGTTAAGAAAAAGAATTTTTGACTTTGATCCTAATGTTAGAGATATAGTTATAAGAGTATATTTACAAAAATGACCTTGCCAACCTCGAAGTCATGATTTTCGTTCAACAAAAATTAGTGAAAAGTCAAGAAGATTTAATTTGAATTGGTTTGACAAGTATGCTAATTGGCTAGAATATAGCATTGAAAAAGATGCAGCATTTTGCTTATGTTGTTATCTTTTTAAACCACAACAAGGAGAACAAGGTGGTGGTGACTCCTTTGTTGGTCAAGGTTTTTCAAATTAGAAGAAGCATGAAAAGTTACAAGTTCATGTCGGGGGTCCTAATAGTTGTCAGAATAAAGCTTGGAAAAGTTGTCAAGCACTTATAAGTGAAAAACAATGTATTAGGACACATTTGTTCAAGCAATCAAACAAAACTCGAACAGAATATCGAGCTCGTCTAGGTGCCTCAATTGATGGTATTCGTTTTTTTACTAAGACAAGGGCTTGTATTTCGTGGCAATGATGAATCTAAAATTTCTAAGAATTAGGGAAATTTTCTTGAACTTCTAAGGTGGTTTTGTGAACATAGTGATGAAATAGGTTGTATTTATTTGAAAAATGCTCGTAACAATTTGAAGTTAACTTCACCTAATATACAAAAAGACATAGCGAATGCTATTTTAAGTGAAATTTTAGCATCATTTTTAAAGATATCGGTGATTCATTCTTTTATATTCTTATCGATGAATCTCGTGATATATCTTTAAAAGAGCAAATAGCTATTATTTTGCACTATGTGGATAAAAATGGATGTGTTATTGAACGTTTGGTTGGTTTTGAGCATGTTATTGATACGAGTGTCACATCTCTTAAGCATGTTATTGTTCAATTTCTTTCTAGACATGGTAAAAGCATATCTCAATTGTGAGGATAAGGTTATGATGGGGCAAGTAACATGCTAGATGAATTTAAAGGTCTTAAGGCACTCATTTTGAAGGAGAATAAATATGTCTTTTATATCAATTGCTTTGCCCATCAACTACGATAGCTCTTGTTGTTGTAGCAAAGAATCATATAGAAATCGTTGGTCTCTTTGTTTCAGTTACAAATGTGATAAATATCGTTGGAGGATCAGCTAAGCACCGTGACATTTTTAAATGGAAGCATGCTTTTAAAATTGTTGAAGTTCTAGCCAATTAGGAGGTTGTAAGTGGCCAAGGTCTAAATCAAGAAACTAATCTTAAGAGGCCTAGTCATACTCGCTGGAGCTCACATTACCATACTTTGTTATGTTTAATCAACATGTTTTCATCCATAAAAGATATTCTTGAGACAATGATTAATGATAGACCAGATTCTAACAAAAAAACATGAAGCATCTATTTTATTGGATTTCGTTTTTACATTCAATTTTGCCTTTTGTTTGCATTTAATGAAGAACATATTGGGCATTTCACATGACTTGTCACAAGCCTTACAAAGAAATGATTAAAATATTGTGAATGCTATGAAATGTGTTCAAATATGCAAGGAAAGACTACAAATGATCAAGGAAGAAGGTTATAATTCTTTAATTGAAGCGGTTTCTTCTTTTTGTGCTAAACATCACATTAAAGTAATAAATATGAATGATAGGTTCGTATCTCGTGATCGACCAAGGCGCAAAGCTCAAGAGATTACAAATATGCATCATTATCAAATTGAGTTATTTTACAATGTGATAGATATACAGCTTTAAGAGCTTAATAACATATTTACTGAGGCAAATATGAAATTACTACTGTGTGTGGCTTGATTAAATCCAGTTGATTCCTTTTCAAGATTTGATGCTAATTCGTCTTGCTCAAATTTATGAGAGACCATTTTTTGCGATGAAAATTGTGAAGAATCGGTTACGCAATCGTACGGGAGATCGATGGATGAATGACAACCTGATTGCATATATTGAGAAAGATATTTTTTATGATGTTGATAATGAAGTTATCATGCAAAGATTTCAAAAAATGAAAACTCGAAGAGAAATATTGTAATTACTTATCATGTAATACATTTTATGTATTTTATCCTTTTGTTGCTTAAATTATGCATTTAGGTAATTGAACGTTTTATTATCTCTATTATAACTTAATTGAAATTTTTGGCTATGTTTGTTGAGCATTGTGGTTTATTTTCATGTATAAATTCAAAGATATCAATTAAACTTGTAATAAGTTTGTTAGTTTTAACATTATATTATGTTATAACTCATAAATTATGCATATTGCTAATTTAGAAATGGTGTATTGATATTTAATTTTTCAGATCTATTAAGATATAAAAATTGTTGCTGAATATGTGGATTAACTACTTAAGACCGGATATCAAAAGGAAAAATACTCAAAAAAAAAAAAAAAAAAAAAGTATGAGCACTTTGTCCCCTCTTATTGAAATTCCTGGTTACGTTGCTGACTGTAATGTGTGTGTATATATATATATATATATATATTGACATTCTCTACTCTCTAGTTTGTGAGATCATCAACATAAGTTGAAAAGCCACATTCGTTCATCAAGACATCATTTAGCCACTGTTGCTATCTCTTTAGGGCAGCTATTACTTGTAAGCAATTTGGCTTTTCCTCCGCAAGATTTGTTATTGCTTTGTATTAGTAACTCTGTTGAGAGAGATTTGCGTGTATTTGAAGTTTGATTTTGAGTGGCTTTTAGATATTAGTATTAATTGTACTCTTCACTTGATTGTTAGTATATTTTCTTCGGTAAATCACTTAAATCTGTATATATCATTAAAATTTTCTTGTATTTTCAAGAGAATACAATGAAAGTCAAGCCACTTGAATTTTTGTGTGTCCTTTTTTTTCTTGTATTCTCATACATTTAAAATTCAAACTACTTAAATCTTTGTGTGTGGTGAGTAAAGTAGGTTTTACACATTAAAAGGTCCAACCACGTCTACTATGTAGTCATAAGCATAAATCATAATAGCACTTGCATTGTCAAGAGAATTTTCTATGCTATAAAACAATCCTTTTGCCTCAGACGAATAGCTGCAGCATAGAGCCTTACACTACTTCTCAACATCTGCACAAACTTTAGTGACTTTGAAATAATAAAGAACGGATATGTTGTCTTGTAAGTGCTTGGGTCAGCAGATCAACTTTTTGATTGATGGGAGCTCCTTGCACTTGGACTTGGACTCTGCATAAATTTGACAAAACCAAATAACAATGCAAAGAAAAACGTGATCCAAATTAAATATGAAATCAATTTACTACTTTGGCTATAAATGGTTTATGTTTACAATCACTTTCGCTATTGCATATTTTTGTAGATTATTACATTGAATTTATTACTAAAACACTGTACTTGCAAAGCAAGAGGAGATTGTTTAGGGTGTCAACAGCAAGCTGCCCTCCTTTATCAGCACAAACACACTACCGGCATCTCCCCTTGAAATCCTAAGGTCTTCGTCAAGATAAGTGGTTAATAACCACGATTCAGCATTGGTGTTTGAGAGAGAAAACTTCAATGGTGGTTGTCTAGAAATGGTCCTTGCAACTGATGAAGCTGTATCTTGTACAGAGGTGATCAGTCCCCTGAAGGGTGAGAGATCAATCTTTTGTCCCAGAAATTCCACATTTTCTGGTATCTCAATCGAGTCAGTAAGTTGAGGAGTTCCTATAACACCTTCAACAAACTTAATCTGGATAAAGAAAAGAGAAACCAGGTCATTCAGAGCTAAATCCTTAAACCTCTCTACACTGCTAACCAAATTGGCAGACCAATTACAAAGAAGGAAACCATTCTTTGACATTGTATTCGAATCCAATACTTAAATAGCATGTATATAATCAAATTGATCCTAAAATAGTATATTAGTTATACATACCATGTACATTCACTAATGTTCCGTTTATAACTAATGTATTATTTTGGATTAATTCGATTATGTATCCTATATATGCTCTTATGGGGCATCAATACCATTGTAGTCCATGAGTTTTGCCAAAAATCATCGCTTGAAGTCAGAAGTTACTAATTATTAATAGACCTGTCAGCAACAAAAGTTACTAATCAAGAAGGGACAAGTAGAGACCTGAACACGTTTGGGGCTTCGAACTTCAAACTTTCCATTGGTGATAAATGAAGTTGTAGCCAGTGGCCCAGCAAACTGGACAGCGTTTTGGACAGTGAAATTCTGTGAGTCTATTGTTTGTGATATCTCCTTCACCTTTACTAACGGTAGTGTGCCCCTTGAAAACAATGGAAATAAACCTGCAAAGGATGTGTACCTGCAAAAATAAACAAAAAATCCAAATGATTATGGATGTATTGCCAATGAACATAAGAAAGCAGGCTGTTCTATCATGATATACAATGGGCAGACATTATCTCGTCTCCAAAGTTGATCACAAACTTAAGAACCAAAACCGTCAACGAAAATTTCTGAACTATGTTCTTTCAATAGTGCCTGCAATGCAAGCATGTTATCGTTTTCTTGATTTTTTATTTTATTTGCTAACCTGTGTTAAACATCTCTTATGAAAAAGCACGATATTGAAAACAAAAAAAAAATTGATGTCAGTATAAATAGCATTAAATACTTTCAGACTACGGAACTTGCATAAAACTACTTGTTTAAAAAATCTGTCCATCAAAATATAGAATTTTTTTTTTTTTTTGCTAAGATAGATGCTTAAATTTACACCGAGTTTCATGATATTGTCATTGTCATGTCAACAAAAATTGAGAAAACAATTGACGAAAATTATAGACTTACAAAAATATGAAAATTTTAATAAACCTTACAAAAATTATCATAACAATCAATTATTTATTTTTTAAACTGATTTTCTTACTTAGTTAAAATATTTAAAATAGTTATTGAAAACAATAATTAAAAAATATAAAATTGTGTAAAACTGTAAATGTTAAGAAATTATAAAACTAAATACAAAAATTGTCCTAAATTTAAAGAAATGATAAAAAAAAAATATAACTAAATAAAAACATTAATGATAAATTGTTTTTTAAAATAAATAAAAAATAAACAATAAACAATATTTTCTCAGCATCAACATTTTGTCTACGTTATCTCAAACAATTAGAACTCTACAACAAGAACATTGTCCGGACACATTTTCATCCTTGCTCATAAATCCATCCTTGTTTATAACTCCAAAACAAAAAATTAATACTGAAAGCAGCTTATTTTAATTTTTATCTCAAGAACTAACATAGAGTTCTATGAAAATAAAAAATAATAAAAAACTTTTTTTTTGGGTTTAGTTGAACCAACCTGATTACAATTACCATAGGAGTAAAAATTCAATGGATGTTCTACCTTGAAGTTGTAGACTACACATTACATCATTATTAGATCGAAAATAATTAAACAGACATGAACAAAAATTGATATTTTAAAACTATTTTCTTTGAATAATAACGTGTCTATTTCCTCAGCAAACAAACAGAAACCTTACGCTAGAATCCATTTGCCATTGAGCAGAGCCAAGGCCTCAGTTGGAACAGGAGTTGGGTTACGGGTCTCCAATTTAGTTATAAGCTCCACAACCTCGGCCCGTGTTTCGCTGCTGGCTCTCAACCCTCGATCAGTTCCATAAAATGAGTCCACCAACGCTTTCTTCAGCCTCGCTATCTCCGCCGAGTCCTCAGGCTTATCGGGCGGCTCCTCGGGCACAGCCACTGCTGATCCACTCGACCTCTGATAAACTGGTTCGTCCTTCTCTGGGCCCCACTCGTCGTCGAGCGCCACCTTAACCCGAAATACCGGTCTCGGCAGGTTTGTTACCCGGATCGAAAGTTTCGATCCCTCGACAAATCTCAACCCGAACCCGGAAGAACTAACAGAAACCAAGGTCTTTGATTGGTGACGTGGCAGTGTTAGAGGGAGAGTCTTGCATGGCAATTGATTTAGTTGAGAGAATGTAGCCATTTTCCGTTCAGAGAGAATCCTCAAACTCAAACCTCCGTGTATCCTAAAACTTCGACGAACCATAGCATTAGCATAGGACTTAAGGACTAAGGTGTAGTATGGAAAAGACATTTGTACCACTAAGAGTTTTGGATTTTTGTGTTAGCGTCAGGATAAATTAGAAAAGTCTAGCATTTGAAACAAGCTGTGTCTGTGAATAGGCTTCCTGAATTTCGACACGTGGAAGCGATAATGTCCAGAGACTGTGTAGAAATAAGCCATGTGGACAAAACTGACCGGGCAACGAATGAGAGGTAGAAAGGAATTTGCAGTTTTGTGTGTTTTTATCTATGTACTGTAAAGTATTATAAGGTACTTGTAAAAATAAAAAATTTAAATAATTTTAGAGTGAATATCGTTATCATTTATTTTGTTATTAATATGTATATTTTATGGGTTATAATATTACTATAATTTAAATTATTAATATCAAATAAATAATTTATTAATAATAATAACACTCAAATATAATTAATTATAAATAAATAATAAATAATTTATATATTTTTAAAATTATAATAATAAAAATAATAATGACAATAGATCTTATTTTATTAATGATAATTTTATCATGTAATAAATATTTAGTAAAATTAACTTTAAAATGTATAATTATTGGAGTAGCAAAACAGTGTAATATTATAATAAATAATTTATATATTTTTATATAAAAATAACAAACAAAAAATTGTGTTAATAATATTATTCTAATTTTAATATAGTTGAGATTTGCTTAATAAAATTTAAAGGTTTGAATGATAATATGACAACATTTTTTTTCAAAGAATAACAATGTCCTATATCAACATCATGATAAATAGATTTTTCATGTTCTTGGCAAATTTTCTAGTATCTTCTTTAACTTTATTCGTGAATGGGTTTCAATTATTTGCTAGTCCAAAAAAATATCTCACATGAAGATGAAGAATGAAGGACGGAATAATGTTTTAAGAAAGTGAAAATATTTTATTAAGATAGACTTAAATTATTTAACCTTTTATTTTTAAAGATTTAATATTTTGTCTCTTTTATATTAACTTTTTTATTTACTTTTATCTTTTTCATATTATATTCATGATTTGTGTAAAAATCTCTTCAAGGACACGTTCTATAAATTTGAAACATTTTGACTTATTCACGCATCTTGTGAATGTAAGGACTTATTTTCAGTTCTAATGTCCTTTCTAAGAAAAATTATTAAAAAAAAAAATGAATTTATTGCACAGTATTTTTTTTTTAACAAAGGAAAAAAAAAAAGACTCTCAGGGAAAGACGGAGTAACGCTCGCTATGCTCCATTCACCTGGATCAACGCCTAGAAAAAGTACCCGCAGTGGCTAGCACCTCAGGCTGTTGTCAGAAGAGTCTTTACGTACAATTACAACTTTTTTACCCCTCCAACTTAGAATCTGGTGCATGTAACCCAGTGGATTTGTTGGTAAATTTATTGTACAGTATGATACTATAAAAATAATTAAAAAAAAAAAAAACTATGTTATGTGAATGTGATATATTATAACTAATATAAATACAAATATACTTGCATTTAATATTCCTTCCTTTCTAAGATGATTACCATTAAATGGCCTTCTAATAACATTTATAAGAATTATTGCTCGACGAAATTGAACAAGTGGGATTAAAAGAATAACCTGTTTCATATACATATAAAACATGTACCCAAGAAAAGAAATGTAAATTAGACTGTACCATCTCATTAATATTTTATTTAATATTTTTAATCAACTCATAATAAAATATTATCTCATTTTATTTAAATATCATCTTATCCTATTATATTTAAATTATAGTTCGAAAGTGTCTAACTTTAAATATTTATACTTTGTTACAATTTGGATGTTAAATCGTAAATATAATATTATATCTTTTATGGTTAGATTTTTTTATCAAACTTTTATGGTTAGATTTACTTCAATTTTTATTTGAAATTTGAAATGAATATTTAATTTCTATTAAATCATAAATTTGTATTTAAATGCCTCCATCATATCTTATATTTAAAGTTCATATTTTATCTTGCAAACCCTATAAATAGAATCTTTAGCAATGTATTGTAAACACAACAATCAATAAGAATTATTTTTTCTATTTGCTCTCTACTTATCTACTTTCTTTTTTGTTTAATTTTATAATACGCTATCAGTACAATAGTATTTGTTCAAGAGTTCAAAATTCATAAGTTCTCGAATTTTCTTATTTTTTATGATTAAACTCAAATCATATTTTTATTCAAAATATATCAAGAAATTTTTTTATTTCATAATTGATTTAATTATTATCATAAATCAATAATATTTATTTTCCCTTTAAATTTTTTAAGTTGTTTAGTTTATATATCAATATTTATACATATTGTAATATTATCTTTAATAATTTTATATATCACATCATGCTGGTAAGGAAACAAACTCTGTAAAAGTAATCTCATCACGCTGAAAAGCCAATAAATTCTAAAGAGTTCTCAAATCAAACTCTCTTATTTTATTTTATCGTAGACTACAAATTTTATTATTTATATATATTTTTCAATAAATAATTTGTTATAATTGATATATATTTTTATTTAATTGTTATTATTATAAAACAATGGTTTGTTAAATATTTAGAAAATTGTTTCAATCATTTAACTATGTTTAAGATTCAAATTTAACATCGATATTAAAACAAATATTATAAAATTATAGATTTTTAGTTAAGTTCTTGTTGTAAGAGTGAATAGAATTTAATGATAATTTTATTATAAGATATTAGCAATATATGTTAAATGGTTTGTTATTCTTCTTTTAAATATATTGCAATCTTTAATGCTATTATATTTAAATATATGACAAATATATTTATGAATATAATAATAAATATATATTTAAATTATCAATATAAATATTTATAATTATTATTAAAAAAAATTACTAATTTTGAATATTTTGTAGTAGATGTACAGATAATAATACCTCATAAACAACTGTCTGTATTTGTCTTTAGCTCAAATTAGTAATTTATTTGTACTTATATTTAGCTATAATTAATAATTGATACGTGCATCACACATTTTACTTTTATTCTAATCATCTATAGATCTAATGTTTTAGAGTATGTGATAACTTTATTAATTAAAAAAAAAAAATTTGGTATATTTGATGATGATAATTTATTTCATACTTAATAATTAAATTGTGTTATGTTTAATCTTTTGATTTACTATTAATATTATAATATGACATAAAATTTTACTAATAATTATTAATATTATACATATTCCATATTATCAAGTGTATGATTGCATGAAATAAAAAGATCTAAAGAAGTTATGTCTAGAAGACAATGTTATTAAAAGATTTAGTGTCACTAATCTTTTGATAACTCTAATTTATTAGAATAATGTTAAATTTTACTTAATTACTTTAAAAAATTTACATATTATGCTTAAATGGATCTTAATTGTGCCTTTTTGAAATCGAGTAAACTTTTAAGTATAAAATCTAAATTTGTCTTATATTTCCTTAAAAAAATTAATATTTAAAAGATCAGTTATAAAAATTACACTTACTGTATTACAGGGAATAAAAAGAGCAAAAATTAGAGTGATTTACAGTTTGCAATAGCTTTGCTATAATAAATGTCCTAAAAAATTGACAATGAATTAATAAAAAGGTGAAAACAAATGATGGTTGGAATTGAGTTAGTAAAAGAACGAAAATGGACAACTGAACACTCACTTTTTAATGGGTAAATTTAGAATTTAGCACAATAATATCATCTCACGTCTTCTAAACCTAAAACTAACATATAAAATAAATTTTTTTAAAAAAAGGAGCAGTAGGCAGTAAGAGAAGGCACTGAATTAGAGTCATTCCTTCTTCTTTGAAGAAGAAACAAATACACGTAGAAAAGGGGATCAAAGATGAGCAAAACATGGAAATATCAGAGTTTTGGGATTTAATCAATCGAAAGAGGAGGAGACAAGAGGTTGTATTGTTGAAGTTTTCTTAATCTCCATTTTTTCTTTTTTAATTCTCTCAGATTTCAAATTTAGATATGAATTTTTCTATTTCTAATTTCCAATTAATTTTGTGAAGATGATTAACTAAATATCTTTTAGCTAGAATTGTGGATGAATAAGCAGTCTCTATTTTTCATAAAAATATATGCTATATTTTAGTGAAATTGTACTAGTTATTTAATATTTGTTGCTTAACCACCAATTAATAAAATATTAGAATTGAGATGAAGAATATCACCTCACGCTTTCTAAACCTAAAACCAACATATAAAATGAAATTTAAAAAAAAGGAGTAGTAGGCAGTCAGAGAAGAGGCAAAACCCCAGGCGTTGAATTAGAGTCATTCCTTCTTCTTTGAAGAAGAAACAAATACACGTAGAAAAGGGGATCAAAGATGAGCAAAGCAAGGAAATATTAGAGTTTTGGGATTCAATCAATCGAAAAAGGAGGAGACAAGAGGTTGTATTGTTGAAGTTTTCTTAATCTCCATTTTTTCTTTTTTTTAATTCTCTCATATTTCAAATTTGGATATGAATTTTTCTATTTCTAATTTCCAATTAATTTTGTGAAGATGATTAACTAAATATCTTTTAGCTATGATTGTGGATGAACAAGCTAACGTAGTCTCTATTTTTCATAAAAATTTATGCTATGTTTTAGTGAAATTATACTAGTTATTCAAGCTTCCTTTATTATTTAATTCATATTTGTTGTTTGACCACCAATTAATAGAATATTAGAACTGAGATAATTCTGGAAAGGATAATTGAAGTTGGATTAAGCTTGGATAATATGGGTTTAACTTACGTATAATGATTGAAGTTAAAATTGCAATTAATTTAAGAATATATAATTGTCTCACATAATTCAAAAAAATTGGCACATGTAATGTAGTTCTTAGGGTCAGGGTTACATAGGAATATGTTTAATTGAGCCTTAAAAAGTATAAACATCACAGATTTAGATTTAGACGAATCTTTTGTAAATCATGAATTTTGATTATTGGTGCATTTTATTATAGTATTGCCATAGCATTTTTGTAGCAATTGTGTTCTAATTGCAAGAACTTGTTTCCTTTGTAATTGTAATCCTAATTTTTTTAATCACTTGAATTATTTGTTATTTCTCTTGTTCGGATAAATTTGATTGTTACTCTTCTCAACTTGTTGCTTTTTATTTTCTTTTTAGTTCTTTTAATTTTGATTACCCAACAACCAAAATTGATATATATTTTGTTAATTTTTACATTAGTATCTAATATTATAATCTTCATGGGAACGATATTATTTTATCATTATATTATTTGTTTGTGATACGTATACTTGCGTAACACCTATTACATGCTTTTTAAGCAACATCTTTCCTAAAAACATTGCTATGTCTAAGAAAATGGTTTTAAAGAGGCATTGCTTTACTATTCTTTCCTGTGGTACACTTGGTAAATAATAATTATGTTGCTACATCGTTATTATTATTATGATAAAATATTTTTTAAAATTTACCTATATAAGTAAATATAGTATTGAATTATTCTCTTGAAAGTGTAAAATGTAATATTTTAAAATTACATTTATATCATTTATTGTGAGCCTACAGGCTACAATGGTAATAGAAATATATATAGTAAAATATATTTAGTAGCTCGTATGTGCTATCAAGTAGCAATATTAAGAGCAAAATTGACATCATAAAAATATTATATATACTATTGAAATAGCAAGATAATAACGTCTATATAAATAATATATGTCCTACGTATGACTATAGATATAACGGTATTTTGATTATATCGTCCTTGAAATAAATGTCATTTGATGTTCACATTGAAATAAATATAATCAAAAGAAAAAATATATTTTGAAGGATTACAAGCAATTAATTTGATATATAATAATCACTACTTATGGTTTAAATATAAATAATACATTTTTAAAATTCAGTCATAATCATTCAAGATTGTTAAGTGCTCAATATCATTAATATTTTATTTGAAAAACTTTGGAGAAAAAAAAGGTTATCGAATCATATATTTCTTTGAGAGCCAAAAGAATTATTAATCAAGATCTTGTGTGTGCTTACATAACAACATTGAGAGTAAAATTAGAAACTGCTATGAATTATTTGTTTGCTATTTTTGAAAGTAAAATTTGCTCATGAAATAGCAACACAGAAGTACCCACATATATATAAATATTATATGCTTACACAAATTATTAAAAAAAGATATTTTCATCATATCATTCCTATAAGTAAATGTTATTTGATGATCATATGCATGACTTAAGCTATTGTGTCCATATTAACAATATAGTAATTACGATCTTTATCGTATTATTAAAATTGAAAGCCCATATAGGAAATAAAACATATTTTTGAGTTGTTATGCAATGATATATTTGAACTATAATTTTATAATGGACTATGAGCTTGCAAACTAAACGAATTTAACTAAAGTCCAATAAGTTATCAACATTATCCAATACATGTCTCCATTTTGATCTTGATGAATAATGATCATCCATAAAGTTATAGAAGAAGAAATATAAAGTGGGCTTGTAACTATTGCCAATTAATTAATTATGGCATGTTTGATTTATGATTTATGATTAAATAATTAATTTTGTGATTTTTGATTCTTTTATAAAAATAATCATAAATGTGTTTGATAATAATTTTCATTTAGTAATTTTTAAGAAAAAAATCAAAAATTACCTCCATGTTCTTTAGTAATGATTTCTATTTTTTTTTTTTTTTTTCAAAAAAACTTCAAAAAAAAAAGAAATTTTATTATTTTTTTTTATAAATTTTAAATTTTAATCATTTTTTTCTAATACTTAATCATACAAAAGTTATAATAGTTGATTTACTCACTATAAAAAATGTTTGGTCAAAATGAAAAAAATCAAAAATTAAAAATTTGATTGAATTTTTTTTTTAAATATTTATGAATCACCACATATTTTGATAGTAATTTCTTAAAAACATAAAGATTAAAATCAGAAATCGTTACCAAACATACCAAATTAAAAAATCATTTGAAAAAAATCAAAAATTAAAATCATTATCAAAGAAGCCCTACATTAATAAACACTTTTGTGTCTCAAAACAATGTAACAATGCTCATTATTATTTGAGTTAACATAATTTCACATATAACCTAATAAAATACTTTGAAAAACTAAAGTATGATAAATTATATTACATATAATTGTACTTAAATTTTTCAAAGTTAGAAGAAATGTAATATTTTGAATATATTTGGCGATAATGGTATTCAAGACAGCAAGTCTCAAATAAAAGCTTAAATTTGAAAAGTTTTTCAAAAGAACGATCTTATAATAAAAATTACACGGATGATGCAAATTTTAGTCTAAAGTTATAATGCTATAAATACTAACTAGAAATCAATATTTAAAAATTTTCTTTTATTTATATCGTAAATATAAAATCAATTTTTATCATGAATAAAATTAAGTCATGAAGAATCAAAATTGGTTGATTCTATAATATAATCTTAAATAGTTGTAGACCAAAGTCTAAATCTTTTATTATTCAGTAATTATATGTATTACGTGTTTTTAAAATAAAATAAACTCATTATATTTGACAAAAATTGATAATGAATCTCATTCCTCTAAATTATTGATAACTCATCTATTATAAGAGTAATATTGTCACCCTTATTATGAGAACATGATATATTTTGGGTTTAGTTTAACATACTAATTTATCATTAAAATTTATCAATTGTAACTTATATTAGTGGCAAAATTAAGTTACATTATTCTTATTGCACCAACTGAATACATTAAAATGGGCTCACTAATAAATTTAAAAATATTTATTTTGAGTTTCATTATTTATTTATTATTGAATATATCTTTAAAGAGTAAAGAGACTTCTTAAATAATTTTGATAACAAAAAGTAATTTACGCCATTGTGGGGAAAAAAAAAAGATAATGATGTAAAATTACTTAGAGTGTGTCAATTTTTTTAACATGAAGTTCATAAAATTATTCAATGATAGAGTGCTATAAATTATAAATTCATTTAGATAATTAAAAAAGTAGTTAGGAAATGCTCAAGCAATTATTAATGTCCTTATAGAAAAATAAAATTATATAGCAACAAATATTTGTAATTTGTTTAAAGCTTGTTAATTATATTAGTGCAAAAATAATATAATTATTATTGGAATAAAAGAAATTAACACTTTAAAAAATAATATAGAAAAAAAATTATAGTAATTATTGACTCCTATAGAGTCTCAGGTATCTAATAAATAAAATGATATCATTTCAATTATGGAATGAAGAAATTATTAATATACTAATATTGTACAACATATTTTCTTTCATGCATTTTTTTAATAAGCAAGAGATAATAAGCATCATTAATAACGTAAAAAAGTTATTAAATGTCGACAAAGAAAAGTATTAGCCAGCAGTAAAATATTATTTTAGGCATATATTCATTCACTTATGAGCAAAGTGAGATGAATATAATATGAACATCTGAAATATTTATTAGATATTTATAAAGACAAGTTATCCAAGTGCCAAAAAATGTAAGATGTGTTGAAAACATATGAATTTATTTTCAAAATTGATGAGACTGTGAGATACAAAATTTTACTTCCATACATATAAGGTGACTTTAAAATGTGACTTGTAGTATAATTACTGATATCCATAAATTAATAGTATTTGTTGCTTATAAAAGCACTAAATTTAAATTTCATTTATTTTTATGATAATTATACGCATGTATTATTAAAGTGATGTGAATCACTGCATAAATTTAATAGATATTACATTCACATTAACAATAAAATTTAATATTTTCAATTGTTTCATGACTTTGTTATGAATACAAAACATATTGATTCATTTTATATACTCCTAAAAATATGATAAAAATAAGTAATTAATTATCTTAAAGAGAGATAAATTTTTATTGTATTGTTTCTTATGGATAACATATATTCATATTATATATCAAATTATTATTTGGTTGCATGATATAAAAATTATCTCTATTATTCTTCATTTTATAATCAATTGAAACCATTTTGTAAAATAATTGATGCTCAGTATATTTATTGATATTGATGAATGTTATCATAATATATACGAATATTGAACTTAAAGAAGAATAAAATAATGAGTTTTATTTTATAGTATATTACAATGAATTGAATATATGAATTATCCTTATTGTAATATGTTTTATAAATGTAAGGTTTTTAATTAAATTTGCAATGGTTAACAAAACAAGTTATTTTTGTAAAACAACGATATGTATCTTGCAAGTTAGTATTTGAATGTAACATGTAATTGAAATAAATACAATAGCTTCCAACTTTAAAATATAGAAAAATTATACTACATATGAAATAAAGTAAAGACTAAGTAAACTCACTTGTCGTGAGTAGTGACCTTTACTTTAACATTTGAGAAATTGTTATAGTAGTGTTAAAATGTACCAATTAAAAAAACATCTCATGTTGAACGATTGTCATCATTAGGAGGAGCATATCTATATACACGTTGTACTCTTTTTTCTTTCTATGGTTTTGTCCCATTAGATTTTATTGGAAATGTTTTAATAAGACAATTTTAGCATATTGCATAAATGAAATGTATTTCTTTCCCTTTATTAGTTTTTTGTCCCATTGAAATTTTTTTTAGCAAGATTTTTAACAATGCATATTTTTAATATATTTGACATCTAGGAGAGTGTTATAATTTTGAATATCAAAACTTAAATACAATATTTTTTTTTAAGGTTAGATTTATTTTAACTTTTATTTGAAGTTTGAAATGAAGATTTGAATATATATATATATATATATATATATTGCAAATCCTATATATGAGGTCTTTAGCAATGTATTATAAATACAACAATTAAAAAAAAATTATTTCTTCAATTTATTTTCTACTTTTATACTCTTATTTTTGTCATATATCACATTTTTCATTATTTTCATATTTTTACTTGTTTTATTTAATTTATTTAGGATAAATAAGATATAACAATTAGTATTATTTTATTATCATATCATCTCATAAAAAATTAATTATAACATGATAGAATAAATTTTGAAAATTAATGAGTTTATATTATGAACTAATATGACATCACATATCAATTTACACCTCTAGCGAAGAGAAACAAGAGTAAAAAAGTTTGAATAGAGGAAGTAGGGGTAAACCAGGCCTGGCTACCCATACCCAGCACAGCCTAGCCTGCCGAACCCATTTCATTCATGTGTCATATTGTTTTAATCCATTAGTTAATTAATGAGCTAGTATTGAGCTGACACATAGGCTAACTCGTTTGTTTTTTTTATAATCAAAATATATTATTTATTCTCACTTCTCAACACGACACGATAGCACGATTCAAACACGACACAATACAAATTTTTTTTAGTAAGAATTGATCAATAATTTTTTGATATTCTTAAAAATTTTGTTATTTTTTACTATTATAAATAAGTAATACAAAAAAAATTCAAGTAAATTTTTTAATGTGTCAACCAACACGAAAACACGACATGAATAACACGAACAAACACGACACGAACACGACTAACATGACACGATTGACACCCCTACTTCTCAATAAGAATAGTCTCTTGCCTCTACGAGACTACATCCGTTACTGCTCTACTCTTCTTGCCTCTACACCCATCGCAGCTCTATCCTAGTCTTTCTCTTTTAATGACTTGCCTCATCCATGAAGTCAACCACAACAATTCTACTCTTCTTGTTTCCATTGATGGGCCTCCTTGGTGAGTTGTCCTTTTTGTTTCACCAGAGACATTGTTGCTTTTTCCAACGTTTTTCCTCATTATATGGATTCATTTTATTCCGAGCAGAGTATTAACAATAGCTTCAATCTTGTGTTCGTTTAACCATTCTCATACCTGTTGAAATTATTATATGAACTTATCATAATCATTGACAACTTTAAATTATATCAAATAATTTTTAAAGTAAGTTAGGAAAAAATTGTTTAATGAGACAATTATTAAATAAGTATGTGTTATACTTAAGTTCATAATATGATGGACTATCAAAATTTATATTGTGTGATAGACTTATGAGCATGCCGTACTCATGAACCTAAACCGACCCATTAAATTTATGGTAATGTGTTTAGTTCTATTATAAATATAACACTTATGAGCTAGATTTAGTTAGCTACTAAAGATATTGAATGTGATCGTTATCATAATTTATGCACACTAAATCTCTAAGTTATATTAGAGGATTAATGTAAAAATTAATAATTTTTATAATAGTCGTATACACAAATATATATCTTATATTAAATAACATATTATATTATTAAAACAAGTTTCTTTTATTTTGTTATCTATAATTGATTATTTTAATAATATCCTGAGTTTATGACAAGTAAATAAATGTACTTAGCCTAAAAATGGTGTCATGTTATTGTGTTGTATTATAGTAATATTCATGTTATGTTCACGTATTAGTTGTTATATAAAAAATTTTACTTAATTTTTTTTTTTTTTTGGTTTTTAGTAAAAAATAATAAAATTTTTAAAGACATGAAAAAATTATTAAATAATAATTATTAAATATTTTATCCATATTTGTGTCAAGTCAGTCCCTTAAATATATTTGATTGTGTACTGTGTGGGTTGTGTTTTGTTGGTAATTTTGTGAAATACGTACCCACTTTTATTTTAATGTTTACAAGTAAACAAACCTATTTGGATTTTCAAGTAAACAAACCTATTTTGATTGCGTACTATGTGGGTTGTTCATATTTTCATGAGAAGTAGGAATATGTGTTAAATTTGGGTATACTTATCATAGTCATTTGAATAAATTATAAAAAAAAAATTAAGGATTGATGAGCCATTGATGGGCTAAATAAATAATTGGAAGAAGTGATCCAAAATTAAGCAGCTAAAAAAATTCTAATGGTCTGGCCCAAATTTAAAACAAGTCGGTTCGGGAGTAATTTGCCTAAATAGCTTCAATTCTGATTAAAAGTTAAATTTTTCAAAACTAGTAATAATAAGCTCAAAACTGTGCGTTTTAGTTATATCAAAATTAGATAAATTACAAAAATATCATTTCACTCTAATTCATACCTATTACACTGCGCAGGAAGATACGAAGCTATTGAATCTTTTGATCTTCCAGAAAGATACGACTTGAATTACAGATTTCGCTGTCTTGCTGCTCTCATCGAAATACATTGTAAGCAACAATTATAATCAGAGAGTTGTTCAGTTTTTTGCTGGAAAATATATTTAGAAGGAATTGATTATACTCTGTTTTTGCTAAGCAAAACAGAATATACATACAGGTATGTAAACTGGGTTACATAGTATGTAAATCAGTTTACATACTATACTATGTAAATCAGTTTGTAATCAGTTTATATTAATGCATGGAGTTTGTAAATCAGTTTGTAATCAGTTTATATATAAATCAGTTTGTAACCAGTTTATATGTAAATCAGTTTGTAATCAGTTTATGTAAATCAGTTTACATACTATACTATGTAAATCAGTTTGTAAATCAATCCAAGTAAATCAGTTTGTAATCAGTTTATATTAATGCATGGAGTTTGTAAATCAGTTTATATGTAAATCAATTTATATGTAAACCATATTACATAGTATGTAAATCAGGTTACATACTAGTTTATATATAAATTACTCTAGTTTTCTCAAGGCTACTCTATATTTATAACTACATATATGAATGACAGTGAATCCAAAAATCCAATTCCTTCCAAACAACTCAATTTTGTGATTGTGCTTATCCTATTAATTTCTAGTTTATGACATGATTGTGCTTATCCCATTAATTTCTAGTTTATGACATAGTATGTACACTAGTTTATAACAACATATAAACTAACTACTTTAGTTGAAATATTTCTTTGACATTTCTAGTTGTTGTATAAACTTATAGTAGAAACCTTCATGCAATAAGTATTACATTTTTACTTGTATCACTTTATAGTTTAGAGTATGTAAAATGATTTACAGAGTATGTAAACCGGTTTACATACTATGTAAATTGATTTACATACTATGTAAACCATATTACATAGTATGTAAACTGGTTTACATAGTATGTAAATCAGTTTACATACTAGTTTATAACTACATATAAACTATGTAAACCATATTACATAGTATGTAAACTGGTTTACATAGTATGTAAATCAGTTTACATACTAGTTTATAACTACATATAAACTATGTAAACTATATTACATAGTATGTAAATCAGTTTACATAGTATGTAAATCAGTTTACATACTAGTTTATAACTATATATAAACTATGTAAACCATATTACATAGTATGTAAACTGGTTTACATAGTATGTAAATCAGTTTACATACTAGTTTATAACTACATATAAACTATTCTAGTTTTCTCAAGACTACTTTATATTTATAACTACATATATGAATAACAGTGAATCCAAAAACCCAATTCCTTCCAAACAACTCAATTTTGTGATTGTGCTTATCCTATTAATTTCTAGTTTATGACATAGTATGTACACTAGTTTATAACTACATATAAATTACTTTAGTTTTCTCAAGGCTACTCTATATTTATAACTACATATATGAATGACAGTAAATTCAAAAACCCACTTCCTTCCAAACAACTCAATTTTGTGATTGTGCTTATCCTATTAATTTCTAGTTTATGACATGATTGTCCTTATCCTATTAATTTCTAGTTTATGACATAGTATGTACACTAGTTTATAACTACATATAAACTACTTTAGTTTTCTCAAGGCTACTCTATATTTATAACTACATATATGAATGACAGTGAATCGATTAACCCACTTCCTTCCAAACAATTCAATTTTGTGATTGTGCTTATCTTATTAATTTCTAGTTTATGACATATTTGCATCTTTCATCTTTTTCTCTGTTCCAAATTAGTTACGGAGAGACCACAAGAGGAGGAGGAGGATCAACAATAAGAGGCTTGCAGAAGATATAAAAAAGAGAGAGAATGGATGGAATATTAGTTTATTGTGAAATATTATTGATCCTGTTTGTCCATTTCCTTTGTTCAGGTGACTTATTCTCTTATTTCCCAATTTACATACTAATGTACATAATGTGTATGTATACTCTGTTTTGTCTAACAAAAACAGAGTATCTCAAAGTTATCACTATATGCTCTACATATGTAAAATCTAAATTAATTCAATATAAATCTCCAAAATCTAAATCACTAACTACATCAGCTCTATATATATATAGAAATTAAGATTACATGATGGTTGTAATAAAAAAGCGCGAAGGGCATCGATTGTGAGTGATAAAATGAAGAAGATAAAGAAAGGGACAAAATTGTAAATCTTCTTCCCAAAAACGCTGTCGTAGAGCGAGAATAGAAAAAATGTATCAGGATAAAAAATTGATGCTATGCGGAGGCAATAAATCGTCGGTTCGGATTTGGCACACCAGTACAAAAAGTAAAAGCCTCTTGTTATTATATCGGGCCAAGCCGATTCAGTCTGACCCATTATACCCTACTCGGAAGAAGTGTTTGTAAAAAAATATATAGATGAAAATAAGTTAATGCATGTAATTATAGAGGAAACTGAAAGTATTTTTTTAAATAGAATAATAATTATTATTAAGCTGAAAATTCATGTCAGCATCCACAATAGGTTGAAGCCAGTAAGGGGAATTATCTGACCAAATTTCAAATCCTTTACATGATAAAGCATATTTAAGCTAATCTATGAGCGACCTCATTTGCTTTCCGATGACAGTAAAGAAGCTGCCCTGACATTCACCATAGCACTAAATCCTTAGCCTGATGCATCCCTAATTATACAACCAACATTGACTCACAGGTGGAGGTGGATCTAAATATCTTCATAGTTGTTCTAAAAGTAAATCATAAACGAAAAAAATAGTATTGACCAATAAAAACGGAAAACACAGAAGAAGAGGCTAAATATCATCATGGTCGATCAAAAACGATTGCGAAATGAAATGAACAAAACTCAAATAAAATCAATGAAACAACAATTGAAACTCCAAATTCAAAATTTCATCTTTTAGCGCATGTGAACAACTCAGTCAGTACTATTCTACTATTCCAATTTCTTTGTCTTGTGGAAGAGTGTGGAATAAGAAGAAGAGGTATGTGATTGAGGAACTACACTACATTTTCAGGCTTATATCTTCAGTCTAGTATAGTGCGAAAATTATGGTCTTAATTGAAGAACGGTACTAAACTACATTTTCATGCTTATATCTTCATTTTAGTGGGAGAACTATGGTCATATTGGAAAGAGAAAAAAAAATCAAGTTTGAAAAGAAAAAACCTGTGCTTTATTTCTTTTGAAAGGGAAGGAATCACTAAACTTGTATACCCCATCCTATCTTCTTCCTCCAATGATTGCTCTTGAGTAATCAAGAACTTGGGAGAAGACAAGTAAAATTTATTATATCTCATACTTATTTATTTGTATAATATATACGTAATTATAATAATATCAATATGTAATATTAATGATGTAATAATATAATAAGAATATCTGTCTCCTAACTAAATATTACGTATAAAATAAAAGATAGAGTAATTAACCGATAGATAAATAAAGATTACTAATAATATAAGTAATAATATAAGATAAATAATAAATAGGAAATAATAATTCCAATATATTGTAATTTTTGTTAAAATTGTATATTGTCAATCCAAAAAGTTAAAATTGTTATTTATTTACGTGAGTTTAAGACAATGCACTCTTGTCAACTTATGGAAAGTTAATTTTGGGTCGAAGTGATAGGTATAAAGGGAATTCCAAGCTATAGGTTTGATAGGGGTTGTTATTCATGGCTCATGAGGTCTTTCTTTTATTTTAACGAGATAGAGTGTTTGTAAATACTAGCAGGAGGTGAAGAAAGAAAAGACGTCGTTGTACGATTGACAGAAAAGGTGCTATGATGTCATTGGAGAAGGTTGGTTGGAAAAGACTAAAAGAGGGATAATATGATAGCAAAGTGACAAGAGAGAGAAAAATAATGTTGGTCTAAGATTGGTAGAGACTAGAGAGTAATATTTTTTATTGCTGTTTCGGTCAAAACTGAGTCAGAGTAAAGGAGTTTGGGTAGTCTAGAGATAAATGTAAGTTCATCTTAGAGTACTCAAGTAGAAACTAATAAAATATCTGGGTTTAGGTGTGCGTGAATGATATTTTTTTGCAAAGATCAAAATAACCTTAGCATCTCACACGTGTTGTACATGTGTGGACCAATCCCGAATAAAATAAAAAATTACACTAAATTAGCACCTATTTTTAAATAAATATATCATTAAAGTAACATTCGAATAATATTAATAAAAAAATATATCAAAAATAAAATTATTATAAACCTTTCATTTGATATGAATTTTTTTTTGTTAACTCTTATATTTATGATAAATTAATAATTTTTTTTTGGATAAAGAATAACATAAATATACTACTCTTAATAAAAATGCACTTTAATTTTCTAATTATTTATTACGGTAATAAAATTTCATTACTTTTTTTAAAAGTTCTACCAAAGTCTATATGAAAGATTTAATCCAAATTTTTAAGATAAAATTAATATTTTGAAAAATATTTATTTTTTTAAAAGAAAATAATGTCAATATATATTTAAATAATTTTTTTTATTCACAACATAGTCCATCTTTTTTAAACGAATATATCTCAATAATATATTTGTTCTATTTAAATTTTTATTTACATACTATTTTAAGCCTTAAATTATTCATTTACAAAAATAAGAGTAATTTTTACCCTCATATAACTTACTTTAAATTCATATAAATGTTGCGAGATTTCAAAACACTTAAAAACTTATTATCGTGTTAAACTTGTATTACCAACAATATAAAGATTGTGTTTTTAAATACTACCATAATAAAGTTACGAAAAGTGTGTCACAGTGATTTTATTGTCGGTATCAAAAATGGTTTAAATTATAAATAATAAGTAAAGTACTTTTTTTAAAAATAAATAATTTATAGTTTAAAACAATAAATAAATAAAAATTAAATATAAAAATATATATACTGAGATTTTTTGTTGTAATAAGATAGTAGTTATTAATAAAAAATAATTATTTAAATACATATTTTCATTATATTTGGTTAAAAAAGAAATAATTTTCAAACTATCTATTTTACACATGAAGATTAATTTTTGCATGAACTTCAGTAACCCTTTAACGAGAGGTAACATGTTTATACTGTTCTATTAAATAACTACAAATTAAAGTGTATTTTTGTCGAAAGTAACGAACAGCGGGAAGAACTATTGAGGTGCTGTAGCCTCGTTAATTTTTTTAAAAAAAATTATTTATATGTATATTTTTAAAATTAAATAAATATTTTATTTATAGTAATACATTATATCTAATTTTTTATACATATTTTGATATATATTTATAATATTTAATAAATATGTGTATAAATATAACATAAATTGTTAATAAAATAGTTAAATATATATACATTTTTTTATATATTTGGTAACTATTAGTGACACAAATAAAATTATAGTAATATAGTATATAAAAATTCTTGTTAAATATGATAATCTAAAAAAAGTTCAAATATTTAACTTTAAAATCAACATTATAAAAACTAAAAAATAAAAATTAAAAAAATAAAAGAAGAAGAAGAAGTATATAATAAGTTTCAAACTAAATCTTTTAAGTTTCAAAAAAATTTATAGTCCAACTTTTTTTTAAAAAACTTTTCACAATCTATAGAGTCAATTTTATTTGTGATAAAAAAAAATTAACAACTTTTATTAACATATATATTGCATAATATTAATATATAAATTGCTACATTAAAAGTAATACAAAAGATTTAGACTCCAAGAGATAGAGTATTTGATGGCTACAAATCACGTGTATTATTTTTAGTATACTAATATATGTATCATTAATAAATGGTTAATAAATATACAAAATAAATATATATATATATATATATTAGTTAATACACTAAAAATGGTATTAAAAAAAACAAATTTGGACTCGCATTTGATTCTAAAATTTTCACCACTGCTCTAGGAAAAGCAAAAAGGAATGATTTTTCTCTCAACTCCTCCCATCTCGTTACTTTATCAACAACAAAAAAAACTTATCCTACCTCATTAGGTTCGGGCGGTTATTTTTTTAAAAAGGGTTATTTATAATAACCTAAAAAATCATAAGTTAAACCAACTAACTAATTTA
The DNA here is from genome assembly GCA_029378325.1 of Elaeagnus macrophylla. Taxonomy (NCBI): domain Eukaryota; kingdom Viridiplantae; phylum Streptophyta; class Magnoliopsida; order Rosales; family Elaeagnaceae; genus Elaeagnus; species Elaeagnus macrophylla. Next base: position 28,605,548 of record CM055640.1, on the reverse strand, counting down.
GAATCCAAAACAACACATTAGGAAAAAAAAAATTCAACTTTGTAAGAGGAGCATTATTTAGCAAATGCAGTCTATTTATTAAAGGATCTACTCTTTAGCATACCCTCACAGAATATCAACATTACTTAATAGTTAATGCTGCCACTAGTCATGTTTAATTTGTGGAGTTTCCTACGAATCCAAGTTGATAGGAATATTGCATGGCTGCTAAATATATTAGAACAAATGAATATCTTATAGAAAAGCAAATGAAAAGCAAGCAGATCAAGTAGAGGAAATGAAAAGTTAAACAGATATAGAATCAAGAACTTAGAATATGGATAAACAAAATCTCTTAATACTGAAAAAAATGGGATATTTTTTAGAATAATAAATTTGTATTCATTGTACTTACAAGACTAAAATGGGATTTACCAATGCAAACTAATATAATAAGGAATCAAATCAATGAATCTACTAGTAAACAGTACCAGGCAAAGTTAGGAAACAAGTAACCACAGCAGTGGCTGTAACACCATTTATTTGTTATTATATGCTCACATAAATTCTGGAAACAACAACATCTACAGTCTATATATATGAAATATGTAATTCTACGGTGTAGCTAGAATTTCATGTTGAGTATCTTACCCAATGGCTGATGTGGTTTTGGTGCATTTTCATAAATAAGCGTGTTAAATTCTTTTGGGGTAGACACCTCTTTCAAAGCAACTATAGCAGCTTTTCTCTTTTGTTTGTGCTCTCTCCACTTCCTTATTTGATCCTCCAATGCTTCTTTAGCTTTCTCTGCTAACTCAGCTCTACTTGTAGCTTGTGCTGCCTGGTTCCTTATTTCTGCAAGTTTACATCTTTCAGCTTCAAGCTCCTCTTTCAAATTTTCCAATTCTTGCTTGATTTCAGACATACTAAATTGGCTATGATCTTGAACGGTCGCTTTGGACCTCTCTTTTTTCATCAATCTCAATTTTGCATTTTGTAAATCATCGGTAAGCATTTCCAAGTCATCCATCATCTGAAGTGCCAAGTCATTTGAATTTTTCAACTCCAATTTTGTTTGATTCATTTGCAACTTAAATGCCTCAATTAAGGCTGCTTGGCTCAAGCACTTTTCGTCTTTGATTACTAACTCTTCTCTCAGTAGCTTCAAGTGCATAGTACTATCAGAAGCAGCCTTTTCAGATAAACCAAGTAGATCATTTGCCTCTTCAAGTTTCAATTTAAGTGTTTCAATAAAAATGGACTTTTCAAGGAGCTGATTCTCCAACTCTTGCATAATCTGCATTTTCTTTCTCAGGTCTTCTATTTCAGCATCTTTTTCAGATATTAGTACATGTTTCTCTTGTTCTGCTTCGAAAGCAGCATCTTTTGACAAATTAATAGCATCATTGAGCTCGGAGACCTGTTTAAGAAGCTGTTCAATCTTATCCTTGTCTGTGTTAACTTTTGTGTCCATCTGTTTTATTTGTGCCAAGGCTTTGCCCTCTGAATCTCTGGCAGTATTAAGTTCCTTTTCCATTCTAAGTATCTCTTCTTGCAAGGCTTTCAAGTCAAGCAAAACATCAGAAAGCTGTTTGTGTATCTTCAAAGTTTCTGATAACTCATTTGCCATCTGATTCATCTTGGACTCGAGTTCATCGATACGAGTTCTAGAATCTCTACATTCATTTAGATGCTTATTTCTCTCCATCTCAGAGTTGTTAAGCAAAATGGAAAGGTCATATGCTTGTTTTTGTATGTGTTCCAGCTTAAGAAAGGTTTGCATACAAGCAGCATCCTTAGCTTCAAGTTGGACCTTGTAATTGGCTAAACCCTTAAGTGCAGCTTCAAGCCTTTTCTCTATCTCTCTCTCCCCCTGGTTTTAATGGGAAAGAAACAGTTGTGATTAGAATAGATAATCATTACTATATAACAATAGGATTTTCATCTTGCCATTTCTTGAAATTGTTTTCATCATATCATGAACGGCTAAAAGATGGATTTTTAACAAATCAAAGTTGAAACAACATTGTGGGCAATACAAGGAAACTGAAAGAACAAGTGATAAGAAACCAGTGAGGCTTATTGATAATTGTTCTTCAAAAGCTTTAGTTGATAATTGTGAGCCTAAAGCTAAAACTTCTTCTATATTGTTGACAAGACTTGCATTATATAGGAAGATGAATGCTAGCTACACTCTCCTATATAGAATTGCATATATAAGTTGACATGATTCAACATCCTGATTCAAATGCAAAATTCTATCATATTTTCATCTCAAATAAATTAATTCGGAGCATGCGTCTGATATGAATATTTGATAACCTTATATCACGTCACAAGCTTGAAACTAAGCAAATGGATTGTAATTGGTTCAACACATAAAACAATATTGTCGAAATAATCTTATCAAATTAACTCGAGGATAGTAGTAATAGTGTAATATAAACTGTATTGATGGTTTATTGGTTTAACAATGCTAATAGATCTTACATCGATTCCAGTCGGTTTGTTTTTTCTCGGATCGCCATTTTCGCCGAAAATGGACAGTGCAGTCTGTACTGACTCGATTGGTTTTGTATCAATTTCACCCATGATTCCCAATCCGTTGAAATCCCTAAAAACTATGATTACACAAAACACAGAGATGTCAATAAAAAATTAATTGAAAAGGAATGGCAGTTCTAGCTAGTCCTGAAAGGAAGTATAAAAACGTATTTAACTTAAAACTATAATTGTAGTAAACTCACAATGAAAGAGAGAGTAATATAATACCTCTATTTGAGTGCAAAAGATTTCAATATTGGTGATATTATATACATGGTTCAAACAAAACAATAGTAGGAAACGAAGATGAAGGTAGCTCGATGGCTGAGCGCCAAAGAAATTGTGAGTTTCAAAGAGTTGTCTAGAAAGGAGCTGTAACATATATAATTTAATGTAAGTTTATTCTGTATTATTTTATGCTGGGTGAATACTGCGATGATATAACTTTGTCTTATTTTTGCTACAGGAAAAAAATAACTAGGCCTCGAAATTATCACACCGTTTCACCAGTCTACCCAAATCTTAAAAGTTTCTCCTTTACTGCAATTATATAATTATTTTTATGAAAAATTATTTATTGTGATGATATGTTACTCTATCGATGATATTTAAAATTATTATAAATATTATTTTAAAAAATATAAATATTTAATAAGTGATAAAGAAAATAAAACAATATGATTAATTGATATATACTTTAAAAATAATAAATAACACCTTTTTATTTTTTTGACAAGGACATTACAAGTATCTTTCGTGATTATATAATTATTTTAAAACATGGGACAATTTATTAAAAATAAATAAAAACAACTAACCGCTAAAGATTAAATTGATCTGGAAGATAGTTGTTTCGAATAGATTATATTTTAAACATCTTTGCATCAAATTAAACCTTTTTAAATGGCTTCTTTTGAGACAAAAGGATGATGATATCATCTACTCTCAAGAACTCGTCATATTATTTATCACTAAAATCTTTGAAAAGATATTGTTGATAAGGCATGCTTTTATGATTTTCAGCAGTACAATCAAACTCTTCTTCAAGAACATTACCCTATTAAGGTGGCATTTACAACATTACCCCATTGAGGTGGCGTTTGCATCTTGTAAACGCCTACTGACGTTTCTGCAACATCTACATCTTGTTCAACATTGCCCTCCACTGAATTAGTTGCAACCTGATTATTTTCATCATAGCTGGTAAAGCTTGAAAATTATTTGATAATATAGTGATCGCTATTAAACCATCCTTCTTGGTAATATCAAGAATTACAACACATCATGAATCAAATTGAGTGACCAAATTGAATCATCAGGAATCAAATCTATTACAGTTATTCAAATCAAGGCAACAGATGAAATTATTGATAAGCTTCGACATTAGTAATATCTACAAATAATATTGGTAAGACTTTAAATATTTATATATCTATTTTGAATAATACATGAATAATTGATTCGAGTGCAATATATCACATGATAAATGATGCTAGACATGTTTCGTCACTTCAACCCTCTATAAAATAATTTGTCTCTATTGCAAATAGTACTTTAATCACAATCATTGGGGAATGATAGTTAACTTTGATTGATACGTTAAAATTAGAGTCTATTTTAGTGTTTCATCTTTAGATTATAACCTTTTGACTATTTCTCGAATAACCACTGCCTTATCTTATGTTGTAATTTTTTGGCCTGATTGTTGTGTGTTACAGATATCAAAAATAGGAAAACGATTGGGTGTGGTATTCGACAGAAGAAGCTGTATTACTTGAATTTGGATTCAAAGAGTATTGAAATGCCACAACAAGTACTGACAGTTGTTGGTTTTGAAGATAGAAGAAGGAAAAAAATATGGTTATGGCATCACTGTTTTGGGCATGATTCCTTTGGTTATCTAAAAAGGTTATTTTTTAGTTTATTTTTAGCAGTTAATGTTTTCAATTTTTATTGTGATGTTTGTGAACTTGCATAAAGTCATTGTGCTTCATTTCCATTACGATTGAACAAAAGTCCACTTCCTTTTATGACTATTTACTCTGATGTTTGGAATCCATCTAAAGTTACTACCTTTAGGTGGGTCACGGTAGTTTGTAACATTTATTGATGATTGTACAAAGATGACATAGCTATGCTTGATGAAATTTAAGAGTGAAGTGAACTCATTATTCCAAAGGTTCTATAAAATGATTAAAACTCAATATCGTACAAAGATTCAAGTTCTTCAATTTTGGAGGAAACTTGGTGAGTTGAAAGGCCAATTTATAATCAATAGTAACATTGTCTTCTACGGAGGCGAAGTTTGTTGTCGCAAAAGAAGCAGTGAAGGAAGCTATGTGTTTGAAGGGTTTGGCTAATGAACTCAGTTTTAAGTAAAAGAGAGTCATGGTACATTGTGACAATCAAGGAGCAATTCGCTTGACCAAGAATTCTCAATATCATGATCGTATGAAGCATGTAGATGTGAAGCTACATTTCATACGAGAGATGATAGAACACGGCGAGGTAGAATTGGTAAAAATTCACACGGATGATAACTCGGCAGACATGGCAACAAAATCGGTTCCCTTAGGAAAGTTTGTGAAGTGTCAAACTTTGGTCAAGGTAACCACCCTATTTAAATGATGGTGAAAGGGTGAGTCTTCAACCAAGAGTTTGAGTTCCAAGGATTAACATCAAGGGGGAGAATTGTGATATTGTGATACAAATCCATGGAGGATGCTTGAAAAACCAATGTGGGTGATCAATTATCAAAGGTTGGACTAGGATCATTGCATGGTATCAAGTATGGAGAAAGAAGAGAAAGAAAACAGGGCTATAGAGCATCCAGGATCGATCCCACTCCGAAAGGTATTCGATCCCACCATTTCTGTATAGTTTCTACTAGAAAACTAGTTAGATGGATCTATCCCCCTCAGAGACAAATTGATTGCCCTTTGGCCGAATGGATCCTACCCCTTACGAACAGTTTCTATTTTTTGCAAAAAATAGGAAAAAAGCTTCAAGGATATGGATTTTGTACTAGGAAGCTTGGAATAGTTTGGGCATTATTGTAATTGTGTAAATGTTCTATATAAGCATCTTTAAGAGCTTTTAGGATTTAAAAGAGAGAGTGTATACTTATTTTGCTAGAGAGAAAAATTAGAAAAAAGAGGAAAAAGAAAAGGAGGGTTTCACCATTATTGGTAAGGAAGATTCTTGTGAGGTCTCTTTGAGTGTTTTTCTTCTTGTAGGGTGTTTATCTTCAAGCTATTTCTTCATTGTACTTGTAATTCAAAGTGAAGCTAGTAGAACTCATCTCCATTGAAGGAGTGAAGAAAGTGGAGTAGACTTACTACATTAGTTGAGTTGAACCACTATAAATTGATGTGTTATTTTCTTTGCTATTATTTATATTTTTATTACTTTTGATATAATTTTTAGGGCTTGTTGTGATTGTTGTTAGATTGAAATTTTCATTAGGTATTTTACTTGAAAATTTCTATTGTGCTTGGTTGTGTTCAAGAATTATAATATCTAGAAAGTTCATTTACTCATATTGGAAATATGCTACTTTTTCTTTAGAGCTAGTTGATATATAATAAAGAGAAAAGCTTGAGACAAACAAAGCTCTACTTAATTATATTATTTTTTAGCGTTTACTTCCATGAGATAATGAATGTGTAAAAGTGTAATAACTATGACTTGTGTTTTTAACTCTGGACTCTTGAGCATAAAATGTCACACGTGTTTTATATTTTTGTTTTGTAATACCTTATACAAACAAAGGTTGGTTTGATATTTCTATAATATTTGGAGGAAAAAATACAATTGTAGTTGTAATATGTAAAGTGTTTTTTTTTTCTCTCAATACGAAAATAATTTCATTAGATGATAAAGAGATGTCTAAATACAAGTATAAATAAAGACAACATTGTGTTAAACCCTATTATCTAACAAAAGGGCCAAAAGTTGGGGAGGCACATTGAAGATCTAATCAAGTAGCAACGAACGAGTCTTGAAGTTGTGAGCAACCTAATCTGCAATTTTATTAGCACCAAACCTAATATGTTGTACATTCGAGACATCTTGCATACCTCTCCTTAAGCTAATAATAAAGGTTGATAGTTCCCATGGGACAATTAAAACATCAATTGTAAAGAAGTCAACTAGTAGTTTCGAATCAGTCGTTAGTTAGAAGATGGTGCACCCATAACTTTTGGCTAAGTTCAATGCATAGAGAGTTGCAAAACATTCAGTCTTTTAAGGCTGAGTTGCTAGCTACAATGGAGTGGATGCCAAAAAAAATATTTCCATGTTAATCTCTCCCCACAATCCCAATGATGCCTTGTTTTGAACCTGCATGTCATGTGCCATCACAATTGATGGAGATAAGAAAGCATCATCTTAAACAATGAGGCCTGAAGCTTGGGAATCTTCAAGATCATGGTTATCAAAGGCGTGCAAAGCCTGATATTCTTGACAAGTAGTGATAGCCAGTGTGCTAATCTTGACTGGGTTGAGTGGGGTTTGTTCAAAGACCCAATCACACATCTATGCTTCCAAATAAACCATAAGTGAAACCAAAGCAGCTCGAATATTTGGATCAAAACATTGCTCTTCCATCTTATCCAAAAGAACAACCAACTTTCAACGGATTCGACAACCAAAGAATGAATGGAGAAAGGGCTTGCAAACCAAACTGCGCGTGTCCATTGACATTGTAGGAAAATAGGTGAAGGGTTTGATAAACTATGTTGCGTTGTTAGTTTTAACTTATAACAATAACTAAAATGTAACAATTTATAACCACAATTAGGCGTTGTTGTTTCAAATATTAAAGCTATAGGGTTAATATAACAATTTTCAAAATGAAAATTTGAGCTTATTTATTTATAACCACCTTTAGGGGCCTTAGGAATTCCATGCCTTCTTAAGTTTTTATATGGCTATGTTTGGATCTCATAAATGCTTTGAAAAAAGGTGGTGAGGAAAATATGAGACTTTGAAAAGAAAAAAAAAAGGATGAAAAGTTCAAAATATTTCAAGAAAAATAATTTATACTCTTTCAACAATAAACTCATATAATATGTCGCATTATTTTATTCTTTCCTTTTTTATTTTTTAAGCCCAATGTTTTTTTTTCATACAAATCTAATAACAGTTGGATCTATCCAATAATTCTACACTTCAAAATTACAAAATTTACTACAGGTTTACCTACCATTTGTCTTGTTTTGAGATTGAACAATTTGTTTTTAAGCATAAATAAAAGTAAATACAAAAACTAACAAGAGAGCACCAGCTTTTGCCGTAACTTGTTTTTGTAACGTGTTTTGTTTTCAAGTTTTTTTTTTTTACGAAACTAGCTTATTGTATTCTAATTCACCTATTAAAGAAAACATAATTTTGTTTGGTAATGAGCTCGCTCTTTCTTTTCTCTTTCTCTTTCTCTTTCACAATACGTGAATACCTCTATTAATGATAAAGAAGATGTTCAAATACAATACATTGTATACATTTCAGGGGTTATAATAAAAAAAGGCAGGCATGAACCCAATTAGATGAGTTTGGTAATGAGCTCTATTTTCTGCTTTTTAAAATATGATTTTTTATTTTCTATATAATACTCATTTTTTAAAATATGATTTTTTATTTTCTATATAATACTCATTTTTTAAAATATGATTTTTTATTTTCTATATAATACTCATTTTTTAAAATATGATTTTTTATTTTCTATATAATACTCATTTTTTAAAATATGATTTTTTATTTTCTATATAATACTCATTTTTTAAAATATGATTTTTTATTTTCTCTATAATACTCATTTTTGCCTTTTATATTCTCAATTATAATTTTATTTTATATGTATATAATTATAATTTAGATAGGGGTCAGATAATTAAATAAATAGGTAGATAATTAGACAAATCCAAACTAAGCATGAGGCAGGAAATGAGATATTTTATTTAATATATAATAACAATTATAAATATCTAAATGCTATTTGATTATGTGCTCAAACAATTCAAAATATTTAAATATGTTTCAAGTTTGAAATTTAAATTTTATCTCAAATGAATTAGAAAATTAGTGTCATTCTAACCATAAACCATTAGATTTTTGTATGGAAATTATCAGTTAAATTTTATTTGAGGGAAAAAGAAAAAAGAAGAGGTTAAATTTGATAACTGCATAGTTGAATGTAAGATACAAAATCTGCATTTCAGTAAAATAAACACAAAACCAGGAATACAAATCGGTGAAATTATATTTGAAATTCAAGAATGCATCCAACAAAATTATACAAATAATCATCGCATAATCTAAAATATATATTAAAAGTAATTCATTTCGTTGACAAAATAAAAATAGTGAGGGCTGAAACTGTTATATAAAGTTGCCCTTACTCTTTTTTTCTCTCCTGAACTTCAATCTTTCAACCATTAGATTAGATTGAAGTAACTGAAATATGGAGATTGTGATGGCTAGTCCTTGCCCCAAAGAGCATCGGATCCTTTACGAAGAGTGGTTTAAGTTGGCCGATTCAAGTTAATCTTCTTTTATTATTCAACCTTGTAATCCATTTATATTGATTCATTTATCACGAAATTAAATATTTATTAATTGATTTTTTTCATGTAGATGGAGATGGTCGCATTATTGGAAATGATGCTACAAAATTCTTTGCTATGTCTAAGCTTTCCCGATCAGAATTAAAGCAGGTGCTTTATATGTTCTTAATTATTTTGATTTTTAATTACTCTTCCTCTAAGTTGTAATTTGACTATATATATATATAACTTTTATTTTGATTCAAGCAAATGAATTTTTCAAAATACCTTAAGGCCGGCCTGTTTGGTTTTATTTATGTACAAGTACTTTAAGTTACAAGCCTGAAACTTTTATGATATTGTTTATTTTTGGTGTTATAATTATACTGTCATGAAATATTGTTAGATTATAAAATTTATATTCAATTATCAAACTTTTTCTTTTTCGTGTTGCAGGTTTGGGGAATTGCAGACTCTAAACGACAGGGATATTTAGGTCTTACTGAATTCATCACGGCAATGCAGGTAAATAAGTTCAGCTATATATTTAATTACTCATTTGTCAAAACCAAAGGACATGTATGGTATATTTTTTCCATTGTTTTCACTCCAGTTCATAGTCATTTTAACTCCTAAATATTATATGTTTTTGACATTATAAAAAAAATATATAGCAGAAAACATACTGTTTTTTTTTATACGAAAAATAGATGTGTTAAAAATAATATTCTATGTATAAAGGGAGTTATTTCATGCAATCAAACTTTTTTTTATCATATATATATATATATATTGAGAAGATTAGTATGATAATCTTACCAGTAATTGTTTGTTACAGCTTATCTCCTTGGCACAATCGGGGTACAAATTGACTCCGAACATACTCAAAACTACAGGCAAGTAAAACTCAATTACTGTAATTATTGGCTAGAAATTTTTTTTGATTTTTCATACAAAACTTGGTGTTGCTTAATTTTTATTTTAACTTTTTTGTTTCCTCTGTAATTTATTAATGACAGTTGACAAGGAGTACCTTAAACCTCCTTTCATGGAAGGTTTGGATATCTTAACAACTGTAAGCTTTCTAATTTTTATTTTTATTTTCCTTTTCTTGTAAGTGATATGTGGATGAAGTGTTAATGTCTTTAATTGTATCATTTTTTGTGCAGAATACCAAGTGTTTGGTAGTGCATGACCCAAATGGCCAACCTGCAATTAATGGTTAGATATTCTTTATATCATCAAAGTTTCTTTTTTTAAATAACATTTACAAACTTAAGGTCAGGTCCTTTATATGCACACAAAATCATATACCATCACATTACAAACCATTCATTTAGTTATATGATCAGAGTTTCATTGTTTCCATTTTTTGACTTGCGGTTTTACGGCTGCTAACATTGATTCAGGAATTGCTCTATCTCGAAGTTTCCTCAAAAGATCTGCTTCAAAATCTACAAAGGAAGTAAGTTTTATTTTTATTTTTTATTGCAAAATTCATAATGGTGTTACCTCTATAATATCTTCTTTATAAATATTTAGTACTATTTAATATTTGCTTATTCTTCTATGATATCTTCTTTTTTGTATTTATTTATTTATTTTTTAAACTTCACAGTTAGCTCATAATGGTGTTACCTCTATAACTGATGGCTTAAAAAGATTGTACACTAGAAAGCTAAAACCCCTGGAAACCACCTATCGTTTTAATGATTTTGGGTCTTCTATTCTGGTAAGTGGATCATTTGATTTTGTTGTTTATTTCTTAATTATTAGATATTAATTAATTTAAGTAAATAATGTATTGAGTTTGGAAAATCTGTCTGCTCTTAATTTGTACACATCATCATACAACCAACTATCTCCGCAGACTAACAGTGATTTTGATGCTAAACCTATGGTGATGCTTTTGGGTCAATATTCAACTGGAAAAACAACATTTATCAAACATTTGCTAAAATGTGACTTCCCAGGTTGGCTAAATTATTTCTCTTTCAATCTAATTTCAAATGGAACACTACTCTTCTCCATCTTTAATTTGCAAATTACATACAAGTTATAATATTAATTTTCAATATTTTCTATTCTCACAGGAGCTCATATTGGACCAGAGCCTACAACTGATAGATTTGTTGTTGTGATGGTATGATAATATTTCTAATTGATTTGGATATTTTCTTGTTTTTCAATTTAAATTGTGTGCACTTTCCAATAAGCAAAAGACACTAAAAAAAACTTAAGCTATGACTCAATGTATATTATGTTCTTTCTGAATCAGTCTGGACCTGATGAGAGAAGTATCCCTGGAAACACAATGGCTGTTAATGCAGATATGCCTTTCAGGGGTCTGACCCCTTTTGGAGGGGCATTCTTGTCCAAATTTGAATGTTCCCAGTTGCCACATCCTGTGAGTTACAAGCTCCTTATCATCTTGAGCAATCAATTCTCTGTTTGAATTATTATTATTTTTTATTATAAATCATTATATTGTTGTTGAAAAGAAGCTAATTAATTTGTCTTATTTATTTATTTAATAATGAAGCTTCTGGATGCAATTACATTTGTGGATACTCCTGGGGTACTATCTGGAGAGAAACAACGAACACAAAGAAGCTATGATTTTACTGGTGTTATCTCATGGTTTGCTGCAAAATGTGATCTCATTCTTCTTTTATTTGATCCACATAAGCTCGATATTAGTGACGAATTCAAACGCGTAATTGCTTCGCTTCGAGGTCATGATGACAAGATCCGCGTGGTTCTAAACAAAGCAGATCAAGTTGATACCCAACAAGTAATTATTACATTTCTTTCTCCATTAATTAATTTTTGCCATTCATTCATCTATTCACATCCCATATATATCTATATATATATATATATATATTTTTATCTAACTTCATTTAGTTGATGAGAGTCTATGGAGCATTGATGTGGTCACTTGGAAAGGTTCTGAATACTCCAGAAGTTGTGCGTGTTTACATCGGGTAAACTAGTTTATCCTGCTTTTGATAAAAATGATCACGCAACTACATTATTTTTACTCCACTAAAGGGTGGGTCACTACTCTACTAAAGATAATTTTCTATCACTTAGATTATGTAATTTTTTTTTTTTATAGTTTTGAAAAAATTACAACTGCATTTGTTATGTTAAAAATTTCTGTCAAATGAAAATACCTAGTAGAACTAAGTGAAATGTTTTTTTTTCCCCTTCTGTGTCTGTGCTAATTTTTCAAAACAAGTTGCCTAAATTGGTAAAAAATTTAGCTAAAGAACCCATTTGCTCAAGTTATAATAGCTGGTGGACCTATGCTTCACCCACTCTTTTTATATTCTCATGATTAATCTCTAATTATGAGTTATATAATTTCATGATTATGTAGTTCATTCAATGATAAACCTATAAATGAAGATGCCATTGGACGTATGGGTCGAGATCTTTTTGAAAAAGAACAGGATGATCTCCTGAGAGACTTGATTGATCTTCCAAAGAAGGCTTGTGATCGTCAAGTATGATCTTATTCTTCAAATTAATTATGATATTATAGCAACTTTGATATTTTGCTTGCATTATTCAATTTTTGTTTTAAAACTAGAACATTATTTTATCTGACAGATCAATGAATTTGTAAAACGTGCGAGAGCTGTTAAGATACATGCCTACATAATTAGCCATCTTAAGAAAGAGATGCCTTCCATGATGGGTAAAGCTAAGGCTCAACAAAAACTCATGGACAAACTTGAAGCAGAATTTGCAAAAGTATTTATTTATTTATCTTCTTTTGAATTTCTATGCATTTAATTAATTCACTTGTTTAGTTTTTTTTTTTTTTTCTGAACAATTAGATTTAATTGTCTTCTTATATTATTATTTATTATAAAAAATAGGTTCAAAGAGAATACCATCTACCGGCGGGTGATTTTCCAACCGTGGAGCACTTTAGGGAAGTCCTAAAGAATTATAGCATCGATAAATTTGAGAAACTGAAGCCCAAGATGATTCAAGCTGTGGATGACATGCTTGGTTATGAAATCCCTGAGCTCTTGAAGAATTTTAGAAATCCTTATGAATAAAAATATTGCTATATAAATCGGTTTTCAAATACTGGTTTGAGAAAAATAAAGTCCTGATGTAGATGAAGTTCTTATTCATGAAATTAGATTTTTTACTCTAGCAGAATATTTTTTTAGTGCAAAGATGGAACATTTTAAGTTGCATACCTCTGTTCTTCTTCTCTTTTTATTCTTTCTTTTTTTATTTACGTTGTTCTTCGGAAATCTTGTTATAGAATTAAAATTCATTTCTGAAATTGAAGGTTGCGCAAATCAAAGATAGTTTGAAATACAATGTGTTGAGAAATTTGTTTAGAGAAAACTAAACATTAAGAGGTGATACTTTATACTTATGTGTTTGGTTTTTCTGTAAAACATTGAATTATTTTTCATTACTGTAGCTTCTTATGATTCTCTCATGTCTTCAAGAATTTTCTTTAGCCATTTTGCTTGGCTTATGTGAGAATGTTGTAATGTACATTGTGCTACTATTGCTTGCTTCTTTAATGCCTAAGAGAATATTTCTAAGCTCAATGTGAAAGCATAACCATATGTGTCACTCATGTTATTGGCAAATCTTGCTCAGTCACTGTGATGTGTATCCAATTAGCCTTGAACTTAACAATGACTTGTACCCTATTTTGTAATTCTTCATTCTTTGTAGATACATGAGTAGCTGCCTTACCTTATTGCTCTGTAGTGAATTTGTGTAGGAGATTGCATGAATCTTGATAGTAGGTAAGTGACATACATTATGTTTGGCGTTATTGCAGTCACGTACGAAAGACTTCCAATGAGACTTTGAAATTATGAGCTATCTGCTTTTGGCGAGCCATATTTTTTCTTAAGATTTTGCTATTGTCGAGCGAAATTGTAACAATCTTGCATCTACTCATTTTAAACTTATGAATAAGACTCTCTGTATAGTTCTTTTATAAGATGAAAATTCCATCATCACTTTGTCTCACTTAAATTCCATGCAAGTAAAGCATCAACCCAAAATTAATCATCTCGAATGTCTTCATCATTTCTTTCTTGAACTCTTTGATCATAGTTTCATCATCACTTGTGTAGATAAGAGTATTTGTACCTTAATTTTTAAGGTACAATGTTGGCTTTAGTCTATATAGTGCTTTCTTTAATATGAGAATTTTATCTTCTTATCCTTGCACCACAAACTCTTGAGATCGCTCGATATATATATCTTTTTTAAGAAAGTCATTTAAAAAAACAAACTTTATATTTAGTTGATATATCCTCCACAATCACATCTTTCATCTTTTATAATTATCTTTATATGTAAGAAGAATTAACAAGTTATCATGGGTCTGACCGAAGGAAAAGTTTATAGTGGGCATTTTTTGAAATCCATTGAACCTGTTAATTTCTCTTGGTTGTATAATGGAGGACAAACATGCATTAGCTGCAATGTTGTGTTTAATTTGTAAAATACAGAAGACCAATGGATCCAACTATTTTGAGTTGAGGGATAAATGATTGGATCCTAACAAATGACCTATGACGGCACTGTCGAAGATCGTCATTAATTAAAATGTAGAGTTCAATGATCGTAGAAAGCTCGTGGAATTGGAATGCCAAAGATGAAGAGTATACACCATGATTTTCTTTAAAGATGATAATTCAAGAAAAAAAAGTTATAGATGAAGATAAATAGTCACACCCCAATTCACTTATCAAATAAATTAATATATATGTTTAATTTTTTTCTTAAATCCCTTCCTATCTTATTCTATTTAGAAGAATTACGATGGAAAAGCTCTCTTGGAAAGCTTGATTCTTAGCTGAGATGATGGTCTGCCCAAGGCCGTTGGAGCCAAATGGTTTTTATTTCTTTACTACAATGGAGCTAATTATCTATTGATGCTTGGTCAACTTGCCAATTATGACTACATGTATTGAATATAGTAAATTTTCAAGGAGCTATTTGGTACTCTTTTGAATAGTTCTATTTATCCCAACCTTGTAATCTATGTATGTCACTGTGGTCTTTTATATTGTGTGACCTGATTCCTCTACAGAGTTCACCTAAATTGTATTATGTCGATTATGGCTTGTCTCAAGTAAAGATTACACCACAATGGATTTAAAAGCATGACTACATTGAAATAAACGTCTTCACATAACATTTATCAAAGGAAAAAAAATCTTCGCATAACACTTCGAACATTTTAATTAAATAAGCCAGCTGATATTTCAGCTAATGTTTCCCGGCCTGATCATAGGTCGGTGGAGTAGACGAGACCCAACATATTAAGACGTGTGAGAGCCTCCAGAAACATTCTAAAATAGTTCCAAGGGAAAAAGAAAAAGAAAACCTGTAACAGTTTAACTCATAACAAGCCATAGCATTCCAAACGCAAACATGGTGGTGGTGAACCAGAATTGAACTGAAGCAGAGCCAGAAGGTGGTGGTGGTGGTGGTGGTGGGGGTGGTGATGGGTAAGGTGGTGGTGGTGAGGGTGGTGGGGGTGGTGGTGGTGAGGGGGGTGGTGGTGAGGGTGGTGGGGGTGGTGGTGGTGAGGGGGGTGGTGGTGAGGGTGGTGGGGGTGGTGGTGGTGAGGGGGGTGGTGGTGATGGAGGTGGAGGCGATGATGGTGGCGGTGGGGGTGGTGATGGAGGTGGTGGAGGAGGATATGATGGTGGAGGTGGTGATGGAGGTGGAGGTGGAGGTGGTGATGGGTACGGTGGTGGTGGTGATGGAGGTGGAGGTGGTGATGAGTACGGTGGTGGTGGTGATGGAGGTGGAGGTGGAGGAGATGATGGTGGCGGTGGGGGTGGTGATGAAGGTGGAGGTGGAGGTGATGAAGGTGGTGGGGGCGGTGGTGAAGAGTAGAAGGATGAGGAGGGAGTATTGAATTCAGTAACTTTAGGAATTTGGCGGTGTTGGTGAGGCAAGACTTCCACTGGTAACTTGAGACCATTCTTGCAGCTGTGAGTGTTGGTACTGACGAAGTAGCGTAATCCTTCAACATCCAATGAAACGCTGTCTAAACCGCCCGTGTACATCCTGATTGGATTATCCACATTGCATGCCTCATATTCCTCCCTACTTTCCAGCTCCACTACCCCACCTTCATCTGCTGGGTAAGTAAACCCTGCTCCTCATATGTACATGCTCATCGAATTAGCTCAACCATTGTAAATTTAAATTAATTATCAAACTAGCTACTACTTGTCAATCCGGTTCACATAATTAAGATTATCAATTAATTAAGCATAACAGTTAATAAAAATAAGAAAACAAATTGGATCGCTAGTTATCATAACATAAAATAAAAAATAAAAAATTTATTCAATTTTCTTAAAAGCAATTCAGAAATAATTTTTTATAAAAATGTATTATTCTTGTTCTCAATAAATAATATATATATTTTTTTTTATCTCAAAAGGCTCCCTCAGTTTAGGCCGGATAGAGCTATTGCCGCACACCGCCGCACCACCGAGGATCATAGCCAATGTTGTATTGTACGCCACAAGCACAGAGCTGGCTAGCGGCACCTGGCGGACTGCAGTCCGACTCAGCAGAGCATCAAGTTCGATCGGTGGTAGTGCACAAAGGCCACACCCACACAAACCCGGAGGCCGAACTTATAGTGTGCCCCCCAAGCTTCGAACTCGCGCCCTGCCGTGTGAGGACAGAGGACCAGGTGCTTAGCCACAGGAGTCCGACCACTGGACCACCCTGTGATGGGCAATAAATAATATATATTTTAAGTTCAAGGAATAGTAATTTCAAAAGAATTATAATTCTGACAAAGGACTGAATGTAATTCCAAATCCATTCCCAAAAAACCGAAATTGCCATAATCACTATCTTTAAACATGTCTTAAAGTTAAAGTAGACCTCTAATTTTCTCAATAAAAAATACCGATCAACTTACTATTTATCCTTGCAGAATATATAAACGAAAAATAGAATTACATTTACTCATAAATATGATAAATCTAGAAATTCCGGGGAAAACATACTCAATCGCAATCAGATACCTCTTGTTGAGATCCAAAGATATGTGGGACTTAAGAGACTCGTAATAGTTCATCCTTCTTTTTTCAAATTATTTTAAGCTCTAATGATTTCCCCAACATAGACTTTGAAAATAGTTGGATTTAGTTTTTTTTATTATGATTATTATTTAAAAAAACTTGAAATTAAAAACGAAATGAAAAATCACAGATCTCAGATTTTCATAAGTAAACAAAGAGAGGAGGAAGAGATTGTACAGATTTTATCTCCGACTCTAAAGACTCTGTCGGAGGACCAAGAGGCGACATCCGCATATGGGTCCCAGCCACGGTCTCCACCGACGACATGGTGCACTTGGGCTCCAACCAGGTTCACTGCTAGGCTCACCACTGTGGTTAGAACCAGCCCCAAAATCACCAAGTTTAGCCCAGCCATTTTGTAATGTTTTTAAATACAGTAGTCTCAATACTCAATCCTAAAAGAAACTCTCCTTTTGAAAAGCTACATATAACAGTGGAAGTGTGGTTATTCAAATTGAAAGGAGAGTAGAGAAAAGAAAAGAGAGTCGGATCCACTGTATGCTTAGAAAGGAAATATTTAAGACCGAACTTCAGTGTCTCATGTAAGACTGGTTGGTGGTACAAACGATACCATTGGGTTTGTGGCTTTGTGCCTTAACGCTACCCACTCACCTATCACATGCACTTGCCTGATTTTTTTGTCATCCTGCAAGACCTATTCGCGAATGGAGCCCTATTCGAAAAAGTGAAAACTACAGTTTGTTTAAATATCTCTTTTTTATAATATATCTTAAAATATATAATAAAAAATTAGAATTTTGAGCTCTTATTTGGATCAGTTACTCAATTATTTTACTTTAAAATTTTAAAAATATATTATTTATGTGTACTAAATTTTTGAACACATATGCATTACATAAATTATTAAAATATAACGAAGATTACTCCATCAACTTAATCCATAATTAAATTACTGACTACATCATTGATTATCTCTAAACAACATGGCAGGAAATAAATATTGAGAACTAAAATCCAAAAACATGTGATCTCAATGCTCATGATGCCAAGCTATGATAATTTACAATTCTAGAAATTCAAACAAAATTTAACATTAATAGACCTAAATATTTGATATTAAAGATCTAATTGCTAGCTATAGCTGTGAATTAAATTCATGATTAATAAATTATGAGTAATATCTTCCCAAATTATCCTTCCTAAAATTAATTATTATACTAAATAAAACAACCATTTCTATTCTACTACAAAATAATATATAACACACAAAAAAACAGTTTTATTCTATTTCTTCTCCTTTTCAAATTCTTTCCAATTTTAATTAATTCTTTTTATGATTTCTTTAAAATTTCATAACTGGAGTGTCCAAAATTTGTGTACCTAAAAAACCACTTATTTTTGCAATCTATGATGCACTAGTATCTAAACATTTTAAGCACTTTATAAGATCTGAAAATACATAATATGCACAAAAGTACCATAACGTGAGATATGGATTGATGAAACAAGCAATTCATGCTCATACAAAAACTTAACACCCAAATGGTGTGCAAAACCCAAGCTAAAAAAACAATAAAAACATAGATTAAGAAGGGGGAAATAAAATAAAACCATAGAGCAAATGGATGAAGAGAAGGTGAAAAATAAAATATATAAAATAAAATCTCCACCACCGAGGTAGAGGTCCCCTTAAAGAGGAAGTTCTCATCTGGTGGAGGAAAATAAATGATAGAAGTTTGGTTTACTTGCAAGAATGATGAAATATATTAGGAAAAAAAAAAAAAAAAAGTAAAACGAGTAATACGATGCTGAAAAATAAAGAAACTGTCTTAGTTTTTTTTAGGCGGTTTCTACAGAGTTTTGAATAAAATAAAGTACTATATGTATATGTATCGATGACATATTAGATCGAATATAAAATTAAAAATATTATATAAAAAAATAATAATAAAATTTATTATTAATAAAAATTTAATTAAATTAAGTTATCTTGATTAATGTATGTTTTAAATTGTAATAAAAAATATTTTTTTTAAAAAGGTTTGACCATGACCATGTGCGCTTGGTAGTTAAAAAATAAAAATGGTAAGTATGTGTCGGCTTATAATTGTCAGGCAGTGTTATTGATTAGAATAAACTTTTCTTTCCTTCTCTCTCAGAACTCCAAAACATAAAACTGAAATTATAGAATTCCACCTCCTTTCCCAAAAATGCACAAAATAATAAATTAGTAAACCTTTTTAAAGTAAGAAATTTAATTAATTCATCATGAAGAACTTAAATACATAGTCAATTATAACATATAAACATAATACAACATAAATATAATTATAAATTATTTTGATGTTATCATTAGCAGTATTCATCTCCATTCCATTAATGTTTTTTTCTTTGCTTGAATTGTTTCGATAAATATAATCGTGTCATCTAACTTTATTAATTCGATATATTTTGCTTTCATAATACAATCATCTCCAATAAAAAAATTGATTAGATTTATAAAAGAAAGTGTGTTAAACAAAAACATGGCTAAATCAACTAAAATAGATTTATGCCAGTATATGTCACCTTGGATTAATGAAAAAAAATCACAATTATGGTTGATTTTACTAGCTTGAGAGAATAAAAGAAACAATTACCTAGAGATGGATGAAATTTGTATAAAGGAATGAAGAAGTCAGAAAAAAAATATGAGATAATTAAGATTTAATTATACGTCATAATTTATTCATACATAAAATTTAATTTAATTTTTCACCTCCCTAAAGAAAAGAAAAAATATATATATTATTTTTAGTAAAATAATATATGTTTACATGTTATAACTCATTTATACATTGAATTTTATTTTTAATCTTAACAATATTTTTTTTATGCAAATATATATATATATATATATATATATATATATCTATATATATCTATATATGTGTATGATTTTTTTCTTAAAAATTTAAAAATAAAATCATATGAATAAGAATAAGTAACATATATGCATAGGAGGAGAGAATAAATTAGTAAATCTTATTAAATACAATTACATAAAACTATAAAAATAGAATGCAGCAAAAATATGAGAGATTTGCTGACGGAGATTGATGTAGAAAAAAACTAGCATAAACAAAAGTAAATGGAGAGAAATGCCCTCCTATTAAGTGAACCTACCTCTCTAGTGGAAGAAAGAAAATTAGAAAAGAAGTTTTGTTCGAACAAGATAAGGCAATTTAAAAGGTTGATAAAAAAAATGAGAATATGAGATTTGAGAGAAGGCAGGGTTGTTTCTTCTTGCTTCCCAATGACGCTGGCTTCCTAACAAACTACTTGAGACGGAGAACTCTATATTTCGATTAAAATTACATTTTTACATAAAAATATCTTACATGCCTTATAAATATTTGTAGATTTTGGACTCACATTCTAAAATTGATACAAAATTAATACATAAATGAAATTCGTATCCATAAATAAATTTTCTCAATTGAAATAGTACGATTGTCCTACATCAATTTAGGGTGAAGAAAATTAATAGTGCAATTTAGTCTTATAACTTTCGATTAGAATAATTTAGTCCCTTATTTTTATAAAATGTGCACTTTAGTCTCATATCTTTGATATAAAATGTGCAATTTAGTCCATTTATTTGAAATTTTTGGAACTAAAGTGCACCTTATTATAAAGTTATAGGACTAAACTAATCCAATTAAAAATTATAAGACTAAATTGTTCATTTGTTTAAAATTATGGGATTGCTAATGCTCTTTATCCATCAAATTTATCACTCTACTAGCTACTCAACATTACGTGAAGCTTAAATAATAAATTTAGTATTATGGAGATTCGTTAAATGTGATCTTTTGAGAAAAATAAAAGCTTTATACAATTTACATCAAGAAAATTAATTTCATTATAGAATTTATGCGTTATACCATTAGGGTATTATAAATTTTAATTTTGTATATAAATATAGAAAATTGGAAAATTATATTTTAAAGTTGTTGGTGGAAAATAATTTTGGCAGCAAAACAACAGGAAGTCGGAAGCCCATCTCCGTTTGGACTTGACCATAACTCCTCAAGCATCCGTCTTTCTCTCTGACTCCGTTGCAGCCTCTTTCAGGCAGTTGTTCCTCCCCATCCTGCTCCTCTATTTCAGACATTCTCGTCTCTTTCGTTCACCTCCAAGTATGTCGCCTCCCTCTCTCCTCTTTTATCTTGTTCTTCTTGAACTCTATATTATTGTTCTTTTTTATTATTATTTTTGAAGGTTGCGACTGCTTATTTATTTATTAGAACCATCAAATATCCTGTGTTTGACTCTTGGGGTTGTAAACTTTTTGAGCTTTGTCATTGCAGTGCTCTAAAATTTTGGCATGTTTTCAACCTGTTTGATTAAAGGGCCCAAAGAGTATTTGGTAACTGGTTTGATTGCATTCATATTATTTCTCTTTAACTTGTAAGCACTTGATCAAGTTTACATTTTCTACTTCTTTTTTCTTTTAATTCATAAAATTGGTTTTTTGTTCCTAATTTGAAATCTTATACATTTTGGTCAAGTTTTAATTTTTATGTAATAGTCATGTCGCAAGTGATAGATGGAGTTCAGGAATCAAGAGTTTTTGTGAATTTAACTTGTTATTGAGTGTTTAAATAAGAAAAATGCCTAAAAACTGAGAGAAACTGAATGTATGCGGTCTCTAACTCTCTATTTCTTAGAGTATTATGGTTGTTAATTGCTGAATTCATGCTGTAAACGTTGTGCTCATTGTTGAGAATTTTATGCCCTTTGGCTATACTTGCACTCTTATCATGTATGTATATATGCTTGTACGTCGTTGACCATACATTAACCCTTCACTTGGCACTGCCTATTTTCTTACATACTAAGTCAACCTTTCACTTGGTTGCTGTCTATTTTCTTACATTCTAAGATGTTTGCTGTGCAAGGGTATTATTATTTGTTATGTTATTCTCATTTCTATTAGGGTTTGATGTTTATATTTGAATGTAACTAGAAGCAGGTTGATCGCATTTTGATTCTGAAATTTTTTCTTTGAACATGCTTATCTAAAGAAAAAAGTTACCTTAGCCAGTATAGTGCTTAAACAAACCATTATTGCCTACCGTTATCTTCAGTCTTTGAAAAAGAAGTTTGTGCTTGCTATATATTCTGCATTTTGCTAATTTGTTTTCTTTTTCTTGGATTGCCTCTCTTACATTGTATTACTTGTTTGATTTTTCAGGGTCCAAATTTTTGCATTATACGTTTATGCTTTTTCTTATTGTCTAAAAACATATTTGAAGAGTCATGCAAAAGGATGGTAATACTGGCCCACCATCAACTCCAACTGCTCGAGTCAGGCATCGTAAACGTCCAAATGAGGTTGGTTACCTTTGACTACTTCTTTCCTTCAGTTTGAGGAACGAACAGTAGCCCAAGCAAAGTCAATCGCTTAGTCTGGCATGCTTGTGTAATTACTCTGGAACGTAATGGAAACTTCCTAATATTAGTAGTTATTAAATAAAAATGATATTTGGTTTTATTTTAAATGACTTAACTCTTGTTTGTAAATCTTTCAGAGTTGAAGGCCAAGAATGATTTGTACATTTGACCATTTTGTCTCTCATTTTCTTTTAGCATATACCAAACTGAACGTAAATAGTGGTGAAAGTGGCAATGTTTCTTAGTAGAGCTTTACAATAGATTACTACCTGTTCTTCCTTTGGCCTTTCAGGTTTTTTCAGAAGATACTAAAGCAAATGGAAGTCATTTACTAGTTAACGATCGTAACAAATACAAGTCAATGTGGATTCGTGCATACTCTTCCATTTGGATGATTGGGGGCTTTGTATTTATTATATATATGGGCCATCTAAGCATTACTTCCATGGTTGTCGTTATCCAAATCTTTATGGCAAAAGAACTGTTCAATCTACTCAGGAAAGCTCACGAGGACAAGCATCTTCCAGGATTCAGGCTGTTAAACTGGTAAATACTATTCTCTCTCCATTTTTTCAATTGAGATTTTTTTTGTAGCTGAAGCATTTATGCATACAGTTACTACTTACCCATGTCTCATTGTTGCCTCTTGCTTATGCTCAGGCACTTCTTCTTCACTGCTATGTTATTCGTGTATGGTCGTATTCTCAGTCAGCAGCTTGTTAACACTGTAACATCAGACAAATTTCTGTATCAGCTAGTTAGTGGCCTCATCAAGTATCAAATGGTGATCTGTTATTCCTTGTATATTGCAGGTTGGCCGTGAATGTTGTATAAGTCTTTTTTGGTGACTATGCTTATTTAGCATCAGGCACCTTGCCAAAGCCATATTCTAATTTCAATTGTAGTTATAATTTTTCTGTGCATATTTTTTATGAAAAATAAAATTCATTTCATTCTGCATTTGACCTTGTAGTTAGCATGTTATATCTTCTGTTATTTCCCAAACTCTTCACCCTGTGCATGTTTTCCTTGATGTTTTCTTTGGGTCATTGGGCTTCTTATATTTTATTGTTTTTGGTTTCTTGGCTTAGGTTTCATGTGGTTCATCCTTACATTAAAGAAGAAGATGTATAAATATCAATTTAGCCAGTATGCGTGGACACACATGATTTTGATCGTTGTTTTTACGCAGTCTGCTTTCACTGTCGCCAACATTTTTGAAGGAATTTTCTGGTAACTAAATTTACTGGAGAAATGCTAGTATATTTTGATCTCCTTAAATTATTCACCAACTTGCATAACATTTATGCCATCACTCAATTTTTGTTTGAGATGTATTCTTCCCTGGAAGGCAATACTAGGCAGTTATTTCCCTATTTTTGTTTTCTTAGTTTGTTAATTTATATCGACGAATCCATGCATTGTAACCTGACAAAGGTAGTGCAAATCAAGGAGCTGCTCCTTCATTTTGTGAAGATGGGTGGCTTCTGCTATTGGAACTATGACTTCCACTTTGTAAACTACGCCGTCCCTCTAAATGTTTGTTTTTATGTTAGTACCCCTTGCTTAGTTTCCATATCCCATTCAAGTTATCAACCATTTCATTCCTATTTCCTGCTCTTTTGCTGAGCCAGCATTTCTTCTTATTTTTCTTGTTTTTTGATGGTTTGTACAGAGGAGCTCACTTTTATGGATTATTTCAGTGATGAGTTCTAGCTTTTTATGTGGTACTAGTTAATTTCTATCATGCTTTAGTAGTATAATACTCAACTTTTTTCCAGTAATATCTTGCCATGCCCAAATATCTTTATAGCTGAATGGTTTTCCTTAAATGAACCAACAAATTTTAGATACATTATCTCCTCGAATTCATGCTGAAGTTATAGGATAATAAAAAATTATGTTGTACATTAGACTATATGATCGACATCTGATGGTTGTTTGACCATAGTGTTTGATCAAGTAAGTTATGCTTCTCGAGATACATCACATATAAAACGAGAATCTCAATTTTACAAATTAAAATATACATAAGAAAAAAAAAAGAAAGTTAAAGAAATAAACTACATAACTGACGACCACTGCCCCATGAGTATAATCATCACCACTACCCAGTACTAACAATGGTGGTGGTATTGGCAGTTCTTGGTGGGTAATGGAGGTGAAGAAAGGCTAGCGTTGAAGTATATATGATTTTGATGGTGGATTGAATATTTGTTAGAATCTTCTTAATGTTCTCTAGTAAAGCGGTTGGTACCTCATGTTGACTTTTACAAACATTTTTCGATCAGGTTTCATTTTTTTTACTTTTACATTTCAAGATTTCTGTTTTCTAATGTAGGTGATGTTTTTAGACCGTTCAATATTTAAGGGTTGGGGTATACAATTACAAACTCATCCCTTTGGAAAGAGGGCCCTTCCTTAACAAAATTAAATAGAGGGAACTTGTTAATGTAAGTGCTGATCTTTGTGTTTATTTTCTTGACACACATAATTGTAGGTTTCTTCTTCCAGCAACACTTATTGTCATCAATGACATTGCTGCATATTTCTTTGGGTTTTTCTTCGGTAAAACCCCTCTGATCAAATTATCGCCTAAGAAAACATGGGAGGGATTTATTGGAGCATCATTCACAACAATTATCTCTGCATTTTTGGTGAGTATGTTTTTTGTAGCTTATGCCTTCTAGAGAAATTTGCTTTCAATTATACCAGTCACATATGGTTTGTGGATGAAACCTATTCCATCTTATCAGTACAGGATGGATTTATACCTGAACAACCTAGATAATATATGCTTTTTTTAATAATGATCAAGAAAAGGCCATTATTGGCCTTCTTTTGCCAGTGGTACCATGATGGTGACTGGGCCAGAACTAAAGTAATTTTCTAGCATGTAGTATGGATTGCTTTCATGCTGCCTGATAGCAATCTTTATTCTAGTAGCATGTCTATTGAAATGTTCTTGGCCATAACTAAAGCAATTTAGGTTCAACAGAAATAATGTCATAATGAGACGTCTCATTGCTTAGTTCTCTCTGATGGAAACTGACGGTGAGGCATGAATATTTATATGATTTTTTTAACCTAGTTCATTGGCTTTTATTATCTGTTTTATGTTGGGACTATTATTTATAATTCATTTCTATGCTTAGAAAATGCGGATACAATTGAGGGACATAATCATCTTGAACCATCACTTATAAAGTACTGTTTTAATCAGAATCACAAAGTTGAAACTTCTTAGTCCTAAATGACGACAATGTCTTTTAATACCTATACTCCCGCAAGGTTTACTCATGCATTGCTCTCTCATTTCCAAGAACATCCATTTCTTTATGCTCCAAATGTTGGTATCATATCTCATGTTAACAACCTTTTCCCAGTTCTCTAACTCAAATTTTTGTGATGCTTCAACTATAAGTCTAACTAGAGCAAGAGTTCATGATCTTACTCAGTTACTCCCCCACCCCCATCCACTGGATTTTGTGTAAAGATAATCTTGTAGTACTGCTTATATTTTTATTTTAACAGCATTGCAACCTGCCTCCATAAATTATCTACTCTTGTTTCTACAGCTTGCAAATGTTATGGGTCGTTTTCAGTGGCTAACCTGCCCGAGGAAGGTAATAATTTGATTACATATAAGTTACTTAACTATGGTAGCTTTTTGTTTGGAGGAAAAATATGTCCCTGAAAATTCGTACATTTACTTCCAGGACTTGTCAACTGCTTGGCTTCAGTGTGATCCTGGTCCTTTTTTTAAGCCAGAGAATTATACCCTGCCCAGCTGGGTCTTTCACTGGGTGAGTAAGTTACATTTAATTGTGCTAGCTGCCTGCAAAAAAGAACAATGTCTTTTAAACTCATAGCCAATCATGCTTTTGATTCTTTTTTATAAGCTGAAAAGAAAATGTTACTTATCATATGCAAATTGATTCAATGAATTGTAAAATTCAATTATAATAATATGACAATATGTGCAGTTTCCATGGAAAGAAATTTCAATTTTGCCAGTTCAGTGGCATGCTTTGTGCATTGGTTTGTTTGCATCAATAATTGCACCTTTCGGGGGCTTTTTTGCCAGTGGTTTCAAAAGAGCGTTCAAAGTCAAGGTATATTTAGATACTGTTCTAATTTCATGACGCAATTGTCAATGATTAAAGCTTCCAATGTAAAATTTAGTTTTCTTTCATAATCAATTTTCTCCTGTTGGTTGCAGGACTTTGGTGACAGTATTCCTGGCCATGGTGGAATTACAGATAGAATGGATTGCCAGGTACCCGATCTGGAAGCAATTTTCTGTTAGTTATTGTGTTTATATCTTATTCTGGTCATCAATAAGAAGATGATATATCCTATGCTTTGGCTGACCGCCTGTTGGGTGGTACTGTAGAATAACCTAATGAAAATTTCAATTTATTTGTTTGTACGTGAGTATGCTAGTGAGAGAGAGAGAGGGAACTTGTAATACTGGCTTAGTCTCCAAGCATGTCCTTGTGGTTGTTTTGGTCTGTTGTGTTTATTCCTACTCAAGCAACTAATGTCAAGCTTTTCATGTAGATGGTGATGGCTGTTTTTGCATACATCTATCACCAGTCATTCATTGTACCTCAAAGCGTTTCTGTTGAGGTGATCCTCGAACAGGTATTTTCCGTATTTTTATGATCATTATATTTTTTATGTTTGTTAATGGAAAGCATGGGCATAATTTGTAATCGGTTTCTGTCCATTTTTAGATACTGATGAACCTTTCTTTTGATGAGCAACAAGCTTTATACATGAAGTTTGGAGATATGTTGCGGCAGAGGCTGATCGGATAGTCAAGATCGTGCATTTGTTTTAATATTTCTCTCCCTCACGCTAGCATGTTTCATGGTGGTGGTGGTGTAGGATAAGAGTAAAAGGATGACAAATTATTGGTAATTTGTATATGATTTCATGCTCTATTTACTTAGTACAATAGACTTCAGTTGCAGGCATCCTTCCATTTGCATCCTGTGTATAGTCCTTTATATGACATCATCCTACGGAAAACACATTGTTTTTAATTCTCTCTTTGTCTCTTCTTCTTCTTCCATCCTGTGTATAGTGCTTTATGTGACATCACCCTACGGAAAACATATTGTTTCTAATTCTCTCCCCTGTCATCTTCTTCTTTCTAATGAATCTTTTCTTCATTACGTATGTATTTTCTGAAGGTTTGTTGACTTGTCAGCTGCAAGAGATCTATTTCGTTTCGTTGTTCGTCTTGTTCTCAGTGAGACCAGCCAAAGGGGAGTGATCGTGGTGGAAGTATTCTTCTGCAACCTGCTTTTGACAAAAATAGCTCCAAGGACAAAAATATGCACTTTTGATATCTCTTTAATCTATTGATCCAGGAGGATCTTAAAATATAATAGCAATTAATTATAATATATAGCTTTCATATCCCATAAGAGGTGCTGATTATATTATCCTATATATATATATATATTATAATTATATTATATATAATAATTATAATATATATTATAATTATAACTTGTGGTTTTAAACTCTATAAGAGATGGTAAGCCATCTAATTCTTACCGTATATGTTTTATTATTATTTTTAGATTTCTATTACCGTATATATATATATATATATATATCTCGTAGTGCGAAAAAGACAGGCATTTTGAAAAGCAAATTTAAGTCTTCTTCTCTCCCTCTCTTAATCTATCTTTAATATTATTATTATTATTATTTTTTTTTATGTAAAAGAAGTTTACTTTCATAGAGAAGTAACAGCTCCTTATTTATAAAGGATTATGAATTAAAAGTTCTATTTACTAGAAATTTTGGATCAAGTGTTATCAAAACACCAGATCTGGAAAGTGTAAAAGGTGGTGTATGGTCTTAACTCGCAACCAACGTAAAACTTTGAAAGAACTTGTAGGTCCTTTGTTCATTCTTCGAAAGTCAAGGATAAAGAGAGGAATGATGCCAGGAGGAGTTCCACAACGAAGTGGTGACGTTGATCGTATTACCAAGTTAGAACAACAGGTAGAATTATTATCCACATCTGTTTCTGAGATGGTGCAAAGTTTGAAAGCCTAAAAGGTTTCACATGCATCCCCTTCAAAGAGGTAGGTTGACGATGTAGTGAAGATGAGGACACAATCACAAAAAATGTCAACGAGGAAGTAGAAAATCAAAGAAATCTTATAAGTGCCTTAAAAATTGATTTTAAAGTCAAAATTTTTACTTATAATGGTGTCAGCTGGATAGACACATTAAAAACTTCTTTCACTATACATAAGTATTCTAATGCTAAAAAGATCCAATTTGTAAGCTTGAAACTCTCAAGCCATGCTATTACATGGTAGAAGTTATACCGAAAATGGTACAACGTTTAGAATTAACTTGGAGTAAATTCGAGAAATTATTAAGAAAATAATTCTATCATGTTGGTTATAAGGAAGAAAGAGGGTATAGATGGCCACACTTTAATCAAAAGTTTGGTCAATCAGTACAAGATTATACATATAAATTCCATAACCAAGCTTTGGTATTGGATATAGATGTTGACGATTATGATGTCTTCATGAAATATATCGGAGGTCTTATCGACTACATACTGAAAGAACTCAAATTGTTCACTGTGGAATTAATTAAAGAAGCTACTGTCAAGGCCATTGCTATCGAGGCCAAATACAAAAGACTTGACAAGAAGGACAACAAACAAACAACTGCAAGTAAATTTGATTGGAAGAGTAAAGGCAAGCAAATAAGGGATGATAAAAAACAGAAGAATTACTATGATCATAGTTGTACCAACAGACATATTAAAGAAAAATACTGGGTACTTCATCTTGAGTTGAAACCCAAGAATCAGAGGAACAATCAGGGAAGGAACGATAGGAATGCCACATTAACAGTGCAACAGGTGGAAGAGCTTCTAGAGTTGAAGCAACCTGACACTACACTTGTCTTAATGACAATGCCAAGAAACGTTGCAGATGCTTACAACTGTGAAGAACTGTTACATTTGGACATCCAAGTGAAGCAAAGTGTTGTACAAGCAATTGTTGATCTTGGAAGTCAGAAGAATCTAATTTCAGAGACTCTAGTAAGGAAGGTAGGCTTAGAAACAATGCCTCACCCTAAGCCTTACCCACTAGGCTGGATTCAGAAGGAAATTGACATGTAGATAACAAAGCAATGTACCTTCAAATTTGTAATCACTAATCGTTACATCGATGAAGTGACATGCAAGGTGGTTCCGTAGGACGTATGCCAAGTTATATTGGATAGTCCATATCTATGGGACCATGATGCAATTCACTATAGAAGGCTTCGCAAGTATCATTTGGTAAAGAGGAGTTCCACATCAATGCTTGTAAACCCCAAACTATAGAGAGTTTGCTGACAACTAACCAAGCCAAGCAATTGGTTAACTCTTGTGGATGGTTCGTCTTATTGATGATTCAACCACAAGATCAATGTGTTAATGTTGTCACTTTGTCAACAATAACTCTAACACCTTCACAATGTTTTGATATTGGAAAATTGTAGAAGGATTTCAAGGATCTTTTTTACGATGTGCAGGGGTTACAACCACGGAGAGTTGTAGTACATGAAATTTAGTTGTTAGAAGATTCACCTTTACCAAACTTGGGTTTATATTGCACTTCTTTGACATAAAGTGAAGAAATTAAGAAGCAAGTACAAGAACTTCTTGAATAAGGGGTTATCAAGCCTAGTTGCTCACCATGTGGTTCACTAGTACTACTTGTGCCCAAGAAAGATGGAGGGTGGCGATGTGCGTGGACTATAGAGCACTTAATAAGATCACTATCAAGAATCGGTATCCACTACTAAGGTTGATGATCTTTTAGATCAATTGCATGATGATCGTTACTTTACCAAACTAGATCTCAAATCTAGTTACCACTAGGTAAACATCCATGATGAAGACACTTGGAAAACTACTTTTAAGACGTTTGAGTGGTTGGTTATGCCATTTTGACTATATAACACTCCAACTACCTTTATGCGGCTAATGAATGAAGTGCTTTGCCCTTTCATTGATGACTTTTTCATTTTTATCTAGATGACATACTTATATACAATATCTCATGGAAGGAGCATTTATGTCATATCGCTGAGGTTATGGAGGTTTACAAGCTAGTCAACTACTATTGAACGGTAAGAAATATGAATTTAGGAAGCTACAACTTATATACTTAGGGTTCATTGTTGGTGTCGGAGAGCTTAAAATGGATCTAGAAAAAGTACAAGTTATCACTTAATGGTCTACACCTCATTATGTGACCGAAGTTCGAAGCTTTATAGGTGCATGCTAATATTTGAGAAAGTTTATTAGAAATTTCTCTTTAATTGTAACACCATTGCATTCTCTTACGAGGGCCAACCAAAAGTTTGAATGGTTAAAGAAGCATGAAGAATCTTTCCAGTTCTTGAAACAGAAGATCACCGAGGCCCCAGTGTTAGTATTGTCAAATCTGTAGAAAGCATTTAAAGTTAAGGTCAATGTATCTAACTACTCAATGGGAGTTGTATTACTTCATGATGGAAAACTAGTTGCATACCATTTTGAGATGTTTAGTGGACAATGAGCTATATGCCTTGCATCAAGTAGTGAAGCATTGGAAAGCTTACTTGTTAGGGAAGGAAGTTGTGGTACACTCAGATCATAAGCCTCTTCAGTATCTAACTATACAGTCTAAGTTACAACAAGCTCAACATATGAAGTGAATATCTTACCTGCAACAATTCAATATCATTATTAAATATAAGAAGGGACTGACTAATAAGTTGGCTGATATGCTATCACAACCTCCTACACCAATAAATTCCGCATTGTTGGTGGCTATGCAGATCCAACCTATAGTACCTTGTGAGTATGGAAAAGGGTATGAGATAGACTCTGACTTTAACTTAGCTTATGGAAAGCTACAACAAGGAAAGACTAGTAACTTTCAATTGAATGATGGACTAATGTACAAAGGAGCACAATTATACATCCCAGAAGATGGCGATAGATTGCAATGGATTTGTGAAACTCATACTTCTAAAGTAGCTAGACATTTTGGAGTCGATAAGACTCTACTGAATCTTCTTCCTTATGTCTTTTGGCCAAAGAGGCACCTAGATGTTTCACGGTACATACGAGGTTTTGCTTTTTGTAACACTTTAAAACTTTCTAATAGGAAGTTAGGATTGTACCTTCCATTACTATTACCTAACCGACCTTTGGAGAGCATGTCAATGGACTTTCTTGAGGGATTGCCTAAAATCAAGTCCAGGAATGAATACTTGTTCGTAGTCGTGGATTGTTTCAGTAAGATGGTGATACTCGTTCCATGCAAGAAGACTGTAACCGGAGAAGAGCTGCTAAGTTATTTTTCCAACATGTATGGAAACATTTTGGCCTACCTTTGTCGATTATCTCAGATAGAGATAGTTGATTCTTAGGCCATTTTTGGAGATCAATATAGGGAATGACGGATACTAGATTGAAGCATAGTACTACTTTTTATTCACAAATTGATAGACAAATAGAGGTTGTTAATCAAACTCTGGTACATTTATTAAGGGTTATAATTCAAAGCACCCAAAAACGTGGGATAATAGTCTCCCTTAATTACAATTTTCTTTTAATCAAGCAATTCATGGCTCTACACTGAAATCTCCATTCGAGATTTGTTAGGGTTATTTACCCCCCCAAAGTCCTTTTGTTATGGCATTCACTGTAAATGACAAGCCATTAAGTGGAAAAGAAGAAGAAGAACATGTTCGAGCACAAAAATTTCTCAAACTGAGTTAAAAAGATTCATTCAGAAGTGAAAACACAACTACAACGATCTCAATAACATATAAAGCTCATCATGACAAGCATCGTGTGCCGTGTACTTTTAAAAAAGGTGACTTAGTATGGTTACACATTAGGGAAATAACGGTTACAAGAAGGAAAGAAACTCAATCCCATCTGATATGGACCGTTCAAGATCATCACACAAATTGGTAATAATGCATTTCAAATCGATCTACCACCATATATGCATATGTACTCAATCATTTATGTTGAGAATTTGAAGCTCTTTGCACCATCTCTATTGGATGATGATCCTGATGAGGACGCCCGTCTTCCTTCAATTGATGACTTGAAGATGGAACGAGAAGATCCTTTGGAGGAGGATTGTATGCTGGTGCAAAAAGGTTCGTGAAACCCAACATGAAAAGTATGAGTCTTTTCGCATAGGGAGAAAAGATCAACTTTCCAGCAAATCTAAGTGGTACATATGGGCCAAGGCAGGATAACTTGAGCAGGAGCTCAATGTTTCTAAGGAAGCCATGATCTAGGAGAATTTTAAAATATAATAATAATTAATTATACTATATTACTTGTGTTTTCATATCCCATAAGAGATGTTAATTATATTATCCTATATATATTATAATTATATTATATATAACAATTATAACTTATGGTTTTAAACTTCGTAAGAGATGGTAAGCCATCTAATTCATACGGAATATGTTTTGTTATTATTTTTAAGTTTATATTATTAGAAACTTAATATTTATATATGTATATATCGTAATGTGAAAAAGATGGAGGCATTTTGAAAAGCAAATTTAGGTCTTCTTCTCTCCCTCTCTTAATCTCTCTTTAATATTTATTATGTAAAAGAAGTTTACTTCCATATAGAAGTAACAACTACTTAATCATAAAGGATTATATATTAAAAGTTCTATTTACTAGAAGTTTTGGATGATCAACGGTTGACAGTTGCATTGTATTATAATGGTATTTGTTTCAAACGAACAACAAGAGGGCATGGATCAAATCTCGTCCAATATAAGCGGGTGTGATTGTTATGCTGAGTATTAGAAATCTCGTAATTATTTAATTTAAACAGTTTAGTCTCATAATTATTACATTGGGTATTAGAGGTTCTATAACTTTTGAAAAATGTCACAATAGTCCTGTTATTATGTATAAATAGGCATTTTAGTCCCATAATTTTTAAGTTAGGCACATATAGTCCTTTTATTTATGAAAGTGAGGTACTATAAGTTCTCAGTTATATTATTTTTGTTGGACTAAAAATGCTCATTTTAAAAAATTATATGATTAAAACTATTTATTTTTCATAATAATAAGACTTATAGTGCCTAACTTATAAATTATGGGACTATTGTGCTTATTTTAAAAAATTATGGGACCTTTAATATTTAATCCAATAATTACAGAACAAATTATATTCATTCAATAAAATTATGGGATCTCTAAGATTTTTTTTTTTTTCAAAAGAAAAGTTGTTGTACAACAATATCCATGCCTCTCCACGCTTCTTTTGGATGGTAGAAGTACGATGCCTACCTTTTTCCACAACATAGGGTGCTTATAAAAAAATAAATTGTAAACAAAATAAATAATATAACAAAGAGAAAAATACAATCAAGATTTTATACTTATTATAAAAATAACATAAGTACTATATTTATATTTTTAATAGTTTAGTCTTGTTATTAAAAAGTGATCATACAAAAATAAAATTAATTTTTTTTCATTTTATTTTTTGGTTTTTTCAATTGTATTAAATACAGATTATTTTAACTTGAATAAATTATAATTGAAAGAATCGAAGAAAAATTTAAATAGAAATATAAACATAATTATTTATCCTTATGCAATAACTTTTTCATAATAATGTGCCTTAATTGTCACTAAAAATAAATATAAGACTCAAATGTCATTTTTAACATAAGTATAGGAATTGTAGAGTTACTCTTCAATGTGACAAAATAATACCAAAATGGTATGTCTTTTTTTTTTTTTATATCTAAAAATTAACATTTTCTTAGTTCATTAATTCTTTTTCAATCTTAACATGTTAATTCGTCATTGATTAATGTTAATTAGTAGAGTTAACAGTTAATTGCTTATTGCCATGAAAGATGAAAGTTACAGTTAGATGAAGTTTAATTGACTTCATCTTCTCTATATCTAGAATAGATGAAATAAGTTTTATCTGTTTGCATATAGATGGCGACAACTTCAACGATTAAGATGAAACTTGGACAAAGTCTGCCATAATATGAATTTCATTTGGATTTCATTCTCACCATTGATATATAGTCAAATGTTGCTTTTTGACTTTTTTAAACGAATAAATATTTACTAAATAGATTTGTGAATAAAGTAAAGAACGTTAAATGCCACGCGTTGCTGTACAGCATTGCTCAAGTTGTAATGTATTTTGTGGTACGTCATCTTTGTTCAAACTAAACTTACATTCTTAATCAGATTCTGGATTCTTTCCAAATGAACAAATGTGCTCCATCATTCTTTAGAGCAGGATTCTATAAAAAGCACATAAAATTAAAATTACGAAATGTCTAGCGATCGACCTTGAATCAGACCATTAGAATGCAATTCATTCTAATCAAGTCAATTTTCGTTAGTTGTAGAACTCATTCTTCCACGTTTCAAGTCATAATTTCAAACAATGCCAAGGAGGTTTGATCTATAAAATATAATCAAGTCAGCTGTCTTCTGCTTCAAAAATCCACCCATCAACCAGACCCCCAAAAAAAAAAAAACCAAAATCTTTACATCAAAAGGAAACGGACCAAGGTATTGGACTGAAGGAAGCGTTGAAATAAACACAAACAAAAAGAAAAATAGGTCATAATATATGAGTCCATAATTCCAATCAAAAAACATGCGACAAATACAACCAAAGCTTGAATATAAAATATCCTCAAAAATTCAGCTGTAGATTCATAATAGCAAAGAGTACTTCAACAGATATGTTAGAGAGTGAATGGAAAAGCCAGAAATCTATTAGGCACAGAACTTGTAGATATGGTACAGGGTAAAGGTTCTAGTTCTACAACCAAAATTACAAGGAAATTCCAACTAAGAAATGTAATATTCAATAATCATTAAGATCCTACCTTAAGAAATGAAAACAAAAAAATGTTACTGCATACTTTCCTCAGCTGCTGAAAGAGACTTCACAACCAAAACTACTCAAATAGTTTCATTGCCTTTCAATGGGATTTTGGTTTCTCAATCTTCACGTAAGGCAAAAGCCCCATAAAATGGACAACCTTTGGGGCCCAACCCCGTTGTTGAGCACGACAAAACATCAAGAAGGTGTTTGCAAAGTAGGCATTGAAACCCATGAATAGGTGCCACAATGCATGACCTTGTGGGTTGATAGGCCATTGTGAAATCTGTTTGCATAATAAGCGATCAAAGAGGCCACACAAACTCCCAATAAATAGGGTAACCACATAAAGTTTTGCAAGCACCTTAGCAGAGGCATCATCTGTGTATATATAATACTTGTACATTCGAGGTATGCAGAGGAAACACAGAATCACATAATGGAACTTGAAGCCAATGTCAAAACGGAACACAGCATGAACCAAAGCAAAAATAGCACCATAGAGAAAGAGGAAGGTGGGCATTGTACTGCGATAGTGCCAATCTGGTGAGTACAGGATATAAATATAGAGAAGCATTTCCCAGACCATAGGAGTTTCGTCACCCTGCTGTTGCCTAGGTATCAAAGTTCGAGAGTATTTTTCAAGATTTAGTTTCAACAGTATACACAGACAAGAAAAGGGCAATTTTCATCGATAGACTCCATATCTAACATCACTATAAGGTAATGCACTCATCCATGTAACTGCCTTGTTTTATAAAAATTTAAGCCCCAAATGCTTGTGAATAAGTGAGAAACAGGTCAAGCAACCTCCTGTCCTTTTTCAAAGAAGTTACAGCTGCCTCTTCCTTAATAAAGTTGTAATCTTAAATATTTAAAAAGCCAAGATTTCTCTATACTTATTATAAGCAAAACATCTCTACATGCAATTCCAATTATACAGTTATGTAGAATAATACTTACAAACGCTGTAATGTGGCATGGTATAGCATACTTCCAATTGCAAGTATCATATTAGATATGTGAAGAACGCTAAACCTCTTCTCGAAACGTTGCCTTAAAGCATTTATGAGGCCTGTCAGAGCCAAAAGAACGCTTGGGATGTTCGATATAGTGTTGAAAAATTCTGCAATGTAAGAAGAGTAGGCATAATTCTTCTCACAACACTCGGTAGTAGATGTGACAGGACCCCAGAAGCTTGACATTGCATTATCCATCTCCTTAGTATATGTCTGGTGTTCTCAACTAGAACTCTGGCGTTGAGAAGTTGAAGAGATCACAAAGCCTAGAAACAAGATATTTTAACAACCCAACAAAATGAGGATAGATTCATATGGTAATGAGAAAACTACAGAAAATGAATATATCATGTCAAACAAGTCAATGAATTAAAAATAGCATAACTATCAATATCCAAACCGCTGGAGTAACACGTTTAAGAAAAATATCCTTAGCAGAACAGAAAATTGATTCACATTGTAATGAGAAAACTATAGAAAATTAATATATCCTGTCAAACAAGTCAATGAATTAAAAATAGCATAACTATCAATTGCAAAACCTCAGGAGTTAAATGTTTAAGAAAAATAACCTTGCCACACTAGTAAATTGCATAATATTGTGTATGTTTCTCCTTTTCAGCATACTTAAAAAGGGGACAGAGTAGGCTCCAGGAGTAAAATTAAATTGACGCACAACGAATGCAAAACAAAATCAAGAGCATGTAGGAGGGCAACATGCCTAGTGGGCATTAAAACTCAGTAGTAAGCAATAAAAGGAGAAAGTTAAGACTTAAGACCACAACCAAAGAAGCAAAGCCCCCAATTCACTTTTCCATTAAAATTCAATGATATTGCAAAAGGACTGTCAACTTATACTGATAAGAAGTTGTAAAGTTAATTCAATGAAATCAAGGAAGCAGCATACTAATAGCTACTCAAGAATCAAAAAACGCATCAATGCTCATTAGTCATTACGACACCCAAACAAACAATAGCTTAACACCAAACTGAAGTGCCAAACGTGCTTAAGCTCAAGTAGTAAATGCCTAATAATGATAATCATCAACAATTATACAACAATATTTTAGTAACTGAAAGAAACCGAAGACCACAATTTAGCAAACAAGTAATGTCAATTCTATAAGTTCAGGATAACATTATATATTTATACTCATCCACCACCCTCAATATACGAAAACCAATCCTTGATCCCAAAGGAAAAAAAAAATTAGGGCAACATATAATACAAATCTTTCTATGAACAAAGGACTGTTATTAGTAAACATAAGTTCCTAGTTAGATCCTATCTGAACCAGTTTATCCACATGATTCACGAAATATATTAACTTACAAACCACTAAATAAATAGGAAAACCAAACAATGATTGACCATCTGGGACATTAATTAATTAGATATAATTCTCCATACCGGGCCCCTCTTTTTCCAAAGGGAAAAGAATATTTAGAAGAACAAACAACTCAATAGCCCCAGAAAAAAGAAATTAACATAGACACTAATTTAACGAATAAAAAAACAAAACAAAACGAACCGTAATAGATGAAGCAGATCTCATTGTTTTTGCAGTGATTGGCTGAGTCTCTCTCAGAAAATTTTCACAATCATAAAGGAGGAGTAGCCTACGGCGAATGAAGCTGAGAGTCTTTTTCTTTTTCGGTGTTCAAGGCTTAGAGACGGAGAGTCCTTGTTTTTCCTTTTCTCTGAACTAATTTTTATGGTGTGTTTGATAAGATTTTGATTTTGATTTTTTAATTTTTTTAAAATAAATTTTCAATCAAATATATTAATAATATTTTTTTATTTAAATTTTTATATTTTTTAAAAATTACTAAATTTATAAATCTTTAAAAAAAAAATTAATTTAGATTTTTAATTTTTAATTTTTTTAATCATTTTTACCAAATATTTTTTAAAAAATAAATCAAATTTTAAGACTTTTATATATATAAATATCGAAAAAAATTATTAAAATTAATAATCAAAATTTTTTTTATTTTTAAGTTTTGAAAAATAATCATAAAACATAAATCAGTTATGCAGGTAATTTTTAATTTTTTTTAAAAAATTATTAAATAAAAATTATTATCAAATATATTTATAATCATTTTAATAAAAGAATTATAAATTAAAAAATTAATTTTTAAATATAAATTATAAATATAAATTAAAATCTTTATCTAATAATATCTTTCTATTTTTAATTTTCTTGTAAATGTGCTTTTATTTATTTATTGTTGACGTTATTATCTGTTCAATAATTGAAATAGTTTTTTCTTTTCTTTATAACAAAAACCTCATGTTATTTTTAGTTCTTTTTTTTAAATTGACGTTGAAATATATTTTTTATTTATTAATTTTATTATTTTTAATATTTTGATCTTTTAATAAAAATAACTTTTTATTTATTAATTTTTTATATTTTATAAATTAGTTTAAATTTAAAAATAATAAATTAAATATGTCAAATTTTAAGAGTTGAAAGATTAAATATGCAAAGAATAATTTTTTATAATATGTTACTTCTGATTATTATAATATACTTTAATTTGATTTTTAAA
The DNA here is from genome assembly GCA_029378325.1 of Elaeagnus macrophylla. Taxonomy (NCBI): domain Eukaryota; kingdom Viridiplantae; phylum Streptophyta; class Magnoliopsida; order Rosales; family Elaeagnaceae; genus Elaeagnus; species Elaeagnus macrophylla. Next base: position 28,566,435 of record CM055640.1, on the reverse strand, counting down.
TTTGATTTAAGTATATTAAATATAAAATGTTCGTGTATAAAAAATTACGAAATTTTTTTAAAGATTAAAAATATTAAAAGTAATAAAATTAGTAGATAAAAATATAGTTGAAGCTTTAATTAAAGGACCTTTCGATATTACTTCCGAATTAATGCGGATACTATCTTATCCACATAGTAAAATAAAATAATTCAATTAACATAAAATTATCCTATTAGGCATTGGATGGTATGGATACAAGATACCTCACTAAGAAAACTATAATTGATGTGGTGAATGACTGGAGTCGCAGATTTTAGCATGATAATATAATTTGAATATAATTTTATATAATTTTAAATTATTAATTAATTAATTTTTATATGATAAAAAATAGATTAGGTTTAAGTTATTTACAAGTCAATTTATTAGGTTCATTATTTAAAAATTTGGAAGCTTTAATTTAAAAATATAAAAAAAAGGAAAGAAAAAAATAAATAATAGAAATAATAATAAAATATTAAAAATTTAAAACTAATTCTTATATCTAAGTCTTAATTACATAGCTACTTGTCATTGTATCTCTCGTATATTTCTCTACCATATGTTTTTTTCGTCACTTGCCATTTGTTAGGATGTTATATTTATTTATCTTCTATTATTTGGTTTCTCCATTCTTAGAAATCAATCAAGCGCCAGGACCAAAAATTGCAGAATTCTTCAAACCTGAGCGAGGTTTGAGATAAGGGAATCCCTTGTCACTTTTTTTTTATGTTGGTGTTTAAAGGGCTTTCATGTTTGTTAAAGGAGGAAAGTAATGCACACATACATGGACTTAAGATTTGTCGCTTTGCACTATCTATTTCTCATTTATTTTTTGCTAACAACTCCTTGATCTTTTGTAAAGCAACCTTAGATAAACTATCAAGAATAAAAAATGTGCTAATGTTGTATGAAAAAGCCTCTAGGCAAACAATTAACTATCAAAAGTCCTACATCTTTTTTAGTGCAAACACAGGTGAACAATCTCGAGAAATAATTCAAACCTTTATAGGGGTTGGCTCTACAAGGGGGTTTGAAAAGTATTTAAGTTTGTCTGCCTTAATGGGAAGATCAAAGAAGCAGCAATTTAATTATATTGTAGAGTGTGTTAAGAAGAAGATAATGGGATGGGCAGAGCAAAAATTATCCTTGGTTGATAAAGAAACACTACTTAAGGCAGTTGCATGTGCTATGCCCAATTATGCCATGCAATACTTTGTGTTACTGCTTGGCCTTTGTAAGGATATTGAGAGGAGTATGCAATGTTTTTGGTGGGGACCATTGAAGATAAAAGGAATATACATTGGCTTTCTTGGCAACGACTTTCACAACCTAGATTTGAGGGCAGGTTTGCTTTTAAAGATCTTCATCTTTTTAATCTTGCTATGGTTGGTAAGCAATGTTGGAGGTTAGTTTTTAAACCTCATAGCTTGTTGTCTCAAGTTTATAAAAGTAGGTATTTTCGACATGGCAACTTTCTAAATGCTAGCTTGGGTTCTTCACCATCATGGGCTTGGCGTGGTTTTTTACAAGCTAGAAAATTGTTGATTGCTGGAGTTCGTTGGGAGATTGGTTTAGGTTCACATGTTAGCATTTGGGAGCAGCCATGGCTAGCTCATGACAATGGGTTCATTCCATGATCCTTGCCTAATTACATGGTTACAAGAGTGGGTGATCTAATTGTTGAGGGTTCAAATTGTTGGAATTCTTCTATTGTACATCAAGTCTTTATGCCAGAGGAAGCTCATCTTATCCTTGCAATGAAGATTAATACTGAGACTAGGATTGAAAGGCTTACGTGGCACTATACTCCTCATGGGCATTATACAGTGAGATCAGGTTATGATATTGCTATAAAGCTCTTTCAAGTTAATGAATTGGGTGAGAATGTTGGTGGTGAGTTAAGTCATGCAACATTTGATAAGCAATTTTGGAAGATAAAAGTGGCACCAAAGATACGACATTTTCTATGGCGGTGTATGCATGAAGCAATTGCCACATGTCATGCTATGAAGAGGAGGTGTAGGCGTGAGGAAGATAAGGCAGTATGTGGTTTGTGTAGTATGCATGAAGAAACCTTGGTTCATTTACTGTTTGAGTGTAGTATTTTTTCTAAATTTTTGGTGGCTCTTTGCCCACAATTAGCTATGCAACAATTAAGCACTGAAGCATTTAAACTGAGTTTCGAAAAGTTAGTTCGTTGCCTCAAATTACTTCCTAATTTTGAAGAAAAATTGGCCTTAGTGTGCAATGGATTGTGGCAACTTTAGAAGACTCGAAATGGAGTTGTGTTTCAACAAGAAGTAGTGAATGTTGGAAGAATTTTATTCATGGAAAGAAAACATTACTAGGAGTTTATCATTATTATTGGCTAACGATTAGTTTCTTACTAATTATTGTTAGTGACAATCTTTCTCATTTAGTTATTTATTTTGTTCTCATTTTTAATCTTTATTGTTTTGTTTGAGCTTGATTCCTTGTACTGGATAAGTGTTGATTCTATCAATACTATTTCCATTAATAATATCAATATTTATCGATTGCTAATGTATTAACAAATTATCTTCTAAACACATTAATTTATTGGGTTAATAGAATATGACTTAATATATTATTAGATCATATTTGGATTAATGCTTCTCAGGTCATATTGATATTAGGTTAACTTAAACATGATTTGTTTAACACAATTTACTAGCCCTCGCGAAGAAGATGGGGAATAAAGGTGAAGAAAATGAGGTGAAAGGACTAAGAGCACAAAACACATGGCTATTACTCAAAAATATTAGAAAATTACAAAAAAAAAAAAAAACGAAATATGTAAAACCTTTTTTTATTATTTATTAAGAGGATTTTTAATTTCTAAGAATGCTCGAACCTATTACCTTTAGTTTGCTATTAAGGGTAGTTAAATATAATGAGAACGAATTGCATTTTATTCTCTTCATAATTGAGGTATATATAAGAGATCATAAGAGTATAACCTAAGTTTCTATAACAGAAAAGGCAAAGTATTAATTATGATATGTTAGGTAAGTATTAATTACAATGTATTATGCATTCCTTATATTGTACACTTTCTATTTATGACTCATACCAACACTCTCCCTCAAGTTGGCACAAACACATCGATTATGTCCAACTTACTTCGTGAGTTATAAAACGTCTTCGTGGAAACTTTTTTGATAAGCATATCTGCTAGTTGCTTTTTAGTGGGAACAAAAGGAAAGCTAATAAGTTTGGAATCTAGCTTCTCTTTTATAAAATGATGATTAACGTTTATATGCTTAGTGCGATCATATTGTACTAAATTCTGTGATATATTAATGGCTGCTCGGTTATCGCAATACCATTGCATAGTACTTTTGAGTTTGAAACCCAAATCAAGTAATAAATTTCTCAACTACAACAATTCACACACCCTATAAGTCATACTTCTATACTTAGTCTCAGTACTAGATTGTGCCACAACTTTCTGTTTCTTACTTTTTCATGTGACCAAATAACCTCTCACAAAGGTAAAGTAATTTGATGTTGATCTCCTGTCTATAATTATGTCGGCCCAATCTGCATCTGTGAAATCATAAACTTCAAGAGTATTGTTGTGTTTAGAAAACATTACTCTTTCCTTGGAGCTAACTTCAAGTATCTTAAAATTCTCACAACAACATCCATGTGACTCTCACTTGAGTTATGCATAAACTGACTTACCAAGCTTACTGTATATGTACCATCTAGTCTAGTGTGAGCCAAATAAATCAAGCGCCCAACCAACATTTGATAGTAAGCTTGATCAGTCGATACCTGATCTGGATACTCTGCTAAATAATGTTCTACTCATAAGAGTATCAATAGGTTTGTAATTCAACATACATGTCTCTGTTAGCAGGTCAAAAATGTACTTTCTCTAACACAAAAAAATCTCTTCTCTCCCCCTAGCTACCTCAATCCCTAATAAGTACTTTAGTTCACCCAAGTCCATTTCGAAATCAATGGCTAGTTGTCTCTATAATCTATCCATTTCAATAGTATCATCGCTAGCGATTACCATATCATTAACATAAATAATTAGGGCTATTACCTTTCCTTGTTGATGCTTTGAAACAATGTATGATCTGAATTACTGTCTGTAACCAACCTTCCACATGAATTGCGAAAACCTCCCAAACTAAGCACGAGGTGACTGTTTCAGACCATACAGAGACTTCCTTAATTTGCATACAAAATTACCAGGAGAAGAAGCTACAAACTCAGGTGGAAGACTTACGTACTCCTCCTCAACTAACTCTCCATAAAGTAAAGCATTCTTGACATCAAACTACTAAAGCGGCCAATTTAAGCTAGAAACAAGCGATATAAGAATCAAATAGTGTTCATTTTGGCAACATGAGCAAATGTCTCATCATAGTCTATACAATACGTCTGAGTGAACCCTTTTGCTACGAGGTGTGCTTTATTTCGATTTATAGAGCCATCAATATTATATTTCACAATAAACACCCAGCGACAACTAACTGCCTTTTTGCTTAATGGTGGAGGCACAAGTTGCCAAGTATTGTTATTCTGTAACACCTCCATTTCTTCCTCCATAGACTTTCTCCACTTTGGATCTCCTAGCACCTCATGCATTTTGTTAGGTACTGATACAATAGATATTTGATTCACAAATGATTCATATAACTTAGACAATCTTTAAGCAGACATGTAATTGGCTACTGGGTACTTTGATTTTGCATGAACAGTGGGTTCATATCTTTTAGCTAATTGACCTTAAGTATATTTATTTGGTAACACATATTGTCCAACATTAAACTCAATACTATTAGCATCAGTAGGTGAATATACCTCAGATGAGTGATCTTCAATACCAGTGAACTGTAGGTCAAGGGTAGGTGTCTTTAGATACATTTTTAGTGATCAAAGCTGGTGCTTGGATGCTTGAAGCATCTATTTTTGGAAGAGTTTTTGCTTCTTCAACTATTGGATTTAATGAGTTTAGAATGTCGACTAGACCTGTTGAAATATCTTCTGCCTGCATTACTTCCTCACCTCCTTCTAATTCCTCCTCCTCATGATACAACTCTTCAAAATATGAATTATTTCCCTAAAGAGCAGTATCAGAGGAAGAAATATAGCTCATGTCCTCAAAGAAAATAACATCTATAGTGACATGGTACTTTCTGGTAGGTGGATGGTAGCACTGTACCCCTTCTGATATCCTTCGTAACCAACAAACACACACTTAATTGCCCAAGCCTCCAACTTAGTCCTTTGATTTTTTGGAACATGAACAAAAGCAACACTACCAAAAACATGGATTGGAAGATTATGAAATGATGGCAAGGATACATAAGATGCTAAAACCTCAAAGAAATTTTTTCCTTGAAGGGCACTAGATGGAAGACAATTGATGAGATGGAAAGAAACTTGTACAGCATCGCCCCAAAGATACTTAGACATATGAGCACTAAAGAGAAGGACAAGGCCATATCAAGTAAGTGAAGATTTTTCCTTTCGGACACTCCATTTTGTTAAGGTGTTTGCAGGCACGTAGTTTGGTGAATAATCTCATGTGTTTTGAAATTTTTTTGGAAAATAGGATTAACATATTCTCCTTCATTGTCAGAGCATAGGAGTTTAATGGTGCTATGGTATTATGTTTGAACAAGAGTATAAAAAGTTTGAAAAGCTGAAAAAACTTCATCTCTGGATCGAAGAAGAGCAACCCATGAAAATCTTATACAATAATCAATAAACAACACAAAATATCGCATACTTAATACCGTAGGCTCTCAAGAAGGTCTCCAAACATCGGAATGAATTAACTTAAAAGAAATAATATTTTTATTAGAAATACTAGAATAATAAGTAGCACGATGACTTTTGGCCAATACACATGTCTCATAACGTAAAATAGACTCAATCATACCAATAAACAAAGCAAGCATGGATTTTTTTTCATAAGACTAAAAGAAGGATGTCATAATCGGTGATGCCACAACCAAATTTCACTTAGCTAGTCAGAACTCAAAGTCAAAGTGGTGTGGGACTGTGCTCCTGATTTCTCCCCTGCGTAGGTTTGATCTAGATGAAACAATCTGACCCTTAGATACTTTCGACCAATTATTTTCCTAGTGAGAAGATCCTAAAAAATCACATATATGTGATAAAAGGTTACAGAATATTTAGACTCAGTATTTAACTGTGGGACATATATTAAGTGATGAGACAAGTCAAGTATGTATAAAATATTATGGAGCTGTATGGTTGGCGTAATACAGAATGACCCTATCCCAAGCACAAGAAAAGCTTCACCATTAGCATTAGTAACATAAGCTACTAGTGGGAAAGATAACTCAGTAAAATATGATTTATCATAAGTCATATGATGAGTTGCACCAGAATCAATAATCCAAGTATTATAACCAACAAAGTGAGAAACATTTAAAGCCATACGAATCTTAGCACGACTAGCTATAGAAACTGTAGGGGTAGCTCCATACGTCGTATGATGATCCTGTCCAGCCACTGCATAGAAATCTGGTTCTTAGACCAATTGGACAGTATCTGCTTTCACTTTAGGATGATAATCCTACCTTTTAGATTTTAGGTGTGGGTTCAATTTCCAATAAGTCTCTCGAAGATGCTCAACATCATTGCAATAATTGAGGACGGGGGCAATTAACAAAGCCTGGTGAAGGCCCTTATTGATAAGGTGGGACTAAACTCTGTTGTTGGAGGAAAGCTGCTGGTGATTTTGCTTGAATGACTAGGTTAGATACTTTAACTTGTGCTTGTTTAAGACTTTCCTGCTAAGACTCGTCCTTACAAATGTATGTAAAGGTTGTGGTCAAGCTAGGAGTGTCTGGCATGCTGAGTAATTCACACTTGTCATTGTTATGTTTCACATCAAGTCCTCTCAAGAATGCATGAACTCATTTAAACTCCTTCTCTTTCTGGTACCATACAAGATCCTCATGATTCTTAATCTTGCAAGAACGCTTCTAATCAATTTTAGCCTACACATTCTTCAACTTGGTAAAAAACATAGATACTGGTTGCCCATTTTGTTGCATGCAGGCAGCTTTGCACATCAATTCATGAACTTTTATAAAATCAAACTCATTTGTTTAGATATCTCTCAAAGTCTTCCATATGGCTTAAATTGTTTCACATTCTTCCACCATTTGTAGTACATCATCAATTATGGCTCTGAATAGAATTGAAATTACAAGGCCATCATCATCTTCCCACTTAGTATAGGCCTCCACATCATCTTTACGAGGAATCTTGATTGATCCAGTCACATATCCCATCTTAGGCATCCCACAGAAATAAATGAACATAACCCTTTTCCATGTTCGAAAATTGGTATCATTAAGTTTGGTACCCCCGAATGAGCCACATTTTGAGCTCTTAATAAAGATCTCAAATTTTGGAACTTCATTAGTCTTAGAATCCTGATTTTCTCTTTAATCTTCCATTGAAATAGACAATAATAATGTGTAGTGAAATAAAGAATACCCTTTTTTAAGTTGATGACTGGGCTGATGGATGACTGGGCTAGTGAAATGTGAAGATTGATGGCTAGGCCATTGATTGGATTGGTGAAATGTGAGGACTAATGATTAGGCCGTTGATTGGGCTGGTGAAATGTGAGGACTGATGACTGGGCTAATGGCTGGGCTGTTGACTCCAATAGTTTAACTCAAGCACAACTCTTCTAAACCTTGAACGAAATGGGTCTTTGATAGATGACCGAGCCGATGGAACGCTGTAACAAACAGGATGCTGACTTGTCAACTTGTGTCGGCAGATGACTGCGACGGTAGGCAGATCAACAAGTGGTGCGTGGTCTAGCTGCGTCAATGCAAAGGGCAAATCAGCAGATCGTTGGATGGGTGTTCTTAATAGATTGGAACAAATGATAGAGCGAATGGACCAGGTCAAATCTGGCAGAGGGCGACAGTGGTTTGACAGCGAAAGATGGTGGTCTGGCAGAGACAACGACAGCAAGGTCGTGAGATGGGTATGGACGTGAGAGACAATGGTTGTGATGCCTTGAGGTTGACGTGGTGGTGACAACTGTGATTTGTAAAAGAAGGACGGTGACGGCAATGGCGATTTGAATGACGAAGCCGAAAAAAGAGAAAAGGCAAGGTTATTTTTGAATATTTGCTTTGATACCAAGTTAAATATAATGAGATTGAATTATATTTTATTCTCCTCACAATTGAGGTATCTATAAGAGTATAACCTAAGTTTCTATTACAGAAAAATGCAAAGTATTAATTACGATATGTTAGGTAAATATTAATTACAATATATTACACATTCTTTATATTGTACACTTTCTACATATAACTCATGCCAACAAGGGCTTATGCTATTGAACTATTAGGTTATTAGCATAATACTCTTAAAATTTATAATAACAAAAATAATAAAATAATATCTCAACAACATTAAACAATATTTAATTAGACGAAATTTAATATTGAACAAGTCTAACTTGCCACAGTTCAACTTAAATGGCGTTTAAAGAAAAATAATGTGATAATATTTTTTTTAATAGTTAAAATATATAAATTAAATACAAATACTATTATTTTTGCTATTTTTTCAAAAATATTACTTACAAAACAGATTTATTTATTTGTTTTTTTTTTTCCAAGTATAGTTTGTGCGAGAATACTTCTAATTCTAAACATACATATTACACGGTGAATCAACGAAAGCTAATTCATGCTTTGAAACTAACAGGGAAAAAGAAGCGTCATTTCTCATCACAATTTTTTTTTTTTTGCTGCTGCTTATTCAAAGTCGATTATGTGCATGTTAAAAATTGTATGGTTCCCGAGAGAAAAATAAAATATCAATGTTTGATATTACCGTCATCAATAATAAAAGAAAAAAAACGAAAAAAATAATATTTATCATATATTTTAAAATTTATAACAATAAAAATTATCAGACAACATATCCTAATATTTATAAAACTATGAATCAATAAAAAAGACTAAGATTATATAAATTTGTATTCATATTTATACTTACAGCAAAATTTTATTGATAATTACATAATATTTTCATTTTCAAAGTTATTTGATTATATTTCACACCATAATTTGTATATGTATAAATATGGATGCAAATTTATGTAAATTTAGAGTATATTTGATAATGATTTTAATTATTAATTTTTTTCAAATAATATTTCAAATAATTATTTTTTTTAAAGATTTTTTATTTTGATTTTTGAATTTTTAAGAAATTACTACCAAATATACGAGGTAATTCATAATTTTAGAATTTTTAAAAAGAAAATTTTTGAATTAAATTTTTAAATTCTAAATTTTTTTTATTTTCACTAAACAATTTTTTCTAGAAAATAAATCAAGTCGTAAGACTTTTATTTATATAAATATTGAGAAAAAAATGATTAAAAACTTAATTTGTAAATAATACAAAAAAAAAAATCTTTATTTTAAAAAAATTTAGGAAAAAAGGCGTTAACAAACAAAGGTGATTTTTTATTTTTTTTTCTCGAATCACTAAATAGAAATTGTATCAAATACATTGGTATTAATTTTTATAAAAGCATTAAAAATCATAAATTAAAGTCATTATCAAACAAAACTAGCATTTTTCATGTATTAATTGAATAAAATTACATGATTAAATGGATAAAAAAAAACCTATTTTATTACTCTTACTGATTCACAACTGAAACACCTAAATTAGGGTAAATGCAAAATCTCATTGGAAAAAAAAAAACCAATATCAATTTTACATCCCAATAGTTATCCATTTTGAAAAGGCAAGATAATACAGGACTGCTATTTCATTTCTTTTTGTTGCTATAAGTTGATTATTTTTTCATGGTCACTTGTTTATCCTTTAATTGATTAATATGTGTTTCTGTTTTCTCTTTTTTTCTCTGTAGTTTTATTGGGGCATTTATTTATTACGGTCATCAAATTGTTATATATATTTTTTCTTCCAAATTTCTATTATGAATTTCAATTTACTCACCCAAACAAGTTTAAAAATCTCTTCGCCTAACACTTGCTCATCTTGATGCAATTATTGTACGTATTTTGCTTTGAAATTTATCGTCTTCTCAGTCCATGGGTCTAACAACTTCTTTCACAACACATTGCAACCCTGCTATCTAAGATTTTCTCATTTAAAACCACTCCAAATTAAATCTAACCATTACAAATACACATATAATAAGGGAGTTATATAATAAACAGGTATATAAAATTGCTCATAGAAATAAGGCTATGAACATATTTACGTACTATTAAAATGTAACGGCGCCGTCCAACCCTCCCAAACACGGAATCCACAAAGCATGAAGATACACGTATTTAGAGAGAGAAAGTTTGAAACGGAATAAAACTATGTTTAGTTTTAAACCTTTAGTAAATTTTTAGCAGTATTACTCAAAGAAGAAAAAAGTTCTCTCTAATTTAAACCTGTTTTTATTAAGATTTACTCCGTACTAATTTTTTTTGTTCCGCTCGGATCGGACCACTCGTCACCCAGACAGCGTGCGATCCATGGAGGGGGTTGGGGCCCGACTCGGACGATCCTCTACTCGGTACGGACCGGCCACTGTGTTCAATGGGCCGGTGAGGAAATGGAAAAAGAAGTGGGTCCACGTTGCACCTCCCTCCTCTACGTTCTCCAATCACTCTCATCATCAGGCTCAATCTCAACATCACAGCCAAAACGGGACTGTTAACGGTAATAACGGTTCCAATCTCTTGCTTTACAAGTGGACTCCTATTACCCAAAGCCAAAACGTTGCCATTAACGGCAATTCAAATACTATAGTTAACACCAACGGGGACAAGTCTGCTGGCAAGGACGAGACTCTGGAACCGCCGCCAGAGGAGCCTCCCAGGAGAAAATTCAAATACATTCCGGTACTTAATTGTTGATCCACTAGTTTATTTTTTATTTTTTTTAAATTGAAACGCATTCTTAGTATTGGATGTGATTTAGATTTAGTTTTTAAGCTAAGAATTGTTCGTGTTTTGTTTACGGTGTTGTCTGATCTGGGTTTCTGAGTTAACAGTAGTTTAGGGATTGGGTTTATGGATTTGGGGGAGTGGGACATTGTTTGTTTTGGTCACTTGGGTTAAGGGCAGAAAATTACGTTTGATTAATTTTTGGGAGAGTAATTTGGAGTGAGGAAGCTGATTTTTGATTCGGGTTTGGTGAAAATTTGCTTGGAAGACTTGAAAGTTTGGATTCATGTGAGGTTTCGGTTGTGAGGGAATTATCTTCTACAGTGCATTAATGCTACTGTGGAAGCTGAACAAGAGTAAAAGAGAGCAAACAAGAAGGCCGAATACTGAAGTGAAATAGATGGGGGGGGGGGGTGTCATTGATTATTTCTTCTAACATGTTGCTTTATGACCTTTTTTACCCAGTGATAACATATTCAAATATATAAAAAGAACTTTAAACTTAATTATTTGCATTGCATATTGGCTACTGAAGACACAGATTTTTACAAAAGTTGACATTTTTTCTGAGAATATAAACTGGATAATAATAGCCTGTTAGTGCAGATCTAATCACAATCTTGGAGTTTTCTTTCTGTTAATTGCAAAAAGAAGAGCTATTGATTATAATAGATATATATGTAAAGAAGAGCCATTGATTATAATAGACATATACGTCTCAAGCGATAAAGATTACTGTCATGGTCTCTGTGCGGTGCTACTTTTATCAACAATGGCTTTCTGTTGTTGCTTTTTTCCATATATAGTCGAACGAGATGTGTTTATTCTGAACAAGCTTATTCTGGTGCCAACTGGAATTGGGTTGGAGAAACTGATGGCATCAGTTATTAGATCTTTCTTAGGTTTTTATTGACATCAAGAGTCAGACTTGAATAGAACTTGACATCGGTACTTTGATAGTTTGATTGCTACACACTATTTGTCTTTACATATGGAAGCTAAAATGTGTCTCTGTTTAACTTGTTTTTTCATCAGCTTTTAGTTGTCAGCATGACTGAACTTCTCATTTTCCTAGTCCCAGATCCAAATTCTCTAGGTAAAGAGTTTATGACTTGAACTGAGGAGGCATAGTTTGGTGATTGTAACTTTGTAAGCATGTTGACAACTAAAAGCAACTGGCTTCATTAAGCCAAAAACAAAATTGGTAATTTATGCCAAGGGAAGGGTGCCTTTTCTTGCTTATAATAGAATGATTCTATTGGTAACAACATATTAAGTCAAAAGCAGTGCTGATCATAATGATGCAGATAGCTGTGCTAGATGAACAGAAAAACGAGGCCACAGAAGCTGAGAATGCAGAAGAAGTTGAAGAAGAAGCTAAACCATTCGAAACTGATATGAGCACCAATATTATGGACGAGAAACCTGACATTAATGATGTCCCAATGGAGGAAAATCAGGTGAAATGTTTATATTAATATAATGCTTTTAAATATACTTTTCTTACTGTTTTTCCCCATGAAAAACTTTTTTTAATTTTTGTAGAAAGTACTTCCTATTTTGAGAACAAAATCTGTTCATATAAATTGGTGTTTATCATCTTATGTTAACTAGTTTGATAAGGACCCCTATTCATTAGTTAAAAGGTGGAAGGTGGTATTCATATGTCCAGCACGAACATAGCTGGGTGGTTCACCCACCCAGAAGCCCAGATTTTGAAGGAAACCTCACTCTAGCCAAAAATAAATAACTGTAGTGGACACGTTTTTAGTTCATGTAGACATTGATGCGAAAGGTTTCTAGTTTCCCAGCTAGTTTCTCCACAATAAGGCATAGTTTGCTTTTTAATATTGCCTGACGCCATTGTGCGTGTAGTGCCAATTTCTTGCTCATGGCCTGGCTGTTTGGTGAAAGTTGCATTCTAAGGATATCCTTGTTACTTTTGAACCTTCTCCCGATTTTGTTGTTCAGGCACTTGATCAGGATTCTAATCTTTGTATTTGAGTTTCATACTTAAACTGGCTTAATTTTCTATACACTTAGCCTGATATTTGCCTGTGTTTCAAATTGTCAGTCTGAGGATAATAATCGGGTGGTGCGGCAAGATCTGAATGAAAGCACCTTGGATTTCGGTTTGAATTTGAATGCTGATAGTAACGATGACCTTGACTCAAACACTGATGATGTCAGAAATAGCTAGTTGGATTGATGTACTTATGTCTGAGTAGTGGTTGGAGGCATTTATTTGGTTCTTATTAGACATGCCGGGATATGAAGAAGCAGAGCAACCACCTACCTTTGGTCATTTGAAACCAAAGATCCAAAATGTATCATTTAGGCTTTATTGGATGTTCCAATTTGGATAATCATTGTTGTACGAGAGTACATGCACCGGATAATTGATTTTTTATCCAACTTTTTATTTTTTATTTTTTTATTTAAATGTTACAGAAGAGATGGGAACATGCTAAGCTTTGCTTTACAACGTGTAATGGGATCTGCAAGGTTTTCTGAATTTTATACCAAATATAAATAATAGTCCCCGATAATTTGGCAGTAGAACAACTTGAGCTGATTTCTCAAATCGATTTCGGTTAAGATTCAGAAGTTTGGTCTTGTAGTTTCTCTTCAAAGAATACTTGCTTGAAAGTTTTTGTCGCAATTACTATTGGATAACAAAAAAAATTCGGGTAGAAATTTGAGCTATGATACAGTATTCGAACTTAACAAGATACAAATTATTTTTTAATAAAAATTAATTATTAATTTTTTTGTGCCTATAAAAATATTTAATTTTCTTATAATATAAATAAATAAATAAATTGATAAAAATAAGTTTTTTTCATAATATTAAAAATATCACGATATTTTGGTAAAAATTTTCATAAAATTAAAGTATGGATATCGTATCAGATAGAAATCGATTTCGTTTAAAATATTGGAATATTAAATTTGGTATTTTTGTTTTGGTATTTTCTAAAATATCGTCAAAATTTTTGATAATATTTGTAAAAATATCGGTAAATATTTATAAAAAAAAAATTTGCAGCAACTTACCATGTAAAAGTATGATTTTGTTTGTTTGTAATTGGAATTTTTTTTTGCAAGAATCGAATTATGACGACTTTCAATATAAATAACATCGACATTCATTTTCAAAAATTAATCATGAATTTTCTTTTATATATAAATACTGTTGAAAGATCTCAACCAACCTATACATATTAATTAAAGTATAATTATTATTACTTCATGTCATAATATTATTATAATTAAATTATTGTTGTTGATGTTTCCACACGTCTAAGATTTAAGCTGGCCAAACAAAGTTGTTTTATTTAAGAATGTATGTATATTTATATTGCAAGTAACTTAATGTATTTAAAGTTGTGTTATATAACTTATATTTATATTTATTAAATAAAGATTTAACTTATATTTTATTATTATTATATATTCATTATGTGTGTAATTTATGTCATATATATATTTTTTTAATGAAAAAAAGTAGCTAAATTAGTGTATTATTATTTATATTAATATTTACTAAAATTTTATAAAACATTTCAAAAATATTACAACAATTTTCTCATATTTTGTAAATTTTTTAAAAATATTTATTAATATCAATAATATTCTTATTATCTTTGTAAAATAGAGATCAAAATAATTTTGTCATATCGATATTTTAGTCCATGACTAACCTTGAGAGTTAAAGTCTCTACAGTTAGTTCAATGGGGGGTTTTTACTAACATCCCACCTACAATACTAAACACATACTCCCACAATTAAAAATTATTAAACATATTAAAATAATAATTAAAAGAAATAAAGAAAAAAATTTCCGAATGCATCCCACTTCTCACAACACTGATTCTACCCCTGCTGTCGCTGCTGCCACTAGTCTGCCGGACCGAAATTTTTTTTCCTCACTCACCAGTTGCACTGCTCCATTGACATTTTCTGTTAATTTCTCTCCAAAAAACTTCATTTTTTGGACATTTATGTCTCTGAAATAGAACCTCCACCGCCACTGTCGTCGTTGCCGGCAGCTTCTCTAGTTGAAGTTTGTGAGCTTTCAATTGTACTCACATCCTACAATGAACCAGAATGTTCATTTCCTCCCTAAATATTGGAAAACGAATAAGGGAGTGTAGAGGTAGTTGTAAAATTTTTTCCAGTATGTTCAACGTACCAGGTCCGAACATATGTAATACGTTCGTACATCGTTGCCGAACATATTGAAAATGTTCAAAAGTACCATCTGAACATATACATTTGAACCGTTTGAACTTTATGATGTTCGAGTAAGAGTAATGTACTTTTTGTATATGTTCAGATGGTACTTTTGAATATTTTTAATATGTTCGGCAACGATGTACGAACGTATTACATATGTTCGGACCTGGTACATTGAACATACTAGAAAAATTTTTACAACTACCTCTACACTCCCTGATTCGTTTTCTAATATTTAGGGAGGAAATGAACATTCTGGTTTATTGTAGGATGTGAGTACAATTCAAAGCTCACAAACTTCAACTAGAGAAGCCGCCGGCAATGACGATGGTAGCGGTGAAGGTTCTATTTCAGAGAAATAAATGTCCAAAAATGAAGTTTTTTGGAGAGAAATTAACAGAAAATGTCTATAGAGCAGTGCAGCTGGTGAGTGAGGAAAAAAATTTTCAATCCGGCAGACTAGTGGCAGCAGCGACAGCAGAGACAGAATTAGCGTTGTGGGAAGTGAGATGCATTCGACAGTTTTTTTCTTTATTTCTTTTAATTATTATTTTAATATATTTAATAATTTTTAATCATGGAGAGTATGTGTTTAGTATCGTAGGTGAGATGTTAGTAGAAGCTCCCTAGTTCATTTATACATTGAGTCCTCTAAATAAATTTTTTTTAAAGGTTAAACTAGAAATTTGAAAAGAAAAAAAAAAACAGAAAAAATACAAAAAAGTCTTAATTTTGAAAAAATGCAAAATGCAAAAGACAAAAAAATTATATTTTGAAAAACACCAAAAAAAAAAAATATGGAATTAAAAAAAATCTTTGTATATTTATTTTTTTCAAATTTTCATTTCAATCTTAATTGACTAATTTTTATTTTTCTAAAATTTCCAATTTTTTAAATCATTTTCATTAATTTTAAAATTGCAATCTCCTTTTCAACTTTAGTTTTTTTTTTCCAGTTTACCCTAAAAAAAAAAAAGACTATTAAAAATATAAGATCATAATGTATCTTTAGGATAATTTTATCCAGTAATTTTATTCGATTAATACCTTAATATTTAGTTTTGTGTTTATTAAAGTATATTTATTTAGTCTACTAAATTTCAAATTTGGATCATTAAAATAAATATTTTAAAAAGAATTAAAAAAAAATTCATTAATGAACATATGAATGTTTGGATTATAAAACCAACACGAATGCATTGAGTTCCTGGAAATATTATTGTAGGGAAAAATTTATAATCTGCAGTTAAGTGCTTAATAATATTATTAGCAAACAAAAAGAAAGTGTTCATTGATATTCGTTGTGTCTGGATCAAACCTTTTTAAGTCCTAAACTTCAAATATGGAATAATAGGTGACACAACAAACATAACAAGACAACCATCCCTTACGAGCACATTATAGAGAGTCTAGAGTCTAGAGGGCAACCCACCACCCACCACCAGAGTTTCACCAGTTATGTAAGCAGCATCATCAGATGCTAAAAATGCAGTCGCAGCAGCCATTTCATCAGCGGTGCCAAGCCTGTGAAGTGGAGTCTTCTCCTCAATTTCCTTCGTCTATAAAAACACATAATCTGGTTCAAAATTGAGTCAAACATTTGAAAGGTATTGAAGAACCAAAATAACACGTATTTATTGCACATAATCAAATTATCTACAAAATAGCATATTAGCTTGTATATAGCGTGTATATATCCACGCTATGTAAAATTGACATGTTATTTTGTGCCCAATTCGATTATGTACAACTTGTACTGTGCATGCCATTCAAAGCCAAGCCAAACCACTGCACAGCTATGTCCCAACCTGGTTAAGAAATCTACTTACAATTGCACTATTATTGGTAATGAACTCTGTAAAATGTGTTGGTACGAAACCAGGTGCTAGACAGTTAACCCGAGTTTTGGGAGCCATCTCAGCGGCAAGTGCCTAGATGAAAATTTGAATCACCACCACAAGAAATGAAACTTGCTTTTGTTGCATATCAAGTTACTAGGATAAAAATGGCATAAAATTGTGAACAATACAGCTACCTTAGTAAGGCCGAGAAGGGCAGTTTTTGTCACGGCATACATTGCCATGTATGGCAGTACTGGCCGGTAGCCAGAAAGAGAGGAAATAATAACAACTGAAGAACCCTTGTTTAAGTGAGGAGCAGCTTCCTGTTCTTAAAATAATAAACTAGTAATGACTAATGAGAGGATTTGGTAGTTCATGGTAAAAGGCTAACTGTATAGCATATGCTTCTAAGCTAAGCTGTTTTTACCTGTAGAAAAAGTATAAAAGCTTTGACATTTATTTCCCATAACTTGTTCAAGGCAGACTCTTGGGTTTGTAAAATGGACACCTTGGAAGGATTTACAGCAGCATTTGATACAAATACATCTATTTTTCCATATTTCTGCAATCAAATCGGTAATTTTTAAATCATCAAATAATATTTGGAGGAAAAAAAATCAGTAGCAACAGTTATTGGTACCATTATCCACACACAAGTATGCTATTTCAGTGTTGATATTAGTAATTATACCTCAACTTCATAAACGCCTAATTTTCATAATTACCAATGCTCTTCTCTGTTTTAGAATTTTACTTGAAATGAATTACAGAAGTTTGGTACATATATAGTCCCAATTTCTTGATGATTTAGCAATATTTAATACAGAATCGGTGACACATATGTAGAAGAGTGACCTGACCTGCACAGTCTTGTCTATAAGGTTCGTCCTCTGTTGTGCATTGGACACATGACAAACAACCCCCAATACATTGATTCCTTGAGCTTTGATCTTTTCAACAGCTTCATCCACATTTTTCTGATACAAAAATAGTAATTATCAAAGACAAAATAATCCCTTATGAGTTTACAGTTCGAGAAGTAAAAATCAACCGCATGCATAAAATTCTCTGTTCCACCGGCCCTTTTAAATTTTTTTACTGACAAAATATTAAGCCCATTTGAGTGTTTTGGGTAATACGCTTGGAACTGTAAAGATTTTAATTATTGCTTTAGTTTTAAAAAAATGGCGATTAAGTTCAATTTTTTAATTTTTTTTGTGGTAAAATTAAAATTCTTTATTTTTTAAAATAAAAAATAATAATAATTGAAAAAAATTGAATCTTTTTAATTTAAAAAACAAAAAAAACAATTTTCCACAAACGAAGAGAAGCTATGAATCTCCTTACCACCAACAGCAACCACCTTCTCCGGATGGGTCATAGGCCTAGCCCTGTCTATTCCATCCACGGTCCAATGATACCATAAACTAATCACATTTGGACGTGTTCATACTAGATCGATTTTACACAAAAATCAAAACCAAACTAATAAAATAATTTATTAAAAATTAAGATTTGATTTAATCTAATAAAAATTATAAAACTGATGGATTAGGTTTGGATGGATTAGATTTTAAAATTTTTTAATTACCAAATTTTATTTTATTTTAATTTTAATTTTTAATAATAAAATAATTAACCACTACATAAATAGTGTAGCTCAATTGCACTTCAATTTCTTAGGAATTCAATTTAAAAAATGTGTAACTTGAATAATATTATTTCAAAATATAATAACAAAATAATTATTATATTAAATTTTATGTTTTAAATATTGATTAAGTTTAAAATTAAAAAAAATTTTGAATTTTTTTCAAATAATAAATCTTATAATTCTAAATAGTATAAAAACTAAAATATAATTTATTTAATTTTATATCAATTGAGTATATATTAGATGCATAAAGAAATACTTAATTAAAAATAATAATATGATTTACATGTATTTAAATATTATTTACAAGTCTAATCTAATTAATTATTTATTAAAATTAAATAATTATATTTACAGTAATATTTTTAATTTTAATTTTTTATTTAATAAAATTATAATATAAAATTAAAAATTAAGAAAATAATATTATTAATGAGTTGAATGTATTTTTACAAGATTTTTAATATTAAGAATAATACAATTTATCTTTGATTAATTTAAAAAAAAAAAATTATAAATCCAGCCCAATAAAAAGAAAAAAAAAAAAAAAAACCGGTTCAGAATACATGAGTTTGATTGGATTGGGTAAATTTTGAACACCCCTAACCACACCACCAAGTTCGGAAGCCATCGCCGTCGCAGCAAAGGCTCGTGCCGTCTTAAAGGAGTAGCGAACAACTCCAGCAAACAGCCGTCCATCATGCTGTCCCTACCCTCCATTGACGGTCAACCTACCACTAGAAACAACCTGCCGTTCTTTTCCTCCCATTTTTAGCCTCCAATGGACCCCCAAATCTGCTGCAACAAATACGACTAATCTGATCTTCATTTTCCACCACCAACACCGCCTCAGCCTACTGGTACCACCATTGAAATCCTCTCGCCATTATCTTTCCAGTGGCACCCGAACCTTGGCCGTTGAAATCCATTT
This sequence comes from Elaeagnus macrophylla, assembly GCA_029378325.1. Classification (NCBI taxonomy): domain Eukaryota; kingdom Viridiplantae; phylum Streptophyta; class Magnoliopsida; order Rosales; family Elaeagnaceae; genus Elaeagnus; species Elaeagnus macrophylla. Next base: position 28,546,766 of record CM055640.1, on the reverse strand, counting down.
ATTATTATTATTTTTTTTTTCATTTTTTTTTAATTTAAAAATAGAAAATTCTAATTTTATCCACACAAAAAAAAAAAATAATAAATAAATAAAATAAAAATATATATATATATAAATTAGTTAAACTTAATTACCTCTTTTTAAAATTACAGCAAGCTCACCCAAATTTTTGCAAGTGTGTTATCTTACAGTACTTGTATAACCGAAACCCCGATTTGGGTAGAAACTGATGCTAAACTGAAAAATATGAAAAGCAAGTAATAAAGAAGAGAAGGCCTATTGGAGAGACCTGCCTGCGAGAAGAGACAACAACAGAAGCACCTTCTAAGCCAAGACGCAATGCAATGCTGAAGCCAATGCCCTGAGTGGAGCCTGTTACAATCGCAACTTTTCCTTCGAATCTCCTTGCTATTCTCGTTTTCTCCATTTTTTTTTGTTCTACTGATTTGTCTCCTGAGCTTTCTAATTAGAAATTAAGTTGTGGAATCCACGTGGGTAGTCTGTGACTGTGAGTGACGGAAAGTATTGAGATTTATGACAATTGACGGTAGTCGTATTGCTGTTGCCTATTCCAATACTGGTCCCGTTCTTCGTACCAAATTTGCTTGTGGGGGCAAGATGTTTTGGTAAAGAGATTATCTTTCAAATGAATATATATAGATCGATTCCATTTACCTCAAGTTGTTGCATACAACTTGTTTGGAAAACAAACTTAACAAAGCAATTGGGTTCGTTTCATTTACTAACATGCAATAACTAACTTACATTTCTTTCTCTCGTTACGTGACCGAGGTCTTTGTTCCCCAAAATTCAATATTAATGTATATATTTTAAAAAATATATATAAATATTTAATAAATTATAGAGAGAAAAAATAATATCATTGATGGGTTGTATATTGTAAAAACAATGAATAATACCTCTGATAAAGAAAAATTATTTATTATTTTTAAAATGATGTGTTATATTAGACAAATAAAGTTTAAAATTAATGCATATATTTTTTTTAAAAAAATATACATATTTAACAAATGATAGGAAAAAAAATCAATATTATTGATGAATGCATTCTCCACAAATAATGAATAACATCTCCATACTCAGCTTCTTTGCATACTAGTGGCTTTAAAATTGTAATTTTGAGTCTCACTTGAATTAATATTTAATTATTATTTGTAAAGTAATGGTTGCTTTAGAAATCTCTCCATATTTCCTTTAGGCCGTGTTGGAAGCAACTTTCATTGAAAATAAGAATTAAACGCTTTTTTATAATTATTTCAATGTTAAATTTTAAATTTCAATTCTTAAATTTTAAAACTTTTGGAAATAGTTACATTTAATAGTTCATTTATAATTTCTATTTTCTAAATTTTAAATTTTACTTTTAGAATTTGGCTGAATTCAAAAATTTAAAAAAGTCAATTTTAAAATTAAATTTCAAATTTTTTTTTTATTTCATCAAATTAAAAATTAATAACTCAATTATACTCAAAATAATTAAGAACCAAAGTTTGATGAAAATGGATAAAAAATATCACTTTAAATTTAAATTTTAGAACTTAAATTATTGAATATTGAAAATTAAAAATTTATCATCAAACAAACTATATTTACTTTAGTTATAAAATATCATACTTTTCTTTTTCCAACAATTTAAAATTGAAAATTCAAATCCAAAATTAAGAAAATAAAAATTAGAAATAAAAATTACTATCAAACATGACCTCAAAAAATAAGTTTTTACAAGATTCCTACTTGATAATATGTATATCATACCTTTCAATCTTTTGGGGATAACTTCTACCTTTCTACTTAATTCCCTCCACATGGATAATAGATTAGCTGATACTGCAGCCCATAGCATATGTAAATATTACCATATAAACATTAGAATTTGAAGTGAAAATCTTATTAATGTTTTCCTTTTGGCTTGGTCACACCTTTAAGTTCTCTTATATAGAATAATATTAAGGCACAAAATAAACAGAAAGAGGGAAACGTCTTTTCAGAGAACATAACAGAGTCTAGAGTCTTTGTAGCGAAAAAAAAGAGTCTAGAGTCTAGAAGGCATTCCTCCAGCCACCACTAGAGTTTCTCCTGTTATGTAAGCAGCATCATCAGACGCCAAAAATGCAGTAGCAGCAGCCATGTCGTCGGTAGTGCCAAGCCTTTTAAGTAGAGTCTTCCCCTCAATTTCCTCTCTCTGCAAAACATGTAATCCATCCAAAATTGAGTAAGGTTGAATGCCAAAACATACATTGTGTAAAACGCCCCAACTTGGCTCATAATTCTACTTACGATTGCGCTATTATTTGTAATGAATTCTGCAAAATGGGTTGGTACGAAACCTGGAGCAACACAATTTACCCGAACTTCTGGGCCCATCTCCGAGGCAAGTGCCTACAAAAAGATTCAAGAACCAGCACAAATAATGAAACTGCATGTGGTTTATTAAGCTCCTATCGAAAACAAATGGCACAAATTTATTAACAATGTAGCCACCTTGGTAAGCCCAAGAAGGGCAGTTTTAGTCACCCCATACATTGCCATGGAAGCTGCTGGTTGGTAGCCAGCAATAGAGGAAATGATAACAATTGAAGAACCTTTCTTCAAGTGAGGAGCAGCTTCCTGTTAAAACAATTATTTTGCAACATATCTTACATAATGTCGGCACAAGAACACAGGAGTACTAATGACTAATGAGACTGTTTGTAGTTCGTTATAAATGGCTTAATACGCCACTACTTGAAATAAATGGACAGAAAAAATTGGATAAAAACATTACGTTCTGATGTCATCTCACTCTATAGCAAGTGCATCCAAGCTGTTTTACCTGTAGAAGAAGTATAGAAGCTTTGACATTTATTTCCCATAGCTTGTCTAGTACAGATTCTTGGGTTTGCAAGATGGTGTCTACTGACGGATTCACTGCAGCATTTGATACAATAACATCTATTTTTCCATATTTCTGTAAGCAAATCAGTAATTTTGAATCATCATATGATAACGGAAAGGGTAAAATAAAAGCATATCATAACATCAGCTTGAGAATATGGACTGTTGTTTGGAGTGGAGGCCATGATTTGCATAAACCTGAAACCTGAGCTATTTCAACTTTTCAGGTCAGTAATAACTACTCTAACTTCACGAAGACCCAATTACTCATATTAGGTCGCAATTTTCTCTGCTTCATAATTTAGTGTGAAATTTGTTCCACAATGTTAATTGTATCGAAGAGTCAGAGTAGAAATCATCTCTCTAACTTTTATTATTATTATTATACTATAATTCATAAACCTAAGCTAGTTCAGCTTTTTATATGACTAACAACTAAACTTAAATAACAACCCAAATTTCACCTAAAATTCCCGTTATCTTTTTCATTTCAGAGTTCAAGATTAAATTAGTGAAACAAATGAAGACTCACCTGCACGGTCCTTTCTATGAGGTACTTCCTGTGTTGTGCATTTGATACATGACAAACAACCCCCAATACATCAATTCCTTGAGCTTTGATTTTTTCAATAGCTTCATCCACATTTTTCTGAAACATATAATGACCATACACAATATTCCATAAACATCCAAATTGCACACTTTTTTGTAACTGTTACCCAGCATAACACAAATCAAATTTTGACAGCTTAATTGAATTATCTCAGCTTTTGGGATGTCAAACATTTTCATTTTAGTTTGAGAATTAAGAAGAACATCAATTGCATATCTTGGTCAGTTTTTTTTCCCCTTACCTAGCTTTTCCAACAATAAGCCCATTTGCCTAGAATATTCATTGCTGATAAACTAAATTGAAAAACAGAGAAGACCCAAGAAACATCAAAATGAAGTAGAGCCATGTACAAACCTGCCTGCGAGACGAAATAACAACAGAGGCACCTTCCAAGCCAAGACGCAACGCGATGCTGAAGCCGATGCCCTGAGTCGAGGCTGTCACAATCGCTACTTTGCCTTCAAATCTTCTTCCAATTTTCGTTTTCTCCATAATTTCTCACTGCTGCTAGCCAACTAATTTATGGCAAAAAGGAAAGAAGGTAGTTTATTAGAGAATTTGAGTTTTCTATGAAAACAAGAAGTCCTCGGACCTAGGTCGCCTCCTTGTATTGATACCGTTGGATCTATTGTTTTTATTTTTCTTGTTATTCACATCAGTAGTTAGCATCTAAATTCGAGCAGGCCTATGCTAGGAAATCCGGTACAATTGTTATTTGGGGAATTAAAAAAAAATTAATAACTTTAAAATTTATAAAAATAAAAATTATAAAATTAATATCCCTACAATTAATGCTAAAAATAATACATCTAATATTAATTTATATCATTTTTAATTCAAAATAAAAATGATATACATTTTAGGGTACGCTATTTTAAATAATTTTCTAATAAAAATAGTCCAATGACATTTTTATTTTAAAAAAACACCGGTCTCTTAAGTACTCAAGTAGTGGACCAAAACATAGAGTTAGAGAATACATGAATACGATCGTATTTAACACAGCTAAAATTCTGAAACAGAATTATATAAATGCGTTAAACAAAAGTTAATAAAAATAATTATATAACAATTACAAAGGCAAAAAGAAAAAAAGGGGAGACAATCTACAATTGAGACGAAAATCAGGACAACAGTTTTGAAAACCCAGCATGCTATATACTTCAATGCTTACTTGTCCAACCGATCAAAAAGCTTGCTTCTTCTGGAAATTAATAATAGCAAATGCACATTAGTTGAAAGTTATACAATAATGGAAAATCCATCTAATGAGAGGGCTCATCTAAACAAACCACTTCTACATGATGCAAATCATAGTTTTAGTTGTTGGATCATTGAACTTATATGTGAATACTTACGCATTATGTACTATCATATAAAATTAAGTTTGTTTTAAAAATGATCTGGCTTAAGTAGTTTGGACTCTAATGTATCTAACCGAATGTAATTCTTTAATGTGTAAAGACATAAGGATAATTTCTATTTTAATGATAAATAAAAATAAAAATACAGTTATTATCTATCTATATAGTAGTTATAGTTCCCATCTCATACGTTCAGTTCCAATTTATCTGATATTCTATCGTCAGACAAATATAAAGAGTTATATTAAGAAATGGAAGACAAAACACTCGGCTATAAAAAATTCAATAATTGACTGCTATAAATTTAGGTACATTTTTGTATATTTGTCTTTAATTTTTTATAATCTAACATAAATGTTCTTAGATTATTGATGGTTTTTTTTTTTATCTAACATTAGTTATTTAGTTAGTTCCATATCCTGTATTTGCATTAGCCTTTGAAGTCAACAACTTACTTGACAATGAATCCTAGTCTTCATCTCAACAACAATTTTTGGATTGATTTATGTGATTATGTCTTGACATAGTTTGCATCTTTGCCCTTTCTTTTATTTGATCTAAAGAAGCAGATTTAAGCCCTAACTATTTTTCTACTTAATAGGCTTGTTTTGATATTTCTCTTCTCAACAATTTTAGCAATATATTGCACAAGAGCTTGTGCTCCCATCTTAGCAATGTGTTTTTTTTTTTTAAAATGACAATTTTTTGAGCAACTAAATTTACGATAATATGAAATAAATGTGGATAAAATAATAAACAAAATTTTACTAAAACTATTTCAATAAAAAAAAGAAAAGAAATTACAATAATCACAACTTAAAAATGTGAGTTCTTTTAACCTTTTTTTTAAAGCTTTTTTCTCTTCCATTTTTTCTTTTTATCTTCTCAATTTTGTTTTCTCTTCTCTTCTCTTTTTAAGCTCTGAATCCTTACCCTTTTATAATAGTATACAAACTAATATTATAAAAGCATACCATGAATTGAGAAGATAAAAGTCTTCTCATTCTTTTCATTTCTCTTGACCATCTTTTTATTTCCTTTTATTCTCGCATTCTCTCTACAAATAGAGGATTACATTTTCAATATTATTATTTAGCAATCACCCACTTGAAGACTGATTTTATTATGTCTTCACACCTTAATCAATGTAACAATTCTTCTTCGATCTTGTCATTCTTACAATCATCGTCTTTGTCAACATGTCTATTAGATTCTTGCTACCAATAAGTGTTAACCCTCCATCTTCTATTAAAAACCTGATGAAGTGATAACGAAGTCCAATATATTTAGTTATGTAATGAAATACAATATTCTTCATCAGATGTATCGCACTCTAACTATCACTGTACAAACAATTTTCTTCTACTTGAAACCAAACTTAGTGAATAATCCTTAAAGCTAAACCATCTCCTTACTGGCTTCTACCACTACTACATACTTAGCCTTGGTAGTAGATAATGTAATAATATTTTGTATCTATGACATCCAACTAACAACTGTAGAATCCATAGTGAACACATAATCAATGGTGCTCCTTCGATAATCAACTTTCCTTGCAAAGTCTACGTCTATATACCCTTGTACTTTTAACTCTCATTTAGAAAAGTACCAATACTTTTTTGTGGTATCTCGTAAATACCTCAAGATTCACTCCACTGCTTCCCAATGAGTCTTTCCTGGATCTGACATGAACTTGCTAACAACTCCAACTACATGGCCAATATCCAATCTCTTACAAACTATTGCATACATAAAACTTCCAATGGCTAAGGCATAAAGAACCTTAGTCATGAAGCTTTTCTCTTGCTCTAAGGACACTGATCTTAAGATAGGCAAAAGTGACTGGCTAAGGTTGTGATAATTGCTTTAGCGTCACCCATATTAAATCTTTGCAAAACACGTCTAATATACTTCATCTAATATAACTGCAAAGTCTCTCTTTGCTTATCTCTAGTGAATTGCATCCTAAAAATCTTCTTTGCCTATCTGAGGTTTTTCATGTCAAATTCTTTTGACAATTGTTGCTTCAATCTTTTGATCTCCTCCATATCTAGTCTTGTTACGAATATATCATGACATAAATGAGTAAAATGATATAACTAGACTTATATCTCTTAAAGTAACAATAGTGGTGGACGTTACACTTATGGAAATCTTCCTTATGCTTGAAGACGTCATCTTTCAAACAAGCTCTTCTTTAGTCTACATACCAAACTCTCATTGCTTTTTTTTAAGAAACCCTTTGGTTGGTGCATGTATATCTCTTATTCTAAGTCTTACTGTAAAAATGTAGTCTTTATATCCAATTGCTCAAGATAGAGATCTTTAATGGCAACAATGCTTAAGACTATTCAAATAGTATTGATTTTCACCACATGAGCAAAAATATCAGTGTAGTCAGTTTCTTCCTTTTATTGGACTCATTTGACAACTAGATGAGCTTTATATCTCTTAAAGCCATCATGTTTCTCTTTCACCTGGCACATCCATTTGTTGTGAAGGATCTTTTTTCCTATGAGTAACTTTGTTAATTCCCATATCTAGTTAGAGATCAAAAAATTCATCCCAATCTATCATAGCAAGCTTTTACTTTTTGGCATCTACGATCTGACATGCTTTATCATAGCATTTAGGTTCTCCACGATTAGTCAGCAATAAATAGTTCATGTATCTTCTGTTAGGCACATATGGCCGAGAAGACCTTCTCAATACAGGAGCTGGAGTAGGATGTTGAGTTGGGTCGAACTACTAGGCACTACTTTCTTCAACTGTTCCTTTGATTAAGAACTCTCAACTATCTATTTTGTCACAAGATTGTTTGGGACGTCGTCCATATCTACATACATTGGCCTACTATGTTATGAGTTATTAACACTTGTAGTATGTTCGTCCTTATACATCACTCTTTCATTGAATATCACATCACTCTTTCTGTTGATTTTGGGTGGAAACCCTTGCTATCACAACAACTAAGGGTGGAGAAAATTTGGTTGTGAAAAACTTGTGTTTGAGAGAGGTATAATGTGGTATTTATAGGTGAGTGAAGAAACACACGCGTGTTAGGATTTTTGGGCATTTTTGGTATGCGAGCCGCGACACATAAAATTACCTTCCTTGGAGCAAGGCTGAAAATGGGAGGCGGGTAGCGGCACATGTTTTCTTCTGCCGCGGCGCGTGTGAAATTTTAGCTCCAGAATAGAAACCCAATAGTTGGTTGCTGTAGCACACAAATTTCTTTGTCGCGGTACACAAATTTCTTTGCCACAGAGCGTCTTGTTGTGTTCGCCTTTTATGTAACCCTTACATAATTGCTTACTCCCAATGTAAGGCTTACATCATTTGGCTCTTGTTACTCTATTTTCACTCCTTTTGAGTCATTTTAATCCAATACTCTTCTAAAAGCCCAACAACCTACAAAACACATAAATATCTTTCAAAACACTAAAATAATAAAATAAAACATAAAAATAATGCTTAAAAATATAACAAAATATAGGTTAAAATAGTGTTCATCAAAGATATATTTATTTGACTTGGGATCTAGCTTATTTTTGTCTTGATCACTAATATTCACATATGCTACGTAATCAAAAACTTTTAGATTTGAGAATTTTACCTCTTTTTCGATCTATACCTCCTTTGGTATTCTATGCTTTAATGAAACCGATATGCCTCGATTGATCAGGTAGGCTAATGTACTAACTGCCTCTGCCCAAAACTTCTTTGGTAAGCTTGATTGCATATGCATGCTTTTAGCTCTCTCTGTCAATGTACAATTCATACACTCAACTACATCATTGTGTTGTGGTGTACTTGGCATGGTTCTCTCCATTTTGATCACATGCTTATAGCAAAATATCTTAAATATGGTGTCTTTGTATTCACCACTATTGTTAGTTCTGAGCCCTTTTATCTTCAAACCTATCTCCTTCTCAACCATAGCTTTCCATATTTTGAAATTCTCAAGCACTTCAGACTTATGCTTCAAAAAATAAACTCATACCTCCCTAGAGAGAGCATTGATTTAAGTCACAAAGTAGTGTTTATCACTAATGGATGTGATAGTCATTGGTCCCCAAACATAAAAAAAAAACAAGTTCTAACCTCTCTTTCTTCGGAGTTTTGGAATTTGTTTGAAAGTTAACTTTCTTATGTTTTCCAAGTATGCAGTCTTTACACATGTAAATTTCAATTGGTTGAAGACGTGGAAATCTTCCCTTTGAGTGCATAATTTCGAGCCTTTTTTCACTTATATGACTGAGTCTCTAGTGCCACAAGTTGAAATTATTGTTGCCTGTTGCAATTGTAATTGAACAACACACTCCTAATTTCATATAAATAGTATCACTCTTCTTTCCACGTACAAGTGTCATTACAATTTTTGAAATCTTCCAATCATTATCATGAAAAGTCGTGATATAACCTTCACTAGCCAATTGCCCTAATGAGGTTAAGTTTTTCCTTGTGTCAAGAATATATCTAACAATCTTCAACTCCCATACGGACCCGTTCAATTTAATCTTCACTACACCTTTACCAAAAATATAACAAGGTTGATCATCACCAAGGTATACTCTACCAAGGTTCTTGGGCACATAGTTCTTTAAGAGTTCTTTTTGCAAAGTTGCATGAAATGATGCTCTAGAGTCTAACACCAAGACTTTTGCTTGCTCTCCAAAGACCAAATTAGAACACAACTCCTTCTCAAGTGGAAGTAACATTTGCTTATACCTTTGCCACATGATTCTTCGATGCACTATTGCACTGATTTTTGTAGTTTCCAATCTTCTCGCAATTCTAACACTCGACAATTCTATAATTATAAGAATTGCTAGGATTTCAAGATTTGGATCTTCTATCCTTTGATTTGCCACGTTAACTTGATCTACCTCAACCATTTCCTCTAGTTCTTCCTTGAGACTATGTATGCAAAACTGAAAAAGTTGATGCTTCACCGGACTCTTTCCATCGAATTTTTTCATTTAGGACTAAGTCCTAAACATCGTCAAATTTTAACTTATTACTTACTACCGAGCTATTCACTATTGTGACTATATCATTCCAACTTTCTAGAAAAAAATGATAAAAGAATAAAAGCTCAAACTTCCTCATCGAATTCAATTTCCATTATGCTTAACTGGGTTGTAATTGTATTAAGTTTATTCAAATGTCGGGCTATCGATGCACCTTTCATCATTGGCAAATTGAACAACTGCCTTATAAGATGTACCTTATTTGAGGCTAATGGCTTCTCGTACATACTAGATAGAGCTGCCATAAAGCCTACCATGGTTTTATCCTTTGCTATGTTAAAAACAACATTGCATGATGATAACGTCAATCAGATGACTTTGAGGGCTTGTCTGTCGAGAATAACCCAATATTCATCCTTCATTTCTTCTTGATTTTTTGCCTAGAAAAGGTTGATACATATTCTTATGATACAAATAATCTTCTATTTTCATTTTTCAATATCCAAAATTTGCACTATCAAAATTTTCGAGTTTCACCTTTCCTTCATTTGTGGTCATCATTCTCACTCCAATATGGTTGCCTTTGGATCGTAATATATTATCAAGGCTCTTATACCAATTGTTAAGAAAATGATAATTTTCTAAGCAGCCAAATTTACAATAATATGAAATAACAATGGATAAATTACAAACAAATTTTACTACAATTATTTCAATAAAAAAAAGGAATTACAATAATCATAACTAAAAAATATGAGCTCTTTTAAACTTTTTCTTTAAAGCTCTTTTCTCACTCTTTTCTATTCCTTTTTCTTTTTCTTCTTCTCTTTCTCTTTTTGAGTCTCTGAATCCTTACATTTTTATAATATTATACATACTAATGTTATAAAAGCATACCATTAATTAAGGAGAGAAAAAGTCTCCTAATTTTTTTCATTTCTCTTGATGCTCTTTTTATTCCTCTCATCCTCTCCACAAATAGACGATGACATTTTTCAGTATTATTAATTAACATTTTGGTGACACTTCAAGTGGATTTTCTTCCACGCATAGACCTTGGTACGCATCCTAAAAGAGTCTGGAAGAACGCAAATTTGGTTATTGCTAATAATCAACTCTTTCAGCATCTCAATGTTCCTAATAGACCTTGGTAGGGATCGCATATCAACAAAATTGTTTCCTATATTCATCTTTACAAGTGAGGTAGCACAACTAGGCTCTTAGGGACAACTTCAAGCTCATTAAAGCTTACATCAATCTCCTTGAGCTTTAATAGGGGACAGCTTCAAGCTTATTAAAGCTTACATCAATCTCCCTGAGCTTTAAGAAAGATGCATGGTTTTAGGAAGTTTTTTGAAGCTCTATGAGTGAGGAACAATGACCAATAGTATGTGGAAGTTTTTCAATGTCATTAGTCTCCAAATTCAATTTTCTCAAGCTAGCAAGGAAACTTATTGACTTAGGAAGCGAAGATAGCTTGTTGGAACTAAAATCCAACTCTTGAAGACGAACCAATCTACCAAAGGTAGCAGGCAATGATGAGAACTAATTTCTTTGTAGGTGTAGAAAGACCAAGTTAAGGAGATCTCAAATTGAATCAGAAAGCTCTACAATCTTGTTAGTGAGTGGTAAAAGGCCTCTAATTGTGGATGGCTCGACAACAATTCGGTTCTAAAAAAAAATCCAGAGAGACCAAACTTGATGGCTTCCTTATGGAGTTAGTCAACCATTCAATTTGGTCTATTAATTTGTTCTGCAGATTGAGATCTTGTGTCCTTTTCTTGGCTAAGACTTCAATCAAACTCGCCAGCTTTATCAAACTTAACTTATAACCATCTTTAAGACCTATTAAACAAAAAGCCATTATTTTTAAACACCAAAAAAGTTTTAGTTTAATTGAATAAGACTGTAAAGTTAAACAAACTTCTACAGCTTTGATTTCTAAAACATGATTTAGTTCAAAGGTCACAAACAGAATAAAACCCAAAATAGATTTCAACCTGTCTCATCTCCTCCTTGTTATGCAAAACAAGAATGGATTAAAAAAACTTCGTTCAATCCTTTAAAACTTTAACAATCATGGAATACAGTACAATTGAAATAGTGGTAGATTTTCATAGACGAATCCAGTATCCTGGGTTTTAAAGAAACTCCAGATGTAGCTCTAATTCCATCAACATAGAATGTGGACATGGACTTCTTCACATAGCTATCATCTCTAGTGAGCAACTTGGAACTCTTTGAAATTAATTTCTCGAAATATTGCATATCGTTAACAACGTGGGGTTAGAAATTGAAGAAGTAGAGACAGAAGCAACCGAAGACTCAAAATTAGGAATTAGGATCCTCTACTTGTTTATGCATATTTTTAAATCTCAACCTTCCACTTTTACATCCAATGCATTAAGTTAATTTGAAGCTATTAATTGAAAGTAATATTTAATCCTTACATTAAAACTATGTGGCTTAGATTTAACAAGTAAAAATAAAAGAAGTAGAGAATCTTAATCTCAAAATCAGATACAGAAAGACTAGAACCATTACCATAAGAAAACGACTCACAAGAACGACAAGAAGAAGATGATGAAGAAGGCAAGCAATTTGAAGCTCTATGAATCAAATAATCAAACAAAGAGTTGATGTTTTCAAGATCGAGCAATTCCAATGCCTTTCTATTATGTTCTCTATTGTAGAAGTAAACCAAATTCTTTTGCATCTCTTGTAACACCATGAAAAGATCTTCAAGGACCTGAGGACTCTTGCTCTGTCTATCAATAGCTTTTAACTTTATTTGTTCTTCTTTCTCTACATTTCTTATCAAAGTATTAGTCGCTTCAACTTCGTTGATTCCAAGACTTGTGGGTAAAGATCTGTGGATTCTCATAATCTCCTCCACTACTTCATCTATTGATTGCAACGACGGTTCCATTTTCATCCCAATTCAACAGCAATGGCTTAAGTAATTCTTTAACAAAGTACTATCTACTAACTAAGGAATGGGAAAACAACAACTAATTGATTAGCAACGTGATCTATCCGAGCCCACAGTCTCTTTCATCGTAAAAAAAACCCCAGAAACTTCAATGCTCAAGTGAACCAAAGCCAGTTCATAAAATGAAAAAATCGTAAATTTCAAGAAACCTAACTACGAAAGGTGGAAAATTCATTGTGGGTTTTTATGATCCATGAAAATGGTGATTTGGCTAATAAATTGACATATAAATATAAATCAATCCCAAATAATATCCAATTGGATAGTCTATTCCATTACTTAAGGGGGCGTTTGGTTCGCTGGAATGTAATCGTAATCGTAATCGTAATGGAATGTAATGTAAATGAATCAGTATTACGATTACAGTGTTTGGTTTAGTCACTGTAATAAAAAAGGAATCAGTATTACAGTGTTTGGTTTGACAACTGTAATGTAATGGAATATAAAAAAAAATTATATAATTATTTTAAAAATACAATTTCAAAAAATAAAATTTCAAAAATAATACAATTTCATAACAAAAATTAATAAAAAAATATAATTTTATAACAATAATTAATAAAAAATACAATTTAAAAAAAATACAATTTCATATACATTAATTACATAAATTAACAAAAAAAAAATTTAGCACAAAAAATGTAAAAAAAAATTATTCAATTTCAGAAAGGAAAAAAAAAAACAGAAAGGACGAATTAAAAAAAAAAAAACAGAAAGGACGAATTAAAAAAAAAAAAACAGAAAGGACGAATTAAAAAAAAAACAGAAAGGACGAATTAAAAAAAAAAAAAAACAGAAAGGACGAATTAAAAAAAAAAAAAACAGAAAGGACGTAAAGGAATTCCAATTCCTTGTTCTCAGGTTTGTAATCCCAATTCCACCGTTTAATGTAATGAATTACATTACATTCCCACCGTTGAATCTAACCAAACATTGTAATGGACTCATTCCATTACATTACTCACTCCATTACATTCAACCAAACGGGCCCTAAGTCTTCTTTTTCCTCTCATAATCAAAACCGATATGCTAAGGACAATAATTTTGTAACATGATAACTATTTTTAATTTTAATTTTTACCTTTTTAGGAGTTACATGGAAGAAATGGGTGATTAATTACCCTTATAATTGAAAGTTTTTAATTACGGATTAATTATGTCTAGAGAGAAAATGAATAGGTTATTTTTAATTTTAATAAATTTTAATTGCATAACCTAAACACAACGGCTAAACATGCAATCACGTGTAAAAGTAAAGTGGGGAATTAAGAACTAACACACGAGATTTGTAGGTGAAAACAACCTAGGTCACAATAATGACTTAAGAGGAAAACCACTGGTTCACCGGACCACCTAACTATCCACTATGAAAATTAATGCCCCCTATGTAACTTACTTATGAGCCATCGCTCCTTTCACAGTCTCCAACAGCAAGGTGTCTGGATCCGGACCAACATTTTTATCTACTTGAATCACACAAGATCAATCAAACCCGTCGACTTCGGTAATTTTGAGTCACACGAAATACCTAATACGTCACCTAATGTACCTGAAACGTTAGCACAAATAACACAAGTGCAAGGTGTATCCTACAGAAGATTCAATAATGAAAAAGCCTAAACTAGCAGATTCAATAGCATACGATATAAAAGAAACAGATCAGCTAGCAAACTCTAGGACTATATAAAGCATAATATCATGAAGAAGATAGTATTATAATTGAGCAATGATTTCTTCAAAAGATGTTTGTTTAAATAGAGACCAATTTGAGTTAGATGAGGATTCTAAGTAAAAATACAATTCTAATCAAACTATATTTAACTTGTAAAACTTAAAAGGGGTCAAATTGGTAAATATGAGAGGCGGAGTAAAATTTCAAAACAACTGGATCGATCGAATACTTCATCTCAATCGATCGAGAATCTCACTCAATCGATCTACTCGCTTCCAGTAATTCAAAAAATCAACCCAAGACCTCTCGATCAAAGTTAGATCTGTGCTCGATCAATCGAACACCTCATCCAATCGATCGATCAACGGATGACTCGATCAATCAACGAATGAATTGATCGATCCAATTAACATAAACTCAACCCGAGAGCATCTAGATTGAAACCGATCGATTACTCGATCGATCAAACTAGACTCTCGATCTATCAATAAACATGTGCACAATTTCTTTTCATTATGATTCGTACTAAGTGTATGTGCTCAATTGTGTGGGGATGTATGCATGAGAGAATGTTTTACTTGTCATATGGGCATTGCAAGCTTGGTAGCTCCATCATCATTTATCATCTGATTAAAAGGTGAACGTTTATGTTAGATTACAATCAATAATTTGTTCACGAAAATTGCCAATATTTATAAACCTTACAATCTCCCCTTTTGGCATTTTCGTGTGACAAAATAACTCTCTCACTACATAGCGCTCATAAATTACGTAAATACATATTCAATAGTAGAGCTATCTATGATCCGGTGGAGCCATCTTGTTTGAGAATTGATATAATTAGTACACTGAAAAAGAAAACAAATAAGCACGGCAGCTTGGCTCAAAAGCCACTATTAGTTCAGTGTATGTAATAGAATAGAGCATAATGTAAGATAGATCAATAATACTTCCCCTTAATGTAATATTACCCTTGCAAGATACTGCATCACACTCATGTCTCTTTCTCTCTCCCTTTTTGACATACAAAAAGGACAAATCAATGTAAGTGGTACGATGATGCGTATTAGCAAGAATATGAAATAAAAATTTAAAAGGAATAGATACGTGAAGTCATTAGCAATAATTGTCAGAAAACATCAAGAGAGTAGAAACAAAACAAAACAAATCAAATCAAAAACAAAAAAAATAAAAAAGTGAAATAGTGACATTTTCAAAGCACTACTAATCGTCACCGTTGGTAGGGTTGTTTTGTTGGTTGTGGAGATCTTGGACCATGGATAGAATGGCAGTGACGTCGGTGCGTATGATGTGTTGTCTGTCATCCATATCATTTACCCTATGATTCAAACCTTCATAAAGGGTATACATGGCACCCATTTGGTTGGAGAGTGCATCCGTTCTTGTTGCCATGTCAATTTCAAATTGTTCTTGGCGAGAGAGAAGTGGTGCTATGGTAGGCTCAATGTCGTCGTTACCCAACAATTCTGCCATCCCCGCCCCACTTGTACCGGCTTCTGATCTCTTTTGTTTCTTAGTAGAGTGGGCGAAAGAGCAATTTCCTTTTTCAATGTCACTAATGTGCAAATTATAGTACTTGCAAGTTATAGTACTTTTTCAATGTCACTAATGTGCAAATTATAGTACTTGCAAGTGTACGAATCACTTGTAGCAAGTGATGAACAAACCTTCGAGGTCGATCTCCCGAGGAATTGCAATGGTTTTAAATAACCTTTTTACAATTCTCTAGAATCCTAGAACAACTAAAATACTAAATAGTTAGAGTCTTAAGACTACTAAAACACTAATTGATTAGACTCCTAAGGCTATTAAAATACTAATTAGTTATAATCCTAAAGCTACTGAAATATTGATTAATTAGAATTGTAAGTAAGATCGGAAACTAGAGCAAGAGCTGTGAAAGGCAAGGAACGAATAATTATGATGGCATACGAACAAGTAACAGAAAAATATTTCGACTTAAAACTAACTTCATTAGGTTTTTAATAATCAATAGAGGATTTATAGATATTTAGCTTAGTTGACCATGCTTGTATCAAAATATTATGGTGAATTACCATGAACGATCTAATAAATCAAGATTACCGGCTTTTCTTTTGTTTACGAAAATTCCTACTATCGGGTAATTTTCTTTGTTGAATAACTAATCAATATCCTACGATCGAGTATATTAAATAGCAAACAAATTATGCACAAGGAAAAATATGCCAATCATATCAATGCCATGACTAGGTCATCAATTTGAAGCTTTGATTAAGTTTTTCAAAATATAGTCAAGGTGACGTTCCTAAAACTAAATTCTTAGATTTTTCGTTCCATTTATGAACCTCAAATTGGCCCATGAGTATTCACAAATAAATCTCTAAACAAACTCTTATTCAAAAAACAATCTTTACTTATTTTGCTATTAAAACATTCACTAAAATAAATCTAGCAAACATGACAACATAAACTAAACATCCATAGTTAAATTCAACCAAACATGTTTAGATTAATATTTAGAGACAAATATAATCTAACATACATTCTAGAGAGGAAAGAAGAAGAAGAAATATTTAACAACAACAAGTAACAAAAATCTAGATACCACAATTGGCTTAGATGATGTTTCCTTTCCCAAAAGCTTGATCTTCAATCTTAAAAGGTTTATTGTCTCATTTAGATGTGCCTCTCTTGCCTCCTTATGATGTGGCAAAGCTCTAAAACCTAGTTTAGTTTAGTAAAAAATTGTCCCCAAATTGTGTGAAAAATTGTATGTAATGCTGAAAACATAAGGGAGATTTTATAGATATAAGGGTTGTATAGAATTGGAACTCTCTAAAAATACAAGCGCACCGAGGCACAACTTTTTACCCACCGTGGCACAAGTAAAAAATTGCCCCTTACAGAAATCAAAGAGTAGCGCATCACGGCGCACAAAAACCTCCGCCGAGGCACAACTGATTCTATAACCCTTACAAATTGGTTGATTTTTGATGGGAGACTTACATGCCTTAGTCTTTTTTTTTTGTTCCTAGGTTGCTATTTGAGTGTTCCAATTGTCCCATCTTCGTGTGCTTACATTATTCATCTCTTTTGAAGCTAAAAACACTTGAAATACATAAAAATATACTGTGATTTCGAATTGATAGATTTACGCAAATAATTAAATAAAAGAGTTATAATCAAATCTATTTGTCACAATTAAGTGCAATAAATCACAGAATATTAGTACTTTTTAAGTACTCATCAGTCACCCATATGTTTCATTATTTCACTATCCAGTGTAGGTGTAACACCAGTAGTAATAATCATATTTGTCAACAAATACCCATATAGTAACCCAATCTTGGGATTTGTATCGGTTGCCTGGGTGAGAAAATCATCTTGGATAATAGTGCCAACATCAAAAGCTATCCCTTTTCCAATATAGTATAGTATTCTGGCATGCTGATAACTGATTTCAGCAGAGTGGTTTGAAAGGAGCAGATTAGTACATACCATACGATTAAGGATTCTGTAAAAAGGTTTGAATTCTTTAGGTATGTACAAGCTCTTAAGATTCATATCTAAGTCAGCTGACTCAGCTAATTCAGTCAGTAAATCCTCATTGGATACATCAAATTTATCAATATCAAAAGTAGGATCACCAAGGTTCGTAATCCCAAGGAACTCATTGATTGAAACGACAGAGATATCTAAAACCTTATTTTGAATAAATACCTTGTAGCTCATTGGCCCATGGATTACGTATCTCACTATCAACATTTGCATATAATTCTCTAACTAGTGTAGGACAACATATTTTTTTCAGAGTAAATAGTGACTCTCAGCCATAATTTCTAATTATCCTAGTGACTCCTACCTCATGCACATCATTCTAATTTACACCACGTTCAATTAAAATGGGGCGTTTAGAGAAAATAGTTCGATACCTCATTTGTGATTCCTTTTGCCACCATTGTGCATTGAGTGGTGTTGGTGCACCTGCTGGAAGAGTGCATCGACGAGATGTCATTTTCATTGAAAGAATGCTAGAGAATGTGCTTGGTTGGTGGGAAAAGGAGGGAAAAAGAAAATGTGGGGGTTTCAGATTTTTTAAAAAAAGGAGGGATTTTTGGTGGAAAATGATGCAAGAATGTTGTTGTTAATCAAGTTTGGAGTGATTTGGGCTAAAAAAAGGTGTGATTTTGGTGGTTATATTTTGAAAAAAAGATGAGTGGGGGAGGAGAAAATTGTTCAAGTATCGGAAAAATGGAAGGAGAAAAACTGTTCGGGTATATAAACTGTACCCTCTCGATTGATCGATATCACACTCGATCGATCGAAATTCAACATAGATTGATCGAGTTCTTTATAGATCAATTGATATTCAAGTTTTTTTTTTTTTTGTAAAATAACAAACTCATATAATAAACAACAAGCACACAACCAAATATTTTTTTTTAATTTAAAAATTAATCATTCAATTTATATGAAAGAAGAAAATAAAGAAAAACAACACAAACACTCTATTACCTATAATGATATGTGACAAGTACTTAAAATGATATATATGTTTGAACTCCACCAGTATGTCAAGCAAGTTATCTATGATGAAACTTGAAAGAAAAAAAGGTATATCAAAAGAAAAAAAAAACGTTTGACATCTATTACCAATCCTTTTTTTTTTTATTAATTTCTTTTGGCTCTTTCTTTTTGTGCATGCTGATTACAATTTTTTTTTTGCACAAGCCATAAACCTAGTATTATGACATTCACACTAGTTGTGAGGTAGATCTCTCCGCTTACTGCGATAACTATACACATCACAATAGGTGCCCTCTCATTGCTAGGTCCCTCTTTATGATATAATATTTTGAAAATGTTAGTGAGTCTTTCAAAGTTTATCATAGATCTCAAGTATAACATACATATGTGTTCAGTGAGTGTGTGAATAAGTTCATGCAACATAATCATTACAAGTGAATAATGTAGATGTGTCTACAAATTTGAGCAGTAGAGTAATAAAAATCAGAATGAAATAAATAAATAAATAAGTTGTATGTGTAAGTATTAGATGAATCTATTACTTTTTTTTAAATAAAAAAAATGTCTACTATATTTGACAGATTCTTATGACATTTTTAAGAGTTTCAAATCTTTGTGTGTCAAGAGCCTTAGTAAATATATCAGCTAACTGTCTTTCAGTGGAAAGAAATTAAGTGTTAAGACCTTTTCCTCAACAAGTTCCCTAATGAAATGATGTCTAATGACTATGTGTTTTGTTTGAGAATGTAGCACAAGATTCTTCGATATGCATATAGCACTAGTGTTATCACAGTATAAAGGAATGGTACCTTGTTTAAAACCATACTCATGTAGTATATTCTTCATCCATAGAAGTTGTGTGCATGAACTACCTGCTGCAATATATTCTGCCTCAGCAGTAGATAAGGATATTGAATTTTGTTTCTTGTTGTGCCAGGATACAAGGTTATTTTCAATGTAAAAGCAACCACTTGAGGTGCTCTTTCTTTCATCTTGGCTTCCTGCCCAATCTGCATCTGTATATTCACTAATCTCACAGGTTGTGTCATTTGTAAACCAAATTTCAAAATTTTTAGTTCCAGAAACATACCTGATAATTCTTTTAACATGTTCTATGTGTGATTTCTTAGGATTTGATTGATATCATGCATATACACCGACACTATAATAGATATCAGGTCTACTAGCTATGAGATATAATAAACTCCCTATCATACTCCTATAGAGTGTTTGGTCAACACTATTACCTGATTCATCCTTTGAAATTTTGACACTTGTACTTATAGGAGTTCTCAGATGCTTACTTGACTCAAGTCCAAATTTTTTAACCAGATTACATGCATACTTAGTTTGAGAGATAAAAATACCTTCATTTGTTTGGTTAATTTGCAAACCAAGAAAATATGTAAGTTCACCCATCATGGACATTTCAAATTCACAATACATGACATGTACAAAGTTTTCAGCAAGTGATATGGATGTTGACCCAAACACTATATCGTCCACATATATTTGTGCTATGAATATATCCTCCTTGGCACTCTTAATAAAGAGAGTTTTATCAACTCCCCCTCGAAAAAATTCATTGTCTAAGAGGTAGGTTATAAGGCTCTCATACCAAGCTCTAGGAGCTTGTTTTAAACCATAGAGAGCCTTATTGAGTTTATAAACATGCTTGGAAAAATTTGGATCGATAAAGCCTTTAGGTTGTTTCATATAGATTTCTTCATTTAAAAAACCATTTAGGAACGTAGATTTTACATCTATTTGATATAGTTTAAATTTCATGTAGCATGCAATGGCAAGTAAGATCCTAATTGATTCTAGCCTGGCTACTGGTGCAAAAATTTGATCAAAATCAATTTCTTCAACTTGTTTGTATCCTTGAGCGATTAGCCTAGCTTTGTTTCTAACTACAACATCATGTTCATCAGATTTGTTTTTGAAAACCCATTTAGTTCCAATGATGTTTCTGTCATGTGGTCTAGGAACTAAAGTTCATACATCATTTTTAGTGAATTGTCCTAATTCTTCCTACGTGGCATTTATCCAATATTCATTTTTCAATGCATCATCTACATTCTTAGGCTCTATTTGTGAAATATAACAGAGATAAGTTATCTCACTTACCTGACGTCTCCTTGTTACCATGCTTGCATTTGGATCAACAATGATGTTTTCAGCAGGATTTTTGGAGGTATGTGTTGGTCTTTGTATGAGATCATTTGAAACAACTTCATCCTTTAATTCAGTGCCTTTTATCTCTGTGTTGGAAATTTCATCTTTTTGTAGGTCACTAGGCACATTAATATCCAATTCTTCATCCTGTATATTTTCTACTTGAGTACTAGTACCTGCATCATCAATAGTCACATTAATAGATTCCATCATTGTGTTAGTTCTCAAGTTAAAGACTCTAAAGGCACGACTAGTCAAAGAGTAACAAAAAAATATATCTTCATCACTTCTAGTATCAAATTTACCTAATTGTTCATGGTCCCTGAGAATATAACATTTACTACCAAATACATGCAGATGTTTTAAGTTTGGTTTCTTACCTTTCCATATCTCATATGTAGTTTTATTCGTACTTGGGCGTAGATAAACACGATTCATGATATAGCATGCAGTACTTACTGCTTAAGCCCAAAACTTCTTTGAGATTTCCTTTGCATGTAGTAGGACACACGCCATTTCTTGTATCACTCTGTTCTTTCTTTCAACTACACCATATTATTGAGGGGTGATTGGTGTTGAAAATTCATAATTAATTCCATGCTCCTTGCAAAATTCAGCAAATTTTGTATTTTTAAATTCTTCCCATGATCAGTCCTTAGCCTTATAATTTTGATTATTTGATTCCCTGTTTCAACCTGCACTTTGAGACAAAAAGAACTAAAGACATCAAATGCATCAGATTTTTCTCTCAAAAAATTTACCCAAATAAAACGTGAATAGTCATCAACTGTAACAATGATATATTTCGTTCCACCTAAACTTTCAGTTCTCATAGGGGCCATTAAGACAATGTGTATCAACTCAAGTATCCTACTTGTATTAATTCCTTTAAGTTTCTTATGAAAATGGCGAGTTTGTTTGCCAAGTTGGCATGGTCTACAAAATATTTTGTCAATTTCAAAAAGTTTAGGTAGACCACGCACAATTTCTTTTCTACTCAAATTGACCAAGTCATTGAAATATATGTGTCACATCTTTTGGTGCCATACAGTTATAGAATCACTATGAGCAAGATTACAGGTAATAGTAGGTGTTATATCAATGTAGTAACAATTGTCATGAGATCTAGTTCCTCTAAGCATGCATTTACCATTAGGATTAGTTACAATGCAATGACTATTGGTAAATTGCACACTATAGTCTTTATCACAAATTTGACTTATGCTTATTAGGTTTGCTTTAAGTCCATCAACAAATAAAACATCATCTAGCTTAGGTATTCCATTTGTTTAAATTGTTCATTTTCCATAATTCTGGACCTTTTTCCATCACCAAAGGTAATTGTTCCTTCATTATATTCTTCAAATGTTTTAAATAGGGAATGATCACTTGTCATGTGTCTAGAACATCCACTATCAAAGTACCATGCACTGGTAGACTTAGCCTTAATGCTATGTGAGCTACAAAATAATGTATTTCAGATTTCTTGACCCATCCTTTCTTAATTTTGGCTTATTTTATTAGAGGGGATCTAGATGTATCTACTTTACATGTCCTAGAAGAGTTAAACTGTGTTCTCATATGCTTAGTTCGTGATCTATATAAGTGAGCATAATTATAATTCTCATAGTATGATTCATGCATGTTATGAGCACTCCATTTAGAATTCAATAGTATTATGCACTTAAGTCTAATATGTCCCTTTCTACCACAGTAATGGCAGGTGGGAACAAATTTAGCAATAGATGCTTGTATTATGTGAACATTTTGTGAGGAAGCAAGATTAGATGATTTAACAAACTCTGTTTTTGATGATGATGGTGTAGAGTGCTCATCCACATAGCCTAATCCTCTCTTGTCTCCAAAGAGCTTTTTGAGATCAAGGACTTTATTTAATCTTTCAGCTCTAATGGTCAGCTTTTTCACAGTTTCCTTTGATTGCTCTAATTCCTGCACAAGCTTTGAATTTTCCTATTTGATACCTGCAAGACTTAAACTCAACTGATCAACATGCTTAGACAATTCAACTTTATCTTTTTCTAGAATTAACAAATTAATGTCTTGTGATTTGATTTTATCATTCAATTTTGTCACAGTTATGAGAAGCTTATCTTTTTCTTTCTTGTAATTAATCAAATCAAAAAATAATTCTTCAAAAATGTTTGCATTAAACTTTAAGAGAATAGAGTTAGATTTACTTACTTCATTGTTTAAGTCAGAGTCAGACTTATTGGAGTATCCATCAATAGTTGCAGTAAAGGCTCGGTAGTTGGTGTTACCATCATCTGAATCACTAGCTTGATTCTGGTCACTTTCTGAATCACTAAGAGTAGCATTTAAAGCTTTACCAATTTTCTTCTTCTTGTTGGTGCACTCATCTGCAAAGTGACCAATACCATTGCATTCAAAACATTGAGGTCCAGTGAGTTTAGATTTCTTACCATCAGAACTCATGGACTTAAGTTCTTTTGTCTTGTAATCTCTAGTGCGGCTAGATTCATTCTTATTTGGGAAATTTTTTTTTTGTTGAACATCTTTTTGAATTTTCTAGCCAAGTAGACAAATTCTTCATCATCCATGGAGTCATCACAGTCATCATCATCTTTGTTGGTTGTCTTGAAAGCCACTCCTTTGTTCCTTTTGGGTGTTCGTAGATTCATTTGAAAGGTTTGGATTGATCCAACAAGTTCCTCAATCTTAATGGTGTCAATGTCTTTTCTTTCCTCAATTGCTGTGACTTTCACTTGGAAGCGATCTGGTAAGGAGCACAAAACTTTACGAACTAACCTGCGTTCATCAATTTTATCTCCAAGGTTTGAAGATGAGTTAGCAATATCACATAATTTTGCATAAAATTCAGAAAATGTTTCATCTTCCTCCAATTTAAGATTTTCTAATTTTGTAGCTAGCATGCGAAGTTTTGTTCGTTTAACTTGGGACGTGCCCTCATGGGCAACTTCTAGAATTTTCCAAGCAGCCTTAGCAGTTTCAATATTAGAGATATGTCGGAATTCATCTGGCGACATAGCACTAAAAATAGTATTGATGCCCTTTTGGTTCCAACCACTACCAGTTTTATCTTCACTAGTCCAAACCACTACCAGTTTTATCTTCACTAGTCCAGTTAATCCTAGGTTTAAGTGTGACAACTTCGTCCTTGGTAACCTTTGGTGGCTCCCAACCATAAAGCACAAAATTTCATATATTTTCATCTAAGGAACGTAAAAAGGCTTTCATACGAATTTTCTAATATGGGTAGTTAAACCCATCAAAATAAGGTGGACGAGATGTAGAAGAACCATCTCTTAAATGATCCATAACAAGGTCCTAGGCAACACTAAGTTTATCTAGTGACCTGCTCTAATACCAATTAAATTTTTTTAATTACGGATCAAATATGCCTAGAGGGGAAGGTGAATAGGTAATTTTTAATTTTAATAAATTTTAATTGCGTAACCTAAACACAGCGGCCAAACATGCAATCACGTGTAAAAGTAAAATGCGGAATTAAGAATTAACACACGAGATTTTTAGGTGGAAACAACCTAGGTCACAATAATGACCTAGGAGGAAAACTACTGGTCTACCGGACCACCTAACTATCTACTATAAAAATTAATGTTCAATTACAAGGCAAGGTCTTAAACTACCCTTTACAGATAATGCCCCCCTATGTAACTTACATATGAGACATCGCTCCTTTCACAGTCTCCAACAACAAGGTATTTGGATCTGGACTAACGTTTCGATCTACTTGAGTCACACAAGATCAATCAAACCCGTCAACTTCGGTAATTTCGAATCATACGAAATATCGAACACGTCACCTATTGTATCTGAAACGTTAGCACAAATAACACAAATATAAGGTGTGTCCTAGAGAAGATTCAATAATGAAAAATCTTAAACTAGCAGATTCAATAGCATACGATATAAAGGAAATAGATCAGCTAGAAAACTCTAGGACTATATAAAGCTCAATATCATGAAGAAGATAGTATTATAATTGAGCAATGATTTCTTCTAAAGAAGTTTGTTTAAATAGAGACCAATTTGAGTTAGATGAGTAGTCTAAGTAAAAATACAATTCTAATCAAACTGTATTTAACTTGTAACACTTAAAAGGGGTCAAATTGGTAAATATGAGAGGCGAAGTAAAATTTCAAAACAACTCGAAATACTTCATCTCAATTGATCTATACATACTCGATCGAACGAGAACCTCGCTTAATCGATCTACTCACTCCCAATAATTAAAAAAATCAACCTGAGACCTCTCGATCGATGTTCGATCTATGTACAATCGATCGAACACCTCATTCGATCGATCCATCAATGAATAACTCGATCGATCCAGTTAACATAAACTTAATCCGAGAGCATCTAGATTGAAGTCGATCGATCGAACTAGTAAGTGTATGTGCACAGTTTCTTTTCATTATGATCCATAGTAAGTGTATGTGCTCAATTGTGTGAGGATGTATGCATGAGAGAATGTTTTACCTGTTATATGGGCATTACAAGATGGGTGGCTCCATCATCATTTATCATCTGATTAAAATGTGAACGTTTATGCTTGATTACAATCAATAATTTGTTCACGAAAATTGCTGCTCCACCTATGCCATCAACATTACTTAGAATCACCAGGAGGAAATAATAGAATTGCCGATGAAAGCACAAAACTTCTACAATAAGTTAACTATCTGTTACCATTTTTCATACCATCATTCTTACTTACCATGAGTATGCTTCAAATTATTGGGCACCAAATTTCAAACACTACCAAGTTAGCCTTAATACACCTAAGCTGCTTCGTCATTGCCTTTGTTTGTCCAAAAATGTAGTCACTTTGTTGTTCAATGATTTGTGCTGTGCAAATAAAGTCTTAATTTTTACTCTTTCTCTACCTCTTGTTAAGTTGTTTGCCTTTAATTTTTCTGTGAGTAATGATTATTTGCAGATAGAGCCTTTAAAGATGAACATATGAGAGTTAAAGCACTCTTTCATTTTAAAATTTTATAGTATTTGTTTTTATTTATGTTCCTAAATTTATCTTCTTCTTATTTATTGTTATATGTAATATATTATAGGAAAAAGTGTCATAAAGATCCTTTTGTGATTTATACCCTATATTATATAACCTTTGTTGTTTTATGTAACATATTATATATATATTTTTGTTGTTGTATGTAATATATTACATACACCTTTGTCGTTGTATGTAACACATTATATATACATTTTTGGTCGTATGTAATACGTTACATACACATTGTCATTGTATATAATACGTTATATTTATTTCTACTATTATATGTAACACATTACATACCTATCCGACGAAGTTGCCAGAGCTCCAGTAATATCACTAATGGAATAGCTAGAATTCCGGTCAGTTTATCGGTAGAGTCGTCGGAGTTATGATGTATTTGTTTGTTAGCCTTAAATAAAATTTTAGTAATTTATGTGATTTTTATGTAATTCAAACTCACAATTTTAGACATATTTTTACTAAGTTTGAAAAATATTAGTTTGTAATTTAAATATAAGTTATTTAAACCTAAAACTCAGTAATATAGGTATTTTAAAAGGAAGAAATTACCGTATCATTGTATAAGATGTCCACATTTTATACAATAAAAATTCAAAATTTTAATTATTTTTAATCACATATTTATCATGTATAAATATTATATAGTGTTATATCAAAAAGGACAAAAGATATGTTATATACACTGTTACATATTTTTGAATTGGAATCATTTAAAAACCACTCTTACGACTGACCAAATTTTTTTACTCGTATAAATAAACTTTTTAATTAGATTTATATTTTATTTTTACCTACACTTATTTTCAGATAGTAAATAAAAAATAATAATAATTTTTTTTACAAATAATAAAAAATTTACTCTTTATAAAATATTTTTTTCAATTAGATTTATATTTTGTTTTTATCAAACACTTGTGAATCCAATTAAAAGATATTAAATGTGAAATAATGCGCTGAAATTTATTAATAATAAAAATATATTAGTTTAATATAAATGTTATTTTTGTGATTATAAATTTTAAAAGTGTTTTTTTTTCTTTTCTTTTGAATATCCATTGTAAGTCAAATTCTAAAAGAAAGTTAAGCTTATCATTTCAAAATTCAAATTGAGCATCACTTAAATTAATATATAGTCATTTAAATCCTTGAAATTTTATTTTAAAAAAAGATTAAGTTTATCATTTCAAAATTTAAATTTAGAATCACTTAAATTAATATATAGTCATTTAAATTCTTCTAATTGAATTCTAAATGCTATTTTTATTATTATAAATTTTAAAAATATTATTTTATTTTATTTTTTAAAATTGTTTAGTTAAGAGAGGTGGCAATTTAGACAACATCAATACTTTTAGGATATCTGCGGACATAATAAATTAAAATTTTAAAAGTACAAAGCAATTAAGATACTTTCAGAGCATTTTTTTTTTTGTGATTACATTTACACCAATGCAAGGGAGAAACCTAGCTTTCAGATTATTAGATGTTCAAATAAATCTTATCCAAAAAAAAAGAAAATTTAGACAACTAATATATATTCTCACAATCACATGCAATATTATTTTACGAAATAAGAAAGATAGACGTAGAAGGCAAATTAGTAAAAACATAATTAAAAGTAAAAAAAACCCAACTACTTCAATTAATTAACTAAGAACTAGCAGCTATGCAACTACACTTGCAGCGAGACATGCATTTCTTGCAAAGAGATAGAGGAGGGTTTCCACCACAATCACACCTCTTGACACACTTAGACCTTGAGCTTCCACCCCACAAACATCGGGCCATACAGCGTAGAACAGAAACACACTTTGGACACCCAAACTTCATTTGATTCTTTACACAATCTTTACATTCACGCCCATCCCATGGGCAACCCATCGCATCTGCTTTCCTTGTAAAGATCAGCAAAATGAACACCAAAAGCGTCGGAATGTTTGGAACCAACAATTCCCTCTTCACCATTTCTAATGTTTTCAATAAATTGTTTTTTTTTTTGTTGTTGTTGTTGCTTGTTGTAAAGAGAATTGTTTTCCAGTTCTTGGATGCAAATTTATATATAGATAGATGTTCCTTTATGGTTATGGGTACAAGTGCAGTAATAAAGAGAGGAAAATAAGTATTTTATGGATTTTGCAATTCTATATACGGTACCCTTTTTAATGCCATTAAATGAGAAGCTTTGGTTTGCACAATATTGTAGTATATAGCCTCCTCATCTTTGTGTACAATTGTTAGCGCGTTTGTTATTTTTAATAACTAGATAATAAATTGCTTGTATTTATTATAATTAATATTATATAAAAAAATATTATAGAACGCGTGGTGGGTTTACTAATGGGCTCGGGTAAAAATAGGATTGTCAACGCGTAAGACAAGGTTGTGAAACCCCACCCCCCATCTCTAATTTTAAATTTGTTCTCTGTCTCTGCTTAAAATTCTTGTGAGAATATATCGAGAATTGCAATCCAAAAAATATTAAAATTATTATTTTTTAATTTTTTAGTAATTTTTTTGTTTTTATTATAAAAAATTATTCAATAATAAATTTTTATGATGTAAAAAAATAAAAAATTTAGCTAATAAATAATATTATATAATAAGAAGAAAAATAAAATTATTTAACAATAAATACATAATCGTTTTATACTAAATAACATTAATAGAAATTTGTTACAAACTAGTTAATTTAAAGTAATAAGAATAAATTATAAAATAATTATATATTTTAGATTTTGTGAATTTAAGTATATAATTTAAAGAATTTTTATAAACAATTATTGATATTTTAAAAGAATAAAAACATAGTTTAATAAAATATATAATATATAATGCATTATTTAGGATTAGTTTGAATTTTATGTAATAAAATTTATTAAAAAATATAAATAAATTTATATATTCATCAAAAGAATGGAATTCTTGTTATTGCTCCGTCTCATATTATAAAATATAGATCTCTATTACTTATTTTATTGTTCTCATTTTTTACTCTAATTGGATAATCCTCACAGAAATTTGCCACGTTATGAAAAATTGATGACTCTAAGTAGAAATAATTCTATAACTATAAGTGAATAACACATTAATTATATAACTATTTAGATGGATAAATTTTGTCTAACAAATTTATATAATGATCTCCGAACATGTTAATATATTCATGTTAGTATATTTATGTTTCATCTTACTATATATTCATCTTAATATATACATGTTAATATATATATACATATTTCCTGTTTATGGATTGTAGTTGGGCTACCATTTGTGAGTATGAGTCCAACAATCATTGTGAGGGTTTTAACAAGGTCTTGGAAAAACTCAAAACTCAAAAGAGAGCCTTTTGAACAAGTTTAGGTGGACAAATTTGATTAGACTAAATACAATGGAAGAGCTTAGGTCAAATGTAATTAAGTTTAGGAAGTGCCAAGCAATATACAATGGAAGGAATGTATTTGAAGTCACAATTGGGAGCAATGAAAGGGTAGTAGTCAACTTAAATACAAAAAATTTTACTTGTTATGCATATAGTCTCAATAGACTTTTTATTCGCAAGATTGTACAATCTTGGACTCTCTATTTGCCAAACACCCTTCTCCTAACAACTTAAGTTTTGAAGAATTGGTGATTAATAACTCCTAACACTCTAGGCATGTTTCAGTAGGTTTTTCTTGTTATATCCTCAAGTATATTAAAAAATATCTTTGCTAAAATATTAATAATATATACATATTTTTATTAATTAATTTATTAGTAATTTTGTATTAAATATTTTAAAAAAATTATTTATAAATAATTATATAAATTTATAAAAAAATATTTATTTGCTATTAAATATGTGTCATAAAGCAAAATTATGCACGTATCTTTCCAGTTTAGTAAAACATATTACCAATTTATTTAAGCGTTTATTAAAGGATTGACAAATGTGTATTAAATCTATATTTTTATAAATTTTTATGAATTTTTATAAACTTTGTTAATAAACTTTCAAGGATTATAAATTTTTTATGAATAATTTCTTTTTTACTTTTTAAGTATAGGGTCTCATTCAACGTTCTATATACTGAATACTAATGTACTGAACAACATATATTTAAACATGTTTTTCTTGCAATATCCTTAAAGAACTAGCCTCTAAAAATATTTTATTTTTGCAATGCATATATAATAACAAGTAAATTTTTGTTATAAATTTATACAATTTTTTATTAATATATTTTTATTATAAATATACTAATATTAATAGTATGTCAAAAAATATGTTTATTAAAATATTAATAAAATATACATATTTTTATTAATTAATATTATTAAAAATTTGTTGTTAAATATTTGTCAAAAAATTTATTTATAAATAATTGTATAAATTTATAACAAATATTTTTTTTACTAAATATGTGTAATAAAAGCAAAAATAAATTTCGTATTCTTCTAATTGGGCAAAACATGTGCCTGACTTATTAAAGCACTTATTAATAACTAAAAGTTGTGTGTTAAATCTAGATTTTTATAAACTTTATTAACAAATTTTTTGGATTATAAACTTTTATTAATACAGCAATAAACATTTTAATGTTAGAGTCTCACTGGGCTCTCTATTCCTAATACTAAAAAGTCCTACTTGAAAATAATTTTTTTAAGCATATGTTTCATAAATAATATTAATAGTATGCATAAAAATATATTTATTAAAATATTAGTAAAATATACATATTTTTATTAATTAATATTATTAGAAATTTGTTGTTAAATATTTATTAAAAAAATTATTTATATATAATTATATAAATTTATAACAAATGTTTTTTTATTATTAAATATGTGTTATAAAAGCAAATCTTTTTCATATTTTTCAAGTTGTATGAAACATGTGCCTAATTTATTTATGCATTTATTAAAGGACTAAAAGG
Source organism: Elaeagnus macrophylla (assembly GCA_029378325.1). Lineage (NCBI taxonomy): Eukaryota > Viridiplantae > Streptophyta > Magnoliopsida > Rosales > Elaeagnaceae > Elaeagnus > Elaeagnus macrophylla. The sequence goes on along the minus strand of CM055640.1, from coordinate 28,515,577 downwards.
TGTGTATTGAATCTAAATTCTTATAAGTTTTTATATTTAGATTTTTCTTGCAATATTTTCAAAAAATTGGCCTTTACAAAATATTTTACTTTTGCATTATATATATATATGGTAATAAGTAATTTTTTTTTTTTACAAATTTATATAATTTTTTGTTAATATATTTTTGTTACAAATATATTAATACTAATAATATACAGAAAAATATATTTATTAAATATTAGTAAAATATACATATTTTTATTAATTAATATTATTAAAATTTGTTATTAAATATTTGTCTAAAAAATTATTTAAAATAATTATATAAATTTATAATAAATGTTTTTTTTTTTACTAAATATGTGTCATAAAAGCAAAAAAAAAATTGTATTTTTTAAGTTATGTGAAACATGTGCCTAATTTATTTAAGCATTTATTAAAAGACTAAAAGTGTGTATTTAATCTAGATTTTATAAATTTTTATAAACTTTGTCAATAAATTTTTTGAATTATAAACTTTTATGAATACAACAAAATAAATTTTGGTTATCTATTCAAAATATTAAAAAGTTCTGCGTTGATAATAATTTCTTTAAGTATGTTATGTATATCTTTTAGCAATATCTTCAAAAAATAAACTGCTACAAAAATGTTTTATTTTTGTAATACATACATAATAATAAATAAATTTTTGTCATAAATTTATATAATTTTTTATTAATATATTTTTATTATAAATATACTAAAATTAATAACATGTCCAAAAATATATTTATTAAAATATTAGTAAAATATAAGTATTTTTATTAATTAATATTATGAGAAATTTGTTGTTAAACATTTGTTAAAAAAAATTAATTATAATAATTATATAAATTTATAACAAAAATTTTTTCGTTACTAAAAATAAAATATTTTTATTTTCTTTTTAGTTCATTGAAATATGTGCCTAATTTATTTAAGCATTTATTAAATAATTAAAAATAATTTTTTTTTGAAATTTTGTTAATAAATTTTTGTGCATTATAAACTTTTACAAGTACAACAAAATAAGCATCGAGTCTCATTGGAATCTTTATTTGCAAGGGTAAATATTTGTGATGTGAAAATAAATTATTTAAATATGTTAATGCAATATTCTCAAAAGTGTATATATATATATATATACACGAATTAAATGGCACCGCTAAGAAAACATAATCCATGTCAAAAAAAGTACAATATATGTCAAAGATTGTGTCATAAAAAAAGTGACTTATCAGTACAAATAAGCACGCCACAACACGAGAATGTGTGCACGAATAAGGCGGCATGGATGTATTGTGCTTAAATGTCAAATTCAGAAATTTGGAACTGCGTCGCAGCATGTAATTTGTCTGCCGCAACTAACAACATTCTGTTTTGGTTGGGGCATAATGCTAGAGGAGCGCGCCGCGGCACATGACTCTCTGTTTGGTTAGGAAGGTTGGGCAGATGCGCGCGCAGAATAACCAGGTGTGCGCCCAAGTGTGGATAGGTGTGCGCGCAAAGGTAAACGAGTGTAGCAGCTTAAACACAACTTTTGTTCATTAATAAAATATTTGTTTCCACTAAACAAATTTGAGAGCCAAAGAGCTCTTTGCTTCTTGCAAACCAAACTTATCAAACGACTTGCATCTCTTTGTGGTGTTTTTTCTTTTCTTAGTGCGTGGTGAGTAATATATATATGTTGATGTTAGTATTTTGTTAACAAAAATCTGTTGTTGTGCTTAGAAATTTCATGCTAATTTGTTGTTGGGTCTTAAACGGTATATCTTATGGTTCTCTAATTTTCGTTGCTAGTGGATAATATGAATCATGTTGCGAGATTCGCATTAAAGTAGGTCGTAGGAATGTGTTGCGAGATTCGCATCAATATATATATATATTGACAAATAAATTACTGTGACACAATTATTATTAATAAATATAATTAAATTTATATAATTATGTTAAATAAAAAAGAATTATTGTAATATAAGAAATGATAGGGTCAAATGGTTTAAATAACTTGCAATAACACTCCTAAGAAAATTGAACTCGCCTCTGTTTGAAAGAGGCGTAATCATATTAAAATAATTGATGAAGAAGAGAGAAAGGGTCCAAAAGTAAAAGGCCAGTTATCCTCTGATCCTCACTGCAAGCTTGAACCTTTCTAAGAACTCGCCTCTAATGGCTGAAGATCTAGTTCTAGACACGGCAATAAGAGACTGGGTGCTGATCCCTCTCTCGGTTGTTATGGTCCTCATCGGAGTCCTTCGCTACTTTGTCTCCAAGCTCATGAATTCCTTCCAACTCCCCGATCCCAAAATCGTCAAAGAAGGGTTTGTATATGCCCTAACTTGTGTATACATGAATGCTTCTATAAATTTATATCCCTCCGATTCGCTGAATTTGAAATATCTCTGAAATTTCAGGCAAGTCATGGTTAGGGCTCGGAAATTGCGAGCCGGCGCCAATTTTATACCTTCCAAATCGTTTCGCGCTCGAAGATTTTACTTCAGCAACGAGGTGTGTTATTTTTCTTGACATTTCCGATTTATATTAGCTATCCTATATTTCTGATCGGAGCTCTCGTTGTAGTTGACGTTATGCTTATAATTCATGTGTAGATGTCTTCTATTTTTTTGATTCAGATCATACTTAGTTCTTGACTCCTTAGCAGCTCTTTCAGTCTTTCAGTATGGAATGAATCTAGAATGAGAATTACTCTTGTAGCTGGGTGACTAGCTGAAAAACTTGTAAAAATTTGTCTTTAGATAATTGATAAAACATGTTGTGCTGATTTAAAACCAAATTATTTTTACCCTGCCACTGGTTGTCACGAAAAGGTTAATGTGAGAATGGTAATGTTTTCTTTCTAATTGAGAGTATTTATATGTCTCTGGTTTGCCTGTTGATAAGTTGCATTTGCTAAGAGATTCTGTAGTATGTAATACATCGGTGCTAAAATGTTAATTATTTAATTTTTTGCATAATGGCAGGAAAACGGCTTATTACATGTTCCAAAAGGTCAGGGCCAGAACCCACAGGCTCAAATGTTCAGCGATCCTAATATGGCTATGGATATGATGAAGAAAAACCTTTCCATGATCATACCTCAGGTGTTATAAATCCCACTGTTTAGTTCTCTTAATTATAGTGTTTGCTCAAGTAATGATACTAATGGTTTTCATTATCAATGTTTTTCTTCTTAAACCAGACTTTTACTTTTGCCTGGGTTAACTTTTTCTTCTCTGGATTTGTAGCAGGTTTGTATTTATATATTTTTTTTGCTTCCTGTATTCATATGCGATGAATTTTGTTCTTAGAATTATCTAGTGCATGATTCAAATTTTTTTTTTTGTGTGTTATAACTTTATTTGATCATGCTGATAACCTCTATATTTTCAAGTTGGCTGTTGCTTGACATCAGATTGGTCTTTTTGTTTTACATATTCAACATCTATTTTCTCTTCTTTTTTATTTCCCCCCTCTCCTTCCTGACTGTTATACTCATTAGATAGCATTAGCATCTATAATATTACATCTGTTTTCACTTTTCCTTAAAAATTTACGATTATGATTTTCTGTTATGTTTTTCTTAATAGTTTCTTTCCTCTTTCACAGCTAAAATTCCCTTCCCACTGACTCAGAGGTTTAGGTCTATGTTACAGAATGGGATAGATTTGAGCACTGTTGATGTCAGCTATGTCAGTAGTCGCTCATGGTAGTGTGAAATATTGATGAGATCTTAAATTTATTTTCTTCTGAATTATTTTCCTCCTCTTCATTTCTTGTTTATTTGGTTTCTCCTGACAATTCGAGATAATGTCAGGTACTTCCTCAATCTGTTTGGATTAAGAGGTTTATTCAGTCTCATTCTTGGAGAAGACAATGGTATGTACTGGTCTATGATTTTTTTTGTGTGCATACTTACAGTTTATTTATCTTAGATCTGCATGTCCTTATCTTTTTCTTCACATCATTAGTTGGTTCTCAAGTTTATACATGCTTGATGTATTTTTTGCAGCTGTGGATGATACACAGCGAATGATGCAAATGCAAATGGGTGGGTTTGGCTTGGATCCATCAAAGGTACAGTACAAGTACTAACTGTTTTCTGTTTCTTGTTTTTCCAGATCTCAGACAGCATTTGTAATGGCTGACCCTTTTTAATGAAAAAAAAAAAAAAAAAACATATTTATATAAAGTTTGTTTTTAAGGTGATTCTTTTCAGAAGAATATGAGAATACCATGATGTCCAAAAGGTTCCCAGTGTTTATTGCTTTAAACTGAAGTCACAAACATGGGACATTGCTGATTTATGTGATTGGATTCCTCCATGATAACTTACTATTAGGATTTTGGAAATAAAATGTAGGATGGTCGAGATTGCAGGTTTGAGAAATGCTAATTACACATATTTTTGCACACATTTTCCCCCATTTTTGCACACACTATTTATTGTGCCATGTGGTAGATTATCACGAAAAATAGGAAAATTATTAATTTTTGTAAATAACACTAACATGTGACACAATACAAATGTTGTGTGAAAGTGTGAGCAAATTTGTGTGTACTTACTACTTAGCATTACTCTTGTATGTTTTATTCTAAGTATGTATTAATGGGATCTGTTTGGAACTATTGGTGAGCATCTCATTGTGTTTCTTCAGTTATGTTTAGAACAAGGATAAACAACTGCATTCCACAGATAATTGTGCAACTGTTCATGCTAAGGACCAATGACATGCATTGTGACTTGTTTACTGATTTTGCACTTATCATGTTAGGGTTTGGCTGCTGAGAAGGATAGCCTTGACATTGTGCAGCATGACTGGGCACTACCAAAGTTTGAGCAGCGTGCTGAAGCAGTGTTGAGAAAACTCGTCCAGTAAGGAGTTTTTATTTGGCTTCTTGACGTTCTCAAACACTTCATGTTTGCTTCTTTGCCTCTATCCTTTTGATCTGTACTACCTGCTATGAAGTTAGCCAGATTTTTAAATGCTGTAGGTACAACAGACATCGTTATTGTACTTTTTAGCTCAAAATATTGATAATTAAAAGGAGAATATTCGATATACTAGATATTGATAGCTCGTTACATTTTCGCCGAAATTTCTCTCCTCTTTTTCTTCTACTGTTAATACATGTTGCGTTCTTATCAACAACACAAATATATGCAAGCATATACGGTTAACAAGCAATAAAGATCTCATGGAGACTTGATTTTAATTCGGTAAGTACTAAAATTATCTCAATCTAATTCTATCCAAATAAGTTTATAAAAATATATATATATATATATCCAAACAAGTAATTATTAATGATCGAAACTAAACTAATTTGAAAATGCAGTTAACGGGGCAAATTTCCAAGTGGAAATTACTATATGAGATTATTATTCAACCCACCGTGTGAGATTACTAATTCAAAATATCTCAAAAGAATCGTAAGGAGTCGAAATTTGAAGAAAACGAGAAATGAATAATGCTTTCCATTACTATGGTCACTTAGATTTAAATCCTAGGAGGTATATTTTGCACATAATTTTTAAAATAATATATTAATCAGTACATATATTATATATATACATGTCTTACGTATATAAACTGTAAACATAATGAATAAAGCACCTTTGCTTAAGAATCTTATGAATATGAATTCATAGTGATCTGGTCAAATGAGTTGATTATTTCAATTCAACATGAAAAATTAACTCATAAGTTTACTCTCTTTCTCTTATGAGTAAATTGCGAGTTTATTTAAAAAAATATCTTTTTTAATACTATTATTTTTATAATTACAATAACATCGTTTTTTTTGCTTGATTAACACTTCTTGGTCTCTCACTCTTGTACCATTTTGCATCGGCAATCAATAAACCAAACACTACCTAAGCTCATTTCTTTCTCGAATCTCTCTATATTTATAGAGTTCGTATTGCTCATTATCATTTTTATCCATTATTCCATTTCATTGTTTATTGGCAACTCCGAAACAGCTATACTAAAGAAAGGTTTCAAGATATTTCTATTTTCATTTGTTTTGTTTACTCAATTTATATTATATATCAGACTAATTAACGTTATTCTCAGCTGGAAAAATGATATTTGGAAAGAAAACATTCTCTTATAGAATTCTTGATAATCGGCTTCTAGGTGTTGAAGAGAATTTTCAAAATGAACAAGAGTTCCACGTTGAAAAAATGAGAGACTTAAAAATGCTTTATAAAGATTTGAAAATATGTGATAATAAAACGATAACATATGGTGGAAGCAAGGTCTTCCAAATGCACGCATTTATTTTGGACCTTTGAATTCATAAAAGGACATGTTAGTTGATTCATGACAATTGGTTGTAATGAATAGTCATGATGGTTGATTCATGACCATTGAAAGTAATGAATAGTCATAATGATTGTTTAAGAATGTTGATCGATGGTTGACTCGCATTGACCGAGGTTTAATCGAACTTTGATACTTCAAAAGAAGTACAACTTGAGCCATACAATGAATGAGATGTTTTATGAACCCTTGATTGATAATAAGACATGACTCTTGGCATCTCTTTTTTTATTGAACTTAAGCCACCAATTGCCTTTGGAATTTAACAAAACCTGAGGACTGAACTAGTTATTTGACGATGTTACTACTGTTATCCCCAAAGGGAGAGAAAATAAAAGGAAAAAAATTGGACATGTTGTAAATTGTATATGTAAGGTACTAGAATCATGTAATTTGTTGGAAGAATTGGATTGGTAAGTTATGGGTGGTTGTAGAGAGATTGCTCAAAATGAAACTTGAAGTTGTTTGGCATAATATGGCTTTGTCATGAAATAATCAGTTTTACTTTAGATAGGCACTTCTAGCCTTGTTCGAGAGCATTGAACTATCTGAAAATGTGTTATATTATGTTACTATCTAAAATATGAACTTTATTTTCTTGAGAGATAATGAATCCAGTTAGAATTCCTTGTTACCTCATAAGAAGTTTAGAATTTGCAATAAACGACGTCATTGCTGCTCACTTCTTGATTTGGTATAGGAATATTATCCATCCGTATATGGTTATGCTACAATACTATAGATAGACCTAAGTTGCTCTAGTGTCTCAATCCAACAATTAATCACAAATGTTGCATCATTTTCAAGTAAAACCTATACTTTTATGATATTATTATTACATGTTTCTATTAATAAATTATGATGTCTATGAAGTTCTTTATAAATTAATTTAGCTAATTTTTATGTGTGTTAGTATGTTACGAAAAACTTAACCTCCTACAAAAAAATTCTGGGTCCACCTATGACCAACTCAACTAATTTAATGCCACTAGTTGTAGTATAAATGAGCACATAAGTGACTCTGAAGGTTTTGTGGTTAAGTTGTTGTGTATGTCCATTGCTCTTGCTCTTGATGATTAATATTGTAAGCATTGTTGTTGTTAGCTCTATTCCAGACAGTTGGGAGATGCTGTGTGTGCTAGTAATCAGCACATGACAGAAAGTTAAATGTTGATTTGGTTTGGAGAAATTTGCAAACCCTTGTGCATTTGGATAAATGTTTTACATTTTATATAACTAGTCAATACTACTGCATTACACATGAAAATTTACACTTATAAATTAATTAAATAATTATTTTTATTTATAATAATTTATTTTTATTTTAATATTTTAAATAAATTGAGAAAATAATTATTAACTTTATAATAGCATAATATGTAGTTATTAGTAGATTTTTAATTTCGTAAGTACACTTTAATTATTGTTGGATAAAGTTTTTGTCCGACCTTTGTTTTCCTTAATGATTACCTGTACATTATTAGCAAACTAGTTTAAGAAGTGTTACATTGTTATATCCTCTCTGATATTTAAGTTATTATAAACTTAAAAATTTTGAGTATAAATTTACGTGTACTTTTTTTTAGTTGCAAAGTCCTATTTATAAAAAATAAAGTATATGATATTTTTTTAAATAAATTATCTTAATTAATATTTATATTATTATATTTTATTATTAACATATCATTTATTTGACTGTATTATTTAATTTTTTTATTAATATAAATTAATTAAATAATATCATCTATAATAATAATATTTAATTTTTTTTTATTATTAATAAAGATCAATCAAATAATAATACATATACTTAATTTTATTTATACTCGACGATTATTAAAATAGAATTGCAACTATGGGTAGTTTAGCACAATCTTGTTGGAGTTTGCGCACAAAGGGACAGCTAAGAACTTAGCTCTGTATTAGATTTAGCAAAAAAAAAAAAAAAGTGAGCTTTGTATTATTATTGTGATTATTATTTATTTTGCTATGAAAAAAAATTCATTGCAATGAGTCATATGGTTTTTTTTTTTTTCTTTAGTCAATTGAGTATATCATACGTTAAATTATACCATTAATACAAGCCATTGAATAAAGTGATAATGATTATTATTATTGTAATTATAATTTAAATTATGGAAAAAATTTCACCTTATATTTACTGTCAATGATTGAATTTTATTAAACATAACTGTTTGTACTTTATAGTAGTAATATTAAGATTTTCCAATATTGTTATATAATAGATTTGTAGTCACTATAAATAATATGATATAATTTAATTAAAATTTTATATTTACGAATATACATAATTTTATAATTAAATAATATTAAATTTTTAATGACAAAAAAATTGCTTAATTTTGCTAATAGATTACTTTAATTATATTGTTTTTTAATAACTCACACTAAATTGCTTTGCTTTAAGAAAAAACAAATATATTTTAATTTATATAATTTAATTTAGAGAAAAAATGCACAATAAAGAGCAATTGTTGAAAACCAACTAACTCTTTTGATTTGAGGCAATTATGTTTAACACTAAAATCTCATGTACGAGGGATTAGGGATGATAATTTTTAATACGACACGAAAAACCGACACAGATTTGTACAAATTAATTTTGGATTAAAAATGAATCAACTCGAAATAGCAAAAAACAAAAAAAAAAAAAAAAAAAAAAAGGGTCAAATTTGGGTCGTTGCTGGGTTGACCCACTCAACCCGTTTTTTTTTTTTTTTTTTAATAAAAAGAAAAAGAAGTGCTACATGTGTTGTGCAGCTAATCCTAAGTAATTGCATTCTCACTCACTCATTCTATTTTCTATCTTTCTCACATAGGAGTCTCTTGCAAGCAGTCAGGCGGTACCACGACAGCAGCCACGAAATCCTCAAACTAGTTAGTCACCAGTCGCCACCCCACCCAGCCACGGGTCACCCTCAAACTAGACGGTCCTCACTCGGTCACTCCTCAGCCCTCACCCAGTTACCTAGTAGGCCAGTAACCACCTAGCCACCCTCAGACCAGACGATCATAGCTCGTCAGCCCCTTGCGTTGCCACCCGTCGCTGTTGCTACTTCTCGCTTGTTAGCTTAGGTATTGCAACTCTCTCCATCCCACATATTATATTATTATATATAATATTCCAATTATATAAGTAGAGTTCTGGATGTTTGCCTTACTGATCTGTAGTATTACTGTATAAAATATTGTATCATGTCATGCTTTTTGAAACAATACACTAAGTGAATTTGTGAATTGATGGAAGTCATGGAACTGAGCTGTGGAAATTCTCTGAACAGTGGGTAATGGACCTTGCAATTTGTAGTCCGGGTTTGTATCAGACCCATTATCAAATCAGGTCGTGTTCAAGTCTTTCAAATCCCTGTCCGAGTTTCATAAAACTAAACCGTTTTCAAATCAGGTCGTGTTCGGGTTGTCTGTGTTTGGGTTAGGTTAAAAACAGGTTAATTCGAACGATACGAATTGCCACCCCTACGAGGGACCACATAAGCTTGTAAGCAAGACTTTGATTCTTTCATTTATATCCACATACAAACACAAGATGTTTACCATAATTTGGTCCTCTATCACATCTTTTTTCTTCACCATATCAGGATAACCAAACCCTCCTTTTCAAAAATTAAAAAATGCTTCCAATTTTTCTAATCACACAGTCTTTAAGGCTTTTTTTTTTTTGGACTTAGATGGAGAGTGTAAGGGAACAAAGTTGGAAGTAAATGAGGCATCTCTAAACCTTAGGGATTCTAAATGAAATTGTGTTTGAATGGGTTATATCTTTACTGGTCTCCACTTTTCAATTTTTTTAATAACCAAGATTACTAATTAGCCCTTTATCAAGTACGGCATGTGAGGTTAAATTTGTTTATTTTTAAAAATAAAGTAATTTAAAATAATTCGTGATTAAAATAAGCTACTTACAAAACAAAACGACTTTGCTTACTTCAAAGTAACATCGATCTAATTAATTATTTTAAAATAAAACAAAAATATAGAAAAAAGAATATACGATATAATTTTTGTATCAGTTAATCAACGTTTGAAAATATTTCACAAGTTTGAATGAAGCTTATCTTCACTGATTAACTCTAAAACCTATCATATACTATTTAATTCATTCACACATTTTGAGCTAAATTAAATTGTAGTTTTAAATTAATCAATTTTTTTGGTAAAATCAGTAGCAGTTGATTGAGGTGTAGTTTTGTCTACTTATATTTTTACATTTTTCATTATTATTAATGCTATATATATATATATATATATTTTTTTTTTTTTTTCATGAGAAATCCTTAAGAAAAAAGGAGTAGCTTGTGGAGAAACTCTGAAAGATGACGTAAAAGAATAAAGAAAGACTATTAAAATAATTACAATAAAGTATATGAAATATGGGTGAAATTGCTATCAATTTTGCAAAAAATATCAATATCAATTAATTAAAAAAATACTATTTAATTTATCTAAAATGACACAAGGGAATTAAATTTCGATATTTCAAAGGACTAGCAAATTGAAAATTTTAGATCATTGAGGGTACCAAAGTAACAAACTAATACCTAAAGCTAAAGATAACAAACAACAAATTTTCATATAAAGTACTTAGATCTGTAGATATCATTCAGTACACACTTTTAGTCCACATGTAATGAAAAAATGACAATGCAAATACATATGATCATTTTTTGTTTGCACTGCTAAAAAAAAATTAAATAAATAGAGAATTCATCTAAATGATAAAATGAATAATATGCTATCATAATATCAAGATATAAACAAGAACAAATAAATAAATGTGTTTACTCACAGGCAAGGAGAAAATCATCAATAAGTAATTACAGTTATGTATAGATTGGAAAAACACCGGATCAACTGTTGAAGAACATTGACTAATTCAATGTCTCTAAACGGTCAGTAACAAGAAGAGCTGAAGAAGAGTTCATTTGGAAGAACCGTGGAAATAGGATCTAATTTGTTATTCAGTTTTGATTTACCTATTTACTTGCTTAAGAGACGTTAAGTAGATCTTTACTTCCTCTCTGTACTTGCCTATTTAAAAGGCCTAGCTTGCTCAAGAATAATAAATGGTTCACACATTCTCAGCTCTACACTCTGTCATTCTTGTATTTGATCCAACATTTGTGGTATCAGAGCAGGAGAGTTAGAGCTACTTTTCTGAACCTAAACATCAATGGCGACCAGTAGCAACTCGGTCACTTTCTCTCAACCTCAAATTCCAATCTTCAAAGGAGACTCATATGAGTTTTGGTGCATTAAGATGAGGACCTTGTTCCTGTCTCAAGGACTCTGGGATTATGTGAGCAAGGGTTATGAAGAAACAGAAGATGAAAAGATCAGAGAGGAGAATATAAAGAAGGATGCAAAAGCATTGTACCTGATTCAACAAGCAATGCATGACACCATGTTCTCCAGAATTGCAGCAGCAACAACTTCAAAGCAGGCATGGACAATCCTGAAAACAGAATATCAAGGATCTGGTAAGGTTATAACTGTCAAGCTTCAATCCTTAAGACGAGATTTTGAAACTCTAAGCATGAAAAACAAGGAAACCGTGCAAGAATACCTAGCCAGGGTTTCAAATATTGTTAGTCAGATGAAAGCATATGGTTACAAAATCTCTGATGAGGCTGTAGTATCCAAAGTTCTTAGAAGCTTGACCCCCAAGTTTGATCATGTGGTAGTAGCAATTGAAGAATCAAAGGATCTTGCTGAATTTACCTATGATGAACTAATGGGATCTTTGCAAACACATGAAAATAGAATGAACAGATCTGCTGGCAATGATGAAGAGAAAGCATTCCAGGTTAAGGGGGAGGCTGATTTCTCCTTTCAACCATGAGGAAGAGGTCGTGGTGACTACCGAGGCAGAGGTAGGGGCAGAGGCATCAGCATCTCCTGCACATATTGCAAGAAAATAGGACACAGAGAAGAGAATTGCTGGACCAAGCAGGCTCAAGCTAAATACACAGAAGAAGAGCAGGAGCATGAAGATTGTCTATTTATGACAAGTGCTGATTTAAAAGGCATGGCAGATGGAATTTGGTTCATGGACAGTGCATGCTCAAATCACATGACAGGACAAAGAGACTTGTTTGAGAAGTTGGATGAATCTGTTAAGTCTCAGGTGAAACTTGGAAATGATAAAACAGTTGAGGTAGAAGGAAAAAGAGTTGTTTTCATCCAGGTTGCACAAGGAAAAACAAAATTGTTGAAAGATGTACTATATGCACCCTCACTTGCACATAATTTATTAAGTGTAGGTCAGCTAGTAGATGGAGGATATACTGTCAACTTTGCAAATGGACAGTGCACGGTCTCAAAAGACAACCAACAAGTCTTGAAGCTGCCTATGACTAGGAACAAGATGTTCCCTCTTCTGGCCTCTTGTGATGAACATGCTCTACTCATGGCTGAGGATGAATCAAAGAAGTGGCATGAAAGATATGGACATCTGAATATCAGAGGGCTTCAACTACTCAGCAGCAAAGGTATGGTTCAAGGGTTGCCTAACATAGAAGCAAAAACAGATGTTTGTGAGGGATGCTCCTATGGGAAACACACCAGGAAATCTTTCCCAACAGGTAAAGCAAAAATAGTTGATTCAGTTTTGGAACTTGTTCACACTGATCTCTGTGGACCCATGAAAACTGAATCACTTGCTGGAAGCAAGTATTTCATGTTATTCACAGATGATCTATCACGCATGAGTTGGGTGTATTTTCTTACACATAAGTCAGAGGCATTTGAGAACTTTAAGAAGTTCAAAGCAATGGCAGAAAAACAAAGTGAAGCAAAATTGAAGGTCCTAAGATCAGATAGGGGAGGAGAATTTATGTCCAAAGAGTTCACTGAATTTTGTGATGAAGAAGGAATTACAAGACAGCTAACCGCCCCTTTCACTACAGAACAAAACGGTGTTTCAGAGAGAAAGAACCGTACTGTGGTGGAAATGGCTAGAAGCATGCTTAAATCAAGACATCTCCCTGATATCTTTTGGGCAGAAGCTGTTGCTACCTCAGTATATCTTCTCAACATTTCACCAACCAAGGCAGTTTGGAATCAAACACCTTTTGAAGCATGGAATGGAGCAAAACCTGCTGTACTGTAAGTCACTTGAAAGTATTTGGTCTGCATATAGACACAAGTTAGAGGAGAAAAGCACCAAATGCATATTTATTGGTTTTCCTCCCATTCAAAAGCATACAGAGCATATGATCCTGCAAATGGAAAGATTATTGTGAGCAGGGATATTACCTTTGATGAGAACAAATACTGGGACTGGAATTCCACAGAATCAGCTCCGCAGATTGAAATGGAGAACGAAGCAGCAGCAAGTGAAGAGCATATCCCAGATCACAGTCCTGGGGTGTCACAAGCCTCAACACCAACATCCACTAGTTCTGACTCCAGCAGTGATAGCTCAGACACACCAAAAAGAGGTTTTCGTTCACTAAATGATATATATTCATCTATGTATGCCTTGTTCACTGGTGAACCAGCAAGTGTTACTGAAGCCATGAAGAGTCAAGAATGGAGCAAGGCTATGGATGAAGAAATAACCTCCATTGAAAAGAATAAAACTTGGTGCATGACAGATCTTCCTCAAGGAAAGCAGGCAATCGAGCTAAAGTGGATATTCAAAATTAAATATGGTGCAGATGGGAGCATTCAACGCTATAAGGCAAGATTGGTAGCAAAAGGTTACTCTCAGCTACAAGGCATTGATTATGAGGAAACCTTTTCACCTGTAGCTCGCTTTGAAACAGTAAGACTCATTCTTGCTCTAGCTGCTCATCATCAGTGGATAGTATATCAGTTTGACATCAAATCAGCCTTCCTAAATGGAGAGCTGAATGAGGAGGTATATGTGGAACAACCAGATGGTTATATTAAGGAAGGTGAAGAGCAGAAAGTATACAAGTTGAGCAAAGCTCTCTATGGCTTAAAACAGGCTCCACGTGCATGGTACAACAAGATTGATGATTTCTTCATACAGAATGGCTTTGAGAGAAGCAAGAATGAGCCTACTCTCTATGTGAAAAAAAGGGGAGAGCAAGTTATGATTGTAAGTCTATATGTAGATGATATTATTTATGCTGCATCCTCAGAACATCTCATTTCAGAATTCAAGACTTCCATGATGAGTATGTTTGAAATGTCTGATTTGGGAAAGTTACACTACTTTCTCGGATTAGAAGTGGAACAAAAATCAGGTGGAATATTTCTGTCACAACAGAAATATGCAAGGGACATCTTACAGCAGTTTGGGATGGTGGAGTGCAAGGTAGCAAATACTCCAATGAACATGAATGAGAAATTGAAGATGGAAGAAGGAGCAGAAGCAGCTGATACAAAAATTTTCAGAAGCCTTGTGGGGAGGTTGATCTATCTAACTCACACTAGGCCGGACATATCATATGCAGTAGGCATTGTGTCCAGGTTTATGCATCAACCAACTAAACACCACCTGGGAGCTGCAAAAAGGATTCTGAAGTATGTTGGGGGAACACAGAAGTATGGCTTGTGGTATGGACAAGCTGCTGAACTTAGACTGATTGGATATGTGGATAGTGATTGGGCTGGATCAATTGATGATAGAAGGAGCACAACAGGCTACACTTTCTAGCTTGGAACAGGAGCAGTCTCATGGACTTCAAAGAAGCAATCAGTTGTAGCATTGTCTTCCACTGAGGCTGAATATATTGCAGCAAATGCTGTATCCTGTCAAGCAGTCTGGCTTAGGAAAGTTCTGAAAGATCTTTGTCATGAAGAAAGAGAAGCAACCCTCATATACTGTGACAACTTGTCTACAGTAAACTTGTCCAAGAATCCAATATTTCATGGAAGAACAAAGCATGTGGAAATCAAGCATCATTATATTCGAGAGTTGATTACTAAAGAAGAGGTGAAACTTATTCACTGCTGTACAAAAGAACAGACAGCAGACGTGCTCACCAAGGCACTCTCATATGCTGCACATGAGAAGCACAGAATGAATCTTGGTGTAGGGACATTGAATTAAGAGGGAGTGTTGAAGAACATTGACTAATTCAATGTCTCTAAACGGTCAGTAACAAGAAGAGCTGAAAAAGTGTTCATTTGGAAGAACCGTGGAAATAGGATCTAATTTGTTATTCAGTTTTGATTTACCTATTTACTTGCTTAAGAGACGTTAAGTAGATCTTTACTTCCTCTTTGTACTTGCCTATTTAAAAGGCCTAGCTTGCTCAAGAATAATAAATGGTTCACACATTCTCAGCTCTACACTCTGTCATTCTTGTATTTGATCCAACATCAACACCCATCGACGGCCTCGCTTTTCACCTTTATGTGCTTCTTCTGCATCTTTGCCTTCTTTATTACCTTTTGTAAAGTAGGAAGGAGAAAATCATCAATAAGTAATTACAGTTATGTATAGACTGGAAAAACACCGGATCAACACCCATCGACGGCCTCGCTTTTCACCTTTATGTGCTTCTTCTGCATCTTTGCCTTCTTTATTACCTTTTGTAAAGTAGGGAGAATTTTGTATATGTTTCACAGGTCATTTATAGTTGATAAATTAAAGTTTGAAATAAATTATTTAAAGAATGTTGTACGTTGAAAAGAGATACAAATGAAATATATATATATATATACAAATGAAATATATATATACAGTGGCTTAAATTCTATAAAAGTGTGACGTAGATTGTAAGGGTCTTCAGACGATTTTGTAAATTAAACGGTTAGGATTAGTTTTTATTTTTTCAAATTGTTTTACAAACGATTCGGTCCGGTTATACGAATTTTTAAACAGGACCAAACCGTTACTTATAACTATTTTTAAAATTATTTTTAATATATTATTCTTAAAAAAAAAAATTAAAAAATATATATTAATTATATATCTTCTCATAATCATAGTATGCAACCCTAACTCCCTAACTTATTTTTAATATATTATTCATGAATTAATGTATTATTGTATTTTGTTGTAGAATTTACGAAAATATTTAGCTCTAGATTGTAATTAATTCTATAATTATTTTTAGAATGTTTTATGATTTATGTAGGATGTAACATGATTTATATTTATAGTATATATTAATTAATTTTTTTAGATTAATTTTTTTTTCTTTTATGTTATTTTCAAATTTTAACAAGTTTGGAGGAAAAAAAATTAAAAAATAAAAACTGTAAAAAACGGACCAAATCGGATTAGACCGTTCAATTTTAATAATTTTATTAGATAAACGGTTTAGTTCAATTTAATTAAAACAATATATTCGATTTGATTCGATTATTTTTTTTAATTAAAAATTGTACCAGGTCATGTACACCCTTACCTAGTAGTAGGGGTGTCAATCGTGTCGTGTTAGTCGTGTTTGTTCGTGTTCGTATCGTATTTGTTCGTGTTATTCGTGTCGTGTTTTCGTGTTGATTGGCACATTAAAAAATTTACTTAAATTTTTTTTGTGTTACTTATTTATAATAGTAAAAAATAACAAAACCTTTAAGAACATAAAAAATTATTGATCAATTCTTACTAAAAAAAATTCATGTCGTACTATCGTATCGTGTCAGAAATTGCCACCCCTACCTAATAGACAAGTATTGGAATGAGGCAGTGGATTATGTTTTTCAAAAACATTAAAAAACAAAAAAAAATAAATAAATAAAAAATAAGGGGACCCTACCGATTTCGAACAAATGACCTTTTGGTCTGCAATTAAATCTGCAGTCTAATGCTCTACCACTAAGCCATGGACCCATTAATAACCTGACTTTTTAATATAAACCAAAAAAACAAATTCTTCCTAAACCACAAAATAGTAAATGCGTTTCTACAGAGAGAGAGAAAGAAAAAAGAGAAAAGAAAAGGAAAAAAGGCCATTGTTTCTTAACATGGATTAGGTACAAGCTATTACGAAAATAAAGGTGGCCGAAAATACATCTGGTACACACATGAATTATCGGACTGTTGATGACAGAGGTCACCTTCTAAATCCTCCTGTTTTGAAGGCTGAGATATTAATTGAGGGTGCTTCTCTCTTGATAAACAAATAGTCAATCTGCGAAAGAAAAATATGCTCCACATGATTATACAATATTCGTTAACTAAACTTGTTGGCATCCACTCCATTCTCTCTTCATTAAGCTTGCGAATCTCCACACAATTCTTGCTTATAGTTTGAATTAGAATCAGCTCATCTCCTTTGGAAGACTTTGCGAAGTTTAAATTTTGGATCTTCTCACAATGAATTATTGTCACTACGCCATACAAAAAAGTTTGTCATAATTATATAATTGTTAATTTGTAATGCTTTATTTATTAAAATTTAATAAATATATATATTTTGTTATCAAATATAACAAAAAGTTAAAATAAAATATAACACGTGTTACGAACATGCATTTATTAGTGTGTGTATATGTATATAAGTCTTAATACGCATAATAATTTTTAGACAAAATTATTTATATATTTTAACCTATTAATATTAACTGTTATTTTATGATATATTATTATATTAAATAAAATTTTAAATATGATAATAGAATAATGATTACATTTTATAATAACTTTAAAAATATGATGATTATTATATTCAATAAATACTCTAAATATCTTTTTACTTTTACAATAAATATAGAAATACAAAAAATTGTCGTTCTGGAACAGTCATCATAATCATGTGATATTCTGAATCAATGGTGATGATGCTATTATATTTTTAAATTTGAATTTAATGAATAACTCACGAAATTAAGAATAAAATTAAATCAAACAAAAATATACATTTATCTTTAGATTAACTTAAATCAGTGGTTAGAAATAATTTATCAAAAAATTTTGTCTAAATCATTGTATGGGAACAATCGCCTATATATATATAGTTCATGTTAAATCGCAAGTGTGTAGGACACATATAAATGATAAGAATTTAAAGATCGAGTTTTAATATCCATGAAGATTAGATTAATATGGGAGTTGAGTAACGAATTACAGTTACACTAAACTAGTTAAGTTAACAATAATAGATGGGTAAAAATAACAAAAAATAATAAAAACTAAATATTTACACCATCTGATCTAACGCAACCATACCAATAAATTAAGAACAAATAGTCATAAGAATCCACTATCTCTCAAATTCCTACACATGAATTAGTCTACCATTCAAGAAATTCATATATGATATTTGATACGAACGCTCTATACTAGCATGCATTATTTTCTCAAGTAAACTCATGTATATAACAAATCACCTAACCTGCCCCCGTGACTTGTTATGCTAATTAGATTACATGTTATTCATTAAAATCGCATTTATGGACCACATATATAAGAATACACTTAAAAATTATTCACGTTATTTAATCAAGACAAAATATACTTCTTTCAAAGCTACCAAGTTGTCTTGATGGTGTGACATACAAATAAGATTAAATAAAACATCAAATGTCCATTAATCAAATTAGATGGTCTCTTGACATGAATCACATAATTATCTCACTAGATTGAAAATAACAAGAATAGATTAATAAAATACTACAAATCACAAAAGAATGGAAAAATAAATTAATTCATTACATAAAAAGATTGAGTTTAGAGGATTCTAACAACAAATTTAACTAATCATAATCATATCAAAATCAGATATTACAAAAGATAAAATAAAATGCAAAGGAAAAGAGAAATGATACACCCAATTTCTTCGCGAATATCAATTCAAAAATCTTCAATCTTCAATCCTTCTCTTGAATTGCTTTTCTCTAAATTTGTTGCATCTTTCTCTAAATATCTAGGTTAATATAGAAAGTGTTAAACGATTTGCTTAGTCGCTAAGAGGTGTTATTTATAGGCTAAAAGTTGTATGGAACAAGTAGTTGTAGTCAAAATAAGAAACATGATCGAAATAAGAAGTAGGAAATTTGCTTATTTTAAGCACAAAATCAACTCACATTGTGGCCCAAATAATTGAGCGTCATGGCCTAAACTACTTTGATTGCATAAAAAGTATACGTGTCGTGGCCTAAAATTATGTGAGCCATGACTTGGGGGCCTCAGATTGAAGTGTAAAAACGTGTGCCGTGGCATAACTTTTTCTTTGCCTAGACTAAAGGTTGTATCGCGGCCCAAATAATTCTCCACCTAGGCACAGAATTACGCTGCGGCCCAAATAATTCTCGGCCTAGGTGCAAAGCATATTGTGCTTATTTGTGTCTCTTTTTGCTCATTTTTCTTTCGTTTGCTACCATTATACCTATATTAACACAATTAGGCATAAATTAGCCCATTTTAATCATATTAAGTTCAAATAAAACATATAACAAGCTTAAAAGTGGCTAAATAACTCTATTTTTTTAGAGTTATCACATATACATATTTTTTAGATTATAAGTAATTAAGCATTTGAAATTTTTTTCTTAACTTTTTCCCCTTGCATGTTTTTCTAAGTAATTAAATTAAATAATGAACTTTTTTAAATATAAAAGATAAAAGTATAAGTCATTTTTCATTTTGAATATTTTGTCCTCAAATTTTTGTTTTAGTTACAAAATTATAATTATTATTTATTTTATTTGTTTAATGAAAGATAAGATTATAATGTCGGGGAGGATCTGACAATAACAAATTTAATATCTCTAAAACACATATCAGCAAAAATAGAATATGACACTTGATACACAAAAACTTGATAACTAAATTTTGTATTTGTAAAAGCTCGCAAGTACACGAGTCACTTGTAGTAAGCGACAAGTATACTCCCAAGATCGTCTCTCAAAGAAATTGCTGTGGTTTTTAAAAGAGCTAAATGTAATATAAAATGTAACAATATAATAAATCCTAAACACTCTAATCAAAGATTGGTTTTGTAAACGATTTTTAAAATTATTAAAATCCTAAAACAATTAAAGAAAATACGTGAAAGTTTTGTTGAAACGATGAGATGAACGAGTGTGGAAAATTAGTTAGTGAACTAAGTATGGATAAATTGGTTTACGTGGTCTCCTCAATCAAGCATATAAAGTGAATTTATTGATTCCTTTCACTCATCCTAGAAAATCCCAAATCAATGGTGGTTTTCCCTTAATTAACTAATTAGCTTCTTTGATCCGGACCGTTAATTAGTTAATTAGCATTAATCTTAGAAAAGGTAGTTTAATCACCTAAATTAAGACAAGTCAATGCACTTAATTTAGGTTCATGCTCAAGAATGCCCAATTAAACTTAGATGGCATTTCTAAAGTTCAATCCTAAAATAGTCTCAAACATTCATAAACTAAATTGGCCAAAAATAATTGATGAATATAGATGTGAAGAGCAATGAACATGAAACAAATTACTCAAATAATAATCAGACCACATAAACAATATCCATTCAAAGTCACATCCCTAAAATCCCACACACAAGGGTTTAGCTACACATAATCAAACTCAAATCCAGATTTTTCATTATAAATGACATCAAAAGAATTCTAGTGAGAAGGAGAAGGAGAAGGATTACAAATAAGAATCTACCAATTTTCACTCTTGCAACAAGATCTTTGATGTTGGATGATCACCTATTTCAAGTCTCTTGATGAAGATCCAATTGAATAGCCATTGATGAAGTAAGTTCTCTCCTAAAATTATATGAAAAATCTCAATCTGGTACTGTTTACGCACTGTTCACCCTTGTTGTTCTCGTGTGTTTGTTGTGTTGGAGGCTGAAAATATGTGTTGGAGGCTGAAAATATGTGTTGGAGGCTGGAGTTCATGCTTGTGTTCAATTAGGTTTTCGTATATGTAAGGGCTTCCCAAAGAGCATGTGTGTGTGTGGTTGGGGGCAATTGCAATCCGCGCGTGCGCGCGCCGGAGCGCACCTTTTTCCATGCCGCGGCGCACAATGTTTTTCAGAATTGCGAACCAAAGCAGAGACCTCGTCGCCGCGGCGCACAATAACCATACCGCGGCGCGCAATGTTTTCATGAAATTCTAGGATGCAATTCGAGAGTCTCTCGCTGCGGCATATGGTTTCTTCGCCGAGGCGCGCCTTGTATGTAAATGTTTGTACTTGGTATGTAAATGACTTTACATACTTTGCTGATTCTCTCGCAGCGGCACATGATTCCTTCGCCTCGGCGCGCATCTTTGTGATGGTATGTAAATGACTTTACATACGTTGTACATACTTTGCTGATTATGTAAATACCTTTACATACTTTGCTGATTCTCGATGTAAGGCTTACATTTTAAAACACTTTTGCTTTACTTTTGCTCTCTTTTTCCACATTTCTTCCCAAACCTACTTTGATCTACAAAACAATAGAACACCCTCCAAAACAAGATTATATCGAGAATAAATGCAAAATAAACACTTAAAAATATAACAAATAGTAGGTCAAAATAGTGTTCATCAACACTAACACAACAAGTAAGCTCAAAATCTTTACTTAGATTAATTTTTCTATATCATTATAAGAACTAATATAGGTATCGAAATGAATTTGAAACCACCTGATGTCAAGATCGAAACTCCAATCAAAGTAAATAGCACAACAAAAATGATTAGTACATGAATTCTCAATTTCATCAAAATGGCTGTAAGGAACAAAATATAAAAATATATCAAGAAAGCGCAATATTTAGTTGCTTAATAAAAGACATAATTTTTCCTCAATTAAAAAGAAAACAATTTTAAGACATAAAATAAAGCTTTAGGTCCAAATTTCTTTGTGTAGGATCTAAATTCATTTTAATAGCAATAAAAATGGTTTGGCAGAACAATTAAACGTTTTAACGAAACAAAAACCATATAAATTTCCCAATCGTGCTCTCTCGTGAATCCTAATTTGAATGTAATTTTTTCGATTACATAACTAGAATAATGCTATATCCTTCAGTTTTTATATGAATCTGTTTTTTTTTTTTTTTTACTTTTAACTCTAAAAACATATTATGAAAAAAAAAAATATATATATATATATATATGTACATGGCATGCAAAAACCATATGATTTTTGAGTTGTAAAAAAATATAAATATGCATAGTGTAAATGAGTTTAGAAATAAAACCATATGTATAAATGATTATGTCATGCAATTAAATTTTCTAACTAACATTGGTGCTCGACCAAAATAACATTAAAAATAAAATAAAAAACTTTGACATTAGGTGAGAAAAAAGAGTGAAGAAAGAATCGACCTAGGAACCATACCATTTGGCTGAGTTCCATGCTCGAGACAATAGAACTCCCGACATGAATTCCTCATTGAATTACGTATGAAAATCAACCTAGATATTGTAAAAATTGAATAATTCCAATGTAATCGAAATATTCAAGCAAGCACTCAATAAAGATAGTCAACACTATCAATCCTATAAATGAACATCAAAGATAAAATAATGTAAACCAAGTGTAAAAGGAAATAAAATACCAAGAATTTATAAAGGTTCAACTCAACTAATGTGATAAGTCTTCTTAATTTCTTTACCCGTCCAAAGAAATTACAACAATAATGGAGAATAAAAGAAGAGAAACACTTAGTAAAGAATAAGCACTCAAAGAGACAACATTAGGCTCACAAACCCACAACTATGGTAAAAGTTTCATCTCCTCCTGTCTAGCATCTCTCTAAAGTTCACAAATGTTGATCTATTCATAATCTAGGGCACAAAATGGGTGCTATAAATTGCCCTATTACAAGATTACCCATCCAATTTTGAACCCATTGTAGAATCTCATGCCTTTTCTCTCCATTTTACACTTAAAATGACATATATCATGTACTAATTCTGTCTTTGAAGTGCCCAATTGAGACAAAAGAGCTGCTCGGGTGTCAGGTCAGTATTGGGAGCCACAATTTTACGTAGTTTAGAGGTATTGGTGCACACTCTGAGGGATCCCTTTGGTAGAAAAATTCCTCTCATTCCTTTTCCACACTTGCAATTCTCCTGATAAAACCTTTAAGGCTTAATCATTCTTAATAGTTTTCAAGCATCCCATTAATTTCCACCACTTATCACAAATTTTATTCTAACAAATTGATGATATTGGACACTAATATAAATGATATAAGATATTTTGATGTTCAATATATTGAGTTATATCCCCTTTTTGGCTTAAAATATGTTTTATGTGCCTAACATTTGTGGTTAGTAACAAAAATACCTCTAACGTATAATTTGTTGCAAAAATGCCCCTTGACGTTTAGTTTCGTTAATATTTAATGTGATTTTGGTCCTTTACATCGACATATTTAATTTTTAAATATTGTGTTTTAACTGTTAGTTTTTAACGAAAACGACAAAAAGGACATAAATATTAACAAAATCAAAACTCTTGGGGTATTTCTGCAACAAATTAAACATTGGGAAAGTTTTTGCTACCGACTCCAAACGTTAGAGACATAAAACATATTTAAGCTCTCTTTTTTTAATACATGACTGTACTCTATAACCAAGTTTCTAGTTGTAATATTTTGATGCAAATTCATGAGGATTCTTGAGGACCATTATGGAGAATCAAGCATCAAAGGTTAGACCATAAGCATTATAAAAAAAATAACAAAAAGGGGCTCAAAAAGATAATGAATAAAATAGGCTTGGGGTTTTACTTTGTGATGATATAGAATGAGCATTATTGTAAATGTCTCTAAATATGTATATAAGCTTCATTTTGCAACCTACTTCATTAAAAAAGAATTTAGGCCGTTGTAGAGAGCATCTAGTAAAGAGAAGAAGATGGTTTTCCACCAATGTTGAGTGTGAGAGCTTGCGATGTCTCTTTGAGTACTATTTCTCAAGTGAGTGTTTCTCTTCATCTTATTCTCCTACTGCGTTTGTATTCTCCAACATTTGAAGCTAGTGAAACTCATCTTTTTGGAGAGGTGAAGAAGTGGAGTAGAGTCACTATATTGGTATAATTAAAAAACTATAAATTTGGTGTGTGTTTTCTTTATTACTCTTGCTTTATATTTTCATTATTATTGATATCCATTTCTAGAACTTGATAATGGGTTTGTTGAAATATCTTCATTTAGTATTTGCTTGGATAATTTTGTTGTAATTGTTTAATATATACAATATTTGGAAGTTCATTTTCATAAGTCATAACTCATAACTCATAATTTCAGTTTCAATTTTGGTCTCCAACCAAACACAATGAATATTTGAATTGTTAATTGTTCTTGCGAAGTATTGTAAGTGTTGGCGATATTTGTAGACAAAATCTAGGACTTTTGGTTTGCATTTTGTAGAGGTTAGGCCGATCTAGTGTTTGGTTGATTGATTAAGATGTGCTAGATCCATCAATCATCAATCAAATGCCCGCGAGTTAAATTTGATTTATGGCTTATTGTTGCTAGATCGCTCGAAACGTATTTCCCTGGTTTAAAATCTTTTTTTTTTTTTTTCAACTTAAGCCCATTAGAATAATTACTGAAAAGTAACTTTTTAAATAAACATAACTAACTCTTTTATTAGTATAAAGGTAATTTAACATTGGGTTATAATTAGGCTTAATTTTCCTCTAGTATATAAATAACCCAGTTATTCAACTGATTTCATTTTTAACCTATCTCAGTGAAAATAATTTATGTTCATTTTTTACTAACACTAAAAAATATATGTTTATTTATGTTATAAGAAAAATGAACATTTTTTTTAGGGGGTTAAAAATAAAACTTTATGCATGAAACGGATATTATACAATACAATTAAATTATTTAATTTTCATATATAAGCAACCTATAACCTTTGAAAAACATAACCACACTCATTTATGAATTGCTTTCTTCATGATTTTAATCTGAAAAGTTTTCTTAAAAAAAAATATCTCATCTCCCTGTTGTATAAAGATTTAGGCTGGTTTTTGATTAATTCTTGTGCCTATTTATTTATCTGTGATTCTGAGCTTAACATAATTCTTCTAATTTATCTATTTAACTTTTTGGTTTGAGACCATCTCCAAGCAAAAACCCTATGTTAGTGCAAAAGTTGCACAATCTCTTTTTCATCTTAAACTCCTAATACATTAAATATCATACTAAAAAATATATATATATTTTTTACAAAAGTATCATATTCTTTTTATTTTTTTATTAATTAATTTCTAACAATTATTATATCGAACTAATTAATTAATTACATATTAATATTATTTTATTAATTATAATAAATTTAAAAACCATATTTTTAGTAAGAAAAAATTTAAAAAAAATTTCACTTTATAATGTACCTCTTAGATTACTAAATTGTTATTTTAGTTTAGCTCTATGTTGTATTTTGTGTTTTTTAACTTTATGTTCGTTTTTTGTTGTAACTTTGTAATGTATTTTTTTTTTTAATATTATGAAGTTTTGTGATGTTTAAATGTTATAATGGTTGTACAATATTTTTTTATATACTAATTTTCTATCATATACTTGATATTTATTTATTTAAATAAAAAATAAATAATATTATTAATTAATGAAAAATATAATTTATTCGATCAAAGAACAATATAGTTTAAATAAATTTTAGTAAAAAAAATATAATTAAAATAAAATAGAAATTAAAACAATATTTTAACATATTTTATTTTTTATTAATATTTAAAAAAGAAAAAAAAGCCTAAATAGTGTCATAAATACTGATGCGCTAAATGAACAGTGTCGCACTATATTTAACATGACACTGTACATCGTATTATTTTAGTACAAAGCTATAAAGTTTTATTGGAACAACTTTTAGTGCAAAAGTTGTACTAAAATAAAACATATAGAACTTCCTTGTAGATGATCTAATTGATTTTATTCTTCAAGCAATAGATTATGATTTTTCTTTGTTAAATCCTGCTAGGAAATTGCATGGTGTCATTGTGCTAACATTTTGCAGGTGCTTGTTGGACGGGTTCGATTGCTTGTAGGACTTCAATAGATCGAAACGTTGATCTAGATTCATAGACCAATCTTATAGAAACTATAGAAAAAGTGACGTCTCGTAAGTAAAGTACATTGTGAGTTTTATCTATAAAGAGTAGCTTAAGACTTGAATTTGTACTTGAACATTTACTTTCATAATAGATAGGTTAGGTAGTCTAGTAGTTTTTTTCTTTGGTCATTATCGTGATCTAAGTTATTTCAAATTAAAAATCTCATTTATTGTTTTTATTTTCGTAATTTAGTACTTACACGCGATTGCACGTATATTTAGGTTATATAGTTAAAATTTGAAATAACTTTTTTCACCCCGTTAAACAGTGTACATTGTATCTTATTGTATAGTTGCTTGTATAGGATTTCTTTTGTATTATTGTTATAACTAATTAGTTAGTTATCCTATTGCCTAATCATATATTGGTTATAGCAGCTCACTGCTTGTTGAAGTTAATCAGAGAATATATTTTACCAACACTTCTTCTTCTTCTCTCTCGTGTTAGTTAATTCTTAACTATGGTATCAGAGCCTATTCATCAAGATCCTCTAGGTTCTCCCATGGAAATTCCTTCTTTGGTTGCTGATAGTGGTAAAATAGTTGCAAATACTGTGAGCACACAATCGTCTCTTTCTACACTAGTTACTCCACCAGTAAACCTCTCTTTCTCTGTAAAGTTTGATCGCACAAATTATCTTATATGGCATGAACATATTCTTTCGGCAGTGATTGCCTATGGTTTGGATGTGATCATAGATCCTCTTTGCACTCTGCCTTCACAATTTGTGAATAATCAGTTGAATGTTGAGTTTTCACTATGGAATAGATTAAATAATGTCGTCAAAAGCTGGTTTTATTCATCAGTTTTGACTTCAATGCATCCACATTTGAGGCATGGTGCATCTGCTGCTGAACAGTGGTGCTCCTTGGAGAGAGTTCACTCAGCCTCTTCTCATGCTCGGATAATGGAGCTTCGGTTACAACTTCAAACTATTGCTAAAAATGATCTCTCAACCGATGATTTTGTGATGCATCTTAGGACTGTAGTAGATCATTTAGCAGTTGTTGGAGAGGCAGTTACGAATCGTGATTTGATTTTGTATGCCATAGGTGGACTAGATTCCAACTATAATCCTTTTGTATCTTCTTTTACTATGAGAACTGACTTTGTCTCCTTTGATGAATTCCATAGTCAACTCTTGACTTATGAAAGACGACTTGAGCAACAACACTCACATGATGTGAATCACCTAGTTCACAAACTTTGCTAAGTTTGATGCACTTACTGTCAAGAGTGGTCAATAGGCACACACTGTGTCTAATTCCAGCTCTTCTACTGGTGTACTTTCCTCTTGAAATTTACAGGATTTTCTGCACAAAAGCAACAGTTTTCAGTCTAAGAAAGACAATAATTTCAATCATAGATATAAGAAAGGAAGTGGAGGAGGAGGTTCACGTGTGCAATGTCAGATATGTGGAAAAGTTGGACATCCAGCTAACAAGTGTTTCAAGTTAAGTGATCTTTTGCAAGGGAAAGGTGTTCTTCCTCAGTCTTCTTCCTCAGCTTTTGTTGCTGATGGTTCCAATCAACCTTCTCATTTTAACTCTATTAATGTGCCTTGGTTACTCGATTCTGGAGCCACTTATCATCTCACTAATTATGCTCAAAATGTTGTTGACACAAAGAACCCCTTTCTTGGACCTGAGTCAGTCACTGTAGGTAATGGATCTACCTTACCTATCAATTGTATGGATTTTCCTCTCTTCAACCTCATAATTGCTTGTCAGTTTTAGCACTTAATAATTTGCTGCATACTCCTCTTATTTCCCATAATCTTATGTCAGTTCATAAACTTTGTTTAGATGACAATGTTATTGTTGAATTCCACTCTAACTGTGTGTTCATAAAGGATGCTTTGAGCAAAGTAGTTCTAGCCAGAGGGAAAGCTAAAGGAGGGCTTTACTCACTGGATGGTGTCATCAAATCTTCTCCTGTTTCGACCACTATCAATACCTCTTTTTCAGCATGTAATAGTGCTTCAGCTTTTACTGTAATAAAGCCGTTAGTGTGGCATCACAGGTTAGCTCATCCTTCTATGGATGTTTTTAACAAACTTGTACAAAAGTCTTGGTTGAAATGTGACAAAATGACATCTTCTATTGTTTGTTCTCCTTGTTGCATTGCTAAATCACATAAACTTCCATTCAAGCATAAACACATACCTTGTGATAAACCGTTTGCTCTTCTTTATGTGGATCTGTGGACCTCACCAGTGGTGTATAATATTGGTGCAAGATATTTCTTATTGATTGTTGATGATTCCACTAGATATATGTGGATCTACTTTCTAAAAACTAAAGATGAGGCACAAACTATTTTTCATGGTTTCTTGAATATAGTTGAAAGGAGTTTCTCCACTAAAGTGCAAGCTATTCAATTAGATGGTGGTAAAGAATTTTCTTTTCTCACCAAGTTAGGCTTTCTAGGAATACAACATCGTGTTACTTGCCCTCACACCTCCCAACAAAATGGAGTTATGGAGTCAAGAAATAGGAGAGTTGTCGAGAGAGGCCTAACTTTGCTTGTACAATCTGGTCTTTCTTTGAAATATTGGATTTATGCTTTAGAACAGCAATCTTTGCTCTGAATTGTCTACCTTTTAAATCCATCAAAGACAATACTCCTTATACCTTACTTTACAAAAAATTGCATGATCTTTCCTATCTCAAATCTTTTGGTTCTTTGTGTTTTCTTTGTCTTCGTGCTTACAATAAGCACAAGCTTCTACCCCGGTCTGCACATTGTGTTTTCTTAGGATATGTACCTCAATATAGAGGTTACTTATGTTTGGATAAAGACACTAACAGGCTGTACACTAGTCGACATGTTGTTTTTAATGAATCATGTTTTCCTTTTCTCGAGTCCACTCAGTCTAAACCAACTCCTGCTGAAGTGTCTCAGTGTTTCCAGCCTTTTGGTTCTTCTTTCCAGCCTGTTGTTTCAGTTTCACCCAATACTGTACACACTGTTGCTTCTCGAGAAATGTCTTTGTCTTCTCCTTCCTTTATTCATTCCTCGAGTGTTGGTCCTATACCTTTTTCTGACACATCTTTGTCCTCTTCTTCTCACTCTCTTATTCAATCTACTTGTAGATCTCCAAATTTTTCTTTTGTGTCACCTGTTGGGTCCATTCCTCATGACTTGTCTTTATCTCCCTTTTTTGATTCTTCTATTCTTGAACTGTCTACTCAACCTATTTTGCCTTCTTGTGTGGCTCCACTTAAGGCACATTCCATGGTCACTAGATCTCAAACTAGTTCCTTGAAGCCACGCATTTTCCTTGCTCTTGCTACTCCCACAAAACAGCTCATTCTTTCAAAACCTTCTCACTATGCTGATGCTAAAGGTATAGTTGAATGGGAGTAGCTATAACTAAAGAGTTTCAGGTATTGATGGATAATGGCACATGGGAGTTAGTACCTTGTCCTACAAACTGTGATCCTATTGGCTGCAAATGGGTTTTCAGAACTAAGTTGAAGAGCAATGGAGATCTTGATAAGTATAAAGCTAGATTGGTTGCCAAAGGCTACCATCAAGTTGAAGGTATAGATTTTTCTAAAACTTTTTCTCCAGTTGTCAAACCTCAAACAATCAGATTGGTGTTGTCTCTAGCCTTATCTAACGATTGGGTCTTAAAACAACTAGATGTGAACAATGCTTTCTTAAATGAAGAACTTAAAGAGACTATTTTCATGAGCCAACCACAAGGATTTACAGATGTGGCTCATCCTAATTGGGTGTGCAAATTAAGAAAAGCATTGTATGGTCTCAAGCAAGTACCAAGAGCTTGGTATCAAAAGTTGAATTTTAGCCTCATTGATTTGGGTTCTCAAAATTCCAAGGCTGACACTTCCTTGTTTTTCAGTTTTACAGGTGGTTGTACTACCATTGTTTTAGTATATGTCGATGACATAATCATTACTGGGAGTAGTGGTGCATATATTAATACTTTGATCAATTTGTTAAATGCCAAGTCTTAAAGATTTGGGTGATCTTCACTTTTTCTTAGGTATTGAAGTTAAAAGATTTAATGACTACTTGCTTCTTAATCAACACAAGTACATTACTGAGTTGGTGTCTAAAGCTGGTCTTGAATCTTCCAAACCTTGTAAAACTCCCATGGTAGCAGGGCCTCTTCTCTCCAAGTTTGATGGCATACCACTTGAAGATGCTTCATTGTTTAAAAGTATAGTGGGAGCTCTTCAATATTGTGTTCTCACAAGACCTGAAATCGCATTTGTTGTCAACAAATTGTGCCAGTTCCTTCATTCTCCTACTGATGTGCATTGGAAGGCGGCTAAGAGAGTTCTTAGGTATCTCAAGGGTACTTCCTCTCATGGACTCCATTTTCATAAGACTGATGTACTTGGTTTGATTGATTTTTTTGACTCTAATATTCCAGTGGACCTGATGATAGACGCAGTACTAGTGCTTACTGTGTGTACTTTGGAGACAATCTTGTTTCTTGGATGTCCTCTAAACAGAAAGTTGTTTCCAAGTCCAATGCAGAGGCAGAATATAGGGCTCTTGCACTTCTAGCTTGTGAAGTCATTTGGATCACCTCAGTCTTTAAGGAGCTACGTGTTCCTTTGGCTCATCAACCTGTATTGTTTACTGACAATTTGAGTGCAAAGTATTTGACTGTCAATCTTGTTATGCATGCTCGTATGAAGTATATGGAAATTGATTTCCATTTTATCAAAGATTTGGTTGTTAATGATTCGTTAGATGTTCGCTTTGTCCCTTCAGAGGATCAAGTAGCTGATGCTCTCACTAAACCTTTAGGGAAGTCTCGGTTTATGGTTCTTAAGTCCAAACTTATGGTGTTTCCCTCACTATATGTTTGAGAAGGGATGTTAAACAGTATACATTGTATCTTATTGTATAGTTGCTTGTACAGGATTTCTTTCTATTATTGTTATAACTAATTAGTTAGTTATCTTATTGCTCAATCATATGTTAGTTATGTATTGTATATAAAGCAGCTCACCGCTTGTTGAAGTTAATCAAAGAATATATTTTACCAACACTTTTTCTTCTTCTTTCTCGTGTTAGTTAATTCTTAACTACGATCCTTTGGGTATAATTCATCCGTAATCTGAACTTTCATTTCTGCTTTCCAGTTCTTTTAGAATTTTCCATGATAAAATTCTCATTATTGCAAATAAGGTCCAAAGACTTAACAAATACCAAGCAGGGTATAGCCAAAAACAAAACAAGAAACAGAGAACAGTTTTTAAATCAAATGGGATTATTTCTGTGAAACAACCTCAGAAAAAGTAAGTCCTCAAAAATGTGCTCTTGTTTTAGTAAATGATCTAGAATCCATGATCAGAGCACTTCCAATTAAGCACAAAACGTGCTCTTCTCAGTTATAGCGTTAGGTTCCACCACAAGTCTTCGATCAAAAAGTTAGAAAACTGGGTATTTATAAATCCCAAGTTATCTTATGGTATGAAATATATCTAAAGGATATTCATTATGAATGAATTAATCTGCAACTCTGCAGGTCATAGAGGGTTTCAGCCTTTCAGGTCTCGTATATCCCGATCTTTGATTAACCAGTATTGGAGATCTACACAAATTGTTTGAGGAGAAAGATTGAAGAGATTAAGAAGAAGAAAGTGGCATCAGAATCCGTCGAAAAATTTGAGGACATCACCGGGTCCAGTCAGGTACCCGTTTCAGGTAGATGGGTCGCTCACTCGTTTACGGAGGTGGTTTTTTTCTTTCCAATCTCTATTGCATTTTTTTCTCATACATGATTTCTATTAATTAAGTTAATGACATATACATAAACTTATAACTTAATGATATATAATATTTTAATATAAAATGTAAGTTTTGAATTTAAGATTTAAAAATATAAATATTAAAATTTACTAAAAAAAAAAAAAAGAAGTTATGCGAACATGTAAATTACATGATGTAACGTAAGGAAACAGGTATAAAACTAACTATAGTAAAAATGTTAAAAGACTAAAGAACAAATAATTCATTCTAATTTAGCAAAAAAAATAATAATAATAATAATTCATTCTAGTCATAAAATAACGATGCAAGCATTGTTTTCAAGTTCAAATAACAACTCTGGATCTAATTATTTCAATCATGAATCGAGGTATGGGTTAATAAATAGGTGATAATTTAAGTAGTTATTGTTAATAGTTTATTAATTAGTTAAATATTTTAAAACGATAATAAGATTGTTTTATTATTATAATAAAAATATATAAATTTATTATTAGATTTATATAATTACTTATATATTAATATTTTAATTGATAAAATTATTATTAATAATAATATATAATTTAAATAGGAGAGATTTTTTTTTTGTTATAAGTTTTAAATATTTTAATTTTTTTATTTTTCTTAATATTTTTTGAAAAAATTTTAAAATAAAATTACTTAAATAAAGGAATGTCACGTCATTATTTTCCGTCACATCCAAAAACTTCTTTCCAGGTGGTCGTTCACCTGAACCCCATTATGACCAACCAGCTCCTACTTTAGTTATAATATTATAATTGAGAATAAATTATGTCCAAAACCTACTTAAAAAGAGAGATTAAAAAAAAAAAAGTTAGGAGAAAAAAATGAAAAATTTAAAAATATTAGTAAAAAAAAAAAAATATTCATAATCGCTTTTGTTATCATTATAATAAAAATATATAAATTTATTATTATATTTTTATAATTAATTATACATTAATATTTTAATTAATAAAATTATTATTAATAAAAAATAATAATTTTAATTGTAAAAATATTTTCACACAAACTACTTATTTAAAACAATCTAATTTAATACTAATAAGTTTTGATGCATAACATTATTCTTATAATATTATATTAATTAATAACAAACACATCTTTAAGCTCATCATCGTTGATAAAATATAGTGTCCAATTTGAATCTTACTTCAATCATTCATTTAATTTGTAGTAGCGTCTTTTAAAATCCTCCCTCATCCTGAGATGATTAGGACTAATCATCATACAAACGAACACACAATACGATGACACTACTACTTTATCGTATACTAAGAAGCCAGTCGGCTTGTGAATTAAGCATATCCAATAAAAAACTAGCACATGTATATGATCTGTATTATTGATATTTTTTATCAAGACAATTGCCATAAGCCTGTGATCGTTTTACTCACACGTGGCTCCAACCCATTAAATTTAACATTATATTAGCACCTAGGCTAAATATATGATTTAATTTTAAATTTAAATAATAAAAAAATATCACATTAATTAGCAAAGTCCAAAAAATAAAAAATAAAAGGACAAATTGAAATTGGCAATTGGTTCGTTCCTCCTCTCTCTCTTCTATAAAGGAAAAAACGTCACGTAATAAAATGCAAACCACTCTTCTCCTTCTCTTTCCCATCTTTTATGACCAAAATCTAGAATCCCACCATTTTCTCTCTTTTAATAAATTATATTTCATAACCCTCATCAAAATATAATGGATCAAAACAACTGCAGTACACCAGATGATCACAAAATTCCACTTTTACCCTTAAACGATCAAAACGTTCAATACCAAAGCTCAAACAACAACTTGATATCTTGCATAAAATCCCTCCTCACACTAAACAACTTGTACATCCTCTTAGGCCCTTTGTTATGTGGCATCATATGTTTATGTGTTGATTTCAATGGACAAATTAAGAGCAGAAACATGTTGGCCGTACTTGTATGGGTATTTGCTTGGTGGGTAACTGAGGCTATTCCTATGCCCATCACCTCTATGTCTCCTCTCTTCCTCTTCCCTCTTTTCGGCATCGCTACCTCCGACACCGTCGCTCACTCTTATATGAACGATGTCATTGCCCTTGTTCTTGGTAGCTTTATTTTAGCTCTTGCTGTTGAGCATTATAACATCCACCGAAGATTAGCCCTCAATGTAAGCACTTCCTCCGCTTTAAAATTATTATGGGTTTTTTCGTTGTTCAGCAATTTTTAATTTTTTTTTTATTTTGTTCTCTCTTTCTTCATAATTGATGATCCGGTTTTGATTTAAAAAAAAAAAATGAGAGGATTAAAATTTAAACATAACTATCTTTTTCTCTCTCTCATCATCTCATGGATGGAGTCATGTGGTTCGGTTGATTACCGTTTGTATTAGCAGTTTTTTTTTTTTGGGTGTGTGTGCGCGGTTCTCAAAGGTCCAAGGTAGAAAGAGACTCTCTCTCTCTTTTTTATTTTTATTGTTTTTATGAAAGAGACTCTTATTTGATTATTGATCTCTACGGAGCAAATAATTTAATTAATTTGACTGAATTAAGAAATTTGTTTTGCTCCATCGAATTTTAATACGAATCAGATTGACAGATTTTATAATCGAATTAAATTCGGATCGTAAAGTACACAATATGTTCGAATTTGAATTGACAAATTTTATAATTCGCTGCAATCCGATTCGGATCAAATTACTATAAAAATTATAAACAAATGCATATTTTATTTTTAATATATTATATTTAAATATTATACATACCACGATTACATTAAATTACTATTTTAACTTAAAAATTAAAATAAATGTTAAATCCTCTATAATAATTTAATAATATTCAATAAAATTTATTATTTTGATTCTCTTATTTATAATTTTAAATAAATAATTTTTTTAATGATATATCAATTTAAAATAAATTATAATCTTAATTAGACTTATATTCGATCCGAAAAATTCGATCTAGTCGAGTTCGAATTAAGTATATTATTGAATTAAATATCTTTAAATCTTCTTCAAATCGGATCTGATTTAAATTAGTAAAAAATAGACGATTTTGATCCGTTACTTAATCTCTACGATTTCTTAATTAATAATTATCTAATAAATATTAGAATAGTTTTATATAATTCAGTATATTAATTATTGGTTGTATATAAAATTTAAAATATAAGAAAGAAAAATAATTGTAAAAATTGAAATTAATTAAATTATGTTTTGTGGTAAAAAGTTATTTTTAATATTATCGTGCAAATATGAATTTTTTTTTCTCCAGATAACATTACTATTCTGCGGAGATCCATTCAAACCAACGTTGCTCCTGCTTGGGATTTGTGCCACGTCAGCATTCGTGAGCATGTGGATGCACAACGTGGCAGCAGCTATGATGATGATGCCGGTGGCGACTGGAATCCTATATAGGTTTCCTGTGGGACCCACGCAGCCAATTATTGTGGGAAAGTTTTGCCGGGCCGTGGTTTTAGGGGTCATATATTCCACGGCAATAGGTGGCATGAGTACTTTGACAGGTACAGGTGTGAATTTGATATTAGCTGGGATGTGGAAGAGTTATTATCCGGAAGCAGATCCAATCACCTTCAGCAAGTGGGTATTTTTTGGGTTGCCTTTGGCGTTGTTGCTATTGATTGCATTGTGGGGCATACTTTGTTTGTTATACTGCTCAAAAGAATCGGGCGAAGTTCTCTCTCCTTATTTAGACAAATCCCATTTGAAGAGGGAGCTTCAAATGTTGGGTATAACACCCTAGAGATCCCTTTCTATTTCAATTAAGTAGGCCTTTTCATTTCCAATAAATTGAGATATTAAATAACATTTTTTAATACAATAATTTCAGGCCCAGTGGCATTTGCTGAGAAGATAGTGTTGACTCTGTTTGCGGTTGGTTGCCAATAATATGCTTGCTTTTGTTGATTAGATTATCTCTTGTCTTGTATATTTCATTTCAAACGTGGTAGACTTTGTGCAGATGCTAATAGTTTTGTGGATGACAAGAAGAATCACTGATGATATTCCAGGCTGGGGAACTCTTTTTAACGGTCATGCTGGTGATGGCACCGTCAGCGTGAGTCTTCTACTCTACCTTTCTTCACTTTCACGAACCATAATCCATGGCCATTATATGTAGGTGTTGGTATCGAAAACTTCAAATAAATAAAAAGTATAAACAAAATAAGGTAAATTGCCCCATTAAAATATTCAAATATCATAAAAAAGAAAATTACAATCATACTCCAAAATTTATAATAATAAAATAATATCCAATAATATTAAAAAAAAATTAATTGAACGGAATTCAATATTAGATTAATTTAAATTATTATAATTTAACTCAAATAATATCTAATTAAATGAAGTGTAACATGAAATAATGAGGTGAATTTTTTTTAATTATAAAATTATATAAAATTAATATAAGTGATGCTATTTAAAATTTAAAATTATATAAAATTAATATAAGTGATGCACTATTTTTGTTGTTTTTCATAAAATAAAATAAAAAATTAATAATAATAATAATAATAGCGCTCGTATTTCACCCTTAGCATTTTTTTTTTTTATGTCATGACTCATGAGAGCTTTTATATGCATTTCTTTCTAAACTTGTTTTTATATATATATATTCTAAATCACTTTTTAACAAACATACAAGCAAATGCAATAATGAACCCATATACTATAATTAAACAACCAACCGAACATTTTTTCCAAAAAATATACAATATTTTTGATTACTTGGTGGCCTAAGAAATAAGATTGTCTTTCTTTCTATTTAAATCACATATTCTAACCATACTCTCTTAATTTCATGGGAAATTACCAAAAATAGCACCCCCTAAAAATTATAATAACAAAACTAGCACCCCTGTGTTCAATTAAAATTGAACGTTTAATATTGAACGTTCAATATTCAATTTGAACGTAAAATATTGAACGTTCAATATTAAATAGGTCTAATTGTCGTCATTCAATTCTAATTGAACGGATAATATTGAACGTTCAATATTGAACGAGTCTAAATTATCGTCGTTCAATTTTAATTGAACACAAGGGTGCTAGTTTTGTTATTATAATTTTTAGGGGGTGTTAGTTTTGTTATTTTCCCTAATTTCATCTATAAAAAAGTAACTATAATTTAGTTCTCTATTTAAGCCGTACGTGAATGATGTAGGTTCTGATAGCAACATTGTTGTTCATAATCCCAAACAACAAGCAAAGGGGAGAGAAATTAATGGATTGGAACAAATGCAAGAAGCTACCTTGGAACATTATATTATTATTAGGTGCTGGTTTTGCTATAGCTGATGGAGTTAAAACAAGTGGTCTTGCTGAAGTATTATCAAAAACTCTTTCTTTCTTAGAAAAAGCTCCTTATTTAGCAATTGCACCAGCAGTGTGTTTGATAAGTAGTACTATCACAGAGTTCGCATCAAACAATGCCACAACAACGCTAGTCGTTCCTCTTCTAATTCAAATAGCAAAAATAATGCATGTTCATCCCTTGTTGTTAATGATTCCTGGGGCTATTGGGGCCCAATTTTCTTTCTTTCTCCCAACTGGAACCCCATCTAACATTGTTGGCTTTACAACTGGTCACATTCAAATCCAAGATATGATTAAGACTGGTGTTCCTCTTAAGATTTCTGGCATTATTGCTCTCTCCATTTTAATGCCAACACTTGGTAATTATCCTATCATTTTCTTCTAATTGTATTTTATTTTCAGTAATTTGAATTTTATAAAAGAATGGTGGTTCTATATCCACAGGAGGAAAAAAAAAAAACTGATGTCAAAGTAAAGTTTTTATTTTTAAAAAGTTTTAATGTTATATTGTTAAGCTAAATTTTCAATTTGCTCAGACATTAGTAATTTTTTTCTCTGGCCATACTAATCACCTAACAGAAGATCGGATTTGATAAATTAGCGTTAATTTGATTGCAGGAGCATATGTGTTTGGAACAAATCAACCATTTTTAGCATAAAGATAAGTACAGAGTATATATAAAGATCAGCAGAGGTCAGTGCTTGAGAAGAGAAGAAAGTGGAAGTTTCTAGTGTTGTTTCACTTTTTTTTCTTTATCTCTATCCACAGTTTCGGTTTTTCCTTATTAATTTGGTAGGTTTTGTTAAATTTATTTGTAACTGTAAATCTGATTTCCTATTGCTTCGTTACATTTGTTTTTGAAACAGCTCTGTTGCAAGTTGGTTACTTCAAATTTGATTTTAATGTAAAATATATATTATTTTAAGCTTGTATACTTACTAGTGATATTGCGTATAATATTGTATTTCAGTGCTAGACGACCAAACAACACAGTAATTTTGCAATTGGGTTTTGATGAGATGATTTGAGTTTGTTATTCAAGAGCAAGTTATGAGGTGCATGCAGGAAAGATTATAGCCAAAATGTGTCATAAGTCTATGCAATCGGAGACAAATTCAGAATTCAATTTGACTGTGCAAATAAATAATTAAATATATGGCAGAATAATAAACAATAAAAAAAATATCACACAAAACTTAACATGGTTTAATTTTTAAATATAAAAATCTATAATGCTAATGCACACGAAAAGGATTATGTTGCGCAAAGTTTTGTTATTGATATTATTTATTGTGAAAATATCACATTAAGCTCATATTAAAATTATCTTGTGAATCAATCAATATATTTTTCGATCTATTAACATTTTTTTCCTAAAGTCATTTTACAGCAAGTTTACGATTTTGGTCTTCACCCTTCATACTTTTCACGATCTTGTCAATGTCACTCCAGTAGCTAACATCATCGGCCTCGTAGGCAGCATCCTTGAAGAATCGTATAGTGCCATGGTTGCTCTTCTTGCAGCACCAGTATTGTCATCTTCGGCATCGCCGCCACCCAATTGCTTTCACTTGTCGTCGGACGAACAACTTGTTTTCCCTTCAAACTCATGAGAATGTTAGGATTTCATAGTAACGCCAACTTAAAATCGTGAACCAAAACACGAGAATGCAAATAGTAGTGCTGGAAATTAACCACGAATTCTACAACATTGCCACCATCACTCTGTGTTGAACCTATGAGTCAAGAGTATGAAGTATGTGATGAGTAGTAGCTATGCGTGCAAGACTGGTGACTGGTGCTGTCTGGACTGCCAAAGTTTCTGTTAAGGTTGTTAGAGCAAAGTGTGAACATACAACAACTAGGCGCTGAAGCATGTAACAGCAAGGCCAGCAAGGCTCAATTTACTATGCTAACCGTTATTAGAGTATTAATTCACTGTAGCAATTGTATAATAAGCTCAGTGTAATTGTTTTGAGTTTGTGTAATACATTTCTGTTATAAATAGTGAGCTGTTCTTGTTCAATAAAAATATACAATATACACAAGGTTGATTGATTTTCAAGAAATACAAGCAAACTTCTGTTTTCATCTTTCTTGTTCAGTTTTCTGCACTTTCATTTTCTTCACTGTAGCTTCATCTTCTTCGTTAGCTTTCTGTTATTTCTGCAACGTCAGTTTCTTTACATGGTATCAGAGCATTCTCAATCTTAAAGCTATGGATAATATCAATATCAATACAGAAGAAGAAATACACAGAAATCAAAGAATAGATACTGGTCTACAGCATAAAGAAATTACAACCTTTCATAACCAAATTTCTTCGATCAAACTAGACAATGAAAGTTTCACTGAATGGAAGGTTCAAGCACTACGAATTTTAAGAAGCTATGAACTAGAAGGTTTTGTTTTTGGAAATTATCAATGTCCAGCAAGATTAAGTCAGGATGGAATCATAAACAATGAATATCGCTACTGGCTCAGGCAAGATCAAATGATTGCTTCATGGTTGATTAGCTCTATGTCTCAAGAATTTGTCAAGAAAGTTGGAGGATGTGAAACTAGCTATCAAATATGGACAATTCTTGAAGGATTTTTTGGTTCTCGATCAAGAGCAAAGATTATGCAGTACAAAGCAGAGCTCAATTCATTAAAGAAAGGTGGTCTGTCAATCAGTGATTTTATGCAAAAAGTTCAGACGTTGGCTTTGCAATTAGCTTCTGCTGGATCCTATGTAAGCGAAGAGGATCAAGTTATGATAATTTGCAATGGGTTGGATGGTGAATATGATTCAGTAGTTGCAACTATACAAGAAGGAGGTATATCAGTACAAGAACTCATGCATAAACTTCATGCTCAAGAAGGCAGATTAGAAAGAAGAAATTCATCAGCAGCATTACTCCCATCAGCCAATCTGGCCAATATCTGCAATAACAATCCTGATGCAAACTTTGCACAACAAAATGCCTTCTCTTCTACTCAAAATGGTCAGAAAAGCCTACTGAACAATGTCAGCAATGCATCACATCAGTTTGCCCAGAATAGTGCTTCTAATATGCAAGGCAACACTAATTTTGCACACTCACCCTTCATGCAAAATCAGTTCTTTGATCCATACAGAAACAAAGGTAGAGGAAGAAGATTCAACAATGGAAATAAACCACAATGTCAAATCTGTGGTAAACCTGGACACTTTGCTGGAAATTGTTGGTACAGATTCAATCAAACCTTTGTGCCCATTACTAATCAACTCAGAGATACATCTCCTTCGCACTTTCATCAATCATTTTCTCAGTCACACAACCAATCTCATTCACCTAATAGTTACTATCCTAATCAATTTTACTCTCCATCTTATTTTCCTAACAACCAATTTCTCAATCAATCTTCTCAAAAGTTTTCACCCAGTACTTACCCATATGGAATAACAACACCTAGTACACAACATCTTGCTTACTCACAGTTCATAAACCAAAACAATACACCCTTATTGCCAACACCTGCGTCTGTACAGATACAAGCTTATCAACCATCTCAAAATTTTCAATCACCTGCTCATCAAACTCTTGCACAAACATCACAACCTCTAATGATTTTACCATCTACACAGTCTGCAATGTCAGCAAACAATCAACACACATCTGCAACTGCCATATATGCAGCATCAGCAACTCCCAGTGTCACTTCAGATCCTACATGGTTTACTGATTCAGGCGCATCACATCATGTAACATCTGATCCAGCCAACTTGGTACAGAAAACTGAATTCGAAGGAAATCAACAACTCATGATTGGCAATGGTGATGGACTGAATATTGCACACATTGGTATGAACTCCTTCACTGTTAATAAAAGAAGTGACAGAAAATTTTCTCTCAAGAATATTTTGCATGTTCCTCATATTGCTAAGAATTTATTGAGTGTATCTCAGTTTACTAGAGACAACTCAGTTTATTTGGAATTTCATGCTGAGCATTGTTATGTGAAGGACAAACTATCGGACCAAATCCTACTGCAAGGGAAGGTTGATAAAGGGCTTTATTCATTCAACATTTCACTTGATTCAACAAGCACACCTAAGGCAATCCAGCAGGCTCATGTTGCACAAAGTAATATACCCAGTATTGTAAGTAATTCATGCTCTGTTTCTGATTTCCAGTTGTGGCATAACAGATTAGGGCATACCAATACTAGAATAATCAATTGTGTGTTGAATAATTGTAACAAGCCTACTATTACTGCTAGTTCTATGAATCATATTTGTTCTGCTTGTCAATTGGGCAAGAACCATCAGTTACCTTTCAAACTTTCTATGAATAAAAGTAGCACTTTACTTGAAGTAATACACTGTGATGTCTGGGGTCCCTCACCTGTGCTGTCTTCAAATGGTTTTGTGTGGTATGTGTTATTCACTGATGAGTGTTCTAGGTACTCGTGGATTTATTTTCTTAAAGAAAAGGCTGGTGTTAAACAAGCATTTTTGCTATTCAAAAAACAAGTTGAGCTGCAATTTGAAAAACAAATTAAAATCCTCCAGTCTGATGGAGGTGGGGAGTTTGACTCTCTTAATTCAATGTTGTCTTCTATGGGAGTTCAAAGATCCATTTCCTGCCCCTATACTGCACAGCAAAATGGTTTGGCAGAGCGAAAACACAGACAAATTACTGAAATTGGACTTGCAATGCTAGCTCAAAGTGCTATGCCTCTTCGATTTTGGGATGAAACTTTCTTTACAGCAGTTCATATTATGAATCGCCTACCTACACCAGTACTTCACTTAAAAAGCCCATTTGAAGTCGTTCACAATTAGATACCAGATTATCATATGCTCAAGGTTTTTGGTTGTAGGTGCTTCCCTTATTTGCGTCCTTACAATAGTCATAAATTTGATTTCAAGTCTCAGCCTAGTATATTCATTGGCTACAGTCATGTCCATAAAGGGTACAAATGTTTGCTTCCATCTGGTAAAGTTGTTAATTCCAAAAATGTCATTTTTGATGAGAGTTGTTTTCCATTTGCAAATGATTCTGTCAAACATAGTCATCTTGAGGTGCTGCCTTATAAAACTGTTTTACCTGTAATATCTAAAATAACTATTGAAGATACGGCTCCTACAATTGAGAGTGAGACATCTATGTCCAGTACCAGTTCAGCTAGTGCTACTATGCCTAGTGAAG
Source organism: Elaeagnus macrophylla (assembly GCA_029378325.1). Lineage (NCBI taxonomy): Eukaryota > Viridiplantae > Streptophyta > Magnoliopsida > Rosales > Elaeagnaceae > Elaeagnus > Elaeagnus macrophylla. Next base: position 28,472,986 of record CM055640.1, on the reverse strand, counting down.
CATCTATACTTAATTCAGTAAATGAAGTCGATTGTGATACACGAGTCAATATTGATTCAACTGAGGAAGTTACTGTCTCTGGTGATGCTCAGATGCATGATAGGGTGGATATTGTTCATAATTTAACTGATTTACCAGGTGGATCTAATGTTACCAATTGTCACCCTATGCTAACAAGATTGAAGGCAGGGATTAGAAAACCAAAGGTGTTCTTTGCCACTCACAATTATAGAGTGCCTAGAACTGTGAAAGAAGCTTTAAAAAATGCTGACTGGTTCAAAGTAATGCAGACTGAGTTTCATGCCTTACTTAAGAACGATACATGGATACTTGTACCACCGCCTGCAGGAAGAAAAATTATAGAGAACAAGTGGCTATTCAGGATAAAGGAATTAGCCGATGGCCAGCTTGACAAACTCAAGGCACGGGTTGTAGCTAAAGGTTTCCTTCAAGTTGCTGGCCTGGACTGCCAAAGTTTCTGTTAAGGTTGTTAGAGCAAAGTGTGAACATACAACAACTAGGTGCTGAAGCATGTAACAGCACGGCCAGCAAGGCTCAATTTACTATGCTAACCGTTTAAGTCGTTATTAGAGTATTAATTCACTGTAGCAATTGTATAATAAGCTCAGTGTAATTGTTTTGAGTTTGTGTAATACATTTCTGTTATAAATAGTGAGCTGTTCTCGTTCAATAAAAATATACAATATACACAAGGTTGATTGATTTTCAAGAAATACAAGTAAACTTCTGTTTTCATCTTTCTTGTTCAGTTTTCTGCACTTTCATTTTCTTCACTGTAGCTTCATCTTCTTCGTTAGCTTTCTGTTATTTCTGCAACGTCAGTTTCTTTACACTCTGGATCTGCTTTTGGTTTCTCTTACTTTTTTTACCTCTCTTTCTGACTCCTTTGATCGATCCCCCTTTTTGTCTTATCGTTGCTGGAGATCACATAACCACCATTAGTACAGCTAAGGTCTCAAAATTGCTATTTTTGTTGTACGATTAGTCACCATTAGCGACTGGTGTTGCAATCTCTTCACCACTCAGTGTTTTCTATTGGTTCAGGCTTCATTTTCGGTAAGTTTTGCCTTCTTATATATTGTATGTATTTTGAGTTTTGCCTTGTTAAATGAAATATTGTGTGTAAGAAATGGAATTAAGTTGGTTCCGTTGAATTTTAATTTTGGAGAGCAAAAGTAAATACTAATGAAAATGTATGGGGACAATGATTTGGATCTTTCTACTTATAGTATAAACTGAATACTTCTCCCACTGTAAAGTTCAAATGAATGATTAATTGACTGAACATTCGTTACTTGTAAATGAGGAAGTTGGAGTGTAGATTACACTTTTTTGGTATGTGTGTGCTTCCATTTCTTTAATTTATCTAGTGTTGATGATCATTTGAATAGTGTCTTTAGTCTTATGTTCATCTTTGTTTTTTAATGGATGTTAGGCATATGGTTATGAGAATACCACATACTAAAAGCAATTTCTAAATTATGGCAACTTGATTGGAGTTTTCTGATTCTTTTTTTATTCCTAAAATAGCCTACAATGTTGATGTACATTCTTAGCAAAGTCGTTCAACTTGCTAATCTTTGGCGTCATTCATATTCATCCTTGTGTTTAGTTGAATTTGATATGCAAATTTGAATGGCATCCTTTTACGGATGGCTAGTAAAGTCTATATTTTTTCTTTGAATTTCATGCAAATATGACCTAATTTTTTGGCTCATACCAATACTTTTTTTTTTGGCTCATACCAATACTTACTTTTTAGCTCTTTTATTTTTCATCATTGGTTTAGTTATTATATCAACAGCTCATTACTCCTCTTTTTTGCAGATCTCTTAAGATGCTTGAATTTCAAACAAATTGCTGCATAATGTGAGGAAATCTATTCCCGCTTCTCTCGATCATTGTGCTATGAACATTGATGTCGCTCAATTTGTGAAAATAAGTAATTACTAGCCAATTATAGCTGCATCTATTTTCCCCTTTTTGACATTTATTTTTAGGAAAGAAGAAGTTTATTTTAGTTACTACTTCTTACAGTGTCTTGGTAATTAGGGACGAAATATGTTATATCAACGAATAAAACTGTTACATCTACTTCTACCTTATATAATATATTACATATATTTCCACTCATATTACAACCGCCACCATCTTTGGATGTAACATATATCCAACTCCATCTTGGGGAGTAACATGACATCCAACTAAACCTTTAGATATAAAATTCAAATGTAATATATTACATTCATCTCTACCTTTGAATGTAATATGTTACATTTACCTCCGATAAAGCCGCTAGTAGTGGATGTCAAAAAATCGATGGTCGGAGTATTGAATGTTGAGATCCGATGGATTGCCAGTAGTGGATGTTGGAGATATGGTGGGGTTTTACCTTGATCTCATTTTATTAAAATTATAAAATAAGAATATTTTGGTCTATTTGTTAAGTATTTTGATATAAAATTGTAAGCTTTGAGATTAAATTTTGCTAATTAAAAAAAAATTGATCAATTGATCAAAAATAATGTTATTTAGACAAGAAAAAACTATCAATCAGATAATGAACCAATAAGAGAACCAAACGAAAATCAATCCGAGAAATTAATAAGCAACAATGTATGCTCATACACACTACCAATTAATCAACAATAAAATAATGAATAATAAACAATAAATGGACATACAAGATTTAAAATGATTTTTCTCCAAGCAATATTTTACTATGAATTAAGATGATTACAAACTATGTTTTTCAACAAACAATACAATTATATAATCTCTTTATAGTATAAGCATCACTTAAGCCATTTTAGCACCATGAATTGCCTTAAGCTCTACACTCCTTCAATAAATGTATACTTAAATTCTAATGCTAACAATGAATTAAAAATAAGAAAATAATACTTTAGACAGACTTAAACTTTAGAGTTATCCAAAAATACTAACATATTTTTCCCACGTACAATGGAGAAAAAGTATACTCTCACTTATCTCTTTTTCTCTCTTGAAGCTCTCTAAATACTCTCATCAAATCTTGAAAAAAAAAAAAAAAAAAATCACTCATTCTTTAGGATGGCACTTAAAGAGGCCTCATAAGCTCTCATACTCAACGATGGAGAAACCTTCTTGTGTCTTTTTTTCTTGCCGCAAACCAAAATGCTCTTATGATCTCCCTTAAATCTTGGAAGAGCTCTTAATGAGTAACTCATATGATTTACCAAATTATCATTCATTTTGGAGCACTAACAAACCAATAATAAAAAAAAAGTTTCATATGTATAATATAGCAATAGTCTTTGCAAAATAGTAGGTCAATTCTATACAGGGAGGAGAAATATTAAACTTTTTCTATGTCAGAAAGGTTGCTTGAAATAAGCAGTTGACTAATTATTAAATTATTTTTACACAGAGAGATCTTGTCTTTCTTCTATACATGTTATGTAATTCTCTTAGTTTAATTTTTGATACTTGATCATTCGTATTAATTCTCAAACATTTCTCGAAAATTTGCATGATGTATGGCATCACAAGTTTAATTTGAAAAAATTTCAAATGAAAAGTATAAATATTAATTAATATTTAAATGCCACACAAAAACAAACTTTTCCCATCACTCTAGTAGTATAAATAGTACTTCATGTCCTTTTTATTTAATTTAGATCAATTAATCAGTTTGAATTGTACATCTAAAATGGATTGTTGTTGTATATCTCTCATTAACTCTATTTTACTATTAATTTGAGTAATTTATTTAAATAGCAAACATACGATAAAAAATACCAATTTTTTTTAAATAGTACTTTTTTAGATTGAAATAGTGAGTTTTAATTAGATATTAGATACAATTTTTACTAAAATATCCTTTTTGTTCATTTCTTTAATTTATAAGAATGTAAAGCTTACAATATTTTCTGAAAATTTTTATAAGGCTTACAAAAGTTTGTAAGGCTTACAAAAGTTATGATATTTCAATTTTTATATACTTAAGTTGATTTTAATTTAATTATTAATTTATATTTATTTTTATATTTTATATTTATGGCTCTGATACCAATTTCTTAAAATTATGTCATTTTACAATATATTTTTATTGTATGTACACCTCATATTTTTGTATGTACAACTTATATTTTTGTATGTACACTTTATATTTTTGTATGTACATCTTACATTTTTGTACGTATACCTTATATTTTTGTATGTACACCTTACATTTTTGTATGTACAACTTATATTTTTGTATGTACACCTTACATTTTTGTATGTACACCTTACCTTTAAGTTTCAGCACCAAAACTGTTCATCAGATTCAAGTAATTTCTTAAAACTCTGCCATTTTACAATATATTTTTATTGTATGTACACCTTATATTTTTTTATGTACATTTTATATTTTTGTATGTACACCTTACATTTTTGTATGTACACCTTACATTTTTGTATGTATAACCTTATATTTTTGTATGTAACCTATACATTTACATGACTTTCATAAGCTGTTCAAAACAGCAATAATGGCGGTCATCTTACTGTATCTGTATCTGAGTTCATCTATCAAAAAAAATTTCGAACAAATTAAAAACCATAAATAACAAAACATAGGCTAACGATGACAGGAAAGTAGAGGCTATTTCCAACCAGACATGTAGTCACGCAAACATGTAAAACAAAGCTGAACAAACGGTAGAGAATGTCGACCCAGGTAGACCAGACAATGTCGCTGAAAAAAAGAAATAAAAACTCAAACGACAACCAGTACCCCACTCGAAAATATTTACAGAAATAAAAAATGAAAAATTACCAGTAAATGAAAAAGGACAGATTTGTCGACAGCCAATAAAACAAAGCTTCAATAAAAAGCTTCAATTTCTGCGAAATGAAGGAAGCTAAGGGAATAACAAAACGATGTAAATGACCTAGGGACAAAACCGTAAAATCTGTATTATCAAAATTCTACCGTTTAATTACATAAATTAAAAAGCTAATATATCATATAATCGATCTAAACTTAGCAATTAATTCTATTAATTTAGGGGCGGCTTTCTTCCAACCCAAGCCCACACTTGGTCCATTATCAATACTTATATAATAATAATAATAATAATAAATTATTATAATATATACATTAATTTATATAATATAATTTAATTAATGTTTAATTAATATAAGATCCCATATCACTTTATTATTCAACATTTTTAATTTTATATTTAATCAATAATAAATATTTTATTTAATATATATAATATTATCTATATAATATAATATATTGATTACTTAATATTATTACTTTAAAAAGACTTTTTTTTTTGTGCATGTGGACTGTGGTGTATATATTTTTTTTTATCTTTACGTACAGAAAATTATATGTTTATATAGAAGATTAAAAATAAAACTTCAATTGATTTAAAAACCTCAGACATAATATATCCTTATGTTTCCCAATACGATAAGAAATAAAAAAGACAACACACGTATGATGTGAAGCCTCATTTCCAACGTTTATTTCAAATAATAATACTCAAATCCTTTATATATATATACAGTGACGTAACCATGGCTGCACCCGGCTTCAGCCCGGCAATTTTTTCAAAAAAAAAAATTTAATTAATATTAATAATATAAATATAATTTAATATATTATATTATAATTATATATATATTTTTTAAAATAAAAATATTAAATATTTAAAATATTTATATTTTAATTTATATTCATATTAATGATTATGTATTATATATTACTAAAAAATATAACTTTTAAATTTTTAATCGATAAATATTATTTAATTATTAATTTAAGTATATATTTAAGTATAAATTTATATGTATTTAACACTCTTTTTTATAACAATTCATCATTATTTTATTAAATACGTTTTTTTTTTCTTCTTTAAATTATTAATTAGAGTTTTTTATTTCAAAATATATATTATCCCATTGTTGTTATATTAGAACATGAAATTTATTTTAAATTTCTATACTTATCAATTACTATTAATAGGTGAAAAAATGATTAAGCGTATAAATTATTTATTGATTCTTTAATTGTTTAGTTATTTTAATTTTTTGTTTATTTGTTGTTAGGCCTATTTAAATTTGTATACTTTAATTTACATGAAATACTTTTTTTTTGGTAGGTTATAATAGATAAACTTCACAAAAAATTTAAATCATTTAAAACTCTTCATTTATTCTTTAAGAAAATAGATAACTAACAATCAACCAAAAATACTTCTATTGAGGCTACCAATCAAAAAAATAAGCGATCTCAAGAACCTCTTGTTGAAGTTTACAGAAGAAATTGAATCTGAATTGATAATCGATGAATTTTATGCTCTAAAGTATCATCGGGCACAACTTAAATAAATTTTTTTGTTTATTTTTGAAATTTATATTATTTTTTCAATGTTAACTATAAATCTTGATATTATAAATATAAAAAAATAAAAAAATTTATTTTAATATAAATCAGCCCTCCTAAAAAAATATTTTTGGTTACGTACTACTCAAACATGTTGGTTTCCAATTTCATATCAGCTACGTCCGTCAGTGCATTTGTTATTGGATAATGATATATGCCTTAAATTTAGGTAATTTAGGTAATAATAATTTTTGTTATCGTTACGAAATGTTTATTTTATTTTTAATATTTGTTATTGTTATTAGATAAAATTATTATTATAAAAAATATCATCACCCTTAAATATATATCCAAGTCATATTTTGATGTACAATGTTTGATTGGATATTCAATTAATAAATTGATATATTGAAATGATCATGATTAATTAATAACAAAAAGAAAAAAGAAAAAAAGCTAACTAAATTGTGAATTTGTGATATATGAACTGCTTTGATAAACCGCAACTCATTCCTCGCATTAAACATCACCAGTCTCCTCGCAAGCAAGAATGAAAAAATTGACAATATTATTTTCATTTTTTACACATCTCAATATCAAAAGGTAATATTTATATTTTTTTTAGCTTAAATATTGAAAATTGTTGAGAATATTTTTGAATTGTTGCTAAACTCTCGATAATATTAAATTGTTTTTGTTGTTAAATTGTCATTGTTGCTAAATTGTCCATAAAATAGCAATTTTTTGTCATACTATCCTAGATATTGTTGCTAAAATATCAACAACAAAAAATATCGACAAAGTATCATTTCATATTTAAATTTAAATTTTTTATTTTCTATATAATTTATCTTTTAAATTTTTGTATTTATGATTTTTTTATATCCAATCAAAAGATTATTTATTTGAATTTAGGATAATATTTTATATTTTTTTTCATATATATTATTTATTTAGACATCATTTTCAATTTCTTTTACTAGTTTTACTTATAATTTTTATTTTTCATAATTTCAAGATTTAACCATTTATAATAATATTGCATTTGCCATATAAATAATTATTTCAAATTTTAATTAATCATTTTACAATATTTTTATTAATTAATTGACTTTTTTATTAAATAAGAAATTAGTTAAAATTATAAATATAATTGATTATTTTAATGTTTTATAAAATTTTATAAACAAATTCCAAAGTTACAGTTTTTATAGGTTTCTTAAAAAAAAAATTAAATTAAATTTTTGTTGACAACAATATATTTAACATTTTCCTAAAAATTTTAAGCCTAAACATTTGTATCGACATTAAAATTTTAAATAATAAGTATACTCAAAATACGGGCTATAAATAATAAACATGGAATTTTCTTCCAGAAAATTTGGTGTGGCTTTTCTGAAATTTTCATCAAAATATAGGGCAAAATTGAAATACATCTCGAATTCTCGATCACGCTGTCTGCATTGTACTCTAAATACGCGAAACGAGTCTACCACCATCTATAAAAGGAAGAACAAATTGAAAAGTAACGAACCAGTCCTCTAAAATTTTATTAAGATTTTCTCTCAAAAATCAACGGTCAACATGCGCCTCCGATTTGTTTTCGTTGCTATCGCTCTCGTTCTTTTTCCACTTTTTGCCAACTTAGCCACCGGTCGCGACGATAGTATAGTAGGCGGTTGGTCTCCCGTGGAGAATTTAAATGATCTTCATCTTAAAGAGATCGCTGAGTTCGCGATAGATGAATACAATAGGAAATCAAACTCTCTTTTGAAATTTGAGACTCTGGTTGAGGCTGAGGAACAAGTGGTCGCTGGAATCAATTATCGACTCCTCCTTGATGTAAATAATGGATCGGCGACTCGGCGTTATGAGGCGGTGGTTTATGAGAAGTCTTGGGAAGATTATAAGAGTTTGACCTCTTTTAAGCCGGTTAACTAAAAATCTCTCTCTCTAAATAATGATGACTTATGATTCGTATTTCTTTGTTACATGTAATATCATTTATCATAAAATAAAAGGATTCGTCGACTCTATTATTAATTCTCGATATTTTTATTGTTATCATTTGTTTACTCAACTCCCTATCTAGTTCAAGCTTGACATATCACTGCACGGTTTGTTTTGCTTGGAATATTTCTTTATGGCCAGTGTCGCGGCTTTTGGATATCCTCTTTTTCTTGAAAATTCGTCTTATTTCAAACTCACCTAATTTTTAATAAAATAAAATAATAATAATAATACAATATTAATATAAATATATTATTTATTTTTAATGGGTTAAATAAAATAAGTAAAATAAAAATAATATAAAATATTATACATAATTATTTATAATAAGAGCTTAATAAAAAAAATGATACAATATATTTGAAAGTAATTTAGGCTCTATAAGACTATAATTTAAATAAGATGAAATAAGATAGAATAATATTTAAATGAAATGAAATAATATTATATCATAAATTTATTAAATAATGGACACTAAATAAAATATTAGATGATATAAAACTACAATTTACTTAAATAATTGTTTTTATCCAAAACTCACAACATCATTTAAGCATATATATTATAATGACTAAAATGCCCTCTTACAAATAAGATATTAAGCCACAAACAAAATATGATCAACATTGCTGGAGCTAATGTTGAACAATTTGTGACCTCGAAGCTTTAGTAATTACTGTTGGTGACTTTGGTGGAGCTTCAATGACTATTGTCAGGGACCTTCTGGTTTTATAACCAACCCTTGGAGAGAATATGTAAGGGTTACATTTATTTTGAAAGTATGTAAAGCTTACATACATATTTTTGAAATAGTATGTAACATTTACATACATATTTTGAAAAAGAATGTTACATTTACATGCATATTTGTAAATATACATATTTTTTAAATAGTATGTAATATTTATATACCTATTTTTAAATAAATATGTAACCTTTAAATACATATTTTTGAATGAGTATGCAAGTTGCACATACATATTTTTTAAAGAGCACCATATATATATGTTAAATGTAAGGAAAAAAATGACACAATTTCACATTCATAATTATAATAATCAGATCTTCACATGTGAGATTAATATTCACAAAATCCTAAAGAAAATAGTGTCCAAACTAAGAGAAAGGTTAGTGCTTTATTTCTGCCTTCAATTTGATCTCTATCTCTTACTATGCTCCCCAAGACACAGAGGCTAAACTATTTGGAAACCAATAGGGTAAAGCATTAGTATAAACTATACATGCCTAACTAATTGCACATATTGTTTAGCAAAGATCCTTTATGTAACAATTTCAAGCATTTCTTAAATTATCGTGAGAATCAACATAACTATCCATATTACCCAATCTCCTCCCATCTGTACCAAAGTGTAATGGTTTATGATCAAATATATGAAAGGAATATTCAATAAAAGACTGTGAACTAGGAAAAAAAATAAACAAAATGGACAGTTAGAAAGGCAAATGTTTGACAATATTTCACTTTGAATATAACTTGTAACATAAAAAAAGGATTGAAAAGCTTTACTCCCTCAAGAAGATAAGGACCAAAAGAAACATACACGAAACAAAGCAATTATGGTTATTGACTGTTCTTCCATTGTTGTTTGGCTCCATCCTCTGGGTTGCTAGGATCTACTGCTCTGTTCGATTAAAACTCCCTTACATTATCAGGAGGGAAAAAAAAGTTTTTTTTTTTTTTGCATTGAATAACTTCTCTTCTTATATAGTTTTATTTTTAAAACAACTTAAGAAAAATATAATTTGTTTATTTTTTTTGTGACGTAAAAAATATATATGTTTTTTAATGTTAAAAAAAATTGAGTTTGTTAAAACTGAAAAAGCTTGAATAATTGAATCTACCGGACGAAAAAAAAAAACTTCTAAGTTAAAAAATTTGTAGAAAATGAATTTTGGACGATAAAATTAAGGAACTTCTGCTCTTCCCTTTCATTTTTCTTCTACAACTGTATAAAGAAATTTACCCAAACAAAAGCAAAAACCTGACGATCTCGGACCTCGTAATTGTAACAGATCTCGTAGCGCGTCGTTGTAAATTGTAAGCAGACCTTGACTCCGCAGTAGCCATCTTTGGCTAACTCCCTGGTCAGAACATCTTTCAAATTGGCGAAGAAAACGCTATTATTGACGATCTGTAGAAAAGAGGGGAGAAAATTAGATGAGAAAATGAAATTCCTATAAGATCCAAGAAAGATAAATAGTGATAATCGGGAGAGGAAATAAGTTACTTATGAGAGACATACGGCATCCTTACCTGCAATAGGCAATGTCGTTGCTGTGGATGGCAATAAGAACGAGTAAACTTCATAGAAAGATCAGAGAGATAAGAGAAGATTTAATGACCTTTCCAAAATGAGGACGTAAAACTATCTGAGTAAAAATGATCAGAATGCTCAACAAGATGTTACATCACGTAATTAATTCAACTCAGGCATGGACTTCAATCCAGGTAGAATTTAAAAAAAAAATAAAAAAATTAAAAGCACAATTTACTAATTATCGCCTAATTTACTTACTTATTGTCCGAACATTTTTTATTTTAGTGTTACATGCTATAAATTTATTATAACTTTTATTGATATATAAATTTTTTATTATATATAAATTTATGAATCTGACTATACTTATTAATAATATTATTATTTTTGAAAAATTACAAACTCACAAGTTTCAGCTGAATGATTTTACTTTATTAACATCATCGAACTAGGAATTCAAAAGTTGCTTAACCACTCCAAACAATCCAGAGATTGTGGTGAATCAACTAAGGATTCGGTCTAATTAAAACAAACTCAACCCTGTCCTAAAACATAGGAGTTTGTTTTCATTGAACAAAACAGACATTAACTGACAAGAATTTCTAACCACTTCAAACATATCTCAACAATCATTCCCCTAAATTGAAGCTGTTGAGAGCAGTTCAATTTACTTCCTTTTTGGCCACGACTCCAAGCATTCTTCGAAGTCTTTCAAATGCTTCTAGCTTTAGGGTTTTTATTAATATGTCTGCGAGCTGCTCACTACTCCCACAAAATCCAAGTTTCACAACAGCATCCTTTTTAAGATCTCGAGTGAAATGAAATCTCACATTGATGTGTTTGCTCCTACCATGAAACTCAGAATTCTTGGCTAATTTAATTATAGAAGTATCGCCACAAAATAAAGTAACACACTTACAATGATCATAGCCAAGAATATTAAGAACTCTCTGCATCTAGACACACTGACAGGCGCAAGTTGCAATAGCAGCATACTCCGCTTTCGTAGTTGACAATGTTACAATAGGTTATTTTCGTGAGGACCAAGATAATGCTTCGGCACTCAACATGAGCACGAAACCAGTTGTACTTCGAGAATCATCAACATTGCTAGCATAATCATTCTCACAATATCCCACTAAATCATCAAGCACTTCTCTTCTATAGTATACCCCTATATCGACAGTTCCTTTAAGATAACACAAAACCCTTTTAGTTGCTGCTTGATGTTCTTCTTTTGGATAAGCCATAAATTGACTGATAAGACAAACTACATACATAAGATCTAGTCTAGTGGCTGTTAAATACAGAAGGCTACCAATAAGTTGCTTATATCGAGTTCCATCAACCTCAGCTCCACCTCCTTCTTTTGACAATTTTGAACCATGCACAATTGGATTTCTCACAAGATTACTGTCTGTCATTTCGAATTCGTCGAGCACTTCTTTAGCATATTTATTCCGACATAAATGTATCCTTCTTGCTCCTTGCTTAACCTCAACTCCTAAAAAGTATTTCATTTCTCCCAAATTCGTCATTTCAAACTTATGCATCATCAACTTCTTAAAATTTTCAATCATAACAAAATCATTTCCAGTAAAAATAAGATCGTCAACATGAAGAATTATGATCAAAATTCTACCTTCTTCTTCAACTTTCACAAATAGTTTGTGCTCATAGTTGCATTTCTCTAAGCTTGACTCAGCAAAGTAGCCTTCAATCTTGCTATACCATGCCCTTGGTGCCTGTCGTAAACCATAAAGTGCCTTTTTGAGTTTATAAAATGTAACCAAGAGGTTGATCCACATAAACATCTTCGCTTAATTCACCATAAAAGAAGGTGTTTTTAACATCAAGCGGAAACACGATCCATCCTCTTTGAGTGGCCAATGCTAGCACCATTCTGATTGTGTCCCAACGAGCCACTGGAGAAAACACCTCACTAAAATCTATTCCGTGCTCTTGTGCATAGCCCTTTGCCACCAACTGTGCTTTACACTTTTCAAAATTCCCATTTTCATCAAGCTTTGTTTTATATACCCACTTCACACCAATCTTCTTTGCTCCTATAGGTAAGTCCACTAGCTCTCAAGCTTTGTTTTTCACTATGGCTACGATCTCTACATCCATTACTTTTCTCCATTTAAGACTCAATGCAGCCCCTTCATAACTTGTAGGATCCTCATTAGAAACAAACATAGCAAAGTTTTGTAAATCTTCTTCTTTAGATAAACCTTCCTCGCTTTCATAGTCTCATCCATATTGGATGCCTTGTAACTCGTCTTTCTTGAGCTACTTCTTCTGGTGAACTTTCACGTGTATTGCTACTATTAGGACTTGCTTCATTATTGTCTGCTTCAGTTCCATTCTACTCTCCATATGCGTCACTATCACCTTCATCTTTTGTTGCACTTTCTTGTTCTTCATTCTCTCCCCAAGTAAGCATTTTCAGATTAATTTCTTTTTCACTCCAATCCCAACAACTGCTCTCATCAAACACAACATTCTATTGGTCACTAACTTCTTTGCAATGGGTCGAAGAGCCTATAAGCCTTAGACTTTTCACCAACACCGAGCAAAATAGCTTTGAAGCTTTTGTCTTCAAGTTTTACTCACTTGACATTCGAAACATACACATAGCCTATGCATTCGAACCCTCTAAAATAATCAACATTAGGCTTCACACCACTCCAACTTTCTTTCGGTGTCTTTTTCTTCATAGCTATTATAGGACTTCTGTTAAGAACATGGACTGTCCATCTTACAGCTTATGGCCAAAAGGACTTTGGTATCTTCTTCTATGTGAGTAAGCATCATACCATATTCATTATAATACGATTCTTATGCTCTGCTATTCCATTTTGTTGGGGTGTGTATACAACTATAAGTTGCCTTTTGATGCCATGAGTAGTACAAAACTTGTTGAAAACTTTTGAGGTGAACTCACCACCTCTATATGTTCTCAAGCAATAAATATACAATCCTAACTTCTTTTCAACAAAGTTTTTAAATACTTTAAACATTGCAAAGGCCTCATTCTTCTCAACAAGAAATTACACCATATCCTCCTACTATAGTCATCAATAAAGTTTAATATGTAACTCTTTCTACTATTTGAAGTTGGAGTTATGGGACCACAGATCATCATGTGTAAGCTAAAGCCTCTCCAAATGTCTTCATTTCATTTTCTTAGGTATGGAATCTCTGTGTTGTTTTCCAACCACGCAGCTTGTACATACTTTGTTTGTAGGCTTAAGTTGAGGTAGTTCCTTCACTAAATTCTTGTATTGTAAGGTATAGAGATTCTTATGACTCAAGTGCGCGTAACTTTGATGCAATAGCTTAGTGATGTCCTCTGTGGTAGTGTTAAGACAATGTGATTGTTGGGTAGCTATATGTGCAAGCACCACAAACATACAATTTGTTCTCATCTGTGTCTGCATGATAAGACCCATTGTCTTGTGATAGACTTTGCAAGCCAATCTTAAATCAGAATAGCTAGGCCTTTCTCTTGCAATTGACCTATGCTGAGCAAATTATTCTTCAATTCAAGAATATAATAGACATCAAACACTACTTGTTTGACATCTCTAACTTGTAGCTTGACACACCTTTTGCCCATCACAGCCATTCTCATATTGTTTCCAAGGTTCACAGAGTGCCTGTAATCTTTATCGAATTCAATTAACCACTATTTGTTCCTTGTTATATGATTGCTGCAGCCTGAATCAAGGAACTATACCCCTTCTCAACTTGATTTGTTCTCTTCCACAAAGGCCATTAAAAGCAAATTAATCTTCCTCCTCACCTATATCGGCATAATTGGCAACCTTTTCCCACTTCAGACATTCATATTGAAAGTGCCCCAACTGATGGCACTTAAAACACTCAATGGTTTCTCTATTCTGTCCTCTACCTCTACCTCTGCCTCTCATAACTCCACTGCCTCTAAAGCCTCACTTGTCCTCTAATTTTGTCCTCATATGACACCTTCAATGCTTACTCATCTCCACCAATTTTTGCTCGTGAACAAGAACAGAGCTCTGCAATTCATCCACAAAAAGATAGTTGATATCTTTTGACTACTCTATGGAACACACAATGTAATTAAACTTTTCTATGAGAGTCCGCAAGATCTTCTCAACTATCTTCACATCCTGCATGTCTTCTCCAACATTTTTCATATCATTTCTTGCCAGCATCACTCCAAAGAAATAATCAATCATCGACTCACCATTCTTCATCTCCAAGATTTCAAATTCTCTGTGGAGAGTTTGGAGTTGAGCTCATTGAACCCTAATATTCCCTTAGTATTTTCTCTTCATGGAATCCCACAGTTGTTTAGAGGTGTATATTTGTATAATAATCTTCAAAATTACCTTGTCAATAGACAGAAAGAGATAATTTTGCACCTTTAAATCTTTCAATTTCAGTTTCTCCAAGGTTTTTCTCTGTGCCCCCGTCATCACTTCTTCAACAGCTGGTTTGGTGTAGCCAATTTTAATGAGACTCCAATACTCCTTTGACCTCAAAAAATTCTCCATTAGCATACTCAAGTGATCATAATCTCCATCGAATTTAGGGATGTAGGGTTGAGCGAAATTGCTTGCTTATGTTTCCATCTTCACACTCATTCTTTCTCTCAATCAAGCCCCTATCGGAGCTCTGATACCAAAATGTTGAAAAATCACAAGCTCACAAGTTTGAGCAGAATGACTTCGCTTTATTAACATCATCAAACTGGCTTTAAATAGCCATTGCAAATAAAGAAAATTCAAAAGTTGATTAACCACGTCTCAACATCCCTGAAATTGTGGTGAATCAACTAATGACTTAGTTTAATTAAAAGAAACTCAACAACTCTCCTGAAACATAGGAGTTTATTTTGACCGAACATAACAGACATTGACTAACAAGAAATTCTAACCACTTCAAACATATCTCAACAATCATACCTCATTGGTAATTCATTTAATATTATTTTTCTTTTATTTCTCTTTCCCATACTCTCTTTCTTTCTTTAGATTACAAGTACAATGGAGAAAATGCTTGAAGAGAAACACTTTCTTGAAAGAAAAACACTCAAAGAGACACTCAAGAACTTTCCTCACTCACAATGGTGAAAAGCCCTCTCTTCTTCTTCCTCTCTTTTCTAGTTTTTCTTCTCTCAAAGTTTAAGCACACAATCCTCTCTCTTAGAAACCCTAAGAGCTCTTAAATGTATTTATATAGCACATTTACACAATTAGAATAATGCCCAAACTATTTCGAGTTTCCTAGTACAAAGCTCATGCCCTTAAAAGTCATTTATCTTGTTTTTTTGCAAAGAAATAGAAATTGTCTGTAAGGGGAATGATTGATCCAGTCAGAGAGGGATCGATCCGTCAATGGTGGATCGATCCGTCTTCTTGTCTGGGCATTAGTTTTTCAGCATGAAGTCCAGAATCGGATAGCGCTCGAAGTGGGATCGATTCGTCTATGGGGGGATCGATCCCTCTTGAGTGAGATCGATCCTGGATGCTCTGTAGCCCTGTTTTATTTCTCTTCTTCCTTCGCATTTGATACCATGCAATGCTCCTAGTCCAGCCTTTGATGCTTTTCACCCACATTGGTTTTCAAGCATCTCCTATGGATTTGCATCAGAATATCACAAGAGAGAGAGAGAAGAAAAAGTAAAGAAGGAAAAATAAAAAAATTGTAACTCATCTCTATTGGAGAGGTGAAGAAGTAAAGTAGACTCACCACATTGATTAGATTGAACCACTATAATTTTAGTTTGTTATTTTCTTTTACTATTATTTATATTCCATTACTTTTGATTAAATATCTAAGGCTTGTAGTGATTGTTATTAGATTGATATTTTTTTCATTAGGTATTTACTTGGAAATTTTTTATTGTGTTTGGTTAAATTCAATAGTGCAATATCTAGGAAGTTAAATTTGTGCATAACAAATGGTATCAGACCTTGGTTTCGGCTTGGGTTATTCCGTGGTTGTTGTGTGTGAATTTTTTGGGTTTGATATTGTGGAGTAAAATTGTGTCTAGAAATAATTTCTTGTTATTGAATATGAGTAGCATGAAAATTGTGTATAATGATGTTGATCATGGTATAGAGATGGAAGAAGAAGAAGAAGACATTACTGAGCCCAGGTCATTTAGGTTTGGAAATGATTACTTGATGGCACGAGATCGGAGTCGATGCGTGACTAGAGCTCCTGAGAGGTTAAACCTTATTGCCTATGCATTAAGTATGGAGTCGGAGATCTCGAGACTTGAGCCAAGGTCCTATAAGGAAGCTATGAGTAAGAAGGATGTCGATAAATGGCAGAAGACCATAGAAGAAGAAATGAGTTCTCTATACAAGAGCAAGACATTGACACTAGTTCCTTGACCAAAGGGGCGGAAAGTTGTGGGCAACAAATGGGTCTACAAGGTGAAGGAAGGTGTGCCAAATGTCAAGCTAGTTCGATATAAGGCTAGAGTTGTTGCAAAAGGGTTCGCCCAAAGAGAAGGTATTGACTTTATCAAAATTTTATCACTTGTTGTTAAACATAGTTCCATTAGATTATTATTATCTCTTGTTGTACATAATGATATGGAACTTGATCAATTGGATGTAAAAACTGCTTTTTTGCATGGTTACCTTGAGGATGAAATTTTCATAGAGCAACCCAAGGGGTTTGTTGAAAAAAGAAAAGGTAACAAGTTTTGGATCGAACTAATCCATTGACACAAATAGTTCATGGAAGAAAATTGAGTTATCTGGGCCCGGGAGGTTTGACCGGGCGAACTGCTAGTTTTCGGATACGAGATATCCATCCTAGTCACTATGGACGCATTTGCCCTATTGACACATAGTGTGTCTCTTGAAGAAGGCTTTGTATGGCTTGAAGCAATCTTGAAGATGTTGGTACAAGAGATTTGACGACATCATTTTGAAGATCGGGTTCAAAAGAAGCAAGCATGACAATTGTGTATATTTGAGAGGTATAACTAGCTCTTCTACTGTTTATTTATTGCTATATGTGCATGACATGTTGATAGCTAGTTGTGATCGGTGTCAAATCACCAAGTTAAAGAGTTAACTTAGCTTGAAATTTGAGATGAATTATCTTGGAGCTGCCAAGAAAATATTAGGGATGGAGATTGTAAGAGGTAGACAAAAAGGTAAGTTATTTCTTTCCTAAGATGGGTATTGTGAGAAGGTACTTCAACGGTTTAATATGGTCAATGCTAAACCGAGTATAACTCCGATAGCATCACATTTCAAGTTATCATCCTCGGACTCTCCTTCAACGGATGAGGAGAAGAAAGAAATCGAAAAGGTGCCCTATGTAAGTGCGGTGGGTAGCTTGATGTATTTAATGATTTATACAAGATCAGATGTTGCATATGGTACAAGTTTGGTGAGTCGCAACATGGTTAAAATTCAAGGTAAAAATCATTGGGAAGCGATGAAATGGGTGATGAGGTATCTATGGGGTACAGCCGGGGTTGGTCGTTTATATGATCGATCCAAGGAGTTGAGTGTTGGAGTAATGGGTTATGTGGATTCAGACTTTGCCTGTGATCGTGATAAGAGGCGGTCTATCACAGGATACTTGTTCGGTTTTGGAGGAAACTTGATGAGTTGGAAGGCCAATTTACAATCAATAGTAATTTTGTCTTCTACGGAGGTGGAGTTTGTTGCTGCAACGGAAGCGATGAAGGAAGCTATGTGGTTGAAGGGTTTGGCTAGTGAACTCGGTTGTGAGCAAAAGAAAGTCATGGTACATTGTGACAAGCAAAGAGCAATTTGCTTCACCAAGAATCCTCAATTTCATGATCATACACAGCATGTAGATGTGAAACTACATTTCATACAAGAGATGATTGAACAAGGTGAGGTAGAGTTGGTAAAAATTTATACGGATGATAACCCGGTGGACATGGCAACAAAGACGGTTCCCTTGGCAAAGTTTGTGAAGTGTTAAACTTTGGTCAAGGTGACCACCCTATCTAAATGATGGTGAAAGGGTGGGTCTTCATCCAAGAGAGTTTGAGTTCCAAGGATTAGACTCAAGGTGGAGAATTGTGATATTGTGATGTAAATTCATGAGGATGCTTGAAAACCAATGTGGGTAATCAAGTATCAAATGTTGGACTAGGAGCATTGCATGGTATCAAGTATGGAGAAAGAAAATAGGGCTACAGAGCATCTAGGATCGATCCAACTCAAGACGGATCGATCCCACTCCGAGCGCAATCCAATCCCAGACTTTCTACATACTTTCTGCTAGAAAACTAATGCACATACATGAAGACAGATCGATCCCCCTTAAGATGAATCGATCCCCCTTTGGCTGATCGATCCCACCCTTTATGGACATTTTCTGTTTCTTTGCAAAAAAATAAGGTAAATGACTTTTAAGGGCATGGGTTTTGTACTAGGAAGCTAGGAATAGTTTGGGCATTATTGTAATTATGCAAATGTGATATATAAACACATTTGAGAGCTCTTAGGGTTTCTAAGAGAGAGGATTGTGTTCTTAAACTTTGAGTGAAGAAAAACTAGAAAAGAGAGGAAGAAGAAGAGAGGACTTTTCACCATTGTGAGTGAGGAAAGTTATTGAGTGTCTTTTTGAGTGTTTTTCTTCCAAGAAAGTGTTTCTCTTCAAGCATTTTCTCCATTGTACTTGTAATCTCCAAATTTGAAGCTAGTGGAATTCATCTCTATTAGAGGAGTGAATAAAAGGAGTAAACTCACTACATTGATTGAATTGAGCCACTATAATTTTAGTATGTTATTTCCTTTTGCTATTATTTATATTCTATTACTTTGGATTAAATATCTAGGGCTTATGGTGATTGTTGTTGGATTGATATTTTTTTTATTGGATGTTTGCTTGAAAATTTTTTATTGTGCTTGGTTAAATTTAATAGTATAATATCTAAGAAATTGAATTTGTGCATAACATCTCTCTTATTTTTTTCTTTTTTCCTTTTTTTCTTCTCCCCCTCACATCACTTCTCATTTTTTTTTCTTCATTCTTCTCTTCTCAACTATCACAAACTAATTTAATGTGCCATTCTCTCTCTATATTCTATCTTCTTCATATCCTTTTTTCCTTTTCAACTTGAGATTTTGTATTGAAATTTTCTCTTAATGAAGGCAACCCTGTCAATCTTATGGAGTACTTACCGCATAGATGGTGGGGTTTTATTTATTTTTAATGAGTAGGTGGGGTGCTGGTTATAGGTGGATATATGGTTTAATGAATTCTAGATATTTTTTATTTTAAGGTAAAGAGAAGAAATTGGTTATGGATTGGTATATGGTGGGTTGATTTCTGAACTGGTAATCGTAATTTTTATTTTTCACGTTTATAGTTGTGGATATTGTTTATCAGCCCTCCCAAAAAAAAACAAGTTCTTTGCTCCGCCACTGGCCCACTTTACATCTCTCACTGTTTCCCACATCCCCAACTATCATTTTGTTCTCGACTTTACTTTTTATTGAAGCTTCGATTTCCAACCCTCTTCCTGCACCTCCACGCATGACACCCAAACACTTCCTACGTACATTAAAATGAGCAAAAGTGCAAATAACTTTTTCTTATTAATTCAGTAGTATTTCATATTCTTGCACTTCAATGTGCTAATATAAGTTTATGTTCTAATCACTGATCACAGCTTTTAGGAGATATATATCTTATTGGATCGTTCAAATTCAGCTGTTATGATACGATATGTTAGCTCAAGGGACAACTTGAGGATCCTTATGTTCCTTCTCAGGGTACACTGTTCTCTCAGATTGCTTAATATAAAATTTAATGTTTTCTGAACCCCTCCCACGACATGTTTCACACTTTTACATGAATACTACTGTCTTCCAAAAATCTTCTTGTACACAAGGTAAACCTTGAAACTTCAGTTGGGCCTAGCATGTGACTTGTTATGTTTAAGAAGCCTCTTGCTTTTTGCTCCTGCTCTAGAGTCCTCAGAAGTTTCATTTTCACTCTTCTCCTAGTTGCTAATGTTACTTTTGATGACCGGAAATAGAAGTTCGTACCTTTATAGTGATAAAATGTGTCAAATTTTTTCGAGTTTTGACTTGTGCAGGAGTCTAGCAAGAGCATCCAAATAGAAGCATTTCACATTTTTAAGGTACAAAATATTGTCTGAGTTAATAAAAAGAAAGTTGATGGATTTTTCAGTTCTTGGAAGTACCATGTTTAAACTTTAATAGTTATTTGCTGCTAATCTAAACAAACCTTCGGGTATCATAAACATACTGGTTGCAAATCTAATAAAGGTAGATCTCATGATTTGCATTAAAAGTTTTCATATAGTTGGCTTGGTGTTGTTACCAAATAATAAAAGAGGAAGGAGTTTATCAAATTAACTCTTTGAATTGAATTGCAGACTAGATCGTTCTCTTGAAGATGCAAGTAGTCTCAACCTCAGAATAAAACAACCTAGAAATCAAAACTTTATCTCGAATCTTCATTGCACTGTTGAAGTCCAAAATGCTACACCTACAAGATTTAATTTTTTCTTGGAAACAAAAAGAAAAGAAATTTTTTTTTGTGCTTCAAAACTTTAGAGAGAGGACTAGAGAGCTTTTTGTAGAGAAAAACATAGAGAGAGAACATAGAGCTTTTTTTTTTTTTTTTTTTTTTTTTTAGAATCTGTTTTTGTTTTTTTGAGTTGTGTAAAATTATAAGGAGCAAACACTACAACAATATATACATTCAGGGACAGTTATTTTTTAAAAAAATCCGGTGAACCGTCCCTAAAAGTGGAATTTTGGGACGGTTGGGCGTAATTTTTCGTAAAAGACATTTAGGGACGGTTATTAAAAGTGTTACCTTTCGGGACGGTTAATAACCGTCCCTAAATGTCCTTTATAGACATGCCCCACACCAGCTATCGCGATATTATTCTGAAAACCCTAAGGAAAGAAGCCCCCCCCTCCCCCCCCCCCAGCGCCTCCACTGCCACCCCCACGACGCAACCAGTCAACCTCCCAGCTGTCGCCGTCGTCCGTCGTCTGTAGCAACGCGCGTCCACTGCAGCAACTCGTACTAGGCAGCTCCTGTGTAACCATGGTGGCTGGAGGAAAATCAGTCACCACTTCTTACTATTCTCTACAAGACACACCCACTTGGGCAGTTGCTACTGTTTGCTTCGTTTTCATCTCCCTTTCCATTTTCATTGAATACTTAATCCATCTCATTTGCAGCGTAATAACCAATCACCACCAAATTTGAGTTATAATATGTACTTTATCATTAATTATATAACAGTACCCTTTTGATTATTTTGATGCAGTGGCTCAAAAGGAACAAAAAAACTGCCTTATTTGAGGCAGTGGAGAAGCTCAAATCAGGTAATTAACAACTTTAACGAATTGGTCACGTCTTTAGATTGTTTGGTAAGTTATATAGTCTATACTATACACATTATTGTATTGTGAGTTGTAATCTATACACATGATTGTTTTGTTCGTATGATGTTATAAATGAGAGACATTTTTTTATTTTTTTTAAAAAAATGCATATGGTGTTCGATAAATTGTCTGAATGAATCAATATTTGGGTTTTATGGTGCAGTTCTGATGCTATTGGGTTTCATGTCGCTGATATTGGCCGTAACTCAAAGACCCGTCTCCAAAATTTGCATACCTACCAAAATTGCTGACACAATGCTTCCATGTCGGAAAAAAGCATCTACCAAAACTACAAAAGCTCTTGGTATTCCCCAATTTTGGACGTCCACATTCACACTAACGAATAACTCTTTTCTTATGAAAGATTCATTATTTGAAGATACTGATTTGGACCCAAAGCGAAGATTAGCAGGAAGTAGTTCAAGTGCTCCTACTATTGGTTACTGTGAATCCAAGGTAAATTTGCTATTTCTTTTGAATGTTTGCTTTATTGAACTTGAAAATATATAGCGCTGTGTCTTTGCTCCTTTGTTTTTGCTTCTTGCAGTTAAATTAATACGAGTGAATTGCAGGGGAAAACCTCATTCATATCAGAAGATGGAATAACTCAGCTCAGCTACTTCATTTTTGTGTTGGCAGTTATGCAAATTGTCTACAGTGTCCTCACCATGGCTTTAGGAAGGGCTAAGGTATATGTATAATTCCACCTCATGCATATTATGAATTTAATGTGGCAGATAACTTACATGACAAAGCCTTCCTTCAATCAGAACATAATCTTATTTTATTTTATTTTTTGCTAAGACATAATCTTATTTTTTTAGCATTATTAAATTAAAAGCAAGAATATAGCTTCTTCTTCTTTTAAAAAAAAAGAAAACTTTCTTTAAAAATAAAAGTCAAATTTATAATTTTATTTTAAATGACTAGGTATTGCTGTATTCAATGAAAAATTATTTGTGATAAATTTATTATATTTGAAAGTGTTGGTGCTTGTAAATTTTCAAGCTAGCCGTTTTTTTAGGAATAGTTAAACATCTTTTTTTTTTTACGCAAGTTGTTAGATGATCACAACTTGAATTATAAAGACTTTTTTATAGTTATTTCAACTTTTTTTGGTAAAAAAAAATTCACATTTTTATCACATTTTTTAAATTATCAACAATTTAAAAATTTATTAACTACAAGTCGTGCCAAAGCTATGTTCAAGCTCGATCTTAAGCTTCAAACTCGCATTTTACTATTTATTGTTTTTACTATGAATAAAAGTAGTTAAGAGCATTTTCATAACGAAATGAATTTTTCATTACTTATATTTTCTTTAAAAGAAATTATGTCTGTAATTTTCCAAGCGCATTTTGCTATGCAGATGAAGACTTGGGAAGCATGGGAAAATTTAGATGAGCAAGTTGATGCTTTTGCTCAACGAATGTGCTATTAAGTATTAACTATATTGTTCATATGTACATTTTAATCCTTTCAAGATTTTAAATATGTAATTATTTTCTGATTTGAATGTTATATATTTATTTATATAGTTTGCAGGAAAAAAAACGTATACAAGAGAAGATATTGATGTTTGCCGACATGAATGGTGTACGTTTATCATTAACAGAATAGGTAGAACTTGAAATTGCTTATATATAATTTATATTAGGACGGTTATTAATATTTTAGTTAAGAATTAGACCAAATTTTGTAATTAATTACTACTTGTTAGTAATTAACTAGCTAGGTCTGTTATATGTTTAGTTTAATGTATATATTGGAGAATTCTTAACTCCAATTATTTTGTGACTAATCACTAATTATATTGTAATCATTAATTAGTAATGATATGTAA
This sequence comes from Elaeagnus macrophylla, assembly GCA_029378325.1. Classification (NCBI taxonomy): domain Eukaryota; kingdom Viridiplantae; phylum Streptophyta; class Magnoliopsida; order Rosales; family Elaeagnaceae; genus Elaeagnus; species Elaeagnus macrophylla. Next base: position 28,449,037 of record CM055640.1, on the reverse strand, counting down.
ACAGTAATATTGTCGTTCTTGTGATTTTGAATATATATATTCTTTCAGCATTTTACAGGTAATTACTTGTATAAGATCAGCATAATATTGAAATTAAAAAAAAAAAAAAACCATTTAGGGACGGTTATTAACCGTCCCCAAAAACTTCAACTAAAAGTTTTTAGGGACGGTTACTGGGACACTTTTAGGGACGGTTATTAACCGTCTCTAAAAACTTTTAGGGACGGTTGTTACACTTTTAGGGACGGTTACATTTTACTTTTAGGGACGGTTATTAACCGTCCCTAAAAGTGTCACTTTTTGGGATGCCCGCATACGGGACGGTTACGACCCGAAACGGAACCGTCCCTAAATGTCTTTAGGGACGGTTAATAACTGTCCTTAAATGTCTTTTTTGTAGTAGTGAAAGCTTTGTTTACTGCAAAAAAATGATAGGTTAATGGTCACAAACACGATAGAGATGAGGAGTTATGGAAGAAAAAAGTGGGAGAGAAAGACCTATTATAGATGAGAATAATAGTCAATTTTTGACTGTCTTATCTTATAAGTTGAAAATTAAAAAAAAAAAAAAGAATAATTAAATATAGAAATTTTATTTAAAAATAAAGTACCATTTCACCTCATTTTATGTACATGTACACGCATTTGGCTCAGCACCGCATGGCCAGTTGGCCAGATGAACGGCAACAACAACGAATTGTGCGATTGTGTGTAGTAAACTAACAATTGTCCGTCTCCACTCTTCTCCATAAAAATGAGTACCTCTTGGGGCGAAACCTCAAATTTAATTTTAATAACTTATATACAAATTTGAAGATATGTAAAAAAGTAATATGGAACAAAATGAAGAGGATAAGCTCATAAGGACACTTTTTTCGGTTTTTTTTTTTAAATTCACTTTATTTCCAAAACTTGGTGATGTGTTTTACTATTTTGGCATGCATTGTCAGAGTATGAACAATTTGAAGCTGACAAAGCTCATGAAATGAAAGAAATTTCTTCCTTGGAGCCTAGACAACGCCAGTGATGGAGCTTTTTGTTAACATGCATGGATATTTCTACTTGAAGAACAGAATAACCATTTTAATGGACATTAGCCTTGGAACAATTGTGTAATTTTTCCATGCGTTTTGGCGTCTTTACCAGGAATAGTGTTGGTAAGCGTGTTTAAGTTTGTGTCGTGTTATTGTTAGCATATTGATTGACAATATAAAAATTTGATAATATTTAGTTAAATAAATCTATATCTATGCTACTTATAAAATCTAAATCATTTATAATGTTTTTTTTTTTGGTAAAATTATTCCTATATTTTAAGCTATTTATATTAATTGTCCTTCAAAATATAATATTACATTAAATAAGTACTCTAAACATAATAATAAAATAAAAATTACATTCAATAAAGATTATAATAATATGATATTTTACAATTAATTTGAAAGTATAAGAAAATTAATCTTGTATTATATTATCACGTTAAATAAGAATTTTAAACATGAAAATTGGATAAAGATTACATTTAATAAGGACTATAACAATATAATTATTATTACATTTAATAAAGACTTTAAATATTATTTTACTCTCATAATTAATATAAAAATAGAAAAAAATTAATTTCGTATTGATTTTAAATATGTCGTAAAAATTAATAAAAAAAATTAAAATAATTAAAATAATTTTATGTACAAAATTATATTTTTAAATAATTATTTATAATAGCACGGATTTATTCGACTAAACATTTTTTGTTTTTTTTTTGAGTAATTTTAGTACTATAGTGTTTTAGTGATGTGACAATCGTTTGTCATGTTATGTGTTGTAGTGTCGTTCAAGGATTGTCACTCGTAAATAAGATCGAAGGCAAGCTAAAGCTTTTATGCCTTTGTATTTTTCTAGTTTCTTTTTTTACTTTATCAAAGTTTGAATATAGTATGCCTTACTTCTTGCATCTTAAAGAATAATATACCCGTGATAAATGGAAAGAGATTGAAATAATCAATATATTACTAAAGAAAGCATGTATAACAAATATACATAAAGAAACATATATCTAAGCGTAAGTCTTTCATCAGATGGCAAAAAAATAGAAGCTCCTAAACCTCTTTACCTACGTAAGAAATGGGACAGGTCATCAAATTTCCATAATTTTTATTAGATAAATATATTAATTTTATAATTATTTAATATTAAAAATCTCATAATTTTTTAAAATAACACAATAATTTCATACTTTAAAAATTAAGCAATATAAATTTTATTATTATAAAAATAAATAATTTTAATCGTATAATTTTTTAAAATAAGCATTTATAATTCAACAAACATATTAAAAATAAAGAATTATAGAGTCTCACTTTAATAAATAATAAATAATAGATATCCAACTTAAAAATTACGAAACTAAATTATTTATTTGTACATAATAACGAAACTACTGTAACATTTTTCAAAAGTTATTAAATCTCTTATACCTAATATAATAATTATGAAAATAAATTATTTAAATTAAATAATTATAGTAGCGGTATTTCATAAGAAATCCTCTAAATATATTTTATGATATAAGATAACATAAGTAACGAGGAATAACAATATCTTTCTCTCTAAGCTCGACCACCATAACCAGTTGTCCCATTAACACCTTGAGACTCCTTACTTTCTGATCTCCTCCTCTTCAATACCACAATCCATGTAAAGACTTCCAACAATACAGCATTAACCCCCAAAGCAATAATCAATCCGGTGTAAGCTCTTTTCCACTTGTCAGCAGGTTGCAAGATATCGAATCCTTTGAAAATGTTAAAAATGCTAAGAATTATAACAGCGTATCCGAAAGAATGATGGTAGATGTTCCAATAAAATCTGTATTTGTGATCCTTCTTTGGTCTCAAAAGCAAAGCAAACACCTATAGAATTTAAAAGCAATCTTAAATCTTACAAGTATATGATTTGTGTTTGAAAATAATATGTGTTAATGGTAGAAAAGTTAAAAAGTACCTGAAGAGTTCCGAGGCAGAAAAGGGCAATACCAATGTTTCTATGAGTAGATTGAACAATGCCAGAGGAGTCACTGCCAAGTTTGAGACCAGTACCCCAACCAGCCACACCAACAATATAGGCAGAGGTTTGACAAGCCACATGAAGATAGAACCAAGCTGGGTCCGCTGATTTGAATACCTTTAAATATCTTGCTATTGTTGCACCTATTGGCATTAATATTCCCCAGCTCACTACATTTATCACTCCGTGTACCTATTTTTCCATTTCAATTTACAGTAAGATTACAGCTTTGCTTATAATGTTCTTGAAATTAAATATATATATATATATATATAAGTTTAATTTGATCCAAGGAAAATTAAATTTCTGATTCCTAAGAGAATATAAGAAATTACAAATTTGTTTGGTGTCCTATTTAAAATTCTTTAAAATATGTCAATTATTTTTTACTCTTAAGTGGTAACGACGATTTTGAAAGAAAGAAAAAATAAAAAATAAGGAAAGAAAGTTGAACACGAAAAAATCTCACCAAACATTCCAGTCCTCACTGAATGTTGGGCTTGAATTGTGGATCAAAACAGAGGAAACAGAGAGCGAGAAAGAGAGAGATAGATAAAACTAACAAGTCAAAACCAAAGTAATTGTGATTTAATCAAAACCGTGGAAAAACAATAGCAAAACGCAAAACCATAAAACTCAAAAAGCTGAAAAGCAATTAAGATTAAAGGAGGCTTAAAAAATCAAAACTACTTACGTTTCGCTTTCTGTTAGTGCTGCTACCACCAGCGGAACCAGATTGCCCAGAAAGCAGATTCAAAGTTCCCTTAGAATTCTTGTTGGCCGAATCCATAGGATGAGCATTAAGTTTGGATCCTTGAATTGGACCAGCCTGCCAAACCTGATTGATAGTAGTCATAGTTGTTGGAAGAGTCCAAGTTGCAAATATTACCATTTCATTGTTCTGATACGACGCCGTTAGCTCGGAAACGTTGTAGGTCAAATTCCCTTCCTCCAAAGTAGTCGAATAGCCTTGAATTAGCGATTTGTAAACCTTTGGCTCTCCACTTGATTGAGGATGAGCAACAAGCGATTGTGCACCAAACATCGCACTTTGTAAACCGCTTGGATTTATAGCCCAAGCAACCCATGTTGAAGACGTCACTCCTTTGTGTCTATACGCCATTTGAAGCTTTCCAGACGACTGGTCGTATGTCCAATGGAGGAAAGAATTCAAATATGGTAGATCTTGACATGAGCTAAATACTTGGTTGCTTGAGAACTTATAGTTTTGACATGTTTGAGCATTGGATGATACATACAGAGATGATAAAACAGAGAACCCAACAAACAATTTCAATAATTTAGATGCCATTTTTCTTTTTAAGAAAGTCCTCTGAATCTTCTTGGAAGAAAACTCAAACTCTCTTATGGGTTTTATAAACCTAAAAGAGAGCAGAGGAATAACAGAAGGAAAACAATAAAAGACAGAAACTTCGAAACAAAAACTCCAAACCCAAAACAGAAACTTGGTAAAAACTGAGGAGGATTGGTTTTTTGGGTTTAAGTTTCTCTTTCAAGTAAAAAAGCTGGGAGGGAGAAGAATGAAAAAGAAAGCCTTGTAAAAGTCGGAGAGATTCAGTGGTATTATAGGGAGGTTTTTTCTATTTTCGCTTTTGGGTATTACAGGGAGTTGGTGGGATTAGATTTGTTGAGTAGTCCGCTCCGGAAGGTTCCAATATTTCACAAAGTGGTTTGATTTTCATTTTCATTAATACTACTTAAATCAATAATAATTTAGCGTGTAAAATTGTAATTAATTAAATCCTGGAATCCTTATATACCAAGCTTAAATAAACAAAAAAAAAATTAATATGTAAGGAATGAGTATATGCTACGTAAGCAGTGATATAATCATGATTTTAATTAATATAGATTAATTATGTTTTATGTCAAACAAAATATATATATATATACACACGAGATAATTAAAAAATTGTCAAAAATATTTATTTAATTATAATTATGTTCACAAATAACAAAAAAATACTAACATTATTTTATTTAACATATTAACTACGTTTTATGTCCAAAATGAATGAGATAAGTTACAAAAATGCTTAAATCGTATGAGCTAAGTTACAAAAATGTCTAAACGTTTATTTAATTGTAATTATGCACACAACGTTATGGGTAACAATAAAAACATATCTAGCTTATAACTAACTTTAAATTATTTAACATAATTACTTTTGTTAATGAATGAATGATATATTATGCCTATATGTGAGTATTTGTGGAACTTATAATTTATTTAATATTTTTATAAATACATAACAATCATATAATCATTCCATAAGAATAGTAAATTCATATAATTATTAAATACAATTTGTCACAAATTCACATATTACAATCTATGTTCACAACATATGGGTGAATTGCAAAAATGTTCAAATGCCACAACATTATGGGTAACAATAAAAATATGCCTAAGATAACTTACTTTAAATTATTTAACTGAATTGCTTAATGAATAATATATTTTGCCTATCTGTGAGTATTGTTGCTTAGTTGCAATTATACCTATAAAATTATATGTAACGATAAAAATATATTTAATTAATAACTAATTTTAAATTATTTAACATAAGTGATTTGTTGAGGAATGAATAATATATTCTACTTATATGTGAGCATTTGTGGAACTTATGATTTTTTTGATATTTTTATAAATGCATAACTTTCAAATGATTACTCTATAATAATAGTGAATTCATATAATTATCAAATACAATTTATGTCATAAATTCACATATTACACAATACATGTTTACAACGTATGAGTAGGTTGTAAAAATGTTTAAAATATTTACTTACTTGTAACTATGCCCAAAACATTATGGGTAATGAGAATAGCATGTCTAACTGATAACTGATTTTAAATTATTTAATATAATTATTTTTGTTGAGTCATGAATGATATATTTTTTGTTAATATGTGATTATCTGTGATTATTGTTAAACTTATAATCTCTTTGATATTTTTATAAATGCATAAAGTCATATGATTACTTTATAACAATAATTAATTTATATAATTTTTAAATACAACTTATGTCTCGTATAACAATGAATTCATAATTTATATGATTACTTATATCAATAATTGTTAACCCGATTAGTATTGATAAATAGTATTTTTTCTAAAAAAATTATTCATTTATTTTATTCATTTTTTAACTTACTTTATACGTTTTGAACATAAAATATAGTTAATTAGTTAAATAATCTAATATCAGTTATAAATTAGGTATATTTTTATCGTTACTTATATATTGTGGGTATAATTATAATTAACATTTTAGACATTTTTGTAACCTATCTCATTAACATTTTAGACTTTATACGTTTTAGACATAAAATATAGTTAATTAGTTAAATAATTTAATATCAGTTATCAATTAGATATATTTTTATTATTACTTATATATTGTGGGTATAATTATAATTTACATTTTAGACATTTTTGTAACCCATCTCATAAGTTTTGGAAATAAAACACAATTAACCAAATTAGTATTGATAAATAGTATTTTCTTAGACAAATTATTCATTAGTTGTGAATCATTGTTAATCATTGTTTCAAGCCAGTAGCATGTTACAATTATGAAGATAGGTGAGAGAAGTCACAACTCGATAAACAACTAAATTTAAGTGATATAAATATTTAAGAACTTTCCTCTTGTACAAATAACAAAAAGCAATTGATAAATAACGAGTAATCACAAATAAACAAATAAGACAAAAAAAATAGATATAGAAGTAAAAATAATAATATTTTTCAATCTTAATAAATACTATATATGTTATCATCTACTATGAATACTCATATTATACTAACTCATGTAATATCACATACAAAACGTGGTAAATTCACTTAGGCTTCAATCCTAAATGGTAATATTTATGAGTTACTTAAAATAACTACTCAGCTGCCAAATCCACTAAATAAAATAAAATAGTTAATACGGACTTAATAAAAATAAAATGTCAAATATATCTATCAGTTAGGGACCACCTGTCCTAATTGCCTAAGTTGCTATCATTAACATCACCACAGCTACTGTGATTTTTACTGGATCTAGCTCACCTCCAAAACCACATCACCAGGTAATGTGATGCAAATACATGCAATCAATATACAATTACAAATAATATATAGTTTACCAAAATATGATTTTAGAGTAAAAACACGTCGTATCAATAATACAAAAACACACTCGATATATTTTAATACGAAAACTTCACTTCGTAATAACAATACATAAATACACTCTATGTATTATTATTATGAAAACTCTGTTTGATAAATTAATTTTAACAAATTTGACTACGACCTCGTATCTCAATATAAAAATAATAATCGATGCATTGAGAATACAGAATCTCTTTTTGAAGTTAATTCACAAAAATTTTCAAAAATCATCTCTGAATCACTAATACTGAACAACTCTCAACGTATTAGTGATACATAAAAAGTTATTTCTATGAAATTTATTTTACGCAAAAATAAGTTTTATACAATACCATAAATCAACTCAAAGAATATGAGAAAGGGGAATTAAAGAAGTGTAAAAATGTGTATTTAATAAGTGAGATGAGGTATTTATAGCTAATTTTTCAGCTTCGCAGACCCTCGTTGACCCCTTGCCGTCATCTTGCTGTGCACTCCCGCGAGGTTTCGTTAACCAACCCAACGAGATGTCAACAAGATCCAATGAGTCACAGTTTCACTATGTGCACACTCGCGGATCCTTCGCTGACCATCTAAGCGAGTTATTGGTGAGACCCTAAAGAGCCAATAAAAATATGTTTCTTCAAGGCAAAACTTTACCAAATAAAAATTCATAAATACTCACCAAATTAGGATAATAAATGCAAGTAAAAATACATTTTAACATAAAACTTATAAGCTTCAAACTACTATGTAATGTGTATATCATACAAGCATACAATGGTATTAAGATCTTCATGAGTATGTGCCATACTCATCACAAGTAAAGTCCATACATAAAGGTAAATAAAACATTAAGTAAAATAAATAGACTTCATATTTCACATATAAAATACAAAAAAACTTACAAGATTTATAATATAAAATATACAAAATTAAAATTGGATCCACTTTTTTCTTTTACTAATTTAAAATTGTGTTTCCAAATTATCATTGATTTTGACGAAAAAATTATGCAACACCAACGTATAATTTTTTGAGTGGAGGTGTAAAGTAACTATAAATAACTTAAAATAAAGATTAATTAAATTATAATTTATGAGTTATTATTTACATAAAAATTATGATATAAAAAATTATTCATTGAATTAATTTAATATTTAGCCTCAACTGTATATTTATTATTTTTACTTGATTCCTCTTTTTATGTTTATAATAGTCAAACTAATTCACTCGATCAAAGGTTAATTCCTTTCATAGAGCTTTTATGTATTACTCTCTTGCCTGAGAAATTCTGAGAGAGGGTTATCTGAGTTCGGTCAGTATAGGTGATTTTTCTTTCTTTCTTTTTTAAATTTCCATAATGTACTTATAAAATTTAGGACATAGAACACACTTCGACAAAAATAAAAAAGAAAATACCGTGCAAACTAGCTAAAGGTATATCAATACTTAAATTGGGTATTAAAATAAAACTTTTTAATAATACGGTACATAAAAGATACTAATGCATTACGGACATATTTAGGATACCAAATACTATGTTTTTTTTTTTTTTTTTTACTTATGAAATCATGCATGACACCTGATTTAAGTTATAACAGAAATAATTTTCGATTATTTTTAGGGAATAAAGAATGAAAGATACATGGTGTTGGAACTTTGGAGAACCGTTGAACAACCTTCTTGTTTCACAGTTCACACCTGTTTGTCGGATAGTTTTTTGCTAAATGGACTTTTTGTCCACCAACAAGTGTTGAACTTGTGACCTCCCTTTTATTAGGAGGGATGTTTTGCCATTGGGCTACAAGGCCACCGGCAGGATAGTTACGCGTTCAACTTTCCAACAAAAAATTTATATATATAAAAAAAAAAATTTCCAACAAAAATGAAATAATATTATTGGGAGTATCGATGTGGACGTTTAAGTGTGATTGAGGACTCGAGAAAACCTAGTTGGTGGATTTTGGTACAGTAATATTCAGTTCATGCCACACGTATCTTCCTTGTGTGTTTCTTGGTTGAACTGTCTTTTCTTTTCAACAAACTAGGGAGTAGGAAACAGTCTCATATTTTTTTATTACATAACGTTAATGACAAATAAATTTATTTTTATTTTTATAATTATATTTTTTATGATATATTATTTATTAATATTATCTAAAAAATAATTATTTTTTTATTATTAAAATAATTTTCACATAGGATGTGTAGTTGCAAAAAGTTGTACAAATTTGAGTATTATTAGTAGAGGTATAAATGTATTAAGTCGAATATAATTCAACTTAATTTATTTAAATTTATATGAATTACGTTTAACTTAATACGTTTTTAATTAAGTTAAACTTAACAGATTATGAGATAGCTCATTTACTTTTTTAAAAATAAAACAAAAATTTAAAATGTTAATATAAATATTATATTTTAATTATTTTTTTTGTAAAAAAATAAAATAAAAGTAATATCTTTCGATTGCAATATTTTATAATAATATTATTATAATTATAAAAATATTATCATTAATAAATACATTTTGTTAAATTAATTTACAAGATGCTCATGAATTATGTGAGCTAGCTTATTAAATTCATGAGTAAAGTGAGCTGAATTTTTTTAGCTCATTATTGAATCAATCTTGAGTAAGTTGAGCTATTCATTTAGTTCTACTAGTTATAGTTATATTAGAATTTCTTTACTTATATAAGAAAATCATGAATGCTAATCACGTATAAATTTATACTTTTGTTAATTATGATATAACACAAAGATCAAATCTTAAATAGTATGTATAATATGTATATAATTAAATTAATTTTAAAATAACATATAAATTATTTTGTATAAATATGTACACTTTATGTATCATTAATATGTTATTTTAGGACAAGTTTAATTATATACAATCTAATTATAAGACTCTGTATTTGATTTGATTGTACTTTATAATTGAATGTAAAGGGATTACAGCAGTAACAGTAATCATCATTACGCCTGCAGCCCTCTGTAATCTTCATTACGCCTTCAACCCTTTCTATTTTTCTCACAATTTGTATAATCATTTATGATTTTTTTGCTCATTTTATCTCTTTTTGTAACAAAAAAAGTTTATTTTTTAATTTTACTTCATTTATAATTTTATAATCTTTATTTTAATATTATTATTTATTTTGATTGCACTACTTAAATAAATATTGTAATAGTAATAATATTTTATTTTTATTCAATTCTATTATAATTATCATTTTTATTATTTTTATATTTAGTGAATCAATCGTCACCTAAATTGTGTAACAGAAGACAAAACAAGTTTGGAAATCGAGAGATTATTAATTTTTAATAAAATTCTACCATATAATACTCCATATATTAGTGAGAGGATGGGAAATAAATAAACGCTCTTATCTTGTTTCCTATATATTTTTGTTGTTAAAGTTTTTTTTTTAATTTTTTTATTATAGTAATATATTACGGAAATCCAACTAAATATTTAGGTGTCTTACTTCTTAATTCTCTCTAAAATTTAATTTATTTATGAGAATAACTGTTTATATTTTTATGACCACTTCTTTTTACATTAAGTTATTGCTAATTGATATGCAACAACTAACGTGGCAAATTATTATTGATTATATCAAATGGACCTGCGGTTTTTTTAAGATCAATAATAACTTACCATTGCTGTATTGTTGCAACTGAAGTTGGAGAAATTATATAAAATAATATGTTTATAATTTATAATAATAAAAATAATACACATATTTTAAATTAATAGAAATATAAATTAATATTAAAAATACTATTTTTATTATTATAAATTTTAAAGATATTAATTTTATGATTATAAAAAAAAAATTCTTTATAATTTTATATATTTATTACTTCTTATAAATTTTAACTCTATACATAATATAAGTTAAATAATTAAAATTATTAAGTTTAAATAATAAATTATATTCTGATACAATAATAGAAAGGGCTAGAAAGCCAACTATTTTTGTGCAATGACCAAGTATACATTAGACGTCAACACTGGTTCAAATTGAGAGATTAATAGGAAATCATTTTGGTAAAGACCAAACTTCTTTTTTTTTTTTTTTGGTAAAGACCAAACTTGAAGACCGACTAAATTCATAACAATAGTCAAAGTAAGCAATTGAAATTGAAACATAACACTATGTCGGACGACGCATAGCTATTTGCTGACTCAAATGTTACCTTTTTGAAACGCGTCGTTGTGGATCCTCCGTAGACAAAGCTAAAAAGATTCATTGGCCAGCTTAAAGTGTACAGTTGAACCGATTAGGGAAGTGGCCCAATACAAGCCGGCTCAGACAGTTCAGTAGCCGAATACGTAATACCAACTCTACCGCAATTCTTTCGTCCTCTTCTTACTTTCCATCGCCCAATAAACTACTGCGGCTTAGATAGACGCTTCGTTCGTTCTGATTCATTTCTTTAACCCGAATATTTTTCTTTCTATTTTATTAATTAGTTACTCTTTTTTCATTAATTTAATACAAAATATAATATTTCTTTTATCCGGAGTCACTGTGGTGTAAATTTATGCGTGCTAAATTATTTTAGGTCCAATTTTTACACGATTTAAATTTAATTCGAATTAATAAAAATGAACTCGAACCCAAAATAAACATAAAAGAACTGGTTCAATCTGACTCATAATAACACGAACTATTAATTATATATTTTTTAGTTAATGTAACTTTTTTTAAAAAAATATATATATATAATAATAATAATAATAATAATAATAATAATAATTAAAATTTAAGTAATATTACATGAAACAATAAAAAATATATATAAATATAAGAAAAAATTAATTTTTAAAGCAATAAGTCAATTTTTAAATTAATTAGGTAAGAAGTAAATGTCATAAAACCCCATTATGCAAAAGTTAGAAGTCGTCGTGCCCTCATGAAAACTCACATTTAGAATAAAGAGCTCTTAAGTCCAAATAAAATTTATTCTAGTTATTAAACAAAATAAATAGAGATGAATAGATTAAATAAATATACTTACTAAAAAATGAAGGATTAAAGTAAATTAAAATGTCACACGAGAATATAACTTTTTTTTTTATATATTCTCAAGAATATAACTTTGACTATTACATAATACATAATTCTCAAGACAATGAACAAGTGAAAAAGAGTATAGCATAACACAGGTTGATAACAGATTTAAAATTTTTACTTCAAAAACTAATGCCTAATTGACTTAAAAATAAAAACTTCATAATACTAATTGGAACTAAATATGAATGTTATATTTTTGTTTAAAGGGTTAGATAGATTTAAACGTTAAATGCATTAACATCAAATAATGTAATATAATATTGTGACAAAATGAATAAATTATAACTATTTATTCATTATCAGCTTATTTTTCAAAAGAAAAGGAAAAAAAATAATTAATATACCATAAAAGAAAAGTACCAAAAGAAATGAAAGATTATTTTAATTTTAATATAATTTTTTCTTTTCTTTTAACTTTTTTATTTAAAATTTAATTTAATTTTATTTTATTTCGGACTGAAGGGCTGGCCCTAACTTAGCTCAATTTTTTTCGTGTAATTTGAATTGGACTGAAACAAGCTCAAATTTAATTCGATTTGAATTTTTTAATTCGAATTCGATTCAATCAATCGAACTATAACACAAATTATCACCTCCTAGCGATCAGCACTCGAAGACAATCCCCAGCTCGAAATATTTGCCAAAATATCGTTAGCGTGCCTAAAATGTTTAAATGTCTTAATCTTATCAATTCATTCCCACGTATCCTAATTATTATTATTTTGTTAAAATATTGAAATTATTTTTAAATTTTTATAGCGAACCTTTTCTTCATTATTTATTAGCATGTTGTTTGAAAGATATTTCCATAATAATTTACTTTTATGCATGTCAAGTCTACTATTATTGTTGGTACCAAAAAAATAAATAGAAAGAGAGAGAGACAACTATAATTGTCATTAGTAGATTTTTAATTTCATACTTACATTTTAACCATTAAAATAGAGTTGCAACTATGTGTTCATATTGGTAGTTCAGCACAGCTAATTCTTGTTGGAGTTTGCGCGCAAAGGGACAGCTAATTTGTATTAGTTTAGCGAGAAAAAAAAGGTTGGCTTTGTATTATTATTATTTATTTTGCTATGAAAAAAAAAATTATTGCAATGAGTCGTATGACTGTTTTTGTTTTCTTTAGTCAATCGGGTCTATGACATAGATGTTATATCATATAAAAAGAAGCTTTATGAAGTGCTTTTTAATTATAAAAGTTCTTAATATTCGTTAATTCATTACTAAATATATAGTATAAAATTCAATATTATAGAAAATACTGTTTGATTATTTTTGTGATTTATTTTATTAGTATAAAAATTGTATTAAGTTCATTTGATTTAAAAAAAAAAAAAAACATTGAATCTATTAAGAAAAATATTAAGTTATTTTAACTGATTCTTATCATAATATTATTTTTTTTGTCTAGTCATTAAAATACAATTAAAATATGAGTATTTAATAATAATAAATTAATTATTATTATAATTAGTAGTAGTTAAGATTAGGAGTGTCCAAAATTGGACCAAATCGAATTAAATTCAAAAATTAAATTGTACCAAATTTGACCTTACAATTATGTGAGTTAAATGGTCTGATCTGGTTTATATTTTTTCAAACCATTTTTCAAACGATCCGGTTTGATTTTATGAAATTTTTAGCCATCCAAACCAAATTGGCCCATATATAAATTTTTTTTTTAAAATATAATATATTAGTATTTATTTTGAAAAAAAATTATATTATTATTAAAATTAAATATTACATTTAATTTTTTTTTTTTTTTTAGTTTCAGCTCTTGAACATACAACTTGCAATTTTTAGTTACATGTATATTATGATTTTATGTTTTGTAAATTTTATCAACTTAATTATTAGTTTATGTGAAATATTATATGATTTATATTTGTAGCATATTTAAAGTAATTTGATTAGATTTTAATTTTTTTTAATGTTAATTTCAAGTTTTAATAACATAATTTTGAAGAAAAAAATTTAAAAATAAAAAATTATGAAAAATCGTTAACTAAATTAGATTGGACCGTTTGATTTTAACAATTTTATAAGCCAAATGCTCAAGTTCAGTTTGATTTGATTAATTTTTTTTGGTTAAAAATTGAAACGAACCGGACATAAATACCCCTAGTTAGGACCATTAAACTACCCAAATTCTTTAAAATTATTATCCCAATTGATAAAATGTCTACCAATAATTTAAATGAAGGTATTAGTGCGTTTCAACTGAAAATAAACATCAAATGCGTACCAAACAAGAACTGCCCAAAGTACCGAAACAAAAACAAAAAATCTACTTTTTTTCATGTTTTTCTCTATTTACCTAAATTTTATACGCAAGTATATATTTAGACTCATTAATTAAGCATAACTTTTTTTTAATTATATAGTATATTTTTTTTATAGATAGATTTTAATTTTTTTATATAGTGCATTTTTTTATAATATTAAAATATATTATCTTTTTTATTTTTAGTTTTTTTAAAAGTAAAAAGACATATATTTTCTTTTTAAGTGATTAAAAGGTAAGATTAATTGTTCTTATAAAACATATTTCTCAAACCTCGGGCTGGACGAAAGCCTGATGTGAACCTTGTGTCATCTAGTGCAAGCAGCAGTCAATTGAGTCAATGGTATGATAGCGACCTTAATTTATCAAATTAAGTTATTGGGAATTTATTTTAGGGTGGGGATTTGGAAATTAATTTTTTTAAGTAAATGTCTTAATCACTTTATTTTTATTAAAAGAATTTACTGTACATAAAAATAAAAATTTTTAATAATTTTTTAATAATAAAATATTATTTTATTATTAAAAAATTAAAATAATAATAATAAAATAAATTTAATGGAGGAAAAAACTACTTATTTTATTTTACACAGTTTAAAACTTAAATTAAAAGATACAATATTCATTTTTTTTTGGTAAACTATTTTGGAAAAAAATATTTTATGAAATATTTTTATATTTTTTTTTAAACTTTGATCAACTATTAGGATAAGCTCCCGCTCTTAGATTTTAATCATATTTGAAGATTAAAACTAAAAGTTGAACAACACATCTTTACTGTATTGCTTAGAGCTAAGACAGCAGCTTTGCCATTCTTGTGGTCTTTGATAATGGTAAATAAGAGAGAACTTATCTGTGTAATTCTAATTCTACTAATTTTGTAATTTTTGATCTATATAACCTTTATTTCTTATATTCTAAGGTATATAATTTCAATCCAAATACGATATTTGTAGAAAAGTGCGATAAAAAAATACAGTAAAATTTTATAAAATATAAAATTTTAAAAAATTATTGACAAAAAAAAATAAAAAAAGAAGATATTATACTATTTGAATTTAATTTTAAATTAATAAAATAAAATAATAATTTTTCCTCCGATAAATTCAATTTATTTTTATATAACAAATTCACTTCATTATTCTTTTAGAATTTTTTATTAATAAAATAATATTTTATTTTTTAAAAATGTAATTAAAGTATCTTATTTTTATTGAGAGAGTAACTTAACTATTTTTGTGAAAAGAAAATAACTAAAGTGTCCTAATGATATAAATAAAGTAACTTCTAAAATATTTAACCTTTATTTTATAGATGAAGAGTAATAATAATGCACTAATTATGATTAAAATTTATAAAAATTTGTCATCTTTTAAATAATAAACTACAAGTCTACGAACTAATAAAAAATGAATTAAAAGTGCAAAATCATCAAAAATATATATATATATTATAATTATATTTACGTGGCATGCAATATGTGGATACACGTCCATGAAATTATAATATTTTTTGAAGTTTTAAATTTTTAGTTAATTTTAAATAGTTAATAAATTTATAATATTTTATCTAAAAATAAATAATCAACCTTTATATACATTTGAGTCATAATCGATCATTACTACCATTTTTCTTTTTTAGTAAGTTGGAAATAAATTTGTACTTAGTACCGGTTTTCAATTCCTCTAAGTCATCAACCAAAAAAAAAAAAAAATTATAATTTTCTAAAATAAAATTACACTCATTTCATAAAAAAATATATTATAAAAGCAAATGTATATTTTCTGTAAAATGACAGGAACATGTTTAGAAAATAACATTTTAAACGTCCTAAAACTCAAGTTTAAAAATAGAAGTCCTTACACCGACTCACATTTCTATCTAATTCAAGCAATAAAATACAGAATTTTTTTTTTATCACTATATATATATATATATATATATATATATATATAATTAATTAACTCTAATTAGTAAATAATCTTATAATAATTTTTTTAATCTTACATTTTTAACTTTATATTTAATTAATAATTAATATATTATTTAATATATATTACATGTAACATTACTCGCTTAAATTCATGGAATATTTGTTTGATTTCTGTTAGGAAAATTCTAGAGAAATACTAAAATGAACTCCTAAACATCCTATTAAATATAAAAAATTTACAAAATAATTAATAATACTTGAAATGTTAAAAATATTCTCAAAAATTACTCTTATACATTCCACCAAAACCATACTCACACATCTCACCGAACTGTTTGAAATTACTCACCCTTATCGGCTGCCCATCCACCACCACCTAACCACCACCACCGTCCGAGCACTATGCCAACGTCCTACCACCAAGCCACCGTCCGAGCATCGCACCACCATCCTTGCACCGCACCACACTAGTGACAAACTCACACGGTGATTTCAAAATTTTACGTTACATCAAATCTTTAGGTATTGTTTTAATTTGTTTAGATTATATATTCAGATTTAATTAATTAAGAGGGTTGTATAATTAGGTAATTAAAGGGGAGAGAGTGAAAATCTACTGATTTGAGTGTTATGAGTTAACGTGTGGAGAATAAGAAGATGAATAGTAGGTGCGGTAGGGGCCACCGAACCTCACAGTGGTGTTCGGTAATACTTACTGAATCATTGCACGATTTGTAGAAAAAAATTTTATATACTTGTTTTAATTACTTTTTGTCTCCATTTTCTTCAAAAAATTTCAACTCTTTTGTATTATTCATATATTTATCCTCCATTTTTAATATTTTGGATTAGGATTTAGAGTTATTGATGGTAAATTTGGAGATAAATGTGGAGGTGAGTGAGAAAGAAGAGGTATGATTTATGAGAATTTTTTAAAGTATTGTTCTTTTAAGAGGGTGGGATGTATGGGGATGTGAGACGTGTGATATATTTTTTTTTTTAATTTTAAGTTAAATGGTTAAATTTATCATTTTATTATATTTAAAATATTTAATTATTTAACAAAATATTTTAAAATAAAATTCAAAATTTTTCAAAAATTTCCCTTTCTGTTATTAATATGGTCAACGTTATGTAAAAATGTACATTTGAAATTAATAAATAATTTAAAAAAATACCCTTATCTCCAATCCACACTTGATAATATTACATATTTTTGAGAACTTATATAAAATAATATTACTAAAATTTATAATTATTACAATAATTTTTAATAAAATAAAATTCAATTCAATTAATTAAAATTTAATATAAATTTAATTAAATATAATTCAACTTAAAATATATCTAACTCAATGGCCTTCAATGAAAAAATTTTGGACAATATTTTTATATTAAAAAATTATTTTTGTAGTTACTAAGTTTAAGAGTATTACAATATTAAAGACATTGATTATACAATTTTTATACAGTTATGCATTTTTTCTTAAAATCAAATCATATGTACAATTAAGAGTAGACATAATAATTGATAAATCAATCTACCCGATCAAAATTGAACTAATTTTTAAGTTTTCAAACCAACACTTAATTGAACTGATCTATATATTCCTAATACACATATTTATTTTTTAATTTATAAATTTATATTACATAGATTATGATAATTTAATTTCAATTAATATTTTATGTCAATTGGGAATGTAAAACAGCTTATATTATTTTTTGATAATGCTCATTTTTATTAATATTTACTATAAGTAATAAAAAAATAGAATTTAATTTTTGTTCTTAAATTTTAAATAATTTACTTATTATTTAGAGTTTTTCTTTATTTGAAAATTATTGCACATTTATAGTTTAAACGTTAATGTACAATCTTTTGAATTAAATTGTTAATTAAAAATTAAATCTTATTTATTAATTTAACAATAACATATAGGCAAAATAATTTAAATTTAATTTAAATTTTATAAAAATAAATAGACGTAAACTGCAAATTGAACCTATGGAATTGACATAAATAAGTTGGTCTAATATTTTTTTAACCGTTATTTTATATGTTACTTTTAGTTCTTAATTTAGTACATTGATATATGTCGATTTGGTTATATTTTACGTAAATACCGACCAAAATCGAATCATGCCCATCCTTAAGTACAATATAATCATAGGGGTGTGAGTCTAACTCGTACTGAAAACTTAATTTAGCATTTCTAAATTTTTAATTATAAAATTATGTGTCTTGACTATTTCTTTTGTCTTAAATTAAAAATAATATTTTTTATTTTTAAAATGTAATAAAAATAAATTAAATTTTTATTTAAATAAATTTTTATAACAAAACTACTTTCATATGTAAAAAAATTATATAATATTTTAAATATAAATTATTTTATTAAATATTTATTATCAATTTTATTAAACTATAGTATACAGATTTCTATTAAGCATTAGACAAACTAATATAATTATATTTAATTTACCTGACAATGCAACAAACACGTGTCTCAAAAGTGTTCTTTATTTAGGTCCCTTTGCAAGTAAATTACTTGAAATATTTTTACGAATTTGGTATTTTAGTGGGACTCATTCTCATCTATATTATTAAAATGTATCATTTTAGCACTCAAATTCCTCTATTAGTATCGTTTTGTTATAATAACTCTAAATTTTGGTTAAATAAATGGATAGTTTTGATATTTAAAATTATTTTTTATAAACAAAATGGATGAAAAATTTTAAATTGTTTTTAAATTTATTTTGGGCAAACGATAATTTAATTATTATTTTTATGTGAAATTTTTTTATTTATTATTTAGTACCAGTATCTTCAGAACCAACAGTACGAACCCTATGAGAGTATTGAAGAGGAAAAAGGACTATAGGAACAATAGATGAGGCAAAAATAGCACCCCTAAAACTTATAGTAACAAAACTAACACCCCCTTGTGTTCAATTAGAATTGAACATTTAATATTGAACGTTCAATATTAAACGGGTCTAATTGTCGTCATTCAATTCAAATTGAACGGATAATATTGAACGTTCAATATTGAACGGGTCTAAATTATCGTCGTTCAATTTTAATTGAACACAGGGGGTGCTAGTTTTGTTATTTTCCCAAATTTGTAGTTGGAGGAACTTTTGGAGAAGAACTATCGGTATGGTCAGAAAGGTTAATATGAATAAGATGTGATTTGGTTAAGTCGTGAACTGTACGAAGAAAAGAAAAGAAAGGTATATGCTCAAGAAAGATTACATGATGAGATACATATAGTTTTTGTGAAGTTGGATCAAAACAACGATATTCCTTTTACCCATCACCATAACCAAGAAAAGAAAAAAAATGGTAGAGCGTGACGATAATTTTGTACGTTCTCCATGAGTACGAAGGACAAAACAAGTAGAACTAAAGACTCTCATGGAAGAATAATCAGGAGTATGTTCATATAATTTTTCAAAAGGAGACAAATCTGAAGTGATAGATGATGGAATATTGTTAATTAAGTTTACATAGTATGAACAGCTTCTTCCCAAAATTCACTAGAAACTGAAGATGACAACAAAAGAGAACGAGCAGTTTCAACAATGTGCCTATGTTTCCTTTTAACCACACCATTTTGCTCAAGAGTATCAGTACAAGAAGTTTGGTAAGTAGTTATATCTAAAATAAGCAAATCACAAAATTTATTGGAAGTATACTCACTACCTAGATCACATCTAGAACACTTAATAACAGCAGAATGTTATGTTCTTACTAAAGCTCGAAAGTTATTATAAATTTCATAAGATAAACCCAAGAAAAACGAGTGTGATCAATAAAAGAGACATAATATCAAGACCCTCCTTTTGAAATAACAGGAAAAGGTCCCCATACATCAAAATGAATTAAGTCAAAAGGTGAAACAGAATAAGAAGTACTTTCTATTAAATATTTTGCAAATCTACAACCACTAAAATAAAAAATATCATGAGCTTGCAAATTATCTAAGATTCCAGTAGCAGCTAAGAATCGTAAACGGGAAGCTGAAACATAAGCAAGACGTGAATGCCATAAATAAAAACTAGAAGATGAAGGAAAGAATCGAAAAGAAGAAAGATTAACATTAAGAGCTGCAAATTTTAGTAATCTCAGTTCGTCCAAAACATATAATCTCCTCCTGCCTACGGCCTGTCCTAATCAACATCTAAGATTGCAGATCTTGCACATGACAAGAGGTAGAAGAAAAAGACATTAAGCAACCAAAATCACACAATTGACCAACAGATGCAAGGTTTAGTGAAAGTTTAGGAATGTAGTAAACATTATAAAGAGATAAATGAGATTTGACAACAGAACCAATACCTGCTAATGGCATAGGAGTACCATCAGCAGCAGTCATGATAGGTATAGATGATGTGGAACACAAAGAAGCAAAAAAATTTGAATTAGGAGATATATGGTGGGAAGATCCATAATCTAAAACCCATGCTAAGGAGGACTTACCTAAAGAACTCTAGAAGGACTGACCTATCGTAGAAGAGGCAGACGACATGGCATGCGGTTGTGTATAAAGAAACTTTTGAAATTGCTCGATGAGGGCAGTCATTATAGAATTGGAGGATGTGGCTCCAAAGTTAGAGGATTCCGACGGAGGTACAACTACTACAGTGTTAAATTGTGGAGGGCGATATTGACGTGACTGTGATTGATTGCCAAACGATGGAGGCCTGAATTGAGGCTTTTGTTGAAACTCATGTGGTGCACAATTCAATTTAGGATACTGAGCTTTCCAATGACCCTTTTGTTTGCAAGAAATACAGTCATCAAAACCAACATTTGCATAAGTTTTGTTTCCATAGTAAGCAGCAAGAGGTTGAAAAAAAGTTGCAAAAAGAGAAGGATTAGGTGTTGGGAGAATTTATTTTCCTATTTGAGACTTGAGACGTATTTCATAAGCCAAAAGCTCACTGACCACTAAATCAACTGAAGGAAGTGGGATATGATGCAGAATAGAACCACGAAGTCCCTCAAAATCATCACGAAGTGCTATTAAAAATTGAACCAAGCCTTGTTGCTCTTTACGAGCAATATAAGGTGCACAAGCTCATAGTTTTGCTGATTTCGTTAGAGTCAACTGATCCCAATGGTCTGTCATTGCTGAATAAAACTCTTGAATACTTATGTTTTTCTGTTCAAGAGCTCGAATATATGATTTTAATTGATATTACTTTACAAAGTTAGACTGTGTATACAATCTTGCAAGATGTTACCAAACTTCCTTCACTGTACCATATTTTGCTAATTAGGTGCCTATTGATTATTCAACAAAATTGTTTATTCAAGTAATAATTTTTGAATTATCTACTTCCCAAGTACCTAGCAGGGTTGCATAATCTGTCTTCTCTGCAATAGGTTTATTCACAATTCTAGATACATAACCCCACATCTTTTTCCTTTTAGAAAAATTTTCATCACATAACTCTAATATGAATAATTCTTCCTATCTAACCTCACACTAATTGACTGTAGTGAGTCATCTTTACTACTAGTCATTGCGAAAACAGACCAAAAAGCTTCCAAATTGCCAAATCAAAAGAAATCTTAAAATTGTTGTTCGAACAAAAATATCCAAAAATAGAAGAAAATACTTATTTGATGCGAAGAACAAGACTCGTAAATGATACTGTCGAAAAAAATATTGAGTTAAAATACAAGAGAATAGATTAATATAAAAGGGTAGAGAAAGATAAAACTATTCTCTGTTGTCATTTTGAAAATCAAGCTTTGCTAACTACTTTGATGGAACTAAACCCCAACACCTTAAATGTTGAATCCTCTTCTTGCTATGCCTCATACTTTAAATTGCTACCTATTTTCTCTAAATTATGTAGGTTAGTTGTAGAATCTGTGAATTCATTTTCTTAGCTACTAGAAGTTGTATTTATGGGGTTAGAGTTGTAAGTTACAAAAAATTGTAGTCCAAGTAGGAGTCATGGTGTAAATAGGAGACTTGTCCAAGTGAGAATGCTAGAAATTTGGCACTTCACGTATAGAACCTGCTACTAACATGTCATTGACATACATAACTGGACTCAAATCTCTTGAAGTAGCAACAATGGTTGATGTTATACTTCTAGAAACCTTCCTTGTGTATGAAGTCATCGAACTTCTTTTACCACTGTCTTAGAGCTTATTTCAATTCATACAAGTACTTCTTCAATCTGCATACCATACACTTCTTTTCCTTTTCTAAGAAATCCTCTAGTTGATGCATATATATCTTTTCTTTTAAGTATTCCTGTAAAAATGCAGTATTTACATCTAATTATATTGCTCGAGATGAAGATCTTCACTAGAACAATACTCAACCCAAATCTAATGGTATTTAGCTTTACAATTGGAGCAAAAATGTTGGTGTAGTCCACTCCTTCTTTCTGTTGGAATCATTTGACAACTAACCGTGCTTTGATAGTTTTGACATAAATGCTACGTTGTGATGGTTTAAACTAAACTATGGGGCGGGTCTCCACTAAGTTGGCTATAACGTTTAGTAGGACACCAATTAGTGCCTTTTCAAGACCAAATAGACAAGTTAGCAAGATTATTTTTTTAATATATGTATCAAATAGACAAATAAGTGCATAAACAGCCAAACAGAGTAGAAATCTTTTTTTTTTTTTTTTTCTGTGAACACCTGGCTAAATATATAAGCTCTCACAATAGATGGAGCATAATCAATTCTCACTATTCTTATTCATTTCCTCTAATAGTATGATTTTGCCTAAAAATTAAATCAATAAAAAAGTTGAAATAAAATTGTGGTTGATATATATATATATATACTATTTTGTGTGTGTGTGTGGCTGATAAGCTTTTTTATTTGAAATATAGAAAATATAATTTTATAATGAGAAAAAGTAGATTAGTGGGCTGAAGATTATTTTAGATTATTTTGCTTTCACTAATGTATGATAATTTATGTACGTATTATTGTGTCTACTTGACTTGGGTTTTTCTGGAAGCATTGTGCTTTAAATATATGTGTATGGGATTCAAAGGGCTTTAATGTAGATGATAACATTATAAATTAAAAGAGTTGATAAAAACTAAAATACCTGAACTATTTCTCTGCAGTAATTTTAGAGAGTCGATAACATTATAAACTTATCTGCAGGGTTGAAAAGAAGAAAGAAAAGTTTCACAAGGAGGAGGAAAAACATAAAATCTTGTACTACGTTTGCTTATTTATGATTTTACATTATACTAATGCCATCTTCTCTGATCCTGTAGTATTCATTCCAAGTTGGTTGCTATCTAGAGTGTTAAGATTTATTCTGCTATAAGTGATGGTACAGTTAATCTAATTGACAAGGTAACTATATGATTATTTTTTTGGATGAAGAAACACAAAATTAAGATTGTATGAACCGCATAGTTATGATATTTATGATAGTTCCTTAAGATGCAACGCCTTAATGCTATATATGAAGGTTCTGGATATATATATATATATATATTGGGTTAGATTTCTATTTAGCATACGTTTCTTACTACGTCGATCTATACGTCACTAATAAACCACACTAGGAGGTAGGACACCGTGTGGTATCATATCTTCTTCAATGTTTAAGTCAGATATGAATAAGAACTTTAAGTTTAGAGAGGAATTTAAGAGTTTTAGTATGAGCTTACGCGTACTTTTTTTAGTTATGAGGCCCTATTTATAAGAAAAGGGGTATATGACATTTTTCGTAAATAAGCCGTATTAATTAATATTTATATTCTTTAATAATAATATAAATATCTAACCATTAATATGCCCTATTTAATGAAGATTTACCTCACTGTACCATTTGAATTTTCTCTTACTAACGTGGACCAATCAAATGGTGTCATGCATAATTGGTTTAATTTCTACCTAATACAAACACCCTTGCCCTTTTTACTAGGATAGGTAGTCTAGAATGTCTCTTGGGGTATGGTGGCTTAGCTACAATCAGCCTTGGGGCATCTTGACTGAAATGGGTAGCTGGTATCCAAAATATCTTCATTTCATTGCATTCTCATAATCATAAGCTTTTCAAAGCCTATTTTCAAGTTGCAATCTGAGTCATGGTTGGAAAGTTATGGTAGGTCAAACTTTTGGAGAAAAAGTCAACTGTGCTAGTGAGGGTTGGCCTTCCCAAAAGAGTTAGATTTTGAGCATGATTTTTCAAAATCTTTTCCTTATCTAACTCCTTGAATCCTTATATGATGGGTGGTTGAGATATGGCATGCTAGTCTATATAAGACCTAGCCTCCAACTAATCACTTCATACTAGAATCTAAAAGACTGAGGTTTCAAAGAAAAAGACTTAAAGAACAACAGTTGACTCTACTTCAGTGAGGTAAGCAGATTAAACTTCAAATTTTTTTCCTTTTTCCTTTTTTGTTTGCTTAGAGCATGCATGGACTCTAGAAAATGGGATGAACAACATGAACCTTTAAAAATTTTACTTTCCTTTCCCTTTGATCTACCTTGTAGACTAGGAAATTTTCTAGAAGATAAGCATCAACTTTTTTTTTTATAAGTATGGGCTAGGATGTAACTATTCCTTAGGAATTTTTTATTGACCCTAAGAACGCATGACTAGTGAGAGAGCACACACTTAAAGAGAAAAATCCTAGCATAGGAGTAAAACTAGTATGGTTGACTGGTATGTTGAAAATATTGGAAGCGAGAACAAGAACATAGGGGGAAGTAGGACACAGCATGGAGGCCAGGAATGAGGGGTGCCATAGCAAGATCAAGATGGAACCAAACAGGTAACATTGGGACGTAGAGTCAAAACCAATGCTAAGGGGAGACTACAAGCTAGTTGACTGGTCGGATTAGTAATGGCACCAGCCAGTGACTCACACCCCAACATCTCTGATGATATCGGTGCCTATTTGGGTCTTTTATCCAATTTTTTGCCCTGTTGTGGCCATGTCTTTTCTGTTGAGGCACCCAGCTCCATTTCTGGCAGACATGCTTCGAGTGGAGACATTTACGGATGGAACCCAACTGACAACCCAAAGTTTAACTTGGGTTATGAAGTGGAATCTCTGGTGGCCTTCACTACTCAGCTTTTCGTGCATAGGTTAAGGGAGATGTTTGAGATTCCCTACTCCATTGGTATTATACTTCCCGGTGATGGAATTATCCCTAGCTGACCCCCTCCTGAAGGAGTCACTATCTTTGAAGATCAATTATTTGCTGGTCTTCGCTACTATGGTAGTTACTCTGTAGGATTAGAGTGCCTCCTAGGCAGTTGGTCCAAAATGCTTGGAAAGTGCTATTCTATTGTTATGTGTTATGGAAGAAGAGTGGCAAAGAGATGAATCTTGCTGAGTTTAGATCTCTTTACCATCCACAAGCGATGGGTGGAGGCTGGTTTAGCCTTAGGCTTTTCAATCACAACAAGTTTATCCTAGAGTTGCCTAAGTCTAACAAGGGTTAGAGGAACTTCTGGTTAATTGCTATTGGGGCTTACGATGTGGCTTGTCCTGACCTAGGCCCCACACCCATACAGTTCATTCCTAATGGTGAGCAACTCTCAAATGCATGACCCATCTACTATAATTTATTTTGCATTTTCTCTTGCTTTTCTTCCTAACTCTTTTATGATTCCTCCTTTGTACAGTTCACTAGAAAAAGGCGAAACTTGCTGACGACAGCAAGAAGTCATTTATCAAGGAGTTGTTTGCTTTATCCCCAGCAAATTGCTGTAGCTTAAGGTTGGTGTTACCAGAGAAGATTTTTCAATGGGGACTCCAGCTCTCATCTTCTCTACTTCCAACTTTTTAGCATCGATCCCGATCCATATGAGTACTGAATAATTCTTTAGTCTAGACTCACGTGGAGTTGACTTAATCTTATGCTTCGTTGTTATTTTATGTCTTACATTTATCATATCTTATCACGTGGCAGCCCAAAAAGGTAACTCCACCAATGCCTTCGAGTTCCTTACAAGGCACCTAAGAGACTAGAACTTGAGTAAGAGAGGGGACATTCTTGGGAAGAAAAGGGCTAGGCAAGCATCCACCTCTTGGATCGAAGAGGTCACAAGAGTTGAAGCTCACCATTCTACCCTAACTTCTCCACTGATCAAGGACTTTGTTATGGAAGAGGAGGCTTCACATTACCATCCTCCACAAGACCCATTCGTTTTAGAGGTTCTGGAGGACCCCATTAGCAATAAAGATGAAGACCTCCCTAGTTGGTCTAAAGAATTTATAAAACTTAAGGCTATTGTAGACAACTACAAGCGGGCAATTAGGGCTCAATTGAGTCCTTTGATAGGTGCTGTCAGGGTGGCGAAGCTCAAGAGAGACCAAGCTTGGGCCTCACTTACTCTTGCTCAGGAAGAGAAGAGAGAGTTTGTTAAGGCTCTAGCTAAAGAGGCTTTAATTCAACAAAGGTTGTCTGACTCCTTAAACTAGTGAAACCAGCAATTCCATGCTCAAAGAGGAGCTGACTTTAAGCCGCTCTAAGGTAGTGGAACTTAGAGCAATGATCCAAAAACTAACCACTGAGGCAGAAGCTACAGGTTCCAAAGCAGTTGATGAATAGTTGGATTATGAAGACTTCAAAGCAGACATGGAAGCCTCTTAGGCTCATGGCTTTGAATCAGCCAAAAGGAGGTTCAAGATTATCTACCCAAACAAATGTCTACCTCATCGAAAGTTTCCCAACTGCAGCAAGGTTGTAGCTGAGCATGGTGAGTACTTTGATGACTTTGACTATGAGGTGAGTGCATTTTCAGTTGAGGAGATAGCCTAGGATCTGACGAAAGCAAGGGATAGGGCATAGATTCATGACTTAGTCGGGACTTAAAAGATAGTGCAGGCAAGACCAGTCTCCATGGTACTATCCAAGAAGATTAGTCACCAACAATAGAATTAGGCTTAGACTTAGGTTAGCTCTTTATCTTATTATTTTACTTTACTTTTTCAAGTAGAACTTGGCAAGCGTTATGACTTGGCCTTTAGATTGTAGCTGTTCTTGGGAGCATGACTTCATTAACATGTCAAAAGTTTTGAGTCTATCATTTTGTCTTACTCCACATTAGTCTTGATAGAAAATTTTCATTTTTTGCTTGTGAATGTAGGTTAGAGTTTGCACTTGGTAGTTGACTTAGAAATTTTTCTTTGTTTTTGTTTCCTTTAGAACTTAGAAGCAGGACCAATCCTTGGTACTTTGGTAAGACACTCTTAGCTCTCAAGTGATATTGGGAGTCCTCAGTTGCCTTCAACATCCTTGGGAAAATACTTGAGACATTGTGTCCTTAGAATATCATCACTTCGACCTTGGGAAGCACACTTAGCTTACCTGTTGAAACCTGGATAGGTTGAGCATAGTAACCTTTAAAAATATAGAAGCGGGAACATCTTTCGTGGTGTTTTTTGGAGAATTGGTCACAGGGATATTTTAACAAAATAATTACCTTAGGAGAGCACACCTGCACTCAGTAACCTCGAGATTCTTAAGAATTGACTTGTGTCTTAGAAGATTTTTTCTATAGTTTAGACAACATGATCGAAGTAGCAACCCTTAGCTACTCATAGAAAGTAGAGCACTAGCCCCTAGAGTGGGGAAAACGGGGCATACTGTGTTCGACACTGAATTGGATGTGACCAATGCAGGATCAAGGGCAAACCATAGTATGATTAGTAAGACGTCGGCCAGATGGTCAGCTAGTTGGTGGAGGTGGGTAGCAGTACAGGAGGCACAAATGGCTTAGTGGCACGTAAGGAAAGCAACGAGTGCATGGAGAGAGCTGTAGACATGGTGCACCTGGCTGTTAGCTGATCGATGGTAGGAGACGTAAGTGATATGGGGGCGTGTGAGGCAAGAAACAAGTGTGGCATTGGGGGAGCCGTTGACACGAAAAGCCTTGTCGATAAGGCCGATAGCACTCCTTCACCTAGTCAATTTAGTAGGATCACATCGGCTGTGTCGACGATTTCTGGACAACCGCATGGCCAACAGTCCCGTCTTGTTGGCATGGTAACGTTTTCCAACTTAACTTTTTTTGAACTCCAACTTTTTTCTTGACTCCCAAAAATTTTGTTGAGGCCGACATTTTTGTTGATGTCATCATCTTTGTTGCTGACGTCATTTTTAATAAAACTGACATTTTGTTGCTGAAGTCTTGAATCTTGATTATGTCTCGAATATTAGTTCCATTTTTTTTATGGAACCTTTCTAAGTCCAAAGAATGCCACTTCCCAATTCCAAGGATTTTATAGTCTTCCCAAGCCCCTTGGGTAGATGTTTCTCCAAGTCACTTAGAAAAATTCAAAAAATCTGTCTCTTTTGAGTCTAGTGACTAATTGATGATCAAAAAATTGTTTTATCTATCCTCCCAACCCCTTACCTGGCTGGCATCTTGAGTACAGCAAGCAATAGATGATGTTTGGAGTCCAAATTTTGTTGGGAGTGGACTCTATGCTTCCTTGGGGAAGCACAGGAAAGCCCCAAGTTCCTGTGGTTTCAAGTATCCATTCCATGTGCCTAGGCCCTAAAGTGAGTTCCCAACTGTGCAAGATGAGTAACTGCCTAGACATAAACTAATGTCGTGATCCTAAAAGAGTCATCGTAGGTGCCAACTTTGGTATCATTTCCTTGCTAGACTTCTCTCATTGAGGCATTAGTCGAAAATTGTCTAGATCTTAGATCATGAGTGTTACAAATTCCTAGGGGGGTGTGAGCCCGCATTGGCCTCACACAACACGAGTTCCATTAAGATAATGACCTAGTTGCGTAGGATGCCCTATTCTTGGGTAAGACTTGACCAGCACTTGGTCCTGGTTTGTTTCCAAGCGTGGCATAGGGCTATGTGGGGCCTCAAGTCTCCATCCTAGGGAACTTCTCCATGCTTTGGTTTCATGAAAAGTTGGGGTACTTTCTAGCCTGATGACTTATTTGGCACTAGATGCCAAATGAGCCAAGCATGACTTTACAGAGTGTGCTATTCTTCTGATCCTTGCCCAATAGAAATACATTGTGAGGTTGTTTGAAGATCCTGATTGAACACCTCTAGAACCCAAATAAGTCTTGATTCTACATAAGCTCCTTGCAGGTGTCAGCCGAGTGTCCTTGCCTCACAAAGATTGGTCCATTAGGATGCTAGTTGATCGTTGATTGGCTCCTGGATTATGGGTGCCAATTCCAGGTATATGGTGCAAGTTCTATTAAGACAAACAATGTCTTAGGGCATGGGGTTGCCCAGCTTCCTGGGTGAGACCTGATCATGACTTGGACCTAGGTAGGTGTTCTTATTGTATCCAAGTGTGAGAGCAAGACTGTGATGCCTCAAGTTTTATCCAAGGCAAATTACACGCTTTGGTCCGTTGGAAGATTGTGATTCCTTCCTGCCCTGTGCGTGTTTAAGTCTAGTGCATGATCCAACTAGAAGATGAGACTTTTCGATCGATGCTTAGATAGACTGATTGTAGTTACTACTTGTTGCAAGTTGTGAGCCCCGAGTGTTCCTGGGATGAGGGAGGCGTGGATCCGCTCACTCTACCGCGTGAACAACCAAGTCTAGGTGATACAAACACCTAAGGACTCACCTCACTTGTACAAGCAACATAAAGTAAATTAAAAGAGCTAGTAAAAGAAAATAAATAACTAAAAAGCAGTAAATGCTTTCTAATCTTTGTATATACTACATATGTTGTCACATAGATCATGAATACTCAAATTGTACTAGCTCATACCGAAGAACAAGCAAACACAATAATAACATGGAAAACTCACTTATGTTACAATCTTAAGTGGTAACATTTACGAGTTACTTAAGGCAATCACTCAACAGCCAAAATCACTAAAAGTAATAAACAGTTCATATAGACTTGAAATGGTAAGACTCAGAATATCTCTATAAGTCAAGGACCAACAGTCCTAACTACCTTGGCTACTATCACTAGTTGTCTTTACAGCTACTTTGATTCACACTAAATTTGGCTCACCTTTAGAGCCACACTACCAAGCAGTGTGATGCAAAGTCTTATGATCAGATTAGTGTACAACTATATATGCAAATTTATCCAAAATGTAATTTACAATAAAACACTGCGTACCAACAATACGGAAACACACTCAACGTATGTTGATAGGAAATCTCCACCTTATAATAACGATACAAAAATATACTTGATGTATTCTTATTTACGAAAACTCCATTTAAGAAAGAGTTTAAGAAATTTCACCCTTGCCTCGTAGTTTAATGATGTGATAAATTTAGTACTCGCAAGTGTACGAATCACTCGTAGAAAAGTGATAAGAAACTTCTAAGGTCGGTCTCTCAAGGAATTGTAGTGGTTCTAAATAACCTTCTTCCTAATCTAAATAGAGTTCTAATGCAAATAAAACACTAATTAAATAGAGTTCTAGTGAAACTAAAACTCTAAACAACTAAAGTCCTAAATTTAGTAAAACTGTAAAAAGATGTTTGATTTGTGACGGGAACAATGATACGATTAATTAAACGAAAACAAAATCGCAATTTAACAATCAATTCAATATGGATTAAAAATCAATGGAGGATGTATGGATGTTTAGCTTGGTTGACCATGCTTGCATCGAAAAGGTATGGTGAAATAACATGAACGTTATATATAAACAATATTACAAGCTTTCCTTTTAATTACGAGACTGCCTTCGATTGGAGTAAATCTCTTTGTTGAATAAGTAATTAACTACCTTCGGTGGGGGTAAATCAAATAGCAATCAAATTATGTGCAAGGAAATACATGCCAATCAAACTAATGCTATGACTAAGTCACTAATTTGAAGCTTTGATTAAGTGTTTCGGAATAAAGTTAAGGTGACGTTCCTATAACTAAATTCTCAGATTTTTCAACCTAACTACGAATCTCAAATTGGCCCATGATAATTCATAATTAAATATCTAAACATGCTCTAAATCAAAAGGTAATTCATTTATATTAAATTAATAAAATATACACCATACACAATTCTAGCAAATATGGCAACACAAACTAAACATCCTTAATGAAATTAACTGCTCATGTTCATATTAATATTCATAGACAAATAAAATATGGTCATACACTTCAATGAAAGAAGAAGAAAATAGAATTCTATAACAACAAGGAAAACCTAGATCTAAATACCGCTTATGGATAGGATAGCGTTCTTCTCCAAAAGCTTTATCTTCGATCGTCGACGGCTTCCTTGGATCCTTAGAATAGTTTCTCTCGCTTCGTTTGAGTGTAGCAAAACTCCTAAAACTGATTGAATGTAGTGTTTGGTCTCAAAATTGTAATGTGTAAGAGTTGTATTCAAGTTGTTCGAGTTGTATGTAAGGGGGAGTCTAAGGGGGTATTTATAGATGTAAGGGTTTACACAAATCCTGATTGCAATAGGAACAGACGCGTCGCGGCATGCATTTTCCCCGCCGTGGCGCAACACAAATTCTGGAAATAATGTCAAAACTCGAGAGCTCCCCTCTGCGGCATGACTTTTCCTCGCCACGGCGCGTGTTGACTTCCTTTTCTTCATGTTTACCCCTTACATATGTGATGGCTCGTTATGTAAGGCTTACATATTTGTCTCGTTTAGCCCGTAACTCGTGATCTGAGCGCCGTAAGTGTTCCGTCTTTGCGTGTTTTCATTATTTGACTCATTTGACGCTAAAAACACCTAAAATGCACTAAAACATACCCGTGATTTCGAATGGATAGATTTATGAAAATAATCAAATAAACAATCATAATAAATCTATATTTTAAACAATTAAGCACAATTAATCAAGAAATATTAGTGCTTTTCGAGCACTCATCATTTAACACAAAAAATACTCGATGTGTTGAAACTACGAAATTACCTTTAAAAAAATATTTAAGCTCCAAGTGAATAATTACCTCTAATTCACTACTACGGAACAACACTTAACGTATAAGTGATACAGAAAATGTAAAATATTTTTTGTAGCAATAGAAAATATATTTCACTTAAATAAAATATTTAAGATATGAGTTATAAAACTAACAGAGTTTTTTCATACAAAATCCTTTAGAAAAACAAAGAATGTGAATGGGTATTTATAGGAAATTTTCAAAGCATGGAGACCTTCGCCAACCCCTCGCAGTACCTTCGCCGATTACCACAGCAAGGTATCAACAAGATACTAACGAACCCCTAGTGAGGTCTAACGGTTAGAAAAACGAACAAAATAAGATTGCCGACTTATCGCTAACCTACCTTGGCTAACACGTAGCAAGACCTCAGTGAGGATCCAAGCAAGCTTAATAAAAAAAATTCAAGGCAAAATTTTACCAAATAAAAAGCCATAAATACCCATCAACTTAGAAAAATACATTAAAGTAAAAATACATTTTAACATACAATAAAATGCTCATAATTACCTCGTGGTATGTGTAACATGCAAACATTCATTTGTGTTAAGTACTACGTGAGGGTGCGCGATATTGATCACAATCAAAATATTGTACAAAGAAGTAGACATAAATACTAAGTAAAATAAACAGACTTTGTATTTTGCACACAAAAATGCTAATAAAAACGCAAAAGGACTTATAATGACTTTGACTGATTTCAGGTATCAGGTCTTGGTAAGGCCATGTCTTGCTCCCGTGGGATATTAGTGTGGTATTGCAGAGCACTTGAGGAATGAGTTGTTGAAGCTCATTCAAGTTTATAACGCTTGGATCTTAGTTGGGGCGTGAGTTGGCTACCAAGTCTTATAGTAAGGCTTATGGACGCCAGACTAAGATTAGTAGATTGATTTACTGAAGCTCATTTGATGTTGTACGCCTAGATCTTATCTAAGGTGTGAGCTAGCTACTAAGTCTTGAGGGAGGGCAATTGCTTGCGCTCGAGGTAGGGTAGGGCTCATGGACTCCAGGCTAAGACTGGCAAGTCTGTTGGTGACTGGTCTTTGTGGGATCCAAGGAAAATTTTGTAAGCTCTGGTTTGTGAGCTATGGTGTGACTACTGCTTGCTTAAATATAAAGTACGATATGTGTTGATGCCAAACTGGCTACATAATTCTTTATTCATTTTTAACTTTATTTTTTTTCTATTATTGGTGTTGGTGTTGACATGGTTGTGCAAGACCTCATCAAACATAATGTAAAGTAAATTACAAGAAATTTAAAGAAGAATATATGCAAGCTGTCAAGACCATGCTCTTTGTTGGTTTTTGTTCATATCTTCAAGCCATGACCAATTCCCATATAGTAACAATCCCGAGCCACCTTCTGTTCTCCAAGGACCATTCTCACTCCTATCTCATTTGGGAACTTTAGGGCCAGGTGGTAAGTTTAGGTTACTACCCTAGCAATATGTAGGAATGGACGTCCTAGGATGCCGTTGCATGCAGAGGATCAATCTACCACCAAGAATTTGACCATCAAGGTTCTTGTGGAGAAACCCTCCCCAATTGTTACAAGAAGCTTAACAGTTCCCTCTAGGGTGAGAGGTTTTCCTGTGAATCCATAGAATGAAGTACTAACAGGTTGGAGTGGATACTAGAGCTTCATCTATTTCCAAGCATCTTTGAAGAGGATGTCTACTAAACTTCATGTGTCAACTAGAAACCTATGAATCCTGTTGTTGGCGATTTGCAGAGTCATGACCAGTGCATCATAATGTAGGTGCACTAGCCGCAAACTTCCTTTTCTATGAAGATCAACTCTTCACTTGCCAACTTCAGTTCCTTCCCCTTTCCATGGTTTGTATGATGCTGTAGACTACCTAGCTTGATGAGAGCCCCCTAGCATAAGCCTTTCTAGCATTATTAGAGTCTCCACTGGTTGGTCCTCCTAGAATTGTGCGGACCTCATTGAGAGCTGAAGGTCCACAATCCTATGTTTAGCGTCTTGGACTGACAAAGTGACTGTCTTCCTTTTCTAGGAAAAACTAATTTGAGTAAGCCTTTCTTGATCTAGTTTTCAATTTCCTTCTTGAGTTCCCAGTAATCTTCTATGCGGTGTCCAAAATCTTGGTGGAACTTGCATTACAAGTCCTAGTTTTGCTTTGTTGGGGTCCCCTTGATTTTTCTGGGGGAATGGAGGATGCTCAAGTCTTAGACCTACATCAATACTTGTTAGTGTTGACGGGAATATATTCCTTAAAGTTAGACCCCGGTGGTGGGTTCCCTAATTTCTTTGGAGCCACTTCATTCCTAATGCCTTACTTCACTTTTTTGCCCCTATGCTTATGGGCTCTATTGAGAGTAGACTATGTTACCATCTCTGTGGTGGTTGGCCATGTCTTCAATTGTGATATTCGCTACCGTCATCATAGTTATGGCATTGTAAGTTAGGTTAGGTAGCTTTACTACCAACTTGATCTAGAAAGAACACATTTGTAAGCCCCGGAGAAAGGCATTGAGTCAAAGCTTTGGGTAATCTTCGAAGAAATCCTTTAGAGACTCACCTCTCTATATCATTCCCATAAAATGAGTCAGAGTTTTGGGTAGTCTCCACTTTGTTGAGAAGAGACTGAGAAACTAACTTGCGAATTTTGCAAAGTTCCCGATAATTCTTCGTTTTAGGGTTCTATACCACACTCTGGCCTTGCTCACTAGTGTCATGGGGTGTTTCCCTACAATTGACAGCATCGCTGTGAACATAGAGGTTGACCCAATCTCTAAAAAAGGTCAAGTGGTCCAATGGATCAGTGGACCCATCATAAGCCGCAATGATCTGTCGCTTGAACATTCCCCCAATGGGGGTTTGTAAAACTTTTGAGGTGAATAGGGCTTCATTTAAGTATGTGAATTCTTGCTCATGTCTATCGCCATTTAGCCTTTGCTCCATTTTACGGAGCCTGAACTCCAAGTCCCCCATGGGTAGGGTTGGAATAGGGTGATTTGCCCACTACTGGACCCTTTGGTTTAGCATGGGAAAAATCTGCTGTGTTGTCAATGTAGCTCTCTTGGTTAGAGCATGCGTGACATTTTGACTCAAGGTGATTCCACAAGTCCCTACATTCAATGCACTAGTGCTCTAGGTCAAGTTGGTTGCTTGTAAGGGTGGTGGTAGGGCGTCATCACCATTCTTGTTAAGGGGATCCATGTCCTCTGGATCCTGAATTTGAGGGCCTAACTTGCTGTGGGCTGGTCCTCTTAAGTTATGGTTGACACTGGGTGCTAGTTGATGGTTGTCCTGGGCGTAAGACCCTGGGGGTCCACGGTGGTAGTGATTGCACTATTGAGGCACCAAGTTGCCTCTAAGAGAAGTTTTGGAACTCCATGAATTTGGTCATCATATCTTCCAATCTTCTCAACTTTTGTCTTAAGGTTGGCTTTTTATTTTTATTTTTGTTCTTTTTGGTCTTCTTGGGAGGTGGCAGATTGTTCACCTAGACATCAAAATGCTCCTTACTCTTCCAAGGAGTAGGAGAGTCTTTGAGAACTTGATTGAGAGCTCATTCTTCCTAGAAACGAATCGAGCGTGGGATTGATGGAGGAAACGGATCAAGAACGTGATGAAGAATGTGAAGAACATAATTAATGTTCTTGATTTTTTTACTAGTTCGATCGATCCAAAATCAAAATTTATTTCCCACAAATGGCACCAGATGTTAGATTAGATTTTTGTTCAGTATATATTTCCCTCCATATTGACCTGCACGTCATTAGAAAACCACGACAGGAGGCACAACACTGTGGGACGTCGTATCCTCTCCGATGCTTAAGTCAGTTATGAACAATAACTTTAAGTTCAAAGAGGATTTAAGAGTTTGGGTACGAGCTTATGTGTACCTTTTTAAATTTTGAGATCTTATTTATAGGAAAATGGGCAGATGACATTTTCGTAAATAAGTCGTATTAATTAATATTTATCCTACCATTAATACGCCCTATTTAGTGAAGATTTACCTGATTATGCGCTGATTATACTATTTGACTTTTCTCCTACTGACGTAGACTAATTAAATAGTACTACGCATATCTAGTTTAATTTATACCAACAAAATATATACATGTGGAAGCCTATGTTACCCGAACTCGGTGGTTTACCCCAGTACCGGTGTCGACACGACACGACACCGACACCGGTACAAGATATGTGTCATGTTTGGCAAAAACTCTTTGGACACGGTGGTCGAAGTTGAAGCCATGATGAGGAATGATGAAGAGAAAAAGAAGGCTAAAAGAACAAAGTAAAAAAAGCTAAAAAATAAAAGAAGTGAAAAACTGAAGATGAAGAAGCAGAAGAAGACGGCGGCTCAACAAAGTTAAAGTAGATAATTTAGGGTATTAAATAAATATCAAAATTGGGCCTTTCAATTTTCTTTGTATGGATTGGGCCACTATATTCAAAAACTCATAGCTTAAAAAAAAATGTTTTCATATAATATTCACACAGTAATTAAATATTTGTTAATAAAAATAATATAAATTAAAAATAAAATATAAAATTTAATTAATATAATCCAATGTCCACCTATATCTTGTCGTAAAAAATATTAACCTAATATTGTTAAAAATAATTTTCAATATAAATATTTTACAGATATATTAAATAAAACTTAATATAATAATTTTTCGTATCTACGTGTCCGTGTCTAAATATTGGACACATATCCCCGTATCTTAAAATTTTAAAATTTACACACCCGACCTTTAGATATGTATTCGTATTCGACACTTTTACCCGAGTTTAGGTAACATAGGTGGAAGCAGGTAAATCTAATATTAAGTCACCATTATCTTGTCCATCGGTTTTGGATGGAGAGGTACCTTATATCTAAAGGCACTAACCTTGCAACCGAAATTGCAGGCTGAAAGACTTTCAAAGTTTTACTAATTATTTAAAAGTCTTGATATTGGGCATGGAGAGAAGAGAAGTTTAATAATATAGAACAGGTTATACAGATGTTCCACTTATGGTCTTCAGTAAAAAAGACTTTTTTCTTCAGAAATTTTATCTTGGAGTTTAATTTATTAAGCTATATGATGATACGCCCGCAGACATTTACAAGCCATGGAAGAGTATGTCAAGAAAGCTCCACGGGTTTCAATAGTCCGCAAGGATCAGGTATGAGAGTGCTCCCTTCTAAACATAGTAGTAGATGGATGGGTTAAAGTTCAAACTACTTAATATTGTTATCCTCAACCTAGAATTCAATGGAGCATCAGGTATTTAAATTCATTATAGAAGATGCAGCAGCTTCTTGAATCACAAAATTTAGCTTGTGATGGTACATTGCAATACTTTGAAGATACATTTCAATGAGTGTGTTCCATTCCAGTTGGTAAGTTTCTTTTGGTCATATATTTATATATATACACACACACAAGTATATGTATATGTACATATACGTGTATACGTATATGTATGTATGTATGTGAGCGCTATCTTTAATGAGTTACAAATAGTTATAATCTTTTGATCCATTTGAGTTTAGCCTTATAAAAATTAATGTATGTGTATATTTCCCTTAATTTTTTACCAAAATATTAAGGCTATGGTTAATTTTTTAATTAATATGTAGTGTCTTTAATAAGATGATTGGTGATATGTATGTATTATATTATTATATTTATAAGAATATTTGTTGTCAATCCACTTTCTTCTATGATTGACTTGTTAATAATTGAATTTATAACATGTGTATTTTGTTTTTTAGCTTGAAGTTTGATTTAAATTTATTTTTTTATTAAAATATGTGGCTAATAATAATTTATAATTTGTGCACATATAAAACTTATTAATAATCTACCTTAAATCGGTGATAATATTAATAAAATATGAAATAAGAAGGCAAAGTTCACAAATGTCTTTCTTACTATAACTAGCAAATTAAAAAAAAGTAGATAATGCAACAATCTTCTTTATCTGTGACATCTAACTAACAGTTGTAGTACCTACAGTAAACACATAATTAGTAGTGCTCATTCGGTGATCGACTTCTCCTGCAAAGTCTGCATCTATGTACCCTTGTACTTTTCACTCTCCTTTAACAAAGTACAAACACTTCTCTATGGTACCTCATAAATACCTCAAGATCTACTTCATTGCATCCCAGTGAGTTTTCCTGGATTTAATATGAACCTACTAATAGCTCCCACTATATGGCGAATGTTTGGTCTCGTATAGACCATTGCATACATCAAACTTCCAATGGTTAAGGCGTATAGGACCTTAGTTATGAAGCTTTTCTCTTCCTCTGTCTGAGGACATTGATCGTTAAATAGACGAAAGAGATTGGCCAAATGTGTTCTAATTGCCTTGGCATCGCTCATGTTAAATCTCAAAAAAATACGTCTAATGTACTCCTCTTGATATAACTTGAAAGTCTCTCTTTATATATCTCAAGTGATTTGCATCCTAAGAATCTTCTCTACTCATACTAGGTTTTTGATGTCAAATTACTTTGACAATTGTTGCTTCAACTTTTTAATATCTTCCATAATTGAACTTGCAACTAACATGTCATTTACATAAAGTAGAAAAATGACATAATTGGACTTAAATCTCTTAAAGTAGCAATAATGGTCGGCGTTACACTTCTGGAAACCTTCCATATGCATAAAGCCATCAAATTTCTTGTACTATTATCTTGGAGCTTGTTTCAATCCATTTAAGCTTTTCTCCAATCTGCACACCATACTCTCTAACATTTTCTAAGAAGCCCTCTAGTTAGTGTATATATATCTTTTCTTCTAAGTTTTCGTGTAAAAGTGCAATCTTTACGTCTAATTGCTCGAGATGAAGATCTTTACTAGTGACAATACTCAACACAAATCTAATGGTATTTAGCTGTACAATTGGAGCAAAAATGTTGGTGTAGTCCACTCTTTTCTTCTGTTGGAATTATTTGACAATTAGCCGAGCTTTGATAGTGTTGACATAAATGCTACATTGTGGTGGTTTAAACTAAAGTATTGGGCCGTTCTCCACTGAGTCGGGCTATAATGTTTAGTAGAACACCAATTAATGCCTTTTCAAGACCAAATAGACAAATAAGTGCGTAAACAGCCCAACAAAGTAGAATTTTTTTGTGTGTGAATAACCTGGCTGAATATATAAGCTCTCACACTAGATGGAGCATAATCAATTCTCACTATTCTTATGCATTTCCTCTAATAATTTGATTTGGCCTAAAAATTAAATCAATAACATAGTTGAAATAAAATTGTGGTTGGTATATATATATATATATATATATTTTTTTTTTTTTTCTTTTTTTGTGGTTGATAAGCTTTCTTATTCCTCTTCGATTAATAGATTTGAAATATAGAAAATATAATTTTATAATGAAAAAAAGTAGACAAATGTGAAAGGAACAGGCTTTGCTTCTGGAGCATGCTAAGCCTAAAGTTGGTGACAACTTGAGCGAGGGGTGCAAGTGCAGGGAGCCTTTTGCGTTATTTGTCCAAAACCAAGTCTAAGCTATGCATTCACATCTTGGACCATCTATATATAAATATATACATCTCCCATGCGCATATATTTTAGCTTGTGGCCCTCCCTTCACTCTAAACTTCTTTGTTCCTTTTCTCACACTCCACACTACTAATATCTATCCACTACTTAATTTTTTCAAAAACAATGGCATTTACAAAGTAACCCACACTGGTCACAGTCACAGACCCAAGAGGTAACTAGGTCCTTACCCAAAAATAGGGGGAAACTTGGTGCAATATTCATATAGCTTCATATTTCTGCTCAAAGTTACGGGAGACTGGGATGTAATTGACAGTTGTTGACAAGTTTTTTTTTTTTTTTTTGTTACTTCAGGCACTATGAACACTACTTCAAATTTCATATGTTAGTTTAATGTAGTACCATATGTGTCATTAATAAAAAAAATACAAAAAGTTGCAAATACGTTGACAAAGTCTTCACTTTAAGTCATTTTGTCCACCTCTTGAACTTACTAACTCTTAGAGGGTGGAACAATCACACCACAAACAAGATTAGGAACAATCACACCTTTTGTGAAGCCAAGCACTTCAAATTTTTTACTCATCAGACTGTTCATATGGCTCATAAATCCATTCCTTGAGCTTAACTCGTGGTGATCTAAAGCAACAGATTTAGGACTTCAATTTATAACAACATCAGTAAACGATCGATAATATAACATTTGTATGAAAAATTTGCAAATAAAAATAAATCAAATATTATAACTAAAAATTTCAAAATAAATTTTTTTGAACAAATAAGTATCAAAATGTGATATTTGTTACAAATTTATTGGATTTTGGTTTAAAAATTATAGTGTTTACATATAAAATTTCAATTTAAAACATTTTATGCTTAAAATATGTACTTAAAACTTAAATTGAGAGAAGGCTTTACATGTTAATTATGGTTTAATTTTTATAAAAATTACCAAAATTTACAAATAAAATTAAATTTTTAATCAAATAAGGAGGGCTGTGTACCCCCTTCTCACTACCATATATGCATCTACCCCAAGTATCCTAGCATCTTGAGAGTTGTTTAGAGTTCTAAAATGGGCTACCTACTCTCAACATGTACTTATAATTTGTTGCTCAAGTTTGTCTGCACGGCTCAACCCCTATGATCAATTGTCTTGTAAGTGTTATGGGGTCCACTCAAAAGATAAACCTTATTAAAAGGATGAATAAGTAAATAACCAAAGTATTTATAAACTCGTTTGGGTTGTCATTCTGTAACATTTTTATGTGCCTTTTCCTATAACATTTTGTGATTTAATCTCGTTTCACACTGTTTTTTTTTTTTTTATACAGTATAAACTCACATTTTGGTAACTGATACTCAAATCTTTTATGTACTTAAATTGATTTCATGTTGCTAAGTTAGACTTTATTTGATAACGATTTTGATTCTTAATTTTTTATTTTTTTCAAGTGATTTTTTAATCATGTATGTTTGGTAATGATTTCTGATTTTAATTTTTACATATTTAAGGAATCACTACCAAAATATGGGGTGATACATAAATCTTTAAAAATAAGATTTTTAATAAGATTTTTGATTTTTTTTTTCATTTTGACCAAACATTTTTTCTAAAGAGTAAATAAAGTCTTATAATTTTTTTATAATTAAATATTGGAATAAAATAATTAGAAACTTCAAATTTATAAAAAATAACTAAAAATTTTCTTTATTTTTAATTTTTTTTTGAAAAAAATCAAAAAATGGAAATTATTACCAAACAACTTGGAAGTGATTTTTGATTTTTTTTTTCTTGAAAATCACTAAATAGAAATTGTTATCAAACACATTTGTGATTATTTTTTTAAAAGAATCAAAAATTACAAAATCAATTATTAAATCATAAATCGTAAATCAAAATTATTATCAAACATGCCCTTATTTTCAAAAGAAACATGCCAAAAATCCGCATTTTTGTTATGCTATACAATGTGATGAAAACGGAAGAATTACAAACTTTTTTTGGATAGATGCTAGATCTCGCATGATTTATCAATATTTTGGAGATGTTATCACTTTTGACACAACATATAGAACAAAAAATATGATATGTCATTTATCCCATTTTCTAGAGTTAATCACCATTATCAATCTATACAATTTGGTTGTGCATTGCTTCAAGATAAGCACTACTACAAAAAGGGTAAAATAGAACAATCATTGCTATAAGTCTTATGGCACTGACTATCCTATAATTGTTTATCTTAAAAGAATTAACAAATAGAACAGTCAATAAACGTCCTATAAAAATTCTTTTGACCATCGTATATATATATTATAATACGGTCATTGATCGTCCAATATAATTTTAATAAGATGATCATAAGCCATCCTATAAAATATATATAGGACGACTATTGACCCTTTTTATAAAAGTTATATATGATGGCTTATGGCCATCCTATAAGATTTTTTTTACTTAATTTCCTACATTGTTTTTTTTGCTTTATTAATATTTTTATAAAATTAAGTAATAAATAGAAGCTACTGGTCATATTCTATCACATCACAATTAAGTAATTGTTGATCTTTTATTACTTTATTTATTAAAAAAATAATAAATATATATTTTCATATCACACAAAAATATAACAAAAATTATTATTAATTTTATTTATTTAACATAATGAACATTATATTATTATTATGTATTTATTTTATTCTAAGAGTCTACCTTTTTATATTACATAAATCTAAAATTATTTTATAAACAAATTTTTTTATATTTTTGATCATTTTTATTTTTTGATGGTTATATATATATATATATATATATATATATATATATATATATATATATATATATATATATATATATATATTTATTTATTTATTTATTTTAGGTATCTCAAAATGAACCGTGTATTTTACTAATAATAATAATAATAATACGAATAATATTATTCACTCTTACCAAAATAAAACTATGATAAAGATGCTTGCCCCAAGTTGCCATAACTTCTGTTTTTAAAAAACCAATTAAATATTCAACGTTTTTATCATTTGTTGAAACAACCGGATTTCAAACTCTCAAATAAATGTTGATTTGAGAAGAAAACTATATTGTTAATAGGCTAGAGAAAGAGTCCAAAAAGCTCTATGACTCTTGTATAGAATATTCTACCAATGTCGTAATTAGAGAGAGACAATCTTTTTATCTTTTTATTTGACCATTATGAAAAGATAACATTTAAAAGAAATTTCTTTGACAAAAGGTTTTAGTTCCATAGTTTAAGGTTTAAACGCCTTATCAAAATAATTAATTTATCCCCACCCCCCCAAATAAACGTGTCAAAATAAAGTTTAGCTGGCTAAGCCCTTCTTTAACGAAAAGGAGGCCGGGTGAAATCATCCTGTTTTCCCTTTTCAAATATGGTGTTCTGAAGTAACTAAGACGTTCCCTCACCGACGTATATAAAAATAATTATATTTAAATAAAATTCTTACCTACAGAATCTACTAGGTCAATGCAACTTTTTTCTAAGTTAAAAAGATAAATACTTTGACATACTTTGATGGATAATGTTATTAGATTATTTGTACAAGATTACAGGTTGGAGGATGCGAAAAAAGTGCTAAAATTTTTTGGCAATTAAGTGAAAAAAAAAATAGTGACATATTTATTAAGGCTTTTTGGCAATTATGTGAAAAAAAAAAATTAGTGAGATTGGCTAGAGAAAAAAGCTAAGTGTGAACTAAAGAATCATGGTTAAATTTCTGACCCCTTCACTCACAACTTATTGTTTGAGAAAAAACAAAAATGAGTGGGATTTATGGGTTTGGATTTGAATCGTACTTTGCTCAGTAAAACTACGATTTTGCTAGATGAACCGCAAAGAAAAGATGGTATAATTATTTATGAGGTGATATTTAATGCTGTTTTATTTAGTTGCTCAATAAAAAAGGTAGTACTCAGTTGGGTTTTAAAAAATAAAAAACAAAAATTACTGTATTTACTTTACATACTAAAATACCATATCAACAATTTATCCTGGGTAATCTGGATGGATGCAAGTCCATTTAGATGTATTACATGAGAGTTATGAGTTTTATTAGATAATGAAATACATAAGTTTGAAATTCAAGACATATATTTTGATGTCGAGTTTTTCATTAATCTCGATGATTTATAGTGTGAATTTGTAACGATTATTCTATCATCTATCTATTTTCTTATTCTGATGAGGTATTTTTTTAATAAAAGAAAAAACAATTTGCAAAAATAATTAATATATTTTACTTAAAAGACGTGTGAGGTATATGTATTATCTATATTAACACTTAATATTTATTCTCACTCTTATATTAAAAGATATTATTTTAGTATCTAAATTCTTTTGTTTGTATCTTCTTTTTTGTCAAAAATTACAGTAATTTAATATTTTAGTGTAATAAAAAAGAATGATTTTATTAAATTTTTTTTTTTAAAATGGGTGAAAATTTTCATTTAATTATTAACTAAAAAAATAGACCGAAAACAACAATAACTACAAGGGTGGCGTAGATTTGCAAAGGAAAATGATTTTTTTAAATGACCCTGTATATTTTTACGGAATAAGCATGATAAAGCTAACCACGCTCGAAGATACTCAAAAAATAATTAATATCCTCATACGCGAACAAACAAATAAAAAAAAAATCACATTTTACATTTTACATTTTACATGCATCGGAGAAATAAATTATAAAATCACATTTACATAAATGTGGGTAAGTGGGTACCCCAAGCTGACAGCTGTTTTGGTTAACGGTCTTTTTTACTTATTGGTTTCAAACATTTTACATTGGACCAGCACGTTTTGAGTACCGTTTAAAACAAAAGCCGATTTTAGGCATGAATGATCATGATGAGCACAATAGGAATATGAACGAAA
Source organism: Elaeagnus macrophylla (assembly GCA_029378325.1). NCBI lineage: Eukaryota > Viridiplantae > Streptophyta > Magnoliopsida > Rosales > Elaeagnaceae > Elaeagnus > Elaeagnus macrophylla. Next base: position 28,404,155 of record CM055640.1, on the reverse strand, counting down.
ATCTTTCTTAAAAAATTGAGTAGGACCGTGGGATATAAAATTATTCAATAATATATAAGTTATTAATTAAATATAAAATAATAAAATAATTGTAAGTATTGAGTTAATTGTTAAATGTGTATAGCTTGAATTAGTTTAGTGTTTTTATGTTTTGTTATTTAGACTAATATATTAACTTTGCATTTTGTTTTACTAGTTGTATTCCTTTTATACACAAGTTGCTTTCCATTCGATAGAATAACTTGATTCTCTTCAAGATTCATTAAAGTCTTTCTTAACTTTGGTTTATGGTATCAAAGCTTGAGCTGTAAAGCTCCTTAATGGCGAATAAGGAACCTAGTAATCCTAGTTATAAGGAAGCAATGAGTGGATCAAGATCACCCTCAATATGTTCTTCCTCTAATCTTGGTGTTTAGCCAAGAGTTCATTCTCCAATTCCTAATTTGAGTCTTGGTATTAATAATAATAACCCTACAATGAATGCGATTGATGCGTTAGAATTTTCTTATTTGATTTTTATTGATTAACAAAACGGTTGAACTATAGTCTAATTAATCTATCTAAAAGCTCAATTATTTTTATGGGCTTGACACACCTTATTGTAGGCTTGGGCCATTTATTGGTATAATGGGTATGTGTAGTCCAATACGCTTAGAGTTTTGTAGTTTTGTGATGGGTGAAACCCTAATGCTTTTTATATATATGGATAGGTCCTCCTTCACTCACATTTGAGAGAAACGATCGTGAGGCTCACACATTATAGTAGTTTATTGTAAGAGTTGGTAGGAAAAGATCTAACTACGTTAATTGAAAATTATAGTTGTATCAGGTATGTTTCTAATCTTAGATTTTTGTTTTAATACATCATTGAAATAATATATTTACAACATGATGTGCTTGCTCAAAGTTTGTCTTCATTTCCTCCTATTAATGTGAGCTTTCCAATTAAACATGATGAGAATGATTACATTATTTGGAGAGATCAATTGTTGACCTATGTTATTGCTTACGGTCTTGAAGTTATGATAGATGGTTCCATGTGTGTTCCTTCAGCTTATTTTTGGAAATCTTTATGTTCCTAATCCCACTTTCTTGAATTGGAAATGGTTGAACTCCATTATTAAGGGATGGATTATGGATCTGTGTTAGTTGGAATGTTAAGGTATTTAAGCAGTGGAATGAGTACTAGAGAGCAATGGGTAGCTTTGGAGGAATCATATTTTACTGATGTTCAGTCTAAGTAAATGGATTTGAGAGAGCAACATCAAACTTTGACCAAAGAAGGGCTTATTATATCCCAATCAGGGACGGATCCAAGAATTTTTTTCGAGGTGGGCTAATATATATTTAAAAAAAAATTAAGAAAGGTTTCTATACTCTCGATCTTAATTTATTTATAATTAACATTAAAAATATATATTTTTAAAATGTAAACTAAATTTTTTATTTAAGTTAAGCTTAATGATACTTTAGGATATAAAACTTAACAAATCATCAAACTATGGTCAATTATTATGGAGAAAGATGACTACTAAATATATACAAATTTATACTTACAATAGCATTCAAATTAATAATTATATGATATTTATGGATAAAAAGTTTAAAAGTTATAATTTTTAGAAGTATATATAACATATATTTATTGATTTGAGTATAAATTTAAATATTTAGTTTTAAAAAGAATATAAATAATTTTAATAGTTTTTTTTAAAAAAAAATACTATATTTTAACTTGATGCAGTAGAGAGCAGAATGATAGAACAAAAAAAAGAGCAAAATTATATAAAATATATGACTATAAAGGGGTGTATTGGTTTGATTTTATTTATAAAATTTTGAATATAAATAATATATTGAATTTTATAAAAATATTAGTAATATTTATAAAATTAAAAAATAAAAAATTGAAAGAGCTCAAGTTCGATAAAATTAAAGCATAAGTCCGTCACTCATCCCAATATATCATGAAAGCTAAGACTATTGCCGGTAGTTTAGCCATTATTGGAGATCCTATTAGTAACAGAGCTTTATTGTTGTATGTACCAAGAGGTCCTGGACCTCATTACAATAAATTTGTGTCCAACATTAAAATGAGAGATATGATGCCTTCAATTAATACAGTACATAGTTATCTTGATGGTTATGAAAAAATGTTTGTAAAATAATGTAATGGATAAATAATTTAGGAATAAAAATTGTATTTATTTAAATTAGAATTACATTACAAAAATAAAATACATATAATTTATAATGTACAATTTAAATAACATAAAAAGAGATAAAGTTTATAAATAATCGAGTCCCGTGTAATATATGATGTCTTTAAGTTAATTTTTTTGCTCATAGTGAGTATTTGAATACTCTGAAAACTTATCTCTCAAAATAAAACAATCTATTAGTAGAAATTAGACGCTGCTAACTTACTGCTCTAACGAACCTTCTTGTGTCTAAACTTTATTGAAATGGAACCTAATTCAAGAATATGAAAACTAATACTAAAATTTTACTATTATTTTTCCTTTTCTACTGCTAAATTTTTGTTCTAATATTTGAAGTGAAGCTACTGATCTATATATAGATAGATAGAGCTCTCACAATCAGCAAATGAAATTAAAATCTAAAGAGTAACAGTTCAATTGAACGGAAACAAAAATTAAGGAAGGAAAATTGAGCCGTTTCCTACCTTTTTTTTTTTATTTCAATTTTCATTCATTTTTCAACAATTCTCCACATGAATGAAAAATTAACGAAATTTTTCAAAAGAACAACTCAAATCAATTTTTGCACGAAGATATAGTTGAAAGGTTTGAAACCTGCATAGGATAGGGAGGTGTTATCCTTTGAACCTTCCCTTGTGAGAGTATATTTACCTTACTGGCTGATCAGTATAGTCGATGTCCTTAAATTGCTCTGCCGTTTATGTAAGTGATGACATATTTCACACAGGAATCTTTCTTGACATAATTCAATTCTCACTTTTATGTTCGTTTTGGTCATGAAGATATGTCTGGTTCTGCGAGAGTTTCTAAAGAATTAAGCCTTATACAATTCCCTTTCGAAGCAGCCCTACTTCTCTCTCACATAGGTAATCTCTTAACTATAAGAATAATCCGCAAAAATTAACCAGCAATACTCTACTTGGTATTCTTTTCGTAAGAATCATTAAAATCTTTTTGCTTAACCTTAAAGTTACGAGTATCACTATATTTCATCATAGGAATGAGTAAATGTGTCAAAAAGTCGTGCCATGCCTGTAAAGGTGTCAAAGAGGTCGAGTCGGCCAAGCACGGTACAGCCCAACTTGTTAAATTAGCATCTCGTGCCGACCTATGACTCGTTAGCTAACATGTCGTATCGTGCCGTGCCTGGCCCATTGGGTTGTGCTTAATGGGCCGGCACGACCCGTGATCCATTTATTTTATTTTTATTATATATTTATTTAGTTAAAAGTTATTAATAATGCTTTAAAAAGCTAAAAGTGAGAGTTGAACCCTCAACTTTCATTTAATAGATTGCTAGAAATTCATAAGTTATGTCCAATTTTTATTAAATGTAAAAAAATTTATTTATTTATTCGTATTTTTTAATTAATTTTTAAAACAATAAGGCTTCGCGTGTTGGCCCAATCTAGCCCGTTATGGGCCGTGCCGTGCTACTCTTTTTGGCTAACAAGTTGTACCATATAGGTCTAGTGGGCCAACGGGTCGTTTGACACCTCTAGGAATGAGAGTAAACCCCTTAGTGATCTCACTAAGTCTTTACAACTAGGTTGTCTCTTTGAACCTAGATCTTGGGATCCCCAATCAACTAGGTTAGGTTTTCTTTGCAAATCTTTTTTCTTTCATGAGCTTTAGTCCCATTTTTCTCGATAACTTTTCAACTAACTCTCGATTTAATCATTTGGTTAGCAAATTTGCAATGTTATCATTTGACTTCACATAGTTAAAAGAGATAACCCTAGTTGAGAGTAGTTGTCTAATGGTATTATGTCTACGACATATATGTCGAGACTTACCATTATATATATTGCTCTGTGCTCTGCCAATTACAGATTGATTATCACAATGGATGCATATTGCTCGCAAAGGCTTTTGCCACTTTGGAATATTCTTTAAGAAATTTCTCAACCATTCGGTCTCTTTGCCACATTTATCCAAAGTGATGAATTCATATTCCATCGCGGATCTAATTATGCAAGTCTGTTTAGAAGACTTCCATGAAACAACTGCACCATCCAGTAGAGCTGTCAAACGGGTGGGTCGTGTCATGTTCTGGTAGACCCGTTTACGACCTAACCCATATAAGGTTGATATTGACCCAACCCATTTATTAAACAAGTCAGAAAGTGCAACCCTAATTCAATCTGGGTTGACCCATTTAACCCGTATAAATATATTAAATAATATATATTATATTTTATAATATATAAAAAATTAGAGATATTATATCGAGTATCAACATATATTTATGTAACTTATTAATATAATAAATTCTAATTAGACTCCAAAAATTAAATTAATTTAAACATTATTTTAACAAAAAATGTAAAAATATTAACTAACATAAAATAAAAATAATGTTAATAATCATAAATATTGTGATACATCAAATCTAATATGTTAAAGTCTCAAACAGTAACAAAAATATTTATCTTAAATTCTTTATAAGTAAAAACTTGTTTTAAGTCTAAAATAAATAATTAATAATTAAAATATACAAAGTTAAACTTAATAACATATTATTATAAATTAATAAAAATAAAAAAATAAAATATGAAATGAATTTAAACATCATCTCAATAATATTTCAAAGTATAAACTTACAAAATAATTAAATAAGAAATAATTACCTACATATCGTAATAATTTTAGTTATTTAGTTGTATTACTTATATGGGTTACGGGTTACCCAATTAATCCATTAAGACTTGATTTTTTAAATGGATTAAACGGGTCGACCTGTTTACAACTCAACACATATAAGCTCAACCCAGACCTGACTATTTTGTGGGTGGATCGTGTTGAGTTCGCGGGTCGTGTCAAAAATTACCATCTCTACCATCCAATATGAACACATATCCACTAGTAGACTTAGAGTCTTTCATATCAGATATTCAGTTTGTATTATTATATCCTTCTAATATAGCTGGATATCTTGTATAGTGCAGTCCATAGCTACATATGTATCTCAAGTATATAAAAAATCTAGTTATACATTTCTAGTAATCATATCTTGGATTGCTAGTATATCTACTTAGTTACTTACACAAGACTTAATATTCAAGTTGAGATACACTCTTACCTCTATTTTTAGATAAATACAGATTAACATCTATCATCTAACAATACCAGAATCCCATTTGTTGAACCTCTCAAATGTTTTGTCAACATAATGACATTAACTTAGAATGATACCGTTTGATATCCTTGATATCTTAATTCCCAAAATTATATTAGCAAGTCCCATGTCTTTCAAGTTAAATCTTAAGTTTAACATATTTTTGATATATTTGATCATTACTACCCACTATTAGCATTTTATCAATGTACAAATACAAAATGACCTAACCATCTCTAATGTCTTTAACATATATACATTTGTCACATTCGTTGATTTTAAATCCAATATTTAAATTTTATTATATATGTGTTCACACATTTATGAATAATTATCATATATACAATATTTAAATTTTAAATTGATATATTTGTAGCAAACTTTATTATTTATAATCAATAACTAAGAAAATTACTAAAATAAAAAGTTTGCTCGGAGAACTATTAAATTATTAAAAAAATTAAAATTTATATTTTATTTTTTAAATTAACTATTAATTTAATATAATTGTGTATATATAATTTTTAAATATAACATATTTTTAAATAATATATATATTTATTTATAATTTTAATAATAATTTAAATTATAATCAATTATAAAATTCGTCTACCTAATTTTGTATATTTTAAAATAAATTTAAATAAAATAAATTAGATGAATTGATTGTATTATTTTCTTCTTCTGAAGGAGAAAATGTTTTATAAGTTTTGTTGTGAAAATAAATATTTAAGTCTTGTAATTTATTGTATGATATTTTTAATTTTTTTATTTATTAAAATTATAAATTTTAATATAAAAAATACTTTAATATATTAATTTGAATACTGATAATATTTTAAATACTTATTTTTAATAAATGTATTATGTCTATAATAACTAATAATTATAAAAATTTTATGACAATAAAAAAAAAAAAAAAAAAACCCTTTGTATCCTGTTCCATTTTTCCCCTTTAATTATTACCATAACGTTCCTGCTAATCCCTCGCCCATTCCAAACATAAACCATAACTAGTACAAGTGTCACTGCAATCTCTGTTCGAAAATCACGTGTGGTCAGTTCTGTATGACAATAACGTGGGGCTGAGGTGTAATAGTAAATACCAAGATTCAGAGACTCAAAAGCACTCAAAAAATCAAAAATATATGTTTGGCCAAAGCGAAAAGCACCTAGTTCTCAAATCTGAATAATCTTCTCTCCTTCCAATGCAAATCAGACGGCTTAAGAAGCATAGTAAAAGAAACGGAACTGATTCTTTGTCCTAATCCAAGCCCCAGAATCTTCATACTAGGCGTATCTCACTAGAAATTTTTTATGTACTACCAAGTTGGATACATTTTAAAAAATCGATAGACTCAAATTGAGAAAAAAAAAATCCTAATAATTTTTATATTATGTTAAAATGGGGTGGTATTGTTATTTTAGTTATTTATAAAAAAGCTCAATTATAATATTAATTTTAAAATTTTACACATAAATTCTTAAATTTTTAAATACTATAATTTAGTCTAAAATTTTTTAAAACTTCATACATAAGATCTAAAATTTTGATTAAAAAACATGTATTTTAGTACCCAAGATAGAATCTATGTATGAATTTTTATAAATATGAGGACTAAATTATAGAATTTAAAAGTTTAAAAACTTATACGTAAAATTGCTTAAAGCTTGATAACTAATGAAGTAGTTAAATTTTATAAAAATTAAAAATTTGGTTTGAAATACTTATTTTTAATAATTATAAAAAAAAATTTAATAAAAAATAATTATTTGACCTAATAAATTCACTTCTCGTAATAATAAAATTATTAGTGCTTGATTTAATAATTAAAAAAAATTATGGCAATTTTTTAAAAGATGGAATGGTTATCTTCAAACTCAAATATACCTACCTAACCTATATTATTAAGTTTACTCACTTTTTTTTCACTTCAATATGCATTCAGCCAATATCTTTCTCTGTTCAAGATAACATGTACTATCATTGCACTAAAATTATTCTATGGTCACTCATGTACTAAAATATTGTTGTTATTTCTTAAAAAAAGCTTAGACTTTTATTGACGCGATTTTCATCGACATAAAAAAAAAGATTTTTTTTTTTATTGTCCTTAAATCATGAAAAGAGCTAGTTAAAACCTTGGATCACCACATGTAATTATTGTTGTTGGACCTTCAATACTTAAATCACTATGAGTAGTCATACATAATGGAGGAGACTAATTAGGTCTCTCTGTGAGAAAATGAAGTGTGAAAATTACATGTGTTGTATGAAATTAACAAGGTAAAATACATATACAAGTTAGATTTTATCTGATGCTTATCATTTATCAATTTATATTAGCTTTTTACAGCATCGAGATTAGAGCCGGCAATTTTTGACACGACCCGCGAACTCGACACGACCCACCCACGAAATAGTCAAGTCTGGGTTGAGCTTATATGTGTTGGGTTGTAAACAGGTCGACCCGTTTAACCCATTTAAAAAAATAGGGTTGAATGGGTTAATTGGGTAACCCGCGTAACACAAGTAAATAACTAAAATTATTAAGGTATATATGTAATTGTTTCTTATTTAATTATTTTGTAGGTTTATACTTTAAAATATTATTGAGATGAAGTTTAAATTCATTTCATATTTTATTTTCTTATTTTTATCAATTTATAATAATATATTATTTAGTTTAATTTTGTATGTTTTTATTATTAATTATTCATTTTAGACTTAAAACAAGTTTTTATTTACAAAGAATTTATAATACATATTTTTGTTAGACTTTTTTGTTATTATTTAAAACTTTAAAATATTAGATTAAATGTATCACAATATTTATGATTATTGATATTATTTTTATTTTATAGTAGTTAATATTTTTACATTTTTTGTTAAAAAATAATGCTTAAATTGATTTAATTTTTGGAGTCTAATTAGAATTTATAATGTTAATAGGTGACATAAATATATGTTGATACTCGATATAATATCTCTGATTTTTTATATTATAAAATATAATATATATTATTTAATATATTTATACGGGTTAAATGGGTCAACCTAGGTTGGGTTAGGGTTGTACTTTCTGACCTATTTAATAAATGGGTTGGGTCAGGATCAATCTTATATGAGTTGGGTCGTAAACAGGTCGACCCGAATACGATACGATCCACCCGTTTGACAGCTCTAATCGAGATTCTTTCTATAATTATCTCATACGAATAATTGACAATAATTATTGATCATTTATCTCTTTAAGAGATTACCCAAAGATATGCTCGTTTGATTATTCAATGCATATTAGGCTAGTTTGTGAGTTATTGTTGTTGACTGAGACCATTCACCTCTCATTATGTAATATGTACTAATTTATTCCAAACTATTTTTAATAGAGTTTATTTTTCAATAATTTATGACATGTTAATAAAATAAATAATTTTATATTTAAGTCACAATAATTTTAATGATTGAATTTTAAGTATTGGGTTGCAATAATCATGTAATTAGTTATATATGTTTCTCATGAACACTAATATAACTTGAGTTTGATGTTGGTTTGAACTATTATATATTTATGTGTAATTAAAATTAAAAAAAAAAAAAAGTGTTAAATATACTTAAATTAATATATGTGTCACATATTTTTAAAAGTTATAATTTATTAATTTTTTAATATAATATTAACACGTGTTATATATTTATTTGTTTGAGTGCAAAAGTACGTGTGTTTACCACTACTCTTAAATGTAAGCATTGTACATGCACGACGTAATAACTTACACTTTGCATAGTGATTTATGAAGACTTTTTTGTTACATAAAATTTAAGAATATTAGTTTTTCAACTATTTTTTACGGTAATTTTTTTTTTAAATGTAACTCTAGTTTTGAAAAGTTTATTTATATTGACAATGAATTAGATTTTGAAGGATGCTAAGTTTATACAATTTTGTATTTAAATTTGTATTCAAATTAGTAATTATATTTTATATTTTAATATTAATTTAGAAATTTTTTTAAAAAAATATATATAACTTTGAGAATTATGTGACATATAGATAATATGAGTGCAAAATGGTAGAAAATATAGTGATAACTTTTATTGTATTATTTATATGGTATTTTAGATGAATGAGACATAATGTAATTGAAATAAACATTCTTAACCAACAATTATTTTATTAAAACAAGCAATGAGATTTAAAAAGTATTACTTTACTTACTTCATGAGAAGTTGTGTTCATTTATGTTATAATTATGCTTGTGTAATTTTTAAAATTAAAGCTTTAAATATAAAATTATTGGATAATAGTATTTGTATAATTATTTTTATTGTTGTCATAATATAAATGTATAAAATATTTATTTTATTTTTATTATTAATTATACCTTAATGTCATTATTATAAGACAAAATTGTTATCAATAAATTGTTCTTGTGGCACAATATCACTAGATATTTAACCAAATTTGTCTAAATTAAATTTTAAAATTATGTATCTTGATTTTTTTCATTCATATTAGATTAAAAATAATATTATTTTATTTTTAAAATGTAAATAAGATATAAAAAAAATTAAATTAAATATTAATTTTAATAAATATTTATAATAAAATTATTATAGTATTTAAAAAACTATACATAACATTTTAAATATAAACAATTTATTAAAATATTAATCATTAATTTTATGTAAAATATTAAATATATTAATTATAATATAATTTAATTTAATAAAATTATATCTAATTTATTAAATACGGTAGATTAAATAAACTGTGATACCGATTAAACTATAAAGAATTTTCAAACTCTGTAAAAATTCAAAAAATTGAAAACTCCACGGTGCCTATGACAACAAAAGCTGAACATGATGTTATATGTGTGGCCAGTACCGTGATGAATACAAAATGCATTACCGCAGGTTCTGGACCCATATACCGACAAAAACAAAGAGCATTGCACAGCACAAACAAGCCCTTTAAATCCACAGCTTTGTTGTCACTCTCTCTTTTCACTCCCACTTTTACCGTGAAATTTTCTCATCACCCAAACATACCAAAACGAATAAAATCCGTAAAATTTCATAAAAAAATCTGAAACCTCTTCTCATCTGAAATTTGTTTTATCATTTCAGCTATGGTGTCTCTGGAAGATTCTCATTCTAGTTCGAATCGGTTTCCATTAAATCGAGATTATTACAATACGGCGTCGTCTATTTCCTCCACTAAAATTCACAGACATGTTGGCCGCTCCATGCGAACAAGACGCTCCATCTTCTTTCAAGATGATAACAGCCGAACTTTTACGAATTTCACAGCTGAAAATTCGGGTTATATCTCCGATAACTTAACCGAGTCGGTCATCGATATGAGACTCGGTGAGTTGGCTTCTCGAATTAACAAACCGGAGAAGTACACGCCATCGGAGGACTTTCTTGAACTTTCTCAACCCTTCAGCGATTTTTCGGCTTGTAGCAGCGATATCTCGGGCGAGTTACGGAGGCTTGCGAGCTTACCGTCCCCTGAAAACAATAGTGGTACCTTGGCCAAGAACAACGAGCCTATTGATTCACAACCCGAACCCGAACCATGTAATGGGTTTCTCCAGAGGGAAAACTTCTCTACTGAGATAATCGAGAGCATATCGCCAGAGGATCTTCAACCGACGGTCAAGATCTGTGTTGATGGGCTTAACTCGTCGTCGATTGCCGTGAAGCGATCTGCTGCGGCAAAGCTCCGCCTTTTAGCGAAGAACCGGTGCGATAACCGAGCTTTGATTGGTGAGTCCGGTGCTGTCCCTGCTCTTATATCTCTGCTTCGGAGTAGCGATCCTTGGACTCAAGAGCACGCGGTCACAGCTTTGCTAAACCTTTCACTTCATGAGGGTAACAAGGATTTGATTGCCAATGCTGGAGCTATAAAATCTTTAGTGTATGTTCTCAAAACTGGGACCGAGACATCGAAGCAAAACGCTGCATGCGCGCTTTTGAGCTTGGCTTTGGTTGAAGAGAACAAGAGCTCTATTGGGGCTTGTGGGGCTGTACCGCCTTTGGTTTCTTTGCTACTGAGTGGATCGACTAGGGGAAAGAAGGACGCTTTGACTACTTTGTATAAGCTTTGCTCGATAAAGCAGAACAAGGAAAGGGCAGTCAGTGCAGGGGTGGTGAATCCACTTGTGGATTTGGTGGCAGAGCAAGGGACTGGGCTAGCAGAGAAGGCAATGGTGGTGTTGAACAGCTTGGCTGGAGTTGAAGAGGGTAAGGATGCAATTGTGGAAGAAGGTGGGATTGCTGCTCTAGTGGAAGCTATTGAAGATGGTTCTGTCAAAGGGAAAGAGTTTGCTGTTTTGACGTTGTTGCAGCTTGTGCTGACAGTGTGAGAAATAGAGGATTGCTGGTCAGAGAAGGTGGAATTCCGCCTTTGGTTGCTCTTTCCCAAACTGGAGCTCTTCGTGCTAAGCATAAAGTCAGTTTTGCATTTTTCATTTTTATTATAAAATGTGTGAAGAACATAGCCATTTTGTTTGCCTAATTATATATGAAAACATTCAATGACAATTCTGCAGATTGTGTGCTCAATTGGGTGATTATGATGTATGTTATATTTCCTGTTTTGATTAAATTGTGAATTTGATGCTGTAGATTGTCGATGTTTAATCTTAAATGTGGTTTGAATGTTTTTTCAGGCTGAAACTCTTCTTGGGTATTTGAGAGAACCGAGACAAGAAGCCTCTTCTTCAAGTCCTTGAAAGGGGAGAAGTAACCTTAAAATTAGTACACTATGTGGTTGGGTAGCGATGTATGTTGAAAGTGTTTTATCAATGGTTTGTACAGTGAGGCTGATAAATTAGGAATATCGATTGTGTTGAAGTAATGTACCAAAATATTAACTTTTGGGCTTGGGCTTAATCAAAGCCCATTAGGTTAATATATATATATATATATGAGTATTCCATCAGAGCCGAGTAGACTTAGGGGATTAATTTATTTTGTTATCATCAGCGGCAAATTGGACAGGACTTCGGCTTGGCATATAATAAATTAGATCAGCGGCAACTTTTCTTCGATAAGCAGCAACTCCAGAGCATTGCAGCAACAGTTTTGAGGCAGCAGCAAGAGGAGATCCATTTGACAATCCAATTAAGAACATAAGTTTTCTCTCTCTATTTATTTGGTAACATATTTATAGTTACTGTTTCTCTTTAATTTATCTGTTGTTGCTAAACTGGCAAGACAGATTTATTTATTGTTTTTGTGAGAGAGATTAATTTGGGTGTAATTGGGTATTTGGGTATTTGAGTGATTTGGTCAATTAACTGTTGACAAATCTTATTGTACTCCTCTTTGACAAGTATAGTGGAATATTTCGGTGCCGGCCTCAGCAGTGGATTAGGTAGTCGCATTGACTACCGAACCACTTAAATCTTTGTGTCCTTTGTGTTGATTATTTTCTTTATATTTTTGTGGGTGCTCGTTATTATCATTATTATTTTATCGCTTCCGCATTATTATCTGATCTTGGGTACAACAAGTGGTATCAGAGCTTGGTTAAAGATGACGAGCACAGAGTCATCCACAAAGGTTGAAAGATTTAATGGAGATAATGATTTCTCGCTATGGCAAATGCGTATGAAAGATGTTTTGATTCAACAGGGAGTTGCAAAGCCATTACAAGGCAAAGATAAAAAGCCCGCTGATATGAAAGATGAAGTATGGGATGAGCTTGATCAAAAGGCAGCAAGTGCAATTCGTCAGGGACTTTCAGATGAGGTAGTTCATAATGTTTTTGATCAGAAAACTGCTTATGATTTATGGAAAACTTTAGAGCAGCTTTATATGGCCAAAAATATGACAAATAAATTATTTTTGAAGAAAGAGTTGTACACTCTTCGTATGTCTGAGAATACAAACTTGTTGACACACATGAATACCTTCAATAGGTTAATTTCTGAACTTGCTCAGTTAGGGGTAACATTTGATGATGAAGATAAAAGTATGTTGTTATTGTGTTCTCTGCCATTATCTTATGATCATTTGATTACCACCTTATTATATGGAAAAGAGACCATTGTTTTCAAGAGTGTGAAGGAAGCTTTGTTGTCTTACCACAAGAAGAAGAAAGTTGATGGTGAGCAATCACAAGCAGATGGTCTCGTCGTTACTAAGAAAGATAGTAACAATCACAGCTACAGGCGTGGAAGAAGCAAGTCTAAAGACAGAAATTATGATAAAGGTAGAGGAAGATCAAGCTCAAGATCCAGACAGTTTAATAGAGACATGGAGTGCCATTATTGTCACAAAAAAGGTCACATTCGAAAATATTGCAGAATTTTAGCCAAGGAACTGGAGGATAGAAAGAACCAGACACAACCCACTAATTCAGCTAGTGTTGCAGAGGATAAAAGTGAAGACAAAGATGATGATTTGTTATCTGTCTCATCAGGTATTGATTCCTTTGCCAATTCTTGGATTCTTGATTCCGGATGTTCCTATCATATGTGCCCACATAGAAATTGGTTTGATACTTATACTCCTAAGAGTGGTAATTGTGTGTATATGGGCAACAATGCAAAATGTGAAGTTTTTGGAATAGGAACCATAAAGGTTAGAATGTTTGATGGTGTTGTGAGAACCTTAACAGGTGTAAGACATATCCCTGATCTAAAAAAGAATCTGGTTTCTCTTGGTGGGTTAGATGAGATGGGCTATTCGTATTCTGCAAAAGATGGAGTGCTCAAGGTGTCTAAAGGAGCTTTAATAGTAATTAAGGGTAAGAAATTTGGCAATCTCTACAAGATGATTGGAAATACTGTTGTAGGTGGAGCTGCTTTAATTTCTGAAGATCCTACTTTTGATGATACTATGCTTTGGCATATGAGGCTTGGACACTTGGGTGAGAAGAATATGTTGGAACTCCATAAAAGGAACTTGCTGAAAGGTGTGAAGACCTGCAAGCTTGATTTCTGTGAACATTGTATTTATGGAAAGCAGAAAAGAGTTAGTTTTAAGGCAGCAACTCACTCTTGTTCTGGTATTTTGGACTATGTCCATTCTGATGTTTGGGGACCCGTGACTATTGCTTCTCAAAGTGGAGCTTACTATTATGTTACTTTCATCGATGACTACTCCAGAAAAGTTTGGGTCTATTTTATGAGAAGTAAAACTCAGGTATTTGATATCTTTAAGGAATGGAAGGCAGAGGTAGAGAACCAGTCCGGCAGAAAGATAAAGATCTTGAGAACTGATAACGGTACAGAGTACAAGCACAAGGCATTCAGAGAGTTCTGCAAGCAAGCTGGTATTATTCGACATTATACAGTGAGGAAGACTCCTCAGCAAAATGGAGTTGCTGAGAGGATGAATAGAACCATTGCAGAGAGAGCAAGGTGTATGAGATTGCAAGCAGGTTTGCCAAAGAATTTTTGGGCAGAGACTGTGAGCACTGCTGTTTTCCTTATTAATCGAAGTCCTCATTCTTCCATCGATTTCAAAATTCCTGAAGAGGTATGGTACTCTAAACCTGTTGATTATTCTATACTAAAAGTTTTTGGTTGTCCTGCTTTTGTTCATATACAGAGTGACGAGAGATCAAAGTTAGATGCCAGATCCAAGAAGTGCATTTTTCTTGGCTACCAGAAAGGTGTCAAAGGTTACAGGTTGTTTGATCCAGAAGCTAAGAAGTTGGTTATTAGCAGAGATGTGATTTTTGACGAGAAGTCTATGCTAAAAAGTGTGACGGTAGAGCCTATGTCAGAAAGTTCTGGTGAGAAGGATAAAGCTCCAAAGGAGGTGGAGTTTGCATTTAAAAACTCACAGGACAAGGTTTATCAACCGGTCATTAGAGATGTTCAGCAGCAACCACAGGTCCAGGATCAAGAGCAACCACAGGCTCAGGATGAAGAGCAGCAATCAGACCAGTATAGTATTGCTACTCATAGAGAGCCACGCATTCGTAGGGCACCACAAAGACTTGGGTTTGAAGACGACACAGTTTCATTTGCTTTGTTCACTGGTAGTGATGACCCTAATTCTTTCCAAGATGCTATGAGTAGAAAAGACAGTGAGAATTGGAAGGCTTCAATGAATGAAGAAATGAAGTCATTACACAAGAACAAGACTTGGGAGTTGGTTCCACTGCCTAAGGGAAAGAAAGCTATTGGTTGCAAATGGGTTTATCGAATAAAAGAACTGAAGCAGTATAAGAGTCGATTGGTAGCAAAAGGATACTCACAGAAAGAAGGAGTTGATTATAATGAGATTTTTTCACCTGTTGTGAAGCACACTTCTATCAGAGTTGTTCTTGCCATGGTCAATTTATATGACCTAGAATTGGAGCAGTTAGATGTCAAAACTGCCTTTCTTCATGGAGATTTGGATGAGGAGATTTACATGCAACAGCCAGAGGGGTTCATTGAATCCGGTAAAGAAGACTATGTCTGCAGACTGCAGAAGTCATTGTATGGGCTGAAGCAATCACCTCGCCAATGGTATAAACGGTTTGATTCCTTCATTGTTTCTCATGGTTATTGTCGTTGTGAGTATGATTGTTGTGTTTATTTTAAGATCTGTGATGATAGAACATTGGTATTACTTACTTTATATGTTGATGATATGTTAATTGCCGCTCAAAGTAAGGAAAAGATCAATGATTTAAAGAATTTGCTTAAAAGCGAATTTGAGATGAAGGATCTTGGTGTTGCCAGAAAGATCCTTGGAATTGAGATCAGTCGTGACAGGAAAGCTGGAAAACTTTGGTTGTCCCAAAAAGGTTACATGGAGAAGATCCTGCATAAGTTTAGCATGATGAATGCTAAGCCTGTGAGCACACCCCTTGCAGTACATTTCAGATTGTCCACGAGTTTATGTCCTAGTACAGAGGATGAGGTAGAGTACATGGCTCAGGTGCCTTATGCCAGTGCAGTTGGATGTCTAATGTATTTGATGATTTGCACTAGACCTGATATTTCTCAAGCAGTAAGTGTTGTGAGTAGATACATGGCAAATCCAGGTAAAGAGCATTGGAATGCTGTTAAATGGATTTTCAGATATTTGGCAGGCACACGTGATTGCGGCATCATGTTTGATAAAAATGGTGCTTCTAATGTTGCCATGGGTTATGTGGATTCTGACTATGCTGGTGATCTTGATACCAGAAGGTCGATGACAGGTTATGTCTTTACTTTTGGTGGTGGCTGTATAAGTTGGAAGTCAAATTTGCAGGATACAGTTGCATTGTCTACGACAGAGGCCGAATATATGGCTATGACTGAGGCAGCAAAAGAAGGCATAAGGCTTATGGGTTTGCTGAAACAACTTGGTTTCAAACAAGAGAGTGTACCTCTTCTATGTGACAGTCAGAGTGCTATTCATTTAGCTAAGAATCAAGTTTTTCATGCGAGGACTAAACACATTAGTGTGAGGTATCACAAGATTAGAGAATGGATGAACCAAGGGTTGATCAAGCTATCAAAAGTTCATACAAAAGAGAATGCAGCTGATATGTTGACAAAGTCAGTGCCAAGGGATAAGTTTGAGCATTGCTTGGACTTGATCCATATTAGTTCTTGTTGAGAACCTTGAAGAGGGTGGAGCATTCCTACCCATAAATAGAATGCTGTTTTTGGTACCTATTGAGAGGTACCTTGAGATGATGATATTGGAGGCTCGATGTTTGAAGACTTGGTACGCGTTTTTGGTCCAAGGTGGAGATTGTTGAAGTAATGTACCAAAATATTAACTTTTGGGCTTGGGCTTAATCAAAGCCCATTAGGTTAATATATATATATATGAGTATTCCATCAGAGCCGAGTAGACTTAGGGGATTAATTTATTTTGTTATCATCAGCGGCAAATTGGACAGGACTTCGGCTTGGCATATAATAAATTAGATCAGCGGCAACTTTTCTTCGATAAGCAGCAACTCCAGAGCATTGCAGCAACAGTTTTGAGGCAGCAGCAAGAGGAGATCCATTTGACAATCCAATTAAGAACATAAGTTTTCTCTCTCTATTTATTTGGTAACATATTTATAGTTACTGTTTCTCTTTAATTTATCTGTTGTTGCTAAACTGGCAAGACAGATTTATTTATTGTTTTTGTGAGAGAGATTAATTTGGGTGTAATTGGGTATTTGGGTATTTGAGTGATTTGGTCAATTAACTGTTGACAAATCTTATTGTACTCCTCTTTGACAAGTATAGTGGAATATTTCGGTGCCGGCCTCAGCAGTGGATTAGGTAGTCGCATTGACTACCGAACCACTTAAATCTTTGTGTCCTTTGTGTTGATTATTTTCTTTATATTTTTGTGGGTGCTCGTTATTATCATTATTATTTTATCGCTTCCGCATTATTATCTGATCTTGGGTACAACAGATTGTAGAAGAAATTAGAAGGTAGTGAGCTGCTGACTCTTAGATGTATAATTTTGGCTAGGTTCTGGGTTTTTCTTTGTTACCCCATTTGATAGACTCTGTTTTTCTTTAGGCCTTGAAGGTTTTTTAAGCTGAGTTTTGGGTTTTTTTTTTTCCTCTAGGGATTTGGGTGTTCCATTTTTTGGCACAAGCTTTTTTATTAGTGACAGTTTAGTTTACTGATAATATTTTTTAATTAATGAAATAGAGAGCATGCATGACTAGACATTTCAACTCTGTCTTGCATCCTACAGCCTGAGTTTGTGTTATGAGTTTGATTTGTAATTCACTGTGATTTTATTTTTATATTTTTGAGTGTAAGATGGTTTGTGGAAGGATTTTAATCATTTCCGCCTTCGATTTTGAAATGCCATTTTTTGATTATTGGTTGCACTAAAATTGGAATCAAAGCCGGGTATTCTTAACTTGAATGGGTCTTCCAGCTTTATGCTTTGATCTCTGATGTTGAAATCAACTTTTGTGCTTTTTACTTAATAACCTGGAGAAAGAAGGCAGATAGTAATCAAATTTGGTTACTTTTCTTATTTCAATTGTTCTCATGACCCATGTAAGGTAAAACAAGAATGCTTATACCATAAGCTATTTATTAAAACCACCACCTGGGATTCTTTGAAAATTCAAGTTCTTACACTAGCTATAAAATTGCCAGGCATTCTTTTAATTACTCAGATGGCAAAGTGAAGAATGTTCATTGAAATTTAAAACTGGGGGGTTAAATATTGGACTGGAAACGAATAATAAATCGATTTGGTGGGGGGATGATATGATGAAATGGTAGACCCGCTTAAGTTGGTCATCTTTGGTGTAAAGTGGATCGGTTGATACCATTACCACCTGTCATAATACATCATACATGCAATATATCTGGCAAAACCCACCAACTAATCCAATACAACCCCACAACAGATTTTGTACAATTTTGTGTGCAGTGTTGAGTGTATCCTTCCTTTTGCTTTGTTTGTCCTTACTTCACAATATTATCATGAATTAGCTGGCAGAGCAGGTGTGTTTTGTACTGCTGTTAATTTGATTGGTTGCAATCTCACCATTAAAATGGGTCTAAACTCTGAAGTTTGTAACTTGATTTGGATGACAAGGTGTCGGTGTTCTTCAAATAGGAATTAGTATGATTATGGTCACCTTAACAAATTTATGTGTATCGGTTTTTCTTATGTTCTAGCCAATAAGTACAATGACGTTATATGAGTTGCTTCATAATTTAATAAATCAGTTTTATCACTATATTGAACTTGATTCTGATTGATTGATTGGGTTCTTAATTTTTGCCTATTTACTGCTTTTGTTCTGGCTAATATTTAAAAAAGAAAAATAAATAAACTGTATGCTCCCCTCTTTGACCATTCTACTTAGCAATTAGCATTTTCTTTGATCTTAGTAACCCTGTCACCCTGTATATTTATACTTGCTTCACTAGTAGTACTCAACTTGAAGCTTTCTCCGTCCTCGCACAATTCATTCGTGGAACCCTAATTCTAGAGAGAAGTGGGACATGTTCTCGATAAAAGGTGTGAGGGACGTCAGTTTTTGGCATCCATTGTAAAACTCTTTGGTCTGTGTGTGTGTTTGTTGAGATATGGAAAAAATTCATATAACTTTTGATTATGTTGCTTATTTATAATATTAGGAAATAAAACATAAAGATTTCACTAATTTTACCTTGAAAGTTGTTTTTCTTGTACCATCAGGAATTGTGACACCTTATAATACGTTTTAAAGATAAATTCCATGAGTTAAACAATATATATGTGTCTTTGTAAATTGTGTAGTTAGGTTCTCGAAACTTTCATGTATTACTCATATGCAGAGTATACAGTACAAACCATACAAAAGTTTATATGGATGTAAGAGAGAAAGGACAGACAGAGACTAAATGTTAGGCCTAAAGTCCATTTCACGTGTACTAGAAGAAAGGGTAATATGGGAAGCTCATCATAAGTTTGTTATTGAACGAGAGTTAGTTATTTAGTGGTCCCAACTTAATCATATGTTGGCCACGTAATGAGTTGTTACCGAGCACTAGTGAGTGCAGAATAAGAGGGGAACAGTGAAGGGAGGAAAGTAGGAAATGAGTGTTAATTTGTTTTAGCTTGGAGAGTACCCAAGACTCTCGAAAATCTTGGAAGGAAACTATTTTGTGTATTCGAACAATTAAAGAAGTTTTCTTAGTATTCTGATTATAATTTGAGTAGTTTCAATCGTTTTATACAAAAACAGAACTAATTTGTATCACTAAACTAAGCTCTTACTCAGCTGGAGCTTTGCCTTTGGGGTCACTCTTCCCACGGAATAGTTTTGGTTTGAAGCCTTGTTGAAGCATCCTCTCAACTTGTCTGAATGACAATCCTTTTGTTTCAGGCACCACCATGTAGATGGCTACAAATGCAATATATGTAAACCCAGCAAAGAGGAGAAAAGCTCCTCCAACACTCAAATGTTTAGTCAGAGTTAAGAAGGTCTCACTCACTATTAGATTAGCACTCCAGTTAGACATAGCAGCCATTCCTCCACCAAAACCTCTATATTTCAATGGGTATATCTCTGAATTGATAAGCCATGGACAAGATCCCATTCCTGGTGAGAATGTGATGATGTAAAGTCCTAGTATAATGATTGCAAAGAATCCAATTTTACTGGGACAACCTTTGGTGTACCATATTCTGTGCTCTTTGCCGCATTGGCTTTTAGTGTGTTTCTCAGACACTAAACACGCTCCTGGGTGTCTGTTAAATTTCCAATGCCAAAGGAGAAAAATTTACGATTTGAACATACTTACTTGAATATGGGAAAATAAGTGAATTGCAGGAGTTAAAAATGGTTGACTGACTTCATTTTTGCCAGCACAAAAGCCACATTCTTTTTTCAAACAATCCATGCAATTCCAAGATGAAGCCTTTGTCGATTCGATATAGGCAGAACAAGCATTGTTGCTTCCAAAATGGATGGTATCAACATTGCTGACAGGTGGAGCATGAGAAGCAGCAATGAAGAACACGATCAATAAGGTTACAAGGCAAATAAGGATTTCAATGCATGAAATAAGCATAAGTCTTCTCCTTCCATATCTGTCCACAAAGAACATGGCAACAATAGAGCCAACAGCATTTAGTCCAGAGGTAACAAGGGAGAGTGCTATAGCTGTCGTGTTGGAGGCAAAACCGGCGAATTGAACAATGGTTGGGCTGTAATACATGACAGTATTGATTCCTACAAATTATTGTGAAACTTGGCAAGTAATACCAGCTATAAGTGCTCTTCTAACTGCTTTGTTGCCCCATGCACCTTTCATTTTGGTGATCAAACCTTCTCCTATATCTCCCTCAGCCTTTTCAACTTCAACAGACTCATGTAAGGCTTTCATTTCCTCTTCAAGTTCCTCTGCAGGATATAATTTCTCTAAAATGGACCTTGCTTCATCTACCTTGTCCTGATTTAATTACACCCAGAGTTATGTCATCAACTTGACTTACTAATAAACATATTGAGAAGTGTTGATGATAAAAACACAAATTATATGTTTCTTTTTTGTTTTCTTTCTTCAAACTACTTAGTCGTAAACACAAACCACTTTTGTCAGAAGCACAAACAAACAAACACGTCTTTAGTACCTTTCTGTATGGTGACTCTGGAAGTGCTAACATTAAAGCAAACTGAATCGCTGCTGGAACAGCACAGACTCCAAGCATTCATCGCCAAGTTCCATGTGTCTGA
This sequence comes from Elaeagnus macrophylla, assembly GCA_029378325.1. NCBI lineage: Eukaryota > Viridiplantae > Streptophyta > Magnoliopsida > Rosales > Elaeagnaceae > Elaeagnus > Elaeagnus macrophylla. Next base: position 28,382,655 of record CM055640.1, on the reverse strand, counting down.
GCACAAAAACAAATGTAATTTCTAATCAGGACATAAGACATGTGATATGATGAAGATCAAAAATATATTTACCTTAGTAAAAGCTAGATTGACGAGGTACGATAAAAATTGACCTCCAGTAATAAGCAAAGCATTGGTACTAACAAGAGCTCCTCTAATTCTACGGGGAGAAGCTTCAGAAATGTAAAGAGGTGCAGTCATAGAAGCCATACCAACACCAATACCAACTAAAATACGTCCTAGGATAATCATCCAAGGAGCTGGAGCAAGTGCCATTACAATTGCTCCAACAAAGAAGACTACATCTGCACCTAACATTGACATTTTCCTGCCAAATGCATCATTGATCCAACCACCAAATGCAGCACCTATGATGGCACCAGCAACTGCCATACTCACTATGGTCTCTTGTAGCCATGTCTTCTTGTCAACTTCTTCGAAGTCCTCGCGTATGTAAAGCAATGCTCCTGAAATCACTCCGGTATCATATCCGAAAAGGGAGCCTCAGCAGCCATTGCAAGCTTCATTATATAAGGAGTTCTCCATGTTGTCTTCCAACATTCAGTGAACTCTGTTTTATCTGCAGATACTACTCCTCCTTCCACCATTTTCACTCGTCACTGATCTCCAAATGACAGTAAAATATATATATATATATATATATATAATGTTCTAAATCAAATTTCTCAATAATTATTTTAACTTCTCTTGTTTACAGTTGTAAACATGAAAATATACAAATGTTCCATGATTTAAGTCACTAAGATAAAGAGAGAGTGAAAATGCTTCCTATATGCATGTTCTTTTAACAATCAAGATATATCTTTCTTAGTTAAATCTGCCATACCAGTTACCACTACAATAATAGATGCTTGAAAAATAACAATTTCTAATTACTCCTTTGCTTTAAAAGAAAAAGAAAATCCTTTGCCCGTGTTCAATATAGTTGATTTTCCATCGATTTTTGTTCTTGAAGAATTTGATAAAGAAACGTGAATTGAAGGGGTTGTTGTCTTGAAATTCCTCCTGAATGAAGAAACTAATTGATTTTGCTCAAAATTGTTTTCTTTCCTGTATTTTTAAGATTACTTTATTTGAATATTAATGAAATATTTTATTTTTATCAAAAAAAAAAAAAAAAAGAAGAAGAAAAAATTAATTGAATGCCCAAAATAACAACTTAGGTTTTACATTAGAAATGTGCAAACAATGTATTAGTTTTATGTAAAGATTATACTTTTTTTTTTGGTTCCTAAAAATGTAAAGATTATACATTAGTTATATGTATGTACAATACCTACATACAATTTTAGAGTCATTTTAACATAAATTTCTATTTACATACTATTTACGGAAGAAAACACGATGCTCAAAATAATTTACACAATTGTTTCAAAAAAATTAAGAGAGAATCCCCTTAGGTTTTGGAAAATAGCAAAAACACCCCTCAACTTTAAAAAATAGGCAATCATTTTCTCTCAATTTTTATTTTATTACAATATCTAACCCGAATTTCTTCAATTTTATTGACTATTTTTTTTGGCAAATGCCTCCATTGAAAAAGTTTGAAATAGTGTCAAAAAAAGGTGTGATCGTTACTTTTCAATTAAGTAAGTTTTTTTTTTCCTTAATGAAACCAGAAGGAGTTATTTGTAAACCTAGCATTAAATTTAAACTAAGAAAGTAATATCCTGAATCCTGATCTTACCAAACTACTCTTAATTTATTGTTGGCCTGGCTTCTGTTTTTGTGAAGAACTATACATATACAAAGCATACAAGCACCTGTGTTCTCTTTGTCAATTTGGTTATGTTAGCGTTTTTGTAAGATATATAGAAGCGAAAATCAAAGTAACTTCAATAATGCTTATCTCTAATTGCACTAACAATTTCACCTCTCTTATTTATAAAGGAAAAGTGGAAAAAGAGAAAAAAAGAGTGTATAGATTTGAGGCTCAACACAAATTTCTCAGAACCATTTTCTATTTTCTTCTCCAAATGACGCTGACCCACAACAAATGCTTAAAGAAGAGGCCTTACAAGTTATGTGATAAAAGATTAAACACATGCACTCCATCACCCGAATTGTGGGTCATGTGATTCTATTGCATGCCTTAAATTTCTTTTCTACGCGAAATTTTTAAACTGATTGAAATTTAGTCACAATAACATCAATGCCTTATTATGCCTGTGTGTGATACTTTATATATATTAGTTAAGAGTGGACTCTCAATTAAGCATGACAAACCAAGGATGATGAAACGCATAGTCTTTGTTTTGTTTCAATAATTTTTCAATTAGTTAGAGAAAAAAACAAATTATGAATTAATTATTTATTTCACCAGTTTCAAACCAAGATTTCAACAACCATCAAAAGAAAATATAGCTGAAAATTCAACTTCAAATTTGTGTAAACAAGTGGGAGAAACAAAAAAATACAATGAGTAACCATGGCTAATTCAACTTTTTTCAATTTTCTCTTATAAAATGACATTTTTTTTTTTTTTATGATAAAAAAAATATGTGCGTTGCATTTTTTATATTTACTTTCCTCTAATAGAAATTTGCTTTCTTTGGGTAGATTTATTTTATTTTTCTTCCTTTTTGTTAATTTTAATTTAATAAAAATCACCATATATTGTGGTGTATGTATGTCTAAATCTTAATTTAGGTAGACTTATTTCTCACATTGTTGTAATACGATTTTCAATATATTCTTCTTCTTCTTTTTTATTTGTTTTGGCATGTTTATCAATCTAAACTTATCTATATATATTTTAGCTTTATTGTTGGAGTTGTTGTTATCTTAGAGGCTAAATTCCTTGACTCAAGTATATTAAATGAAGACATTATTGTTAGAACTTATCCAAGAAGATAAATGAAAGCGCATGAAATAAGCGATTATTGTTAACGCTATCACCAAAACGATGGAGAAGGATGTTTGTGAATTAATTTATGTCACTTTTTTATTTATTTGTGACTTGTTATTTGATTCTCAGATATGCTATATGAATGAATTTCCCTTTTTTAAAAAAATAATAATAAATGAGATTAAATCGGATGAAATTTAATATTGAATGATAATTAAATTTCAACTTAAACAACATTCCATTAAATATGTTCAATATGAAACGATTGAGTTTTGAGTTTTTTTAATAGTAAAATATATGAGTTGGATATAATAGTGTTCTTTTTATGGTTACTAGTTTTAATAGGTATTATAAATTTTATTTTTTTATAAAAAAAAATTGTTTTGCTTAATTTGCTTAGGTACATTTTTACATTATTTTTGAAAAAATTTAAAATATTATAAATTTGTAATAGATATCAAATAATGTAGTAAAATTTAATTTAAAACAAGTTCGCTCGAAAGATTGTATCAAATAGGGCTGTGATATTTTTGTAATAATAGTACTCTTTATTTATTTTTTTATTGTTTTAGTGTTCGCCTCGTCAAAGTTTGCTTAAATTGTTTTCATGACCTGGATGGATTCCCTCCAACTATTGCTCATCTAGTTGAGGATCATGTTTATTTGCAATTGCCTTATGATGCTTTAGTTATTGGTGCACATTATATTCCTTGTTATCAGTGCAAAGTGTAACTTTCTTTTTAAAAAAAAAAAATTTCTAATGAAAATATAAATTTTAAATATTTGATAAGTGTTAAAGCATATTTCTTATTGTAATTTTAAATATTGAATTTTATTAAAAATATAACAATTTAGAATTAAAATGTTGTGTATATTTGCTGTTATCTATAATAATAATTAATACATAAGTTAAAGTTCAATTCGACTTGAAAAAAAAAAAAAAAACAAAACAAAAATTGACCTGCTCTACTTCTTATTGGTTTAAATCGATTGTTTTATCGGATTAGTTTCGAAATGAAAACCTTCAAAACCGATTTCAATCAAGTTTGATTGGTGATTGGGAAAAAAAATGTTAGAAATGGTGATTGTGGTTGCCTAATTTTGTCAAAGAAAGCAGCCACCGACAACTGCCAAAGAAGAAGAGAAAATAGAGCAGCTAAGCACTAATTGGAGATGAAGAAAAAAATGAAATTGCTGAACTCATTGCATATGTCAGCAGCTACCATTTTTCCTCTATAAATAGAAGAAGCATTCCCTGCAGAAGATTCATCTCCATCAAGCATTCCTTGAGAGAATAGAGTTTAGAGTTTTCTGAAAACTCTCTGCGTAAAGAAACAGAGAAATAGAGAGAAAAGAAAAAGAGAGAAACGAAAAAAAAGAGAAAAGAAAGAAAAATGAAAAGATATTTTATTTGGGTGTATTAAGTTTTGAGGTTTATGAGTTGAGTGTTGTATTTAAACATTGTAATATTATCTCCCATAGTAAAAGTGAGCTGCAGCAGCTCCGTAAAATAACCCAGTTAATTTTTTGGGGTAAACTACGTAAAAATTTTCTGTGTTATTTTCTTATTCATGCTCTACTTTATTCATTGTTTAGTTTCCCCGTAAATCTGATTGTGGAAAATTACCAATTTTTTCCCAACAAAAAATATGTTCTAAAATTAGTTATCAAATTTTAAGGACAACGTGGTAAATAACTAAATAATAAAGCCTTTTTTATAACAAACTAAATAATAAAGTCAAATAATTTGTTTTACTATTTTAGATAATTTTAGTTTGGCTAGCAACAATATATGTCCTGGTAGCATGTGAGTGTTATCCTAATTCAAAGATAATTTAAGCAAATTTTTTATTTATTTTTGTGAGAGTATAATCTCCATAAATTTTAGGATAAGTTTGGTTCACAAAATTAAAATTATCATTTAGTTAAGAACAATAAATACTCAGAATATAAAACTAGGAATAAAAATAATATTTATGGTTCCTTTGGTGCTAATTATCATAGAATAAGAAAAAATGAATGAATAAATATTATTTAATTTTTCTAATGAATATTATTTAGTTTTCTAAGAATATAAATATTTTTATTAGTAATTAAGAAGTTTTTTTTGTGAATATATACATTAAAACTCTATTCCTTTGAGAGAATGAATAATTATTCTTCTTCACTTCTCCGGTGGAGAATGAATATTCTTTATTTAAAAGAAATAGGTATTCTAAATGAATTGCAATTCCTAACCTAAAAAGCTTATACAAATAAATAAATAAATAAATAAAAATGCCTATTTTATTTAGGATTCTATTTCGACCAACTGAACATATCCTTACTGTTTTATTATATATAAATGCGAGTACCAACGCGAAGAGATGCAAATAAGAATCCGCTTGGTTGAATTTTTACAAGTAGTATTTGTTATGTCAATCTTTATTTTTCAAAAAATTATAAATAAAATTTAATATTTATGAGGGATATAGACTTGTAAACTGAAGTTATAGTAATTACTAATCAAGCAAACACATTTTTATTATTAATTTATAAATAATTAAATGTATTGATTTTACTTAAAAAATTATAAATAATATTAGTAGATTAAAATTATTGTTGCACTAAAACGATTAAAATCATATATGTGCCCTAAAAAAAGTTACAGCTTCATAATTAAATATATTTTTTATAAATTATGTATTAAGTATTGTGCTAATATATTACTAAATTCGAGCTTAAAATCAGAACTATTCTCTTGAAAAAATAAATTAAAAATAACTATCCCTGATAAAATTGTTTGACCAATAAAATTAAGTTTGTTTTCTAAACTATTATTTTTCAAAGAAAAAAAATAGTTATTTTCATGGTAAAAAATAGGTAATTTATTATAAAAAGATTGTGAAAATATTGTAATAAATTTACTCAATTTAATTGCTCTTAAATAGTTAGCTAGTTACAAGTTTTTAATGAACTTTATTCTAAGCCATAAATAGAAAATGTCCGCGCAAGCTATTTTCTAACTGATGTAGAGTTCTTATCATTTTTATAAATATTGTATGATATTTTAAAAATAAAAACTTTCATATTATAGCTCTTATTTCTTGCTATTTTTAAACTAATATGAATTTAAAATAAGACCTACAAAATATAAATTATTGAAAAAATATATCAAATGTTATAATTAAAATAATGAAGACATAATGTATAATTAAATGAGAATGTTATACAATAAAGACAAACACGAATTTAAAAAATGGATATTTACTTGAGTAGAGATATTAAGATTAATGACGAACATAAAAATAAAAAGAAACAAACTAACAAAAAAAAAAATTAGTGAGATCACAAATTTACAATGAAAAAAAGAATTTACAAGATGTTATCAAGTTATAAAACACCATATGCTTGATTGGGAGTGAGAATGTATTGCAAATTGAATATTCAACCTAATGAAATAGATAATAAAAAAAAATTAAACAGAAAAAAATATTAATTTGTTATTTTGTCAAATAATAAAAGTAAACAAAAATTAAATAATGAGATAATAGAATAGACATAATTGCAGACCGAATAGAAGAATCAAATAATAGCATCTATGTCATGTATAATCAAATAATGAAAATGGAATGTATGATCCAATAAGAATGTTTGATAGTAAAGACAAACATGAGTTAAACAAAAATTGGATATTGATTAGGAAAACTTAGATCAATGGTGAATATAAAAATAAAAAGAAAGAATCAAAATCAGAGAGATCACAATGAAAAAAGGAACTTGCAAGGGTTATCAAGCTCTAATAAACACTAGATACTTCCCATTGATGGATGGTGAGAATGTATTGCAAATTGAATGTTCAACGGATGAAATAAATAAATAAAATTTAAACAGGGAAAAAATATTTTCTTATTTTGTTAGATAATAAAAATAGTTGCGGGAACAAATAGATGAATTAAAAAATGAGAAAGATAACACAACTTTTTTAACTCCTTTAATCCAAACAGTAAGCCCACTTTTTAGGTGTGGATATTAGGGTTGAGATTTTTTTTTTTTTTGTCAAAAGAAGTATTACCTTTGAAGTTGAGCAGTACGGAGCCTTTCCTAAACAATTTCAGGCACCTCTTCTACAAGAGCTATAGTTTCAGCACAAGCCAAACAATGTTTGGCTTAACTATCAGCCACTTCGTTTAATTCCTCATATTCCACTACCCCTCACAGAGAGTGAACAAAGGAATCATTTCCTTAATATCCTGCAACACAAGACTAAACATCCAGAAATCAACTTCACACTCCCCAGCTATCCAACTGGCTACCTTTTTAAAGTCAGTTTCTACTATTATATTTTGCCACCCCAACCTTCTTGTTACTTGAAGCCCATGCAACAAGCTAAGAGCTCCAGGTGATCAATTGACCAGGCCCTTTCCTTCTTCTTCCCCATTACCCCCAACACCTCACCATTAAAGTTCCTTACAACCACTCCCACATAGCTCCATTATTCTCTCCTTTTCGAAAAGCCGCATCACAATTAATTCCAGAAACAGGAGGCAGCCACCCTATAGGCACTCCACCCATAACAGAAGATCTCCCATGACCACACTGCACCATATTCAGCTCTTCAAAGTACTCAAAAGCCATCTTCCTCGCACTTTGCACATCACCAAATAAATCAGGAGCTTTCAACGAAAATAAACAATTGTTTCTCCCCAGCCAAATACTCCACACTAGCATACACGGGTAAATCAGTATCTCCTTGGAACCAAGCTCTAAAGTTAGCCACATTTTGCATACTAGAGTTATAATACAAATTAGACAAGAAATATACCATGTTACTCCATGGACACTTTAGAAACATATGCTCCAAAGTTTCATCATGGTGCGTACAAATAGGACATTCCTTGTCATCCACTATCTTTTTCTTGAACAAGTTAGACTTTACTGGCAAAAAAGTATTCATCACTTTTCGAAGGAATAACTTCATTTTTGGAGGTATCTTAAGCTTCTACAAACTCTTCCAGAACTAGGTTTATGTGTGAGTAGAAGTACCCCAATAATCACTTCAATTTTTCAAGTGCGATCACCTTCGTTGATAAGATCACAAACATTGGCAACTCATCCACCTTAAACTCAGAAGCGTTACCAGCTAGATAGCCAATTATCCTCCCAAATGCTATCTCTCTCCTTATCACCAATGCTCTAAATGCAACTATCTTTCAAGAAATCCATTCCTTGGCATAGACTCTTCCACGATCATGATCCAATCTTTGTATTTGTCACATGAAAAAACAGAGTTAAGAAAGTAAATCCCTTTGAAAACTCTCACACATAAGCAGCCATGCTTACACAATATACTCCATGCTTGCTTTGCAAGAAGAGCCATATTGAAGAATTCAAGATCCCTAAAGCCAAGTCCACCAGAAATCTTACTTCTAGAAGCTTTCTCTCGGGAACACCAATGAATCCCTTTACTCTCTTCTCCTTCTGACAACCAAAAATTTAACATTACATACATCAATTTAGAACAAACGTTCTTTGGTAATTAGAATACAAACATCACATAGTTAGGAAGCGCTTTGGCCACAGCTTTTAGCATCACATCCTTACCACTCATGGATAACAACCTTGATTTCCAGACTGTTGTTCTACACTCTAGCCTTTCTTGAAGAAGTCCATACAACTAGCTTTTGGTTCACCAAAATTCGTAAGCAATCATTAATAATTGTTGCCAACATTGCCAACCCAATTAACTTGCATTACATTTGCAAGATCCTCCTAAGCTATAGCACTTATATTCTTGCTAAATGATACACTTACAATAATTCACCAATTGCCCTGTATCCTTACAATATTTCTCCATACAACCCATTAAACGCCTACAATTAACCTCATTCACTTCTCCAAAAAACAAAGCGTCATCAACAAAGAAAAGGCTAGAAAGTGTTGGACAACCTCTTTTAATCTTCACTCCTTGTGTAACCCCATATTCAATTGCTTCCTCAATATTTCTTGCAAGCACATATGTTACTAGAATGAAGAGGTATGGAGAAAGAGGATCTCCTTGCCTCAACCCCCTTTGAGGCTTAAACTTAATTTAAGGACTCTAATTCACCAAAATGCAATAAGTAACACACGTCACACAAGTCATAATTCAAGTATGATGGAACCCCATTTTCCCAAGCTTCCAAAAAAGATCGCTCAACAGTCAACACTATCATAAGCCTTTGCCATATCTGTTTTGAGTGCAAAGAAACCTATTTTACCTTTCTTCTTCCTCTTAAGGTAATAATACATCTCTTGAGCAATGAAAACATTGTTCTGAATCACCCTATGGCTTACAAAGCCCCCTTGAACTTCAGATATCAACTGAGACATTAACGGTTTCATTCTATTAACCAACACTTTAGAGATAATCATATACGTGTAATTACACAATGAGATGGGTCTAAAAGGAGCTGGAATTTTAGATTGTTGAACCTTCGGTATTAAGAGCAATATATGTGTCATTAACTGATTCTGGTAAAAAGCCATTCTCAAATAAATAATTAACAGCCTAGTAACATCAATTGCTTTGAGGTCCCAATGCTTTTGGATAAAAAAAACTCTATGGACACCATCAGGGCTTGGGGACTTAAGAGCACCCAATTCAAACACTACCTTCCTAATTTCCTTCATAACTGTAGGTTTCATCAACTGCTTATTTATGCCCTCATCAACTGTAGGAGTAACCACCCTGAGAACATCACCCACACCTTCACACTGACTCATACCAAATATGCCATTAAAATGATTACGAATAAGGCCCACCACAACTCCTTGATCCCTCTGCCACTCACCATCCCCATCCTTCAGCTTTAAAGCCCTATTGTTCACCCTCCTTTACTTCACAGTTCTATGAAAGATCCTAGTATTTTTATCCCCAAACTTCAACCATTTAACCGTTGACCTCTGTCCCGAGTAAATCTCCTGTTTCCTTCTCCAAGAGTCATTTTCTTTCTTAAACAAAATTTGCTCCCCCTAAGTCAAAAAGCCATCCAACATACCATTACTATCAGAAAGACCATCTCCACTCCATCCTTCCTCAACAACCTCCACATACCTTCCTATTCCTGCCACCTGCCTCATATTTGAACATTGTCCTCCCAACTACTATCTTAGCATCCAGATTCAAAACTAACATATTGTGATCAAAAGCTAAATTAGGAGGCACAAAAACTTCAATATCAAGAAACTTACCAACAGCAACTTCATTAACTAGAACTCTGTCAAGAAGTTCCTGAATCATATCTCCAAGTGAAAAAGCAGCCCTTGCTCTGACATCCATAACTTCATATTTATCAATAAAGGATCTAAACTTATGAGCTTTATTATGATTAAACTCACAGCCTCCTTTTTTCTCAGAGCTATAAAGCATTTCGTTAAATCTCTTGCCAACATCCAAGGATGACCAGAGGATCCCTTAGAAGCTGCAATCCTGTGAAACTCCTCGTACCTCAACATGTCATCCCGAAGTCCATAGATAAACGTAACTCGACTTACTCCCTGAATTTCCAGATGAATAGTGCCTTCATTACTAAAAACACAATTTACATGAATTCCAGCAATCCACATTACCACCATTACACCAGCGCTAACACGTATAGGATTAACAATATACCACTGATGAAACCCTAGCCTCATTCATAAACGATTAACACGTCTACGCTTGGCCTTCGTTTTTAGCAAACAAACAGCAACAGGAGAAAACTCAACAAGAGCATTCCTCAAAGCACGTATCGTCTAACCTTTACCAGAACCTTGACAATTCCATACTAAAACCCTCATAATTTCAAATCCACACCAGATCTACAAATATCGCCCATAAACTTCAAAAGAGCCAAAAAAGGAAAGAAAAGAAGGAAAACAAAACAAAAAAAGAATTCAGAAGAAACATGAATCAATAACTGAGAATGATAACAAACCTAAAAGAGCACAAATTGATGTTGGAAAACAAGAAAAACCATATCAAGAAATAAATATCAAAGGGGACCAATACTAGGACAGGAAGGTGATACCAGAGAGGTAAAGAGCTCTTGGGAAAAAAAAATTAGTATTCTAATAGGGTTGAGATTTGAATCTTAAAGGGCTAAATTATATTATTTGTTTCTAAATTTATACATTAACTTTAAAATTTTTTTAATTTTATAATTTATTTTTAAAATTTCACATATAATTTTTAAAATTTTTAAATTCTATAATTTCTAAATTTTTAAAAATTAATACATAAATTTTTAATCTTTAATTAAAAAATATGTATTATAATACCTAAAATAAAATTTATTTATAAATTTTAAATTTATAATTTAAAAATTTAGAAATATATATGTAAAATTTTAAAAATTTAGAAACTAAATTATAAAATTTAAAAGTTTAAAAATTTAAGTATAAATTTAATTAAAATTTAAAGATCAATAAAATAATTAAATTTTAAAATTAATTTAGTTAAAGATCAACATTAATAAAATAATTAAGTTTTAAAATAAGGACAAATATAATGTAACACTAATTATAGGTCACTCTAATCGGCGCCACAGTTAAGTTGGTAGATTAAGAGTGGAAGTTTAAATACTACTTTAGGCAATGATTCAGATTTAGTCTATACGCGCACGTATTAAGTGATAACGTTTTTATTATGTCGGTACGTGCAATTATGGTGAATAAATTGGGTTTAGAAGTCTTAAAAAATTTCCAACTTATCAATAATGTAGGATAGAGTGACCATGCTTCCTCACGAAGAGTTTTGTTTTTTAGGTAAAAAACGTAACTGTGATCGATTAGACCGTAGATAATCTCTCTCTCTTTTAAAACCGCATTGTACAAATTTGATACTATTTTGCAGTATTTTACCATTTTATTCTTTTACATTTAATGCCACAAGTTAAGAGACATAAATACCGTTTACTATATTACCCAAATTGCCCTCTAACACGTTTGTCCACCTCAGTTTTTACTGAACCCTTATCTTCGTCCTCTCACTCCGATCACGTTCCTCTTCTAACCGTTTCCTCCTCTCCGTTGATCTTCACCGTTGATTTTTCTCCGATCACATACATTTTCACGGTAAGCATTTTTTCTATATATTTTTGTGCATACATAAGTTTCTATGTATCCTTCTGTGTATATATGTACTTATCTTCCACAACGCACTGACCTCTTTTCGCTTCTCCCCAAGGATTGCTTATGTATTGTTTTCGTTTTCAAAGAAAAATTTAGATTCGTATTATTATTCAAAATTTTGAGTTGATTATTCAATTTTTCTATTGAATGAATGTTAGTTTTAGACATGTATTCTTGGTGGTTCAAATTGGATCTCACAATTTTTTGGATTAATTCTGCGTTCTGATTGGTGAATTAATGATTAGGTAGTTCTAATTTCTCGAAATTTTAAATTTTTCAATGGAATTTAGGAATGGATGGAAGTTAACGATCTAAAATTGAGTCCAGAAGAAAGTACGACAATTGGCTAGAATTTTACTATTGGATTTGGCCTTATTTTGTGTGCTGAATGTGGATAGATAGATTCGATTACCCAAAACTTGGATGATTCTGTTTGTTGAAGGAGGATGGATCTGTCTTTGGCAGGGAGTCAATCTGATAAGAAGCATCCATAGTGCTATTACAAATGGAAACACGTAATAGTGTTAATCTGGTATATTTTTGGTATTAGACATTTGGATCAATTTGAAACTAAACAGCAAGATCTTCGCTAGAAGTCTTTATTTGTTGTAGTCATTACCTTCCAGAAAGTAGTCAGTTGATGGCTGTTCTAATTAGATTTTTTACACTTTAATTGTCCTTGAAGATTAATGTGAAGGTTCTCAATGATATAATTTAGGAGTTAGGTTCTTCTGGTTCTAAAACTGGAAGTGCGAACATTAGCTTTTATAGTTTATTGTTGTTATCTTCTCATTGTTTTGGAATGATTTACATGTGATCTCTAATGTATGAAGTCCAGTTTAAAATATCTGTTATGAAATAATGGAAGTTAATGACTCTGCAAGTAAGGTATACCTGAAAGCATTCCCTAAGGTTAAATTTTGGTAGTACTTCACATAAGCAGTGGCTTGGAAGTCTAAAGAAGCGAATATATGCTTCCTCGTCCTTTGAATGAAAAGATAATAGCAGGCTGTGTGGTCTTTGACTCAGTGATCCTTTTCTATAATCTTGAATATTTTTTTCGGCTCATATATCATGTGGTGGACTTGATCCAATTTGATTCTGATTCCTACCTTTTTTCATATGCTCCAATGGAACTTCCGCTCAAATGTTCCGGTAAAACCCCGATCTGTGAAATCATTTTCATGTGAGAATCACATTAGAGTACTTTAAACCGTTGCCGCTTTTCAATAGGTTTGATATTAGAAAGCATAATGCTGGAGGAGGTGCTGGAGTGGCTGGAGGCCAGAATTAAGTCATTTAAGAAATGAGGTATCATTTGCATCACTGAGGAAGTTCAAACTTCTTGAAACATCCATAGAGACAATGGTGGATGTACCTATATTTTAAAGGGGCACGTTCCCTAAGAAATAAGTGAGAGTTTTACCTCAATAGATCATGCTATCACATTTTCCCTAGTTATTCTATTATCTCTCCTTGTACATTTCTTTAGTTTTTTTTTTTTTTTTTTCCTTTCTAATTATGTAGCTTCTTAGTTCTCCCCCCCCAAAGGAATGTACAACTTCATCTTGTTTTCTCTCTATTAATTGTATTTGTTTTACATTCAAATACACTCATGTTGCGACCATTCTCTTTTACAATGGCAAAGTTTTGGTATTGTTAGATGAAATTCTGATTTGATTATCTCTACTCTAATTATCATTTGATAAAAATGACTATCCTGCTCAATAAAATTTCCAAATATATACATTCCTTTCAATGTTGCGCCCCCTCTTACCATTATTCCTTGGTCTGCCGATGCATACAATTATAATATAATAAAGAATTCTAAGATGAACTTTTTCTGATTTTCTCCCTGTATAGAAAAATTATTTAATTATTAATGCCTCTTTTAAATTTCAAATCTTACTCAGCCACCTGCCTAAAATTCTAACAAGTTGTGTCTCTCAGGTTTTCTATTCCTTCTATAAGTTAATATCATTTTGATAGAAAATATATAAGTTTCATTAGGTAAAAAAACAAGGATCCTTTGAGCACGCCTACCATTGATTAACATAACAAAATAAATAATGAAACAGTCAAGACCTCATCAAAAGATACTCATCCAAATCCATCTAACAAACATAAAGAGAAATTAAACTATTAAAAGCATCTTTCAATTACTCCAAAGCAAACTTTTAGGAACATTTCAATAAAATAGAGAAACCAAGGCTCACAGTGCTTCCCAAAACTAGAGATCTCCTGCTCGTAAATTAAACAAGTCTTGATCACTAATCTATAATTCTTGATGCTCTTTTTTTGGCTGCAGGTACTTTAAACTGTTGAACTTTCTCACTTTTTCCTGGTCAGCAAGACTGGAATGAAACTTACGGGAAGCTAATGTATAGATCATTGATGTCCATCTTTGGCCTCTTGCAGAAACTGAATTTGGAGTAGTTTCTTTTTCCTACACAACACTGGCTATATAAGATAGACATTTTCTTAGGCTTTATTTATGCTACATCCAAGTAGCTGAATCAAAAGGCATCCTTCTTCCTTTATATACCTGCTTTACCTGCTAAGTTTAAAGTCTGATCTGTTTTCCTCTTCAATAATTAATTGTATCTACTCATCCTAAAAAGTGTAAAGTGTCATGCTTTTTAGGTAAAATTGTTGTCCTTTATAACCCAAAAATCAGATGACTTGTCTACTATATATTAATGTGGTTCTGTAGAGTGATAACTCTGGGAAGTTGACAATGGCTTTTAGTGAAGAGGAAAAAACAGAGGATTATCTTTTCAAGATTGTTCTTATTGGTGACTCAGCTGTTGGAAAATCAAATTTGCTTGCAAGATTTGCTAGAGATGAGTTCTACTCTAATTCAAAGTCAACTATAGGAGTAGAGTTCCAAACACAGAAGATGGATATTAATGGAAAGGAAGTTAAAGCACAGATATGGGACACAGCTGGTCAAGAACGCTTCAGAGCTATCACATCTGCATATTATAGAGGTGCTGTTGGAGCTCTAGTAGTATATGATATCAGTAGACACCAGACTTTTGAGAGCATTGGTAGATGGCTAAATGAACTTCACAGTAAGAATCTAGTAAATCATCCCCTTTTGCTCCTTTAAGTAGTCCTTTTTCCCTTATGAGTATCAATTTTCTGGGTCTGAAGTTTATGGAATAGTGTGAGACTTTACAATGAACATAACAAAATATAAAACTTTCTTCAGTCGCACTTCAATTAAGAATACTGCAAGATTACATAAAGTGTCAATGTTCATTATGCTGGAGGAGCTTTGAGTCTTGAACCCGTAAGTTGTTTAGATATAGTTTTTTTAAGTTAAGTTTCTGTCAGTGATGGATGTGATAGTTGCGAAAAGTAAATTATTTGAACAATTAATTCTTGAATAATGCATTTAGTACCATAGTGCACATATTTTATGCTGCATTCTTTTACCTGATGTAGGAACCAAAATTAATGTGTTGCATGTTTAAAATTGTTACTCTGGAAAAGATTTGCTTTCACTTATTCCTTTTCCTTACTGTTGCTGCCTCTGCCCATGAAAGTGGTCCATTTATCTTGTATTTCCTTGCACATTTACCCTCTTATTCTACTATGCTGATGGTATCAGAAGATTTTCTTGATTTTTAACCTTCTTATTGCTATAAAGAGAGGATTGATTGGGTCAATCTACAATTGAACAGCTCATTCGGACATGAATGTAGTTACAATACTTGTGGGTAACAAGACTGATCTTTCGGATGCCAGGGAAGTATCCACTGCCGAAGGCAAAGCATTGGCAGAAGCTCAGGGTTTGTTTTTCATGGAAACATCAGCTCTTGATTCATCCAATGTTACCCTTGCCTTCCAGACAGTTGTGAAAGAGATTTTCGACATATTAAGCCGAAAAGTTATGATATCTCAAGATGGTGGGAAATCGGACACCCTTACGGGAAATGAAAAGACAACTGTGGTTTTACAGGGAGATGAGAACCAAGAAGGTGCTGCAGAGCCTCCAAAGGCAGGGTGCTGCTCTTAGATACATCTTGTAAACTCTAAACTATGATCTGCTGGTTCTAAGCTCTAACGACTACATTTTAACTTACGTATTTCAAATTCCTTTCAAAATGACCAGTTTTAATGGATTTTTTTATATTTCTATTAAGGTTTGTTTTGGGCCAGTTATGATTGAAGAAAGATAATTTGAATTAGAAAATGTAAATGAAGGGGATAAAGAAAGTTGTGTTACATGGAATAGGGTCTTTTGCTTGTAGTTGTTGTTTCTTTACAAATTTGAACAGTGTGTTATTCATCTAATTAAGTAATGTTGAAATATTTCAAATAATACTTTCTATAATAGCTTCAAATTCATCAAATGTAATGGATATAAAAGTACACGTAGATAGTTGATATTTAAAAACAAGCTGAAAACAAAGGATCTCCATGTTATATACATACCTCGAGTTCATTTTTTGGAACTATGTTGTTGTTCATCATGATGCCTCAAAATTGTTACTTTACCTTCATAATAAGGATTCGTTCATTTAGGAAGGACTTCCTAGTCAGCTCGCCTTATTCTGACTGGGAGAGGGACACACGTTTTATAGTTTTTTCTTTGGCTATAAAAATGCACATTTCATAGTTACAAAGGGGGCTTGTACTTATGGAATTCATGTTCATCTTTTGGTATTTATTATTATCCAAATTTTTAATTAGTACTTAAAATCTTAAAAGTATCAAATTTTCAAATTGGTACATTTTTTACTAAAAATTAATCACATACATATCATATAATAAAAAAATGAAAGGTAATTTAGTCATTTTAAATTTTTTATTATTATTCTTTGGGTTTTGCGTTGAAATGGTCTTATAACTTTATTTAAGTAACATATTAGTCCTGTAACTTTTAAGGTAGCTAATTTAGTCCAATAATTTTAAAAATTGTCAATTAAAATCTAAATTTAAAAAATTGAGATTTTTTTTAGAAGTAAAATAAAAAATTATTAAAAAAAATAAAACAAAAATTAAAATAAAAAACAAAAACAAAAATTAAAATTAAAATTAAAATTAAAATAAAATAAAATAAAATAAACTCTCTAACTTCCTTTCCCCCAAATTTTAATTATCTAGTTTTTTTTTTTTTTTAATGAATTATCTAATTTGCTCTTTCAATTTTATAAATAAAATTTAATATTTTAATTATTTTATAAACTAGAACTAATTAAATATAATATTAATTTCTCTTTCATTTATTTATTATTGTTATACATAAATTTGGTATCATAATTAATTTTTTATCCAAATTTTGCAAACAAATAGAAGTTCACTTAGAAAGAAAAAAAGTAATAATCTCAGTAAATCGAGAGAAAAAGAATGATTATAGAGAGCTTTTCTTTATTTTTAATTTTTGTTTGTTTTTAAATAATTTCCTCTTTTACCCTTATAAAATATCAAATTTTTAAAATTTAAACTTAATTAACAATTTTTTTTTTAAATTACAAGGTTAAATTAACTAACACTAAAAATTATAATACCAATGTATCATGTATTTAAAATTACAGTATCATTTCAACCAAAATTTAAAGAATAATAATAATAAATTTAAAATTATTAGATTATCATTCATTCACTTTTGATTATGTGACATGCATGTGGTTAATTTTTTATCAAAAATATATCAATTTGATAACTTGTGTGCTTTTAAGATACTGCTTGAGAACTTGGGTAACAAGGGGTACTAAAAAATAAATAAGAGTATCATTAAGGCACCGATCCCATTATAAATGGGGCAGGAGTGGTAAATTATAGGTACTCATGCAATGTTCCAGTACCTATTATTTTTTAAGTTATTTAATAGTACCTTATAGATACCTATGTTAATTATTTTGGTACCTTTTATTATCCAAGTTATTTAGTGGTACCATATTAATCCCAAATTATTGAAAATGTACCTTTTTGTACAATAACATTAGGATTGGTACAATAGTAGTACTAAATTTAAGCAAATTGTACACATTTTCACACATGTTATCATATCAAAGGGTTTCAATTAAGTATCATAATTCATCAATTTGTTTTAATTTAATATAACAATTCATAAAATAGTTTCAATTAGTACCATAATTCATAAAATATTGTTAATTTACTACCATAGTTCATACAATTAGTACCCTATTTTTGTTCACAATTTTTAATATTAGAACTAATTGATAAATTGAGGTACTAAATTGAAATTCTTTAAGAACATAAGTAAAAATGGGCACCAATTGATTAACTTTGGCACTACTACGATACCTGACCCAATAATATCAATGTTAATTTGAGTACAAAAAGGTACATTTTCAATAATTTGGGGACTAATAGAGTATTACTAAATAATTTGAAAAATAATAGGTATTAAAATAATTAATATAGGTACTATTAAATAACTTAAAAATAATGGGTACCAAAAACAATAATATAAGTACTATTTTGGTACCAGCCCCTACTTTGAAATTACTTGTTATGACAAATGAGCAAATGTACGAGGGATCATATTGAGAGGTAACATATATCCATAGTTTTCACCTACTAAAATCTTGTAAAATTACTTAAAATAATACCCTTTAAAATTAATAAGAACAAAAATATCACCATTATTTTAAATTTAGAGAGATATGAGTTAGTATTAAGTTAATGCTAGATGTAACGGTTCGTAAGTTTCTGTATCAAAAATTTGACCATTAGGCTCATTGACTTTCAAAGTCAAGGCTAGCTTATCACCTTTAGAATCTAAAACATAACTCTACTTTGGTGCTCCTCAAGAAAAAAACCAACAAAAATTGTTCTCTATGAGTCTCGCATGCATAAGACTTATTAATTACTTCCCGACATCAAAATCACTCAACTGAGATGCTCATTCCATCATAAGATTCCTTTTCATCAAGGTATTATGTTGCACAACTGCTCACCCAATTGCAGTTGTGCAAGTCACACATATTGATAACAAGTAATAATATAATGTACCAAGACTTATATGACCTCCTATACCTCTTGTCAGGTCCCTTCATATACACCATCAAGTAGACAACTTGATACTAAGAACCAACTCCATTCCCAAAGGCCCACTTCATCTTGCACCCTAGTGCATATATGTTTGTTTCTCTTCCATATAATTTTACTCAAGTTAATACCTATGTTAACTTATTATCAAGTCATCTAAGCAAGTGTGTCTTTTTTCATGCAAGTAAGTTTCATTCATACAGACTAACATGTTGCTCGAGCGAGTAACTCTTTGATTTAAAGCCCAAATATAATGCCTTCTATCTTAGCGCATTGTCTCCCACTTTCGTGTTATCAAATTGAAAATATACATACATGACTTGATATATATTTGCACTAAGTAAATATTAATGTAATCATATACCAATTTTCCTTTCAATTTAAAATTTCCTTCAATAAATATAAAGAAAATTAAAAAAATATAATATATAAAATGTGAACCTACTTTTTTTTTTTTGGTTACAATCATATTTCCCCTTCTCTCCATTCATCATGTTATTTTTTTATTCTTTATGATGTAATCTTTTATTTATTAAATATTTTTCTACTTCCATTGTTCCATTTTCTTAGTTAATCTCAATCATATTTCACATTCTTACCCAAAGTTATATTAAAAGAATTTTATTTGATCATAATATGTTAGAATTATACAAATATAATGTTTAAAATAAAAATTGATTAGATTATTATTATTTATTTTAATATTTTCTGAAATTTAATACAAAATCTTAAAAGTATTAACTATAATGTCAAAAAAATTAAAATTTTCTTTGAATATATGTTGAAGTTGATAATATATTCAAAAATTTTGTAAAATTCAAATACTTATATTTTTACTAATATTGATATTTTCATTATGGTTATACAAAAGGTGCATCTTGTTTCAAGCCATCGTGTGCACATGTATTGTTGATTTTTTCCGCTACGAACAGCTTTGAATTAGTGCATTTTTAATACTCATATTATATCAAAAGTATTTAAATTAATTATATTTTCAAGCAATTTTATTTTATTATTCATATTTTTAAAATAGTTTAAATTTAGTTATTTTGTTCAAAAATAAGTATATTAAAAGAGTATTAAAATTTGATAATATAAATATTAAACTAAAATATTTTAATAACATGAATGTTAAACTGGAATCTTTTGATAACATGGATATTAAACTAAAACATTTTAATAACATGATTAATTTAAAATATTTTTGTTAAAACATAAATATAAAAAAAAATAAATAAATAACAAACTTAACATTTATTATTGATTTGTAATATGTTTTGAATGCTAAATATAAATGGGCTGGGAAAAAAATCAATTTATAAATAGAAAAGTAAATAATTAAAATTTAAAAACAAACAAAAATAAGTAAAGGAATATACGAGCTCTAATCCTTTTCATTCGTGACACTCCACAATATAATTATATATCTAGGATTTTATTTAAATTTCATAATCATGAAAACATCGTCAAAGAAACTCCTAATTTTCAACTTACTATTTAATTTAAGAGTAAAGAAAGTTCCAATAACCTCAATGGCAAGTTTATCTTTAGGAAAACTATCATTTCCATTCGAATAAATCTCAAGACAAATTTATCAAAATAATAATCCTTTATGTTGTCACTTGTCAGTGGCTTCGCCAAAACTTTAGGGCTCAATTATAGGATATTTTTCCTCAAACTTATAAATAATATAAATAAATAAAAAAGTTCATTCCAGTAATGGGTAATTTCAGACTTCTTAAAGTAGGGTATCACTGTGATAATATTTACCTTTTAGATTAAAACAATAAAAATAAAATAATTTTTTTATTAATAATATAAATAAAAGTAATAAGTCCCTAATCAAAATCTAAGAAGTCAAAAACTTTTCGATCCCTCTTGATAATTGGACTATGAGTTTTCAATGTGAGCTTAATTATAAAACTCTTCATCCTACTTTGCTTAATTGACTATGAACGACACTTGGGATTTTCTCAAGAATCTGAAACAGTTTGAAGATTATATGACGATTTAATTTCTTTGCCCATTTCTTTTTTTTTTTAATGAAGTTATAGATGACAGGTCTCATTGAGTGGATTGAGATATCTTAATTAGCTTGATACCTCTTTAGCACATTTTTTACCTAACCCTCAACTATAAGGTTACGTTTGGTTCGTTGAATCTAATCGTAATTATAATAGAATGTAATGTAAAAGAATCAGTATTACTATTATAGTGTTTGGTTTAGTCACTGTAATTAAAAAAGGAATCAGTATTACAGTGTTTGGTTTGACCACTGTAATGTAATGGAATAGAAAAAAAATTATATAATTATTTTAAATTCAACAATTTAACCAAAAAAAAAATATAATTTCAAAAAATACAATTTCATAACAACAATTAATAAAAAATACAATTTAAAAAAAAAATAACAATTTCAGAAAAAAATACAATTCTGAAAAAAAAAATAACAATTTCAGAAAATAAATACAATTTTATAACAACAATTAATAAAAAATACAATTTTAGAAAAAAAAAATACAATTTCAAAAAAACAATACAATTTAAAAAAAAAAAAAAGACGAAGCCATCGCTCGGGACGTTGGTTCTCGACGGAGGAGACGCTGGTTCGCGAGCTAGACGCTGGTTCGAGACGGAGGAGACGGGACGACTCTGCCAGCTGGACGACGACGACGCTGGTTCGCAATGGCTGGACGCTGGTTCGCGACAGAGGGGGCGCTGGTTCGGGATGGCTGGACACTGGTTCGCGAGCTGACGACGACGGACTTCACTGGACGACGACGACTCCAGCTCAGGGATGGGACGCGACGGACGGACGAGCTGGCTGGGAAACTAGCACACGCGTTTCGCAGAAAAAAAAAAAAAAAAAAGTTACTGTTCATTACAATTTCATATGTGTAATCCCATTCAGTGTTATTAGATGTGTAATCCTTATTACAATTTCAGATGTAATTGATTACATTACATTACATGTATTTGGGCAAACTAAACAATGTAATGTACTGAATCAATTACATTACATGTCTCTTTACACTCTATTAAACACTACCTAAGTATTATTAAATATTAAAAAAACAATAAAAATAAGCTCTAAGCAAAATATAATTAAGTTTGTTGTTAGACTCCAAATGAGATATAAAAACAACATTTGGCAAATGAACTTAAGATTTGAAAAATACTCATACAACCTGATAAGCCATGTGATCCAAAAGCCCACCATTAATATGGACCTTTATCCATCTTGAATATAGTGCCTTCCAAATAACATCTATGATCTAGGGAGCCTAACGTGGAATTCCTGATATATGAAGATGTCTAAGTACCTGAAGATCATTCATTGTATTCCTCATAGATCTAGAATGTTTTACATTAGTCTTGCTAACAAATCTCCAAACTGTGGAAAATGTAAATCTCAGAGTGTCTATCTGCTTTCAAATTGATAATCATTTATAAATGTTCATATCACCTAAATGACTGAAATAATTCCTGCTTTCCATAAGTTACTAAGTTGTGTCCTAAAGTCAGTTGTCATTGTAGATATTCATAGATTAAGGATAGAAGAGTCTGTATGCGACTGCTTCTCAAAGAATGAGCATAAGAGGTCCTAGAGAATCTGTGCAAAATGACAACTCATAAAAAGATTACGTATGTTTTCCTCTACTAAGCATAAGGGATAATATCACTTATGCCCTTGAGCCTTGGCATATTTTCAATAATATCCTTAATATTTATAAAAATATCTCTGATGTTCTTGATGTTTATACTTTATATCAAAAATGCATTTTGTAACTAATGGCGTTAACTTATTCATCCATTAAATTTTTCTCTTAATTTTCTAAATATATTTTAAATTCCTTCGAGTATTTTGTTTAAGTCGAATAATCTTTATTTTATTCATTATTTAATTTTTTAACTTAGCTCAGATACTAAATATGTTTAAAGGACTGAATTTTTTAAAGCTATATGTATAATTATCTTTCTATATGTTCTTTAAATAAATAAAACCAAAAAATTAGATTGTCAAATTTTTTGTGTAAAATAATTTCTTAAAGTTTTTCCTACCGGATTATCTATTAGGTATAAAATACTAAAAATATAATCAGTGTAAGAATTCAAAAGTGTGTCAAATCTTTTAAAGTCTTCTAAACAAGTTTCATAACATTCATTATCAAAATATGTTCTAAAAGCTCCATATATTTTCTTTCAAATTCTTCTATTTTGGTCATGATTTCTTTATTTTTATTTATGAATGAGCTAAACAAATATTTAAACGTTGAATATTCTTAATTAACTTAAGGTTATAATTATCATACTTGAAATTAATGGGTCCACCACGAACTTCTCTTCTTCTGTATGTCTTCTTTTATAACACCTAGTGCGCCTTAGCTTGCTTCAATCCTTGGTACCCACCTAGTAATGGAAAAGTCTTTGCATCCGTACATATTATGATATTTAAAATTGTACTTATAAAGAGATAAGAAAAAGTAACTTCATTCTATTTTATTCATAAGATGATAATTATTACAACCTAAAGTCAACTAAGAACCTTGAAGAGGTCCTTAGCTGCTCATTTCTTAAAAAATACATGATTTCTAGATAATACATGGGGTGAGAATAACTTAAGCTTTATATTCCTAAGCTCTCTCTCGTATGCTCTGTGTTTCTTCATGATGAAAATAAGGATTATTTTTATAACATAAAGAATCTTTTTTACAAAATAATTTATCTACTTTTACTGTTCCTTAACATATGCTGCCAGCTAAAGATGTGGGTTCTACATCTTTGCTTTTTTTTTTTTGTTGCTTTCCTACCGACGGTCCTCCTCTACTTTTCTTTGTTGTTTTCTATCGACAGTCTTGATGATGCAGATAATGATGCTTCATCTTCTCGATCTCTAATACAAAAAATGCATTTGTGATATTAAGTAACTCTTCTGGCATAAAAGTAAAAAATCTTCTTTATTTCCTGACAGACTTCTAGATAGTTGTTGAAATTTCCCTCAAATTTGCTAGTTTTTTCTCTATCTTCTTCAATGAGAGCTATATTGCTATGAAAAATAATGAAAACTTTACTAGTTAAATAATATACTTTGATTTTAGTATAATTATCAATTTTTTTTATTTCATAGTAAATTTGTCCCATTGATGTACAAAGCTTTCTGTATTGAATTCTTTTTCTGGTTGTGCCTTTGACTTAGGTACTTCTTTGTTGGTGTTGGCAATACCTAATTTGATAAAATGATAAAGATCGATACAACCTTCATCGTTCCAATCCATTAATGAACTAAAGAATCTTGTATAAACAAGCTTATCCATTACTCTAATCTTTTTCTAAAGTTTCTTATGGCTTTCTTGAAATTTTTAGAAAAATAATTTAAGTCACTTAAATTAATCTCTGGATAAAGATTTTCAATTAAACCTGCATGATATGTTTTATATACAAAAATTGGATTTGCTCCTTCAAGAATTTTGAATTTGCTTCCAACAGGATAATGCTTTTAAGTAATGTAGAACTTCATATCTTCTATATGTTCCTGAGTATATTTTATAGCCAGGTTGTACAAACTTAACTATTGTGTTTTACTGAGATTTATGTATTGATCTTTCTCTTCTTCAATTTCTGATATATTTCTAGAGGATGCTTCTCTAAATAAGACTGGTAGTCTTACTACCTTTCCTAAAGTTCTTAACTTGCTTGTTGATGCTGGTTGTTGCTGTAGTCTTGTAGAGTAATTTTTTACAACTTCTTTTGGATTTCTTAATTTTTGTGTTTTGTAATTAGCATAATTTCCTTCAGCTTCTATTATGTTGATGAAGGCTCGGTGAGTTACTCTACTAAATCCAAGAATGGTTTTGCCTGCATTTGTCCAATTGTTGTAGACTCCTAGTTTTGGGCCATTATAAAACTACATATGTATTCTTTTGTTCTTCTTTTTCTGTTTCATCAGTCCAATTGAAATTTTCTTTTCTTTTGTCAGAAATTTTATCCTCTTTTGAGCTGCTAGGTTCTTCTATTTTGATATAAACTTTTTTCTCATAACTTTTTTTTTAAAATTTTTAGATTTTGAGAATTATTTTGAAAAGTTGAGTTCTTCCTTTATATTACTTGTCTCCATATGAGATTTATCAAGGTATAAAGACTTGAGTTGTTCCTGAAGGATTTTTATTTTCTTTTCTTTTATCTTGATTTTTATATTAATATGCTCAATTCTTACAATCATAAAAATAGGCAATGGTACTAATCTCTAGTTAATGCATCTACTAAATTATTTTTAGTTCTTAGTAAATGTTCTACATCAAACATATAATAGTTGAATCGTTGTTAACATCTAATGAGTCTTCCTTGCTTATAGTCTCTTGCAATATTAGTTCTCAAAAAATATTCAAAAATTTTATTGTCAGTTCTAATAATAAACCTTGAGCTTATAACATATATTGTACATTTTTTTAATAGTTTTCTTTACAGCTAGATTTTTTTTCATTATTATGATACTTTAATTCAAGGTTTTGAAAAAATTCTGAAGTAAATCTCCAAAGATATTCATTTTTGTCATTAACTATTGCTTTTAGTACTACTCTCCAATATTCATGTGAAGCATTTATTTTCTGAAATAAATCTGCAAAGATATTCATTTTTGTCATTAACTATTGCTTTCAGTATTGCTCCCTAATATTCATTTGTTTCTAAGTGAACTTTCTTAACATGGTCTCATTTAAGAGACTTAGTACTATAATCCGAGAACTTCTTCTAATGGGTAATAACTATCTCTCTAAGCGACCTAAATTAATTTTAGTTTATCTATGTTCCCTAATCAGAAGAAATTGCGAAAAATGTTATACTAATTGATTTCTTTACTTAGTTGGAAAAGAACGAGAACACTTCATTACAATCTATCTTTATTGTAAAAAATGTTATTTATCTTAAATTTAAGTTTTATTTTAAACAGGGAGCCACAATACTTTATAAGTATAATTGAGGCCAAAAAATGCATTTAATGAAAAATTATGATATCATTTTTTATTTTGATATACAGGTTAATTACAAATATCTCACTCAGATTTCATGAAACAACAACAACAACAAAACTCACATGTTTTAAAAAATAATATTCACTTCTCATCAATTTTTAAAATTTTTTAAAGGATATATTTGCAAAAAAAAATATTATATATATATATAACAAAAGTCGAGATTTGGAGCTTGATGTTGTAATAAAATAATAATTGAGTGATATGATTACATATTTTTTTTAATTGAGGGGTGTTTTTGTCATTTTTAAAAACTTAACGAATTTCTTTAATAATTTTACCTTGATATAATTGTGAAAGGAAAAAAAGGATAGTCCAAGTCTGTTATCTTTAACGAAAATGCATTTTAGATCATTAAGTAAGGCAACATAAATTCACTATCTATAAAAAAAAATTGCAAAAGTCCATTTATTAACTTGTAATGCCTCATTAAAATGACCTTTTATTACCCTTTACCTATTTTTTTTGTAAATGTAGCAAATTTGTAATGCTTCACCTAATTGTTACAAGTCCAAAGTTTACTTTTGTTAAAGATAACGACGACTCTTCATCCATCGTGAAATGTAATATTTTCCTTTACCAGTTAAGTGAGCTCTTGGTTGCAATCATACCCAAATCCCACAAAAATTCAACCCAAAATATTATTTTAGTATAAATTTTGCAAAAATTGCATTATTATTTTTTTTATCTTCAAATTATGGTATTAAATATTACATTAAAAAATATATTAATCTTTAGAATATTCTTTTTATCTTTCTTTAATTATAACTTTTGTAATATTTTAATGCAAAATTTATGCTATCTCATTACACTAAATATCAAACTAAATTAAAAATGCATAAATAATATTGTGTTAAATAAAAAGTGTTACGGTGATAATTTGTGTCATAGCTCAATTGCCTGAATTAAAAAACACGAATCAAATTAAATTTTTTAGCCCAACTCGAATAATCGAAAAAAAATTGAGCTAGGTTAGAGCCAGTTTATTAGCTCGAAATAAAATAAAATTTTAAATAAAAAAACTATATTAAAATTAAAATAATCTTTCATTTCTTTAAGTACTTCTCTTTTATAATATATTAATTATTTTCTTTTCTTTTCTTTTGAAAAATAAGCTGATAATTAATAAATAGTTATAATTTATTCATTTTGTCACAATATTTTACTACATTCTTTTATATTAATGCATTTAGCGTTTAAATTTACTTAACTCTTTAAAAAAAAAATTTATATTTAATTTAAATTATTATTATGAAGTTTATATTTTAAATCGATTAGGTAATAGTTTTTGAAGTAAAAATTTTAATTTTTTTTATCAACTTGTATTATGCTATTCTTTTTTTCATTTATTTAATTGTCTTAAGAATTATATATTATGTAATAGTCAAAGTTTTATTTTTGTGTATAAAAAAAGTTATGTTTTCGTATAACATTTTAATTTACTTGAACTGTTCATTTTTTAGTAAGTATATTTATTTAATCTACTTATATCTATTTATTTTGTTTAATAGCTAGAAGAAATTTTATTTGGACTTGAGAACTATTTATTCTAAATGTGAGTTTTCATGAGAGCATGATAACTTCTAATTTTTGCATGTGTGAGGTTTAATGTATTTACTCGTTGCTTAATTAATTTAGTAATTGACTTTTTACTTTAATAATTAATTTTTTCTAATATTTATATATTTTTTTCATTGTTTTATATAATGTTGTTTGAATTTTAAATATTAAGCATATTTTTTTAATAAAAAAAGTCATATTAACTAAAATATATATATAATTAACAATTTGGGATAGTTTGAGTCAGTTTGAGCCAACTCGTTTATGTTTGGTTTGGGTTCATGCTCACTTTTGCTAGCTCAAATTAAATTTAAATTAAGTTAAGATTAAATTAATTTAAACTAGGCTAATTTATACCGGCTCGAACTAGCCCAACTCACACGAATTAATACTTTTTTTTTTTTTGCTACATACAAGCCTCGAACTCGAGAGCTCCCCCTTATTAGGGCGGTTACAATGCCATTGGGCTACCAGGGCCTTGGCATTAATACTTACATGATACTATTTATCAACTATTTTAATATATAATTATAAAAAGTTTTTTGAACAATTTTTAGCAAGAAAAGATACTCTTTTTAATGTTTTAAAGCCTTTCGTAGCTGCCCTAAAACCAGTATACGAAACCAATTGGATAAATCTGCTTCAACTTTTTAGGAATTATACTGCAAATTTGAGAATTAGGTCTGAAGGATATATCGAGAGAAAATAGAAAGGACAAGTCATAGTATTATGGGACGTTTATTCATAGAGAATCTTAATGGACCGAGGATCTTCAAGTGCAAGTATTGCAAGGTCGACTCTGCTTCCGAAAAAGACCTCATTTCCAAGGATTTTCGTGGCCGTTATGGCAAAGCTTACCTCTTCAAGAACGTGTTAGTACTTAAAATACCAACTTTTTTTTTTAATTTCCGTTGCCTTTTTATTTGATTAATTTTCTTATTTAAGATTTTGGATTTTGATCGTGTTTGGTTATATGAGGATGGAATGAAGGATTGCAAATCTATCTCTTATCAAATTGTTTGGGAAAAAAGATAGGAAAATGTAAATGGTTTTCTAAAATCTTTTACTGTTATTAGTGATTTATTTTATTCTGGTATTCAATTAGACATACATTGTCGAAAAACTGGACGCTGCTATTCTGTGTATAATCAATAATGTTTTCTATTTCATTGGGTTACTGGCATTCTTTAAAATGAAGAATCCCATTTCTTAAAAATTTGATTTTGGTATGGTTACTTTGATTTTTATTATATGCAAAACCCTAAAATGCAATTAATTATGGCTATTATGTTTAAATTTACAGGGTTAATATTTCTCTTGGACCTATTGAAGAGAGGAATCTCATCAGCGGTTTGCATATTGTGAATGACATCTATTGCAGCTCTTGCCAACAGATATTGGGTTGGAGATATGTAAATTCACTTTTTTAGTCTTTTGCATTTATCCATTACTTTTCTATAATTCAAAATGATGGTGAAAAAACTATCATATGACTTTTATAATGTGTGATGATGTACCTGCAAAGCTGTAGCTTGTTGAATCATTATCCAGTGTTGTACTGGTTTTAGTTCTCTTTGGACATAATTTTACTTCTGTTGCTCGTGAATTTATATTGCTCTTGATTCATATTGCAAATTAAACCTGTCGCTCCCGTTGAGACTTAAAATCCTTGAAAAGAGTTTGATAAGTTCTTTCCATTATATATATATATATATATATATATTTTTTTTTTTTTTTTTTTGATTGAATTCTTTCCATTATATTTAATTACACTATATGCTACTTTTTTTTTTTTTTTTTCATTTTTGTACCAAAGGGTGAACTGTGAAGGGGTGCTTGAAGTGTATAAATTCTAGTGAGTTGTTACATCTTGTACAAGTGCATTGGCTATTACAATAAGATTGTAGGACCTGAGTGCCTGAGTTAGTTGATATTGGAGTATACACTTATCATAGATAACTTGGGCTAGAAGATAAAACTAAAGATCTTGATAGATGTTACAATTAAACTAGAATGTGGAACTGAAACCATCAGAAATTGAATAACCGAGTGAAATAGCCCAGGTTTGTGCTTGTGGAGCTGGGCCTGCATTTTATCGGACAAATTACATCATAATATATTTGTATCTTTTAACTTTTATTCTCAAAACTTTTTTCTTTACTGCCTCCTGGCTGTTGTATGAAGTTATGAATACAATGCTTTCTTCTTCCTCTTAAATTTTTATTTATACTTTTGTAGGTTCTACTTAAATACTTCACATATCTTCGAACTTACTTTGTTCAACCATATCTTTAAACTAACTACCCTTTCCATTTACTTGTGCTCTTGTTAGGAAAAGGCTTATGAACCAAGCCAAAAATATAAAGAAGGAATGTACGTTTTGGAGAAAACAAGGATGGTGAGGGAAAGCTGGTAATGATGTCAATTTAAACCAAATTGAAAAAGTAAAGCTTAGGATATTTTTTGTCAACTCTAAATGCTCAATCTGTCATGCAAAACACATAATTATCTGAGCAGCTTAAGTTTTCTTGCATGCACTTATAAGAATTGTAGAATACAGTTGCTAATCCATGATATACTATGGCTGAATTTCAAGACCGATTGATGTTATATTTGAAATAAGAATTCCATAAATAGTACAAGTGTTTGGGTTGGACGTAAAAGTCATATGAGATGGACAGAGGAAGTGACTCTGTGAGTATTTTTGTTGTTGTTGTTGTTGCTGTTCTGTTTCAATATATTTACCCAGCAATGACGGTATGAAAAAGATCAAGAATTTTGTTGCAACATCCTTGATCTAGGAGTTTTGGTAAGCATCAGTTCTTTGACGAGCATAGAGTTCATGTAAAAACCATTATCATTAGGTTCTAAAGATGCAAAAGGCAAGTCATTTGTGACAAAGTATATTAGAGAAAATGAATGGAACAAAACTGAGCATGCAATGCTCCTTCCAAGATTGGATTTCAAATTTGAACGATGATACTGTTGACTCACGATTAGTATACAAGTAACCACTGTATGCATTTTACAATTCTCCATGAAAGGTGAAGTTAGGGGGTAACCTAACTCTTATTGAGAACATTGATAAAATAACAATAGGAGCATAAATATGTATGTGTATGAATCAATCCACTCAATGAGTTAACATCTTTTAAGATGGGAGCTCAATGACTTGTAGAAACTCATAAAAGTTATTGGGCCTATTAAATGGTATCAGAGCCTATGGTTATTATTTTGGCCAATTAGTGAAATGTGAGCTTGAAATTAAATACTCTAAAAACCTTGTAGGGGTGTGGGCTTGAAAGTTGAACTTGGTGGATTTTGGGAGGACCTGGAAACCTTGGGGCAAATAAGGTGAGTTTAGGTCAAAATGTAAGGGTAGTTATAAAATAACAATAAGAGTATAAGTTCATAAGTATATGAGTCAATTTCTTTTGAATGAAGATTAGGTCTTTGTGGGTTTTTCATGATGATTTATTGATGCGTACAAGTATCATGTATAGCGGATGAGTAAAAGAGTAGCATGTTCTCATTATAGCGTCAAGGTTTAATGTGTGAGGCATTAGCAACTCACTAACTTGCCTGAACAACTATGCCGAGCATAAATGCCTAGTTGCATTCATTTAAGTCTACTTCAAATTATATATCGATATGTTTGTTACACTATATTAAATATTTTGATTATATAATAATATAAAGTCATGTATTTGACTATGAAATCAAATTGTATTGTACAGTATAAAAATGGTACGATTATGTAGAAATTTTGTATAATTGAGAGTTGTGAGTCTAAATATTATACATCTTTTTACTAAATATTGTACAAATTAATTATAATATAATTTAATATGGTTCAATCTAATATGATTATACTTAATTTATATAATATGGTGCACCAAACATACTGTATAGTTTTCTATCTTGAGAGATGAATTTGTGTCTCTTTTCCTTTGCAATTAATTTTAAAAGATGGGAATTTGGTGATAGTTTAATTGGTTAAGTCTAATTTTTGTTCTTTTTTTTTTAAGTAGAGGTAATGTAATTAAATTTTACTAATTTTATCCTCTACCTACATCAACAGTTATTGCTAATTGAGGGGCATAAATCAGGCAGTATGTAAGACTTCTCTCATAAAAATTACTAATTGAGGGGCATAAAATAGGCAGTATCTAAGATTATCTCTTATGATAGGGACTAAATAAAAATTATTATTTATAAAATAGTGAAATAATAGAATCAATCTAAAATGACAATTTGAATAAGTAGTATATGAATTTATTTAAATTCTAGAACTGTTTAATGAAGTACGT
Organism: Elaeagnus macrophylla; assembly: GCA_029378325.1. NCBI lineage: Eukaryota > Viridiplantae > Streptophyta > Magnoliopsida > Rosales > Elaeagnaceae > Elaeagnus > Elaeagnus macrophylla. The sequence goes on along the minus strand of CM055640.1, from coordinate 28,350,730 downwards.
TGTTTCTTTTATTATTTATGAATAATGTAGGTTAAAAGAAAATTTAGATAGAATTTATTAAATAAGAGTCATACCAATAATTTAAACATTGTTAAATCAAATATTCAAATATGATATTTTAACAAAGAATTTTTTTGAATTTTATAATTTTAATTTTAATTTGAAAGATATAAGAAGCATCCAAGAATGTTGAAAATTAAAGCATAAATTTGGTAAGAGAATGCACCTAAAAAAAAATTAAAGAAAAAAAAATTAGTTATTATATTACAAGTCAATTAATTCAAGATAAGAGTTTTTAAAAAATATATATACATAAGAATTTTACTCTTTTTTTTTTTTTTTTTTTGTTAAAAAAATATAAGAGATTTATTTATATAGAAAAAAAGACGATTACGCCACTATTGACATCGCTATATAACGCACTATTTTGGAAATTTTCGACATTTGACTAGTTTGTCACAGATTATTCCGTTGTTTTCCATATTGGTATTTGGTATTATCTCCAAACGCGAAAATATTCGATGTAATGTCGATATCTTTTTGATCATGAATGCAAACCATCATCAACCACTTCAACTGAAATGAGCGAGTGAATTTTAGACCAGAGAAATGCAATCTTGCTCAGAGGGAAACGTGGTGATATTTTCAACCATTTTGGAAAATAAAAATCGTTTTTTTTTTGGTGATATCTTTGTCCCTACTCTAACAAAAGAGTGGATGATATTAATACAAGGTGTGTTTGGTAATTATTTTGAGTCTTATATTTTTTTTCAAGTGATTAAAATTTTTTATTTTTATTTTTATATTTTTAGAGAATTACTACTAAAATATGAGATAATTTACAAATATTTAAAAATGAAGATTTTTTAATCAGATTTTATATTAATGATTTTTTTTTCATCTTTACCAAACATTTTTATTTATAATCATATAATAACATGTTAGCTTATACATAATTAAATTAATCTAAAAATATGATGTTAGTTGTACGTAGAATATACATATTTTTTTTTTTTTTTTTTTTTTAAAAAGGGCTCTAAAGGCCCTTTTTTTTTATTAATAAAGAGAAAACAACTCACACACCCATGGTGGGATTCGAACTTGGGTTCCTAGTGGGGGGAGGAGGAGTCTTACCACTGAACCACAAGAGATTACATATTTAATTTATGCTTGCATTGTAAATTATGTACAATACACATTATATACAACTAACATATTATTTTGAAACCAATTTGATTAAACATACGTAGTACTACGCATGTTATTTCGGGCCCGAACTCAACATTTTTTCTAGAGCGTTTCTTATAAATGTTTTGAAGAAAATGAATAAAAACTTTAAATTTGTAAATAATAACAAAAAAATTTGTAGATATTTTCTTTTTTACGTGAAAATTATTAAGTATAAATTGTTATCAAATATATTGATAATTATAAAAATTTATAAAATTAATTATTTAATCATAATTATAAATTATAAATTAGAAAGTATAATAACGATTTTTCTTTTTAATATTTTTAGTTAGGTACATTTGTTAAAATTTTATTTTATTTATATGTTTTTAAATAATTTCTTTTTAAAAATATGAGTTAATTTATAAATATTTAAAAAAATAAATTCTTAAATCATACTTCTAATTTTTTTCATTTTTATCAAACAAATTTTTTTTTAAAGAGGAAATCATTTCTCATTACCTTCATATGGATTAAACAGGAAGAAAAACATTAAAAACATAAAAATTATAAATAATACCAAAAAGTTTTTTAGGTGAAAATCAGAAAGTTTAACCAAAAAAACATATTAGTGATTTTTTATTTTTTTCCCCTCAAAGTAAAAAATGTTAACAAAGATATTGATAATTATTTTTAACAAAAAAAAATTATAAATTACAAAATCAATTATTCAATCTAAATCATAAATTAAAATCCAACTCAGATGCATACTTATAAGTAAATGTTTTACAAAACCAACAAAATTGTAAAATTGTTCAGCCACTTCATAATTGAGGGAAAGGTTGTAGAATTTTAACAATTTTGGAAAAAGGAAGAAAGTTATTTGGCTTGTATCTTTTATCCATTGTCTAATCAGAAGTGAGGAAGACTAATTGATGATATTAACTTCCATGACTAATAAGAGTACCCAAATAAATAACTACTTTCCGAAATCCACAAACAAGAGCCATTAGAGAACACAAACATAGCAAAAATATTAAACTTGCAGAAAGAAAAGTTATACCGTAGAGTGTAGAACATTTAATGGCCGTGTTAACTTATTTTCAGCATCCCTTCACATAGATTATCACACTAGTAAATCATCCAAACAATTCATACAATCTGCAAAGCAACTGATCCAAAGTGAAGAAAATAAAAATTTAGCAACAAGCCTGACATGGAACTACAACTTTTTACAACAAATTCTGCGTATATCCGCAATCTGATTTTACATCTCAAATGAAATCCGAAGAGCGAAAATTTATATGAACTCAAACCTCAAACATTTCTTAACATCTCTTTGCAATTGCTGTCTATGATGAGTTCTTCAAAACAGGCGAACCAATTAGCTCTTATCGTATCTTCATATAAACTTAAATATCCAATGAGAAAAGTGGATGGAATTCACAGTTCTCCACCTGATCACCAAATTCATCTACAACACTTAGACAATCACCTCACAAACTTCCTAAGCTGCAATTCCTGAAGAAAATAATTAAAGAAGCCATGTCACAATAAAACTATAAAAGCTTTTTAATAATAATCTGTTTCAAAATTCACAGCATTAATTACTTTAAACAATATTAGTTCCTGCGTATGAGTCCCACATGACACGACATGGATTTTGTAAATGCTAACAGCTCTAAGGTCCACAACCAACAATTTATCTAATACCTAATGTGTTTAACACGACTGACGTTGATGATGGGAAGGATCTATAGATGTTTCCATTGTACGAGTGAATATAATGGTAGGAGGCCAGACTTGAAAATCAGTGCATGATATAAAGCTGATATATATATATATATACATATATATATATATATATATATATACATATATATATATATATATATATATACATATATATATATATATATATATATATATTTTTTTTTTTTTTTTCCGTAATTGGCATCTTAAGTGAAGTAGTAAACCTCTAATCTCATGATGTCATTAAAAAACCATTGCAAACCAAAGAACATAATCAAACATTCCTCTAACAATAATATATTGTTTTGTGACATACAGAAAACAGCAAAATGCCTATTGTGGAAATCAGGAATATAGTATGCATAAGTCCCCCCCAAATCATACTTTGCAATATTCCTAATGGTGAAAAAGAAAACAATTACGCAATATTTCAACGAACATGGATTCATTTCAAATTTAAGAAGAATAATAAATAATGGATAAAAGAAGTACCTCTAGTAGGTTGTCTACTGGGAATACCATAACCACCAACATAACCTGCTGAATTTTTACTGAAAACATCTGAAGCTGCATTTCCAAGTCCATAACCATATGAGCCAGACCCCTCCAGCTCAGATGGAGAGGACCTCCAGGTAGAGTCCCCATATAGCGAACCCCCTTCATAAATGTCAGCACTAGCGCCATCATGTCCACCATTGGCAATATATGATGACATTAGCTTGACATTAGAACCACTATTCCTCCCATATCTGGGTGACATACAGCTGAAATCTCTACTGCCATAATTAAGATTTCCACCAGTATAGGTTGAACCAGCACATCCATCTTGACCTGGAGGAGAGGAACTCCAAAGTGCTCCAACATTGCTAAAAGAACCCATTCCCATGTTCCCGTTTCTAGACCCCATAAAAGAACTTGAATTTGCAGAGTTTGTTGCAAAGTAATGACTTCCATTCCCCCACAGATTATGATTTGAAGAATTAAGAAGAGAGCTATTCACACCACTTGTGCCACCACCATATGCAGTGGTGCCATTGTACCTGTTTGAATTTCCACCAAAAGAAGTGTTCAGTCCTTGTCCTTGTCCATGGCCAAAGTAAGAATTCAGGTTGGCATTAATACCATAGCTTGGACTTAACCCTGGCTCGAAGTTTAGGCCTGTTCCATAACCAGGACTGAATAAGGAAAATCCACTCCGACCAATAGTAACTGGACTTAATCTACCGTACCCTCCAATTGAGGTTGGGTTATATCCCTGTGAGTAACCATTGAGCAAACTATTGATCCTACTCAGACCATAGCTAAATCCACTTAATTGACCACGACTTGGTCCTGGGGATAGTTCCTTGGGAACAGCCCTCTTAACCTCAACCATTTTACCGTTGAGCTCATGGAAGGTCTTGTACAGCACCTTATCTACTGCATCCTCTGAATCGTAAGTAATGAACCCAAAGCCTCTTGGCCTCTGTGTGTTATGGTCATACATCACTACAACATCAGTAATTGTTCCAAATTGTTCAAAGCACTTCTTAAAGTCACTCTCTGTTACGGTGGATGCCAAACCTCCAACAAAAATCTTTTTTGTGCGAACAAGGCCAGGGGACCCATGCATGCTGCTGTTGTTTCTAGTAAGAGTATTCAGATCATCTCTAGGAACAGCTTTTTTTGCTTCAACCTGAGAAGAAATTGTTACATAAATGAACTTTCAAAATTTTAGATGAAAGTAACATAAAAAATAAAAGTTCAGAGTTGCAAAGATTAAAACTAAGATGATCGGCAAAAGTCTTTCAAAGTTCAACAACATATTCATGGTATATGAATCTAAAACAAATGACTTTTGTTCAAGGTTTGATACTTGTCTTGTAAATTCTGGCAACTACACATTCATGGTCATTAAAATTTAAATTATAAACGCATAAAGACAAACTTTCCATTCAGAATTTAATCATTTTCCACCTACTACCACCCAGGTAAATTGAGAAAATGCATAACACTTCATTGAGACAAATACTTAAACCAAACACTACCTATGAAAGCTGAATCCTGCTCTCTTGGACTCAATTTTCTGTTATTATATATTTCCACCAATCTTATTGTCAAGACTACCTCCCAGTTTATCGTTAACTACATAATTATTTGTATAAATTCTGCTTTGCCTTCCAAATTAACTGATCGTTTTAGAGCCAGCGTTATAACCCTGAGCACCAATGGCTAATCTGTTGTAGGGAATAATCTGCAATTAAGCTAATAAGCAGTTAACAAATTTGCTTCACAGCAGATTAACAAAACTCCTAGTCTCACTGAAAATAACCAAGAGAGGAACCTTGATACTGATTGTTTTCATTACCATAAGCTTCTCAACATTGCCCCTATGCTCTCTTATTAAGATATTTATACATGTATATCGATTAGAGTGATCACATGTTTTGATATATTGCATTATATTTGTAAATTATTCAACCAACTAGCAACCAATTTAATTTTAATCATCTGCAAATGAATGTTCCTTAAGGAAAGAATAAAGTGAAAATGAAACACTTAGAATAAAATGCAAATAAGCAAATACCAAAAGTTTGATACTCACACAGCGATGCACCAGAGAATATTCCTCATACCCCTTAATCTCCGAGTAACACTCTTACCTATGCTTGAAGCATACACTAATATTCACGTGCAAACCAATCAAACAGTATCACCCCAGATTCAAATTCAATATGTTAAAGAGCTTGTTAAATACAAATTCAAAGGTACAAACTTACAGTTCTACCATCTATCACGTGCTTTTCTGTGACAACTCTCTCTGCAACAGCAGGGTCAGCAAAAACAATAAAACCAAACCCACGGGCACGGCCTGTGGCTCGATCCTTCATTATCATAGCTTCCACTACTTCTCCAAAGCACTGAAAATACTCCCTAAGGCGGTTTTCATTTGTGTCCCATGATATACCGCCAACAAAAAGTTTGCCAAGCTCCATATCCATTCTGCTAAAGAATTTCAACAATCATATCAATCGAATCCTCAGAAACAGAAACATAAAAAAGACAAATAATAAGAATCTTAACTAGAAATTAAAATGAATTCCAGTTATAGCTTTATAGTGATCAACAAGAAACTTATATGAGAATGCCTAAACCGGATCTAATCAGCAATACATATATGGATGAAACTTAAGGAAACTAGAATGCAAAATATGCTATCTCAATTATAATTGGAATATTAATATATAATTCGATGTGATAACGGAGAAAAGAATCGAACATAAATTACAGTAATGCAGATTAAACAGAAGACCAGTAGCTTAAGAGAGAATGCACGCGAAACGTGAATGCTCTTGTTGTTAGATATTTTAATATGTATGTTTGGATTCAATTCAAGAGCATCGGACCCTTCACAGAACAATCACCGATCAACCTGCAATCCCGGGATTTCTAAGAATAATCAAATTTAGCATGTAATGAACAAAAAGATCCAAAACCCATATACTTTCGGGTGACGAAAACAAAGAAATAAAGACATTTTCAACGAATATTTACCAAATGAAGACAACCCAGATGGGAAATTATGGAGTATGTAAGATCTCAGAGGAAGCCTAAGAAGATTAGAGGGCGAAAGGCCCTCTTTTTTAAGCTCTTCCTCCTATATTATTCAGCTACTGTTGATTCAATTAGATAAATTAATATTATGTATGTAATAGAAATGAAAGCTATAGATGAAAAGAAAGCTATAGATGAAAAGATGTGTATGAGAGAGAAAAGGAAATTGCAACTAAAATGATTGTGTAATATATATTAATAAAAATTTAGTGCGAGAATAAAGAGAGAGGTTGGCCTTGGGCTATCGTCTCCTGTAAGAAAGTTACATACGGAAAGGATGGAAGATCGTGACCTTCCCAAGTTTCAGCTTTTATTTCAAATATAGAAATGAAACCTTTCAAAATATTAAACGTGCATAACTTTTATTTATTTTCATATTCCTTATGTAATATTTTTATTTTTATTTTCACTCAAGGGCGTAAATAATATATACATATATTATTTTCATATGCATGTATTTTATGTATGTATATATTTTATTAAATATATAATTAAAAATTTTAAAATTTTAAAAATTAAATTAATATAATATAATGTACATGAATAAATTAATTAAAACTTTTGTAAGCAAAATTAATCAATTTATTTCATTATTTGAACAAATTTATTGATTGCGTATGTATATATATATAAAGTTAAAAATAAATTTTTATTTATAAAATTTTGAAAAACTCACAAAATTAACACTACTTAAAATTTATGATAATAAAAGTAACACTCATAATACTAATATATATCTCTCTCAATTTAAAATAAGGATATTATTTTTATTATTGAAAATTTTAAGAGTATTATTTTAAATTATTTTTCTAAAAAAATTTATGTGATGCAATTAAATAAAAACTTTATTTATACTTTTTTTTTTTTTTTTGCTCCCATTTTTTTAATAATTTATTTATTGAGACATGACAAAAGTTAGAAATATTTGAGTAGAAACAAAAATTTATAAATTATACTAAATTTTGAAAAGTAAATACATAACGAAAAAGGAGGGTAATTGTATAATTTTAAACTTAACTCTTAGATATTATATTTATTTTTTATGATAACTTAATTCTATTATTATTAAAAAGTGATTACATAAGAACAAATGATCACTCTTTTTATCTTTTATTTATTTTATTTTTTAATTCAATTATTTTAATTACAAATTCTATCTATGAAAAAATAAAAAATAAAATTAATTTTGTTCCTGTATGATTTTTTTTTTAATACTATATGACTAAATTGTTAAAAAAAATACATGACTTAAATATTATTTTTGTAATAAAATATTTTTCTTAAACCAAAAACAGATTAAGAAGAGGCAGAGATTGGTATAATTGATTCCATAGAGAGATCAAGAGTTATATTTTATTTTTCTTTTAATAATGTAGTTTTGTTTCATATTTTATTACGGGGATGAGTAAGAATAAATTAAATATTTTATATATTTTTATTATGATAATAAAAAAAATTATGCAATATTAGTCTTCATTTTAAACTTTAAACAAAAATTGAAATAAATAAACCCAACTATAAAAAAAATAATATCAAATTCAAGATTTGACTATCAAATTACTATATTTACGATCTTATCTTTAAATAAATAAAATAAATAATAATAATAATAATAATTTTATAATTAAAATAAAAAATTGAGGACAAAATCATCTAAAATAATAAATGATACATAGCTAAATATAATATATATAGTAATAAGATATATAAATAAATATATATATATATTGATCGTTTATTATACAAATAGTTTAAATAATTTTTTTAACAAATTATTTGACTTATTGAAATATTTAAATTTAAATTTTAGAAATTTTTTATAAACTTTAATTTTTAAATATATTAATATATATACCTTTAAATAAAATAATTTAATAATTAATAAAATTTATTTATATTATTTATTAGATTTATATATATATATATATATATATATATATATATATGCGCGCGTGCATATTATATACATGTACGTAGTTATTTATAATAGTATATATTTGACTATATAGTTAGCTTAAATACAGTTGTTACCGCTGTTATAAATAATCATCTAAACCCAGCCACGTGTAAGGCTGGATTATTTCCGTATGTTGCTATAAGTAGTGTGTTCTAATAGTATATGGACATATCATATATATGTATCAGTATGGGGTTATATATATATATATAGTTTATCGAATATATATAAATCACAAATATATATTTTATATATAATTAAAATATTATTAATTTAATTATATATAAATTAACATCTATTATATACTCTAAAATTTTTATGTTTGAAAAAATGATTGAATTATTTTTACTATATTACGTGGAAATAGCATTTTAATTTTATCATTTTAAAGTTATGCATTTTTAGTCTCCTAAAAACAAGACTCATTTTACACTGTAATTGCATAAATAGGCAATTAAAAATATAAAATCTGAAAATAACAAGTTATGTGCTCATTTTAAAGAAAAATTAACCTTTAGTATCTTGCACCAAAGCTAAGTTTTTTTTTTTTTTTAAGACTTAAATACTTTATTAATTCTTAAATTTTAATTAAATTTATACATAAATTTTAATTAAATTTATACATAAATTTTTAAAATTTTAAATCATACAATTTAATTTACATATTTTTAAAATTTCACATATAGGTTCTTAAACTATTAAAATATATAATTTTGTCACCAAATTTTTAAAAGTTTACACATATATAAGTCATAATATGACTACTAAAATACATATTTGTGAATTATATTTTATAATCTATTTATGAAATTTTAAAAATTTAGTGACTAAATCATATAATTTCAAATTTTAAGGACTTACATATAAAATTTTAAAATTTTGAAAATTAAATCGTACATTTTAAAAATTTAAAAATTCCTATAAATTTAATTAACTATATAATTTAGCCTTCTTCTTTTTTTTTTCTTAAATGATACGCTTTACTATCATATGTATAAAACAGTGCAGTACTAATCTTTGCTCGTAGAGTTTGAACAAATCTACTTTTAACATTCAAACTTGACCATCAAACTCCACTAAATGGCAACAAGAAACAAAGAAACAAAAATAAATTTAGATTAAAATCTAAATGTATAAGATTTCACGCAAAATCTTACAAAAAAGGAACAAAAAGTCAACACTATACAACGATGACACAACAAATACGAAATCCTAATACAACACCCAAAAGTGGGTAAAAAAACACAAAAAAATTTAGTCCTTCACCAATGAAAGGTGCCAATGCCATGGTCGCCAATGGGGCACTTCAGGCTTGTAAATTTAGTACCCAGCTAATTAATCCATAGCTAAACTACATTTTTTTTTGTCCATTTTCTTTATCACTTTTGACGATTTGATTTCTTAACTAAATTTTCGTAAATTAATTTTTCATATTTAATAATTTTAATTTAAATTTAAAAAGAATGAACTAAATATGTCAAATTTTAAAATCGTCTAAAATAATAAATAACATATAGAAAAATATATATAGTTATAAGATACATGAAAATAAATCTGTTGAGATAATTGAAAAGTTATAAATGTTTAAAGTAAAATAGAAAAGTAAATCAAAATCTAATATGGTAACAATATCATACTAAATTAGTATCATTTTTTAGCTTTTTTATTTCTATTATAAATACATGTATTTTGTATGAATCAAATATCAAGAAATATACAAATATTTTGTCCATATCATTTCTACATGATATCAGAGCCAATTAAGATTCTGTAAAAAAAAAAAAAAAACCACCACCCACCACCTCTCAGATTCATCCACCGTCCACCAAACAGTTACCAACCACCAAACAGTTACCAACCACCAACACCACCACCTAAAACCATCATCAAAACCACCACCAAAAAACCACAACTAACCAAAACCATATAACACAAATCAGATTCGGCCACACCAGAACCCACATCACCAAAAGCCACCACCCATCACCAACCACGCGCCACCACCCCCATCAAAACAGATCCACCCAAACAGATTGGTCCACCACCCAAAATTGTCCAGTCACCAACCGACAACCACCACTTGTACCCACAAAAAATCCACCCATTCAGCCCAACCACGAAACACACGCAGATCCACCCATCACCAACCCATAGCCACCACCCATACCCAAACTCACCACCCCTCACCATGAAACCCATACCCATACCCAAACTCGCCACCCTTCATCATGAAACCCATACCCATAACCAAACCCAACCTCGCGACTCCCACATCGCGACCCAAACAGCTCCCACAGACGGTGCCACACTACACCCAACCTTGTAAAGTAGATCCCATCGCTACGCCCAGCTCTCGTCGCCACCAACGCCTAATTCCTTTTTTGTTTGTTTGAAGCAGACACTTCTTTAGAGTCAATAATATAAAATGGGATGGCAGAGTGCAAGAATCAACACTTGTTGGTCATGGTTCGATCTTTATTAATTGAAGACAATATGCCATTATCCTATTGGGGAGAAACCCTAACTTCTGCAGTTTATTTAATTAATCGGGTTCCCTCTAGCACCATCAACTTCAAAACGTCATTTCAAACCCTAACAGATGCAGTTGTTGCCCCAACTATCTCAAATTTATCCCCTCATATCTTTGGTTGTGTGGTGTTTGTACACCTACACAAGCATAAAAGCACAAAATTAACTCCTCAAGCATTGCAATGTATTTTTGTTGGGTATCCTAGTCATCAAAAGGATATCGATGTTACCATCCTCTATCCAAAAAAATTATTTGTGACAATAGATGTTGTCTTTCATGAAGATATAATGTACTTTTTTGAAGATGAATTTCAGAGGGAATATCAAAAGGAAATTCAAACTCTTGATTATGATGAAAGTGAAAACCAAAATGTGGGCAACTTAGATATAATTGGCATATCATTGGATTACAATGCTGATGACACACACACTGAACCAAACAAGGAAATATATGAATTAAATTCAAGTGATGTGACATTCGATCAAAGTACTAATGAGAACCAAATTACAGAAGGAATAAGTGACGAACAACCCATTGACGAACTAAGTACTTCTCAGCCTGAAATCGAGTCATTGGATAATATGGCTCTATCTCCTGTTGACATATCACACCAATCGTCTACTGAAGTTGTTCTTGAGCCAAACAGAAGATAATTACCACAACGTGTCACAAGAGGTATTCCTAAACCCACATATAACCCCAAACTTTCTAGTAAAGTAAAATATCCTATTATTCACTATGTGTCTAACCATTGGTTGTTAAAATCAAACATGTCATTTGTGAATCAATTATCTGTTGTATCTATTTCTAACAGTGTGCAGGAAGCTTTAGTTAATTCAAAGTGGAAAGCTGCTATGAATGAGGAGCTGAGATCCTTACAAACAAACAAAACTTGGGAACTTGTTGATCGCCAACCAACAAAGAGAGTTGTTGGATGTTGATGGATTTTTACAGTGAAGTACCAAGTAGATAGTATGATTGAACATTATAAAGAAAGATTGGGGGCAAAAGGATACACTCAAACATATGAGATTGACTATACAGAGACTTTTGCACTTGTAGTAAAAATGAACACCATTCGAGTCATGTTATCCCTAGCTGCAAATCTGGATTGGCCATTATATTAGTTCGACGTAAAGAACGCTTTTTTACATGGAGATTTATCTGAGGAAGTCTACATAGATCTCTCGCTAGGGAGTATGATATCAGAAATTCATAATTGAAAAGTGTGCTGATTAAAGAAATCATTGTATGTATTAAAGCAATCTCCAAGAGCATGGTTTGGCAGGTTCACAAAGTCTATGAAAGAATTTGGTTATCAGCAGAGCAATTCAGACCATACATTATTCCTAAAGAAACAGTATGGTAAGATCACTATACTTATTGTATATATGGATGATATGATCGTAACAGGAAATGATCCTGAAGGAAAGAAAGCTCTTTAAAGTTATTTGTCTAAAGAATTTGAAATGAAAGACCTTGGGCTATTAAAGTATTTTCTTAGGATTGAGGTTTCTCGATCAAAGGATGAAATCTTTTTATCTCAAAGAAAATATACCTTGGATCTACTACAAGAGACTAGTATGTCAGCATGTCAACCAGTTGATACACCAGTAGAAGAAGGTCTAAAATTGTGTGTTGAATCCAATCTGGTACCAGTTGACAAAGAAAAATACCAAAGACTTGTAGGGAGGTTCATGTACTTATCTCATACTAGACCAGATTTGACTTATGCCTTAAGTATTGTCAGCCAATTTATACATAATCTTGGAGAACAATATATGAATGCAATTATTCGCATTTTGAGATATCTAAAGTCTGCTCCTGAAAAAGGAGTATTATTCACCAAAAACACAAACTATCAAAGTATAGAAGCATATACTGATGCTGATTGGGTTGATGATAAGGGTGATAGGCGATCTACTTCTGGCTACTTCACCTTTGTAGGAGGTAATCTTATGACATGGAGAAGCAAGAAATAAAATGTTGTAGCTCGCTCAAGTGCAAAAGCCAAATTTAGAGGTTTAGTAAATGTACTTTGTGAGACACTATGGCTAAGACTTCTCTTACAAGATTTGGGTTTGCCTTCTGAACAACCTGTTCAAATATTTTGTGATAATAAAGCAGCTTGTGATATTGCACATAATTCAGTTCAACATGATCATACAAAGCACGTCGAGGTAGATAGATTTTTTATCAAGGAAAGTTGGATGAAAAGATTGTAAAATTACCAAAGATTCGTTCAGAAGATCAGTTAACTAACATTCTCACTAAAGCAGTTTCAAATCGAGTGTTCTTAAAGTTTTTAGACAAGTTGGGCATGTGGGACATGTATGCACCAACTTGAAGGAGAGTGTTGAGATAATTGGAAAGTTATAAATGTTTAAGGTAAAATAGGAAAGTAAATCAAAACCTAATATGATAACAATATCATACTAAATTAGTATCCTTTTTTAGTTTTCTTATTTATAATATAATTACATGTATTTTGTATGAATCAAATACCAAGAAATATACAAATATTTTGTCCATATCATTTCTACAAAATCACCCTAAAATAAAGTTGTATGTAAGTGAAGAAATGTATGTGCAATATTTTTATACTCTTTTACTATTTAATCACTCGACAACTATTTTAAAAAATGTTTAAATTTTTATAACATTACGAAAATATGTTCAATATAATGAAAGATATCCATTAAAAAAATGTAGTATTTTGTTCTAATGTTCAATGAAAGCTTTATTTTACGATGTGAATATTAAATAATCCTTATATATATATATTTTAAAAATATTTATGTAAAAAAGTAAATTTAAAAATATGCTCGTCATATATAAAAATGTATAAAAAATTTAAATGCAAGAGGAGATTATAAATGAAAACAATACAAAAAAACGGAGCTCTAGAAATATTATCATATATAATTAATTAATTTTCGGTATCCAATTTACAATATAAACATTTACAAAGCAAAACAAAATATAAAATGCATCAAAATATGCTGCTACCTTTTATGAAAAATGAATTTTTTTTTTGTTAAAACCTCACTACCCAACCTCAAATGTTTCTATAAAAAAAAAAAAACAATAAAAAAAAAAAATCTTAGCAAAAGGTCCCGTTGATACAACAGGAAATTGGGATAAATAACAGGACAACTTAATTAGTAACCTTAGTATCAAGTAAAAAATTACATTTTATTCCTACAATTAGACCAATTGAAATTTTTTCCTTTGGTTGTAAAAAAAAAAAAAAAAACTGCTTTGGTTATGCATGATAAAAAAAAAAAAATTTGTTCATTAATAACATTAAGAAATTCCAAACAAAAAAAAATATTTTTTAAATATTGAAGTTTGTTTTATTGAATTTTGTAGAATTTATAAATCTCAGAGTTCATTTAGTTAACATTTAAACAGATGGTACGATTTAATACTTATAAACAAATTTTAGAGTGATCTCTAAGTAGCTGTGTATAAATTAGAAATGTTTTAAAGTTGAAGGGTGAAATTGCAAATAAAATAAATATATAAATCCACCTCCAAATTAAATGCGAATTCTTGATGGATAAGATGACAAATGATGAAGAAAATGACTTTTTTCCTTCTTCTCTAAGTTACTTTATATAAAATAAAAATAAAAACTTGGATGAAAAAAGTGAGAGATGTGTGAAAGACACAGAAGGGATTGCTTGTCCTTCCACTACTCCAAATGTTCTTCACATGCATGACGTTTTAGCCTTTTTAACCACTGCACTATCACTACATGAATTTTATATAAGTTAGGTTTACGATAGATGTGAAAAACTCTTTCATTGATCGTTTTATATAAATATATTTATTAAATAATATATTCTTAAAATTATTAAAATATATATCATATTTTCATATACTATCTCGTGCAATTTTCCACCGCACCATACTTAATGATTTTTGTTTCTTCAAATTAACATAATAAATTTGATGTTTTAAATGTAAACCCCCAAACCTCCCGTTTTTACTTTAAATGTATTATATGCATAAAATAATATATTATATTAAATATAAAATTGATGATATGAAATTATAAAATTAATTTCTAAAATAGAAAAATAATCTAACATAGCTCCATTTTACTAATCTTAATCAAATATGGTTATATTTTTATACACTAAATGGAGTTAAATTATGATATATGCATTATTGTAAAAAATATATATATATATAAACATTATTCTTTTAGTTTTGTGTGGATGATTTCTCATAACCATAGAAGATATATAATATTTAAGTACTAATTACCACTTTTCTAGTTTCTTCTAATCGAGATCGATAAGGACTCATCCTCTTTTCTTAGAGAATGAGTTTAAATTAGATTTTTGCATTACTTAATTTTTAAGTATTGATTAAATAAAGTTAGATTTATAATAATTCTAATTTTCTGTTAAATAATTAATTTTTACTTATTTTTAACTTTTTGTATAAAAGAATAACAAATGTGTTTGATAGCATTTATGCTTAGTGATTTCATGGAAAAAATAAAAATAAATAAAATCACTTATAAGTTATTTGATAATTCTTTCTACAGGCATTTTTAATAAGAAATTTAATTTGTTGTTTATAATTTCTTATAAATTAATAACTGATTTTGTGACTTTTTTTTTTTTTTTAAATAATCAACAATATGTTTCATAAGAAAAAAATCAAAATAATCCTAATTGTCTGGTAATGCATTTTATTTTTTAATTTTTATTCAAAATCTTTATAAAAAAAAAAAGGTGGTGGTTATTATTTACAAATTTTAAATCATATTCTACATATACAAAAGTCATAAGATTTGATTTATCTTTTAGAAAAAAATATTTGGTTAAAATAAATAAATAAAACATAAATTAGAAATTTGATTAAAAAAGATATTCTTTTTAGTGCTCCATATTTTTGTAATGATTCCTTAAAAATATGAAAATAAAAATAAAAAATTGCTATTGAACATACCTAATTAAAAAATAATCAAAATTATTATCAAACATATCCTAAAAAATTAAAAGATAATTTATTATTTCAAAATTTATGTTTTTAATTGTTTTCTTCCCATGTTTATGGATATGAAAGTATACTTGAATATTCGGTAAAAATATAAATAAATAAAAAAGTTAAAATTAAAATCTAATATACAATAAAAAATTATTTTTAAATTTTTTTGAATCACCTAGCACCAAACACATTAAATCTGTAGAAAAAAATATAAAATAAAATTAAAATATTTATAAAAACTATTTGATTAAAAAATCGATAGCAAAAAAATCAAAAATATCTGAAATTAAATCTATCATCAAACACATTCTAAGCTAATTAAATGCATGCTTGTTTTTATTTTGGCAAATTAAGCTTCTTTTTAGGCCAAAGTTCATTGAGTAAGTTTTGTTATATATATATATATATATATATGTATATATCATATTATAATATGTATTTACCCAATGCTTGGAGCCTTATTATTAGTCTTAAATGGACGACACTGTGATAATGCTTTAACAGCCATAAAGTTTTAGGACAGACCAGAAGAAATTATAGCACATGCCAAGAAGGTATTCAAAGCTAGATATCTTTTACATATAGATCTCTCTTCTTGCTAGCTAAATCAAGCTTGGGTTATTATAAAAATAATAATAATAATAATAATAATGCGGATTTACAAAAAATTGTTATTTCACTTTTAGCTATTATAGATGGGCATGTACAAGATTGGATCCAAACGAATTTAATAAAATATATGAAATTGGAAAGAACGAATGACCAGTTTTGTTACATTGTGCAATTTGGTAATCACGATGTAAAATTATAAAAGCTATACTAGAGACCATATTATTAATAATGAGGGTTAATACGATGAATATAACGGTGCCGTTTTGATAAATATAAGGGTGTTAATTGGTGCCATGCTATTGGTCTTCCTTCTCAATAATTTAGCCATTTTTTATCGTATAGAGTCATCATTCTCGTGATTCAAGATTTCATCTTTTTGGCGACCATAGGAGCTTATGGTGGTGAAGGTTCTCGATTTCAATATCTACTTCTCTATAGGGTTAATTGATAATATGAATTATATAATACATAAAAAGATCTACTTGATCTTGGAGACGTATTTTTCTTTTTTCTTTATGTCTATCATAATTAATAATAAATTTTATTATGAAAAAAGAAATGATAATATGATAGCAAAATAAAGGTGTGATAGTATGTGTGTCAAAAGAAAATTAGTTCTTTAAACGAGGCTCTTTTGCAATAAAACAAACTTTCAATAAAAAGAATAAAAAAAAATTTATAGTTTGAGATAATTGTAATGACAGTTATTGTAATTGAAGCAAAAAATTAGACAAAATCATCCAAAATTTTAATGGTTACATTGACTCTTATATATAGTTATATTAATATATTAGTTGAAAACAAGTGCCTTACACATGATTTTTTTTTTTTTACTTATTTTAGTTTTATGGTTAATTTTTATAACATATTTGAAATAAATACAAAATTAATTTTCTTATACTTTCAATTTAATTTTAAAAGATAAATAATATTTAGAGTCCTTATTAGATGTAGTAATCACTATATTTAATTTTCTTATGCTTCTAAATTAATTGTGAAAGTAAAATAATTTTTAGAGTTTTTATTTGATATGCTAATCATTATATTGTTAGAATTTTTATCGAATGTAATTCTTATTCTATTAGCATATTTAAAGTCTTTATTTAATATGATAATATATCATTAATGGGTAAATATGTCAATAGTTTAAAATATAGATATAATTCTGTCGAAAAGATATAAAACGTAATTCAGACTTTTATATATTCTATAAAGATATGGGACATGATCAATTGCCACAACTTTTTTAAAGAATTTTTTAATCCTTTTTTATATCAACGGTTGAGATTTATCAAGAGTAAAGAGAGAAAATTGCTCTTATACGGCTTAATAATATAAGAGAGGATAAAAAGTTATGTAATATTT
Organism: Elaeagnus macrophylla; assembly: GCA_029378325.1. Classification (NCBI taxonomy): domain Eukaryota; kingdom Viridiplantae; phylum Streptophyta; class Magnoliopsida; order Rosales; family Elaeagnaceae; genus Elaeagnus; species Elaeagnus macrophylla. Next base: position 28,332,743 of record CM055640.1, on the reverse strand, counting down.
TATAATCAATGATAATGTTATCTATCTAAAGATAAGGTAATATGCTTTGAGTAAGCTTGGGTGGTCATTGGCATATGGATGAGGTTATATTGATCATGTAGTAATATACATAATTAGATCATGTGATGAGATGTAATAATGTATTAAACTAGCTAGAGCTTCCATCACAATTTTTCCATCGGTAATAATATTGCGTACTATAAATATAAGGTGTTATATTGTCAATAAAACTAGGGTTAATTGTAGTTAAACGGTAAAATATGCTTCCCTAAAAAAGATTATCGCGCTTGGAATAATAATAAATTTCGTATAAATCCAATAATCATTTTAGGACTAAATTTGTTAGCTTTTTCTTAATGAAAATTTTATAAAACAATAATAAAACATTAAAGTATAATTAATTACAAAGATATAATAAACAATTTATAATTTTGTTAATAAGAGTCCAGCTACTTTGACAGGGCAATTTAGACAATAAGATTGATGCTAACCATTAGGTCAAATTACAATCCCTATAAAACCAATGGAGAATCCGAAGATTATTTTTAAATTAGTCTGCATGTATTGTATAATGTTTTAGTTTTATGAAATGAAATTTTAGTGCTTATAATGCCCTTTATAGTTTTTTTTTTTTTCAACAACACGAAGGAAAATCAAATAGCATGTCCCACCTTTATCATTAGAATTTATTAGAAGATACCAATTGAAAGATAGTGGCTTTGCTTTGTCTATAGTTCTTCATGGACGCACGTAATTCCATTCAAAAGAACACAGTGTCCAACTTGCATGTAGCCCTATACACCTGGGTTTTCGCTAAGTGCATGTTTGGTAGACTGTAATAGAATCAATAATGTAATTGATTCTGCACATTATAGTGTTTAGTTGGTACAAACACATGTAATGTAATGTAATTGATTATATTAGGAGAATGAATAAGGATTACATGAGGTGGAAGAAGGAATGGGGATTACATTACACGTGTGAACAGTACCAGGGGAATCACCCATTGCTCGCTTGCGTCCCAGCCCGCGTCCTCCGCGTGCATCCCAGCCCATCCCGTGCGTCCTCCGCCATTGCGTCGTCGTCGCCGGCCAGCCATCGCGTCGCCTCCAGCTCGCGTCGTCGTCCCGGCCAGGTCCAGTCGTCATCCCGGCCAGCTCGCGTCGAGCCAGCCATTGCGTCGTCCCTACAATCGCGTCGCCTCCAGCCTATCGCGTCCCCGCCAGCTCGCGTCCGTCCAGCCTTCGTCGCCGCCCAGCCCATCGCGATTTTGGCTCACTCTTTTTTTTTTTTTAAATTGTATTTTTTTTTAAATTGTATCTTTTATCTGAAATTGTATTTTTTATTAATTATTGTTATAAAATTGTATTTTTTTTAATGTAATTTTTTTTTAAATTGTATTTTTTTTCCTGAAATTGTATTTTTTTTTCCTAAAATTGTATTTTTTTATTAATTGTTGTTATGAAATTGTATTTTTTCTAAATGTATTTTTTTTAAATTGTATTTTTTTCTGAAATTGTATTTTTTTTTTCCTAAAATTGTATTTTTTTATTAATTGTTGTTATGAAATTGTATTATTTCTGAAATTTTATTTTTTAAAATTTTATTTTTAAAATAATTATATAATTTTTTTTCTATTCCATTACATTACAGTTGTCAAACCAAACACTGTAATACTGATTCCTTTTTTAATTACAGTGACTAAACCAAACACTGTAATCGTAATACTGATTCCTTTACATTACATTCCATTACAATTACGATTACGATTACATTCAACGAATCAAACGCCACCTAAGAGTATACAGGTCGATCAAGTTTAATCTCTATAGAAACATTATGCTCTACTACCAATTATTATCATTGACCCTTGCTAGAAACCTACGTGCATCTAAATATATAATTATTTTTCTTTTCTCATTTAGGATAGTTTCAGTAGTAAAAGAAAAATATTACTAGTGTAAGTTTAATTAAATTTTATTTTTAAAATATTGATACGTGGGCTTATGTTTGGTTGACTTAAAAATATACACAAATAATTCATGTGAGCCAATTTACAAGCTTTAGAATATGGTCTTACACCATTTAACATAGTTAAAAATGCGTGTCTTATATGTAAATTATTTTATTTACAAAGCATATTTGAAATAAATGAGTTATATTTTTTTATACTTCTAAATTAAATGTTAAAGTGAAATAATATTTAAATTTTTTATTTGATGTAGTAAATTAAAATTCTTATTTGATGCAATTTTTATTCTATTATTATGTTTAAATTTTTTATTTAATGTGATAATAGATTTTAAAAAAATAACTAATGTCAACATTTTAAAATATATAATTATTTTATTAAAAAAACATCAAAAGTGATTATTTTTATATATAATATAGATAAATAATTAATTATGAAATATAAAAGTTTTTCAATGTTAAAACATGAATGTTTTCGTATATTTTGTAACTAATTCTATTTTCAAATTCTAATTTTGGAATTCAAAATTTAAAATAAGTATTATTTGTAATTAATTATATTTTCAAGTTTAAATGAGTTGAAACTTAGTTTTATTTTTACACATATTTTTAGTTTTTGAAACTTGAAAAAAAAAAAGTTTTGAAAACAATATTTCAAATTCATATTTATTTTCATTAGTGTATATATATATATATATATATATATATATATTTTTTTTTTTTTTTAACTTAAGAGGAAATAAAATATGAATTTTTTTTTTTTTCAAATGAGTATTTTTCCCCCCTAAATGAATTAAAAAATAAAAAGCTATTTTTATATACAATAAAACATAACTTAGTTACAAAATGAGCCCTTTAGTAAACTTCTAATCTTTGTTTTTTATAATCTTTTTAAAATTTTGTTAGAGTATGAGTTGATATCATAATTTTTATAACCTTAATTGCTATTATCATATTTTTTTTATTGATGCAAATTTTATCAACAAAATAACATTAATATATAATTATTTATAAAAGAATAATAAATAATTCTTTGTAAATTGATTTTTTATTAGTAACTACAAATTGATTTTGTATTATATACCCTCTCCCCTCCAATGTTTTCCCTTTCAAGAAGTCAACAAACCCAAAAAAAAGAGAGAATAAATTCCAAAAACTATTACGCAGACTGTTAAACCCATAAACCCTTAGGTCTTCTTCTCTACTTGCATCTCTGTTTCACATCAACCAAAATACATGTTAGCTATATCAAGAATGAAGTGCCTTATTATGTCCCCAGTAAGGTTATCTTCCTTCCATAATTCTCACCTTCCACAGACCACACCTTTCGCACTCCTTTCTTTGACCTGTAAGCATATTTCACGCAACCCACTAGCCCTTTTCCAAAACCCAAATGTTCTCCACCAAAAACCCATAATTTCTTTCCCTCATATATCCGCTTGTTCGACTCATAACCGAGCTTCAAAAATAGAGGCTGCGTCTGGGATTCAATCCGGCGAAATTCACGTGATAGTTGGCCCGATGTTTGCTGGAAAATCCACCACTCTTCTCCGTAGGATTCAATCTGAGAAAAGCAATGGCAGGTTTGGTCCTCTCTTTCTAATGTTTTTGTTACTCTGCTAGCTTCTTTTGTGTTCTTAAAGTTATGAAATTTGTGTGCTTTTATCTTTCCCTAATTGGGTGATAGTACTTTCTTTGAGCTGAGGATGATTTTTTATTTCCCCAATGCATCTGGGTAAAATACGGAACGGTTCTTTTGATTGCTTCGGTTGTAGATTTGTGTTGCAATTAGTCCAAGGGTTTGTTTTTCTATGCGTTCTTTGAGCTTGCTTACTCTGGTTGTACATCTTAAATTTGCATCTGGGTTTATTGGGATTTCAGAGCATTGTAAGTTTTAATTGGTCTTCAACTAAAAAAATATTTAAATGGTAAATGCAGCTCACATGCATGACATTTAGGATTGTAATGTAAACAAACTATATTGCAAGTGATAGATTTAATCGAATAATTAATGAGTAGTGTTAGGCTGAAGTTTCTCTGTTCTTCTTCATTGATATTCAATCATGGCCAAAACAGAATTTTGTTAGTGTGTTGGTTTCTCAGATTAAAGAGTTATTACCATTTAGATATTACCAGCTTTCCAGGTCAGTTTGCAGTAAACAACTTCCAACTGGATAACACATTGAAAGATCTTTGTTTCTCCGGAAGATTAAATGAAGCCATCAGGCTACTATTGCATACAGGATTGCCTGTCCAACCAGGAACTTATGCTCTTCTCTTGCAAGAATGCATATTCAGGAAAGAGTACATGAAGGGTAGAAGAATACATGCTCAGATGATTGTTGTGGGATTTGTTCTTGATGAATATTTGAAGACTAAGTTGCTCATACTGTATGCTAAATCTGGAGACCTAAGCACAGCCCACATTTTGCTTGAGAAATTTCTGGAGAAAAGCTTGGTTTCATGGAATGCATTAATTGCATGTTATGTGCAAAAGGGACTTGAAGCAGTGGGATTGAGTCTTTATTATGAGATGAGACAAGGTGGGATGCTACCTAATTCATATACTTTTGCTTCTGTATTCACAGCCTGTGCCACCTTAGCAATACTAGAGCATGGAAAGCAAGCCCATGCTCTAATGATAAAGTGCCCAATCAAGGAAAATGTTATAGTCAATAGTGCCCTTGTAGATATGTACTTTAAGTGCAGTAGTTTATCTGATGGGCATCAGGCATTTGATGCATCTCAATGTAGGAATGTTATTTCCTGGACTGCTTTGATAACTGGGTATGGTCAACATGGAAGAGTTTTGGAAGTTTTGGATTCTTTTAGTAGGATGAAAGCCGAAGGTTACAGACCAAATTATGTTACTTTTCTGTCTGTCCTTTCCGCTTGTAGCCACGGAGGGTTAATTGATGAGGGTTGGGAGTATTTTTCTTCGATGACAAGAGATTATGGAGTTCAGCCAAAAGTGCAACATTATGCTGCTATGGTTGACCTATTAGGTCGCGCTGGGAGGTTACATGAGGCTTATGAATTTCTTATGAGATGTCCTTGCCAGGATCACCCGGTGATATGGGGTGCTTTGCTTGGGGCTTCTAGGATTCATGGAGACATGGACTTAGCCAAGCTTGCAGCTGATAGATACGTAGAGCTAGAACCAGATAATGCTGGGAAGTATGTGGTATTGTCTAATGCATATGCCACATTTGGGTTGTGGGATGGTGTTGCTAAGGTTAGGGCTATAATGAGGGATTTGGGTGTGACAAAAGAACCTTCTTATAGCAGGATTGAGGTTCAGGGAAAGATCCATTTCTTACACAAAGGTGACGAATCGCATAGACAGTCTAAGGAAATCCGTGAGATGGTTAACACAATTACTTGCATGGTAAAGGACGTGGAATATGTTCCTGACATAGATGATCTAGGTGACTGCTAATTAAGTAGTTGGTAAGTGTTTGATTCCTATACATTTCTCTTGGCTTGTTCCAAGTTTCACAATGCAACTTTAATGTTGTCTGGAGTAGAGCTTACGTAGAAAGTAATCATGGATGCTGGGGATTAGTTCAGGTGCTATTTTAATCTCATTTTACAGAGAGTATTCTTTTAGAGTGAGGAAAGAGAATCACATAGGCTTTATGTTTGTGGTACTTACATGCACATGCTGATTGTGTTTTGATCGTTGATTAACAGAAGAGACAATGGCAATAACTCGACTGTGCGAAAGAACATGTGGCCACTAGGTTTTGATATTATAACTTTAGATTGATTAGTTGAAGCTGATAAACAAACATGCCCTTCATGCAAGGTTATAGGAAAATTGATCTGCCTAACACCCTAGAATGATCTTTATTGTCTTTGGCTCCCTCCACATATTCTTTGCAGTATATTGGCTTACATGTGCACATTAATGGAAGCTTGAGGTGGAAAAAATTAATTGCTTCTTTGTTTCCAAGATACTTGGTGATTTTATGTAGGTTGGTCTCCGAGGTACCAATGTTATGGCAGAATATGATCTTGATTGTGCCATAAGTATAGAGTTCAGATAACTGGCTTTTAGTTGTGATTGTTGCAGCCTGGCAGGAGTTATGGGAATGTGACTGCATGACTTCGCATCTTCCAGAATTTCATACTTATAAAAAGCTACAGTTATTTATATTTTGATTTTTTTTCAAAGTGGAATATTAATTTCAGACTGCTTTAAGACCATTCCCATATGTAGGACTAATTGTTGAAATCTCGATATCTTAGGGATTTATTCTCAAAGAATAAATCAATTAGGAGATATTATCTGTAAATATGATTTTCCTAATTGTTAGGGATATTTTAGATTTAATTTTATCTTTTATGATTATGTTATTGTTTTAAATACACTCATGTACGTGAGATCAGAAATAGAAATAGAAATGATTCTTCCCTCAGCCTGCACTAATTGCCACTTATTTTTATTCTATACTTCTTTATAACAGAAGTGTGGCACTGATAAAGTCAAGCAAGGATACAAGATACGGATTGGATTCAATTGTGACACATGATGGAGTGAAATTTCCATGTTGGTCATTGTCAGAGCTTTCAAAATTTAGACGGGAACTTGGTTCTGATGCGTATGATCAGGTATTTAGTAGTTAGTTTCATAGGTGATTATATATAAATGTAATAGAATATTTCTTTGCGCATGACAAAGAATCATGCTCGTTAATTATTGATAAAGAGAAGTTGTTAACTTGTTATTACTGCATGTTGTATTGCTGATTGTTTTCACAACCAGATAGTGCTTTCTTTGAGGGGGGGAAAAAAAGGCCGTTTTTTTCCAGCTTTTCTGGTTTTATGCCTTTACTTTTCCTTTGTGGCACTTACTTACTCATGTCTGAATGTGTGGTGACAGCTAGATGTGATTGGTATTGATGAAGCACAGTTCTTCGGAGACCTTTATGATTTCTGCCGAGAAGTTGCTGACCATGATGGGAAAACAGTAGTAGTAGCTGGTTTGGATGGTGACTATCTGAGGTATAAATCAAAGACTCTTCCATTATTAAGATTATAATGCGTATTATTGGGGTATCTTTTGTGCTTACGTCTCACCATTGTCAGGAGAAGTTTTGGTTCTGTACTTGATATAATCCCACTTGCTGACTCGGTGACAAAGTTAACTGCTAGATGTGAACTTTGTGGGAAACGTGCATTCTTTACCTTAAGAAAGACGCAAGAGACAGAAACTGAGGTGATTGGCGGGGCTGATATATACATGCCTGTATGCCGGCAGCACTATGTTAGTGGACAAGTAGTTATGGAGGCTACAAGAGTTGTGCTGGAATCTCATGTTCAGTGTGGCTCCTTCGTGTAGGGCTGTAAGCATACAAAGTGGACTTGTATCTACTGTAGTGGTAATGCATCTTGTCATCTCGTCGCAAACTTTACATGTAGGCTACTAAAATTGCACAACATGAACAAAATGCACGAGAATTTCAATCAAGAATGTAAAATGTTTCTTTGAAGAATGTGACATCACTTGCTAAATCAAAAACTGAGATCGTAGATTATTTGTGCATCAATTTCATTTATGTTAGTTCTTCGTTATTTGTACCAATTCTTTATATTTGTATAAATGGCCATTTAGTTGAAGCTGTGAACGTCCCAAACGGGTGCCACAACTTGGATTGCAGGTTTCCACAAAGAAAGTCACAATACCATGTAAGGAGGAGCCGGCTATGATCAGCAGCCATAACTATAGCTGTCCAAAGGTAATGAAATTCCTTAACAGCTAAGTTCCCACCTGCTAGAGAGGCATAACTATCTAAGCGAGCACTGTCTTGAAGAGAGGCTTGGTTAGAAAGACTAGAAGATTGCAGACAACAAACTTTTTACAATTAAAAAGAGGCGATAACTTTTAAATAAGCACTTAACAACCAAAGGCAGATACCAGTAGAATTAATCGTGATTGAATTGACACTCTGAAACCTGCCACAGGTTGTCATTTGCAATGGTATACTAAATTTGTAAGTCGATATGAAATTTTCAAATGTCTTTTGCTAACGAGAAAACAGTTCTGAGATCAAGTTTATTTATGCAAGACATACTGAATTTAAATGTCTACTCTTAATCAAGCTTTTCCTTAAACTGTAGTATCATTCTAGCTGTGCTTGAGAGCATCCTTTGGGCATGTGAAGTTTTTTCTTTACATAAAAAATTGGCCGACTTCAAGTGGAACTTGTGTCTTCAACTAGGATGGTGATGAGACCTTAGTAGATTTTAAATCTTATGAAGTCTATAGTCTCTTACAGACTCCACATGAGTTGACATGTAAACTAAAGACTCTAATTTACTGAACAATTTTATAGCCCATACTATAGACAATTCACACCGATACATAAGGCATGAGATGATATTGGCACGTATAGCTCGTAAAATTCGATTTTCTAACACACATTTACAAGCAAGTTCTGCTAAACGGGATAATAAAAATAAGAACTATTATTAACTATTATTAATCCTACAAAGCTAAAGGAAAAAAGTAAAATTTACAGGGTTCGTGGTCGCTTTCATTTTCACCTCCATGTAGAAGAAGTGGCCATTGCTCTGTTCATCCACCCAAGATAAAGTGCCCCATCCCTCTCCTCAATTCTATAATTCTCATGATATTCCTTTAGTAGATTATGAATAGCAACAGTTACAGCAGGACTCAAGGGGCATGGAGTGAACCCAGCCATTGTCAATCTTGACCTCCACTTCCCAAAAAGTTCGTGCCTTTCCACCCTGTCAGACCCTTCACAAGCAATCATATTGACTATGTCCCGGGCCACACAATGCTGCTCTGCCCTGATTCTCTGTTTGTCATCCCTTGGACGAGCCACATCAATGGATTCAAACATAGCCGTATAATAATTGAGCATCTCAGCAAACCTTGTAAAGAATGGGGACGTATTAGTGTTTGATTCTTGCTCTACAAGGGTTACAACCTTCGGAGACAAACTTTTGACCAACCTAAGCAACTGGTCTCTATGATTTTGAACGCTCACACTCTCGTCTGGTATATGGTGCAGCACATATGGGAAATTTACTATGATAGTTTCTCCTTGTCTGATATTATATAAGTCAACCTCACTACCAGACATGGCAGCACCATGAAACTCAAATGGAACATTGAACTTCTCAGCATGCTTTGACAGCCTCTGCCCAACTATGTGAAGCCCCCCACCACGAGCATGAGCTGATTGGGAATCATCAACCCCTGTGATGCGTATAAATGGAGGTCCACCAGGTCGCTGTGAAAGATCCTGAATGAGGGGCAACCATTGACTGCCTTGTGCAACTTGGAAATCAATGATATGGATTCTCGGTTCATTTGCTGCAGCTTCTGCAATGGCAACATTTGCAGACAAGTAGGCAAATCTCCAGTATGGGCAGATCTGATAGAGGATAGACATGTATGACAACAGTTCTGAGTTCGTTGGTTCCTTGCACTTGAGGGCTTTGTAGATTAAGCTACCTGATCTCTCCAACCTTGCTCTTAGCCCTTCCAACATGTAAGCTCCTAACCTTTGAACTGGATTTCCTGAGACCGACACCATATGCCCCAATACATCCATCATACCTATTGCAGTTGAGATATCAGCTTCAGAAAGAGCATGGGCACACGTTAGGAGCACTCGTTTGAGGTCCAACTTAGGTGCCATTTGTATGAACTGATTCTGGTTATACTTGTCCATGGAACTCCTTTGGTGCTCCCCAGTCTTGTAGCAGCAAAAGCAGCTATCTACAATATCTGATTCAGGGCCCAAACAACTACTAACTGCAGATCCATAGTGGTTGTCAGGGGAAAAATGATGTGGATCAGATAAGCATGATTGAGAACCTTGCAGAGAAAAGGGACTCCGGTTAGACAATACACTAACAGCAGAAGGGGAATCACAGACACAAAAAGCAGCAGTTGCATGGGATGATTCGAGAGTGAAGTATTGCTCCTTTAAGGGTTCAAAGGAAGAATTCTTTTGTTGACTGCTAATACCCGAGCACATATTGGTTTCTAAAATTTGGAACTAAGGCCTATAGTAGGGATCCATCTGTTGGGCTGGCTGGTGGTGTATACCATGGATACCACCTGCACCTTGGTGTTTTTGAAATGTCTGCATTTATACGAAACATTTGACCGAACCCAAACAATTATTTTCGTCGATTTTCCTACCTATTGCTTGCTTCTCTGATGCTAAATACCTCGTAAATAAAAATACTTGAATGATTTACTAGACCTCCACAACATGCCAGGTGCGCAAGTTCCAAGAACCAGCTAGGAAATTTGCATGCCAACGAGAATATTTGGCTCAAAGGGAAGATAATAGCATCAACCACCACAATCTGGATAAAAGCAAAATAAGAGGTTAGGATATCAACAAAAAAGTATTATTATCTAACAAAGTTAATAACTAATATAACGTAATAATGTATAAAACTAACAAAATGATATAAATAATAATGATTAGCTATTCTATAATAAAAAGTAACTTTATAAAATTATTCTTGCTTCACTAACACTTATACTAACACTTGTAGAAGCTACTTTAAAAAAAATGCATTTGAACCTTAAATATCTACTAATTTAGGTCATATAAATAAAACAAATCAATTTTTGTACAAATAAAAGGGGGCAAACGATATAATCAATAGAAACTGTTTAGGCGGAAAAAATGTATGAAAATTACGAGACCCATAACCTATTGAAATATGTTACCCCCGTTCTAGAAAATTATAAGATTGATACAAACTAATGAAATTGAACACTCCAACCACAGAACTCCAAATAGAAGTTTTCTGCTTCCATTGGAATCATAGATGACCAAGTTGCCTGATTACTTGCATATGCAGAAAAGAACAAGGTATGTCTGTGTTTTGCAAAAGAATATGAAACCACAATCGATTCCATAATATGTTTAAATTCAAATCATACAAAGGAAGCCACGATTGACAAATTAAGTGGGAATTTGAAAGCTAAAAAGTGTAAGACGATGGTTGGGAATAAAGCCGTAATGAATATATTGCATGATACAACCCTTTAAGAAGTGCGTTCATTTTTAACCACTCACTACTTTTAAACACACATTTAGAAATATTTTATTTTTGTAATGCGTTCAAAAATACAAAGATCAATGGAGCTCCAACACCTGCAGAGACGAATAACCACGGAATGAATATGCTATGCCTCAAGAGAAAATTTTTGGACCATGAAAACGAAATAGTACTACTCATTTGTTCAATTTTGAAAAAGTAGTGCACAATGGGGTTAAAAAGTAAAGTGCTTGGTGGTAATTATAGTATAACAAAATGGGATTAAATAAGGAAAAATGACCACATTTGGTAACCATGTGGATAAGTTCATTAATGATCTGATCCATCATAATGCAAATGGCTCGATTGAACCAAAGAAATGAAATCCCCTACATCTATGAGAGTTCAAAACCAACACGCATCCACCTTTTCAACAAAGCACTACCAGTCTCAAAAGAATAACGAATAAAAACAAAAATCCACCAAGATTTTGGCAGAGATACTCAAATTTCATACAAATGTAAATAAAAATCATATAATTAATACAGATTGGTAGGATATTAAATTAAAAAGTATTTGAATTTAATTGCATAGCATAATAGAGTTTCATTTTTAACTAATGTAGCTAGTACAAATGTTTTTTTATAAGTAAATATTAAGGGTGAGTCATGGATTAGAGCTAAAATCAGAACCAAACTAATAATGTCGGTTCTTAAAAAGTAAGAACCGATCCGATAAAACATATAAAACCAATTCAAACCGAACCATTTGGATTGGGTGGATTGGATTTTGTGTTTTAGTGTTTTTTTTTTCTTTCTATTATCGAATTCTTTCAAAAATTATTTGTTTTAAATAGCTGAACAAATGTTGCAATAAATTTTATGTTAATTAAAATTAGTACGTAAAAAGATTTTAATTTTTTCCAAACAATAAATAAACAAATATGATTTATTTAATTATAAATATCTCACAATCACAAGTAATAAGATTATATATAAGTGACTAATTAATCTACAAAGTACCAACCTAAATACATCATAGGCCACTATTTACATAAACCCAAATAAAACTTATTAAAACTAATAACTCGAGCGAGTAAGATGATTAATTTAATTTATATTCTAATTTTTTATATAATGAACTTATTATATTAAAATAAAATATAAAAAATATATAATATATTAAATGTATGGGTTAGATGTTTTTTATAAATTTTTTTTTCTTCAAGAACCAATTCAACCCATGAAGGATCGGTACCATAAAATTTGAATACAAACTAATCTAATCACAATGTCAAAACCGTGTGATATAGGTTAGCCTGAATTTGATCACCCCTAGTAAATATATGTTTTCCGAAAAAATGTTTCCATACGAAAACATATATATTTCGTAAAAAAAAAAAATCACAAATTAAAAAACATAGCTTTAAAAGTGAAACCAGTTATGAGCCGGAGGGTAATATTTGTCACCAACTAATAAATGAAACAGAAAACGGGGGAGAAAATTCAGCAGAGAAATATAATGTTTCATTTTCAGAGGCCAAAATAGAATTATTATACCTCATGGTCCATCGTTTTCTCCAATTTTTAAACAATCCCATATCCTAAAACCTTGAACTTTCCAGAGGAATTCAATTTCAACCCAAAACCACAACAAATAAGCAACGCTTACCCAGAAACAACATCCTAGATCCAAAAACATTTGTTCTTTTACATACGTTAATGCCAAAAACTTCTACCCAGTCTCTGTTTCCAATTTCAAAAGAGAGAAACCAATCAAAATCGAAGAATATCAAATGAATATAGGTTAAATGATTTAAATACCTTGGTGGGAGAGAACTTTCAGCCCAGATACATGAGATTATTTGCAGAGATTCTCGTGGCAAAGCTAGAGTGAGTTTAATGTTTTGTCTTCTCCTTAAATGCCAAATCAGAAGGTTGTGCTTTGCTTTATACTCGTAACTGACTAATAAACACCCTTGACTTGACTTTTAATTACAATAATACCCAATACTAGTGTTCGGTCGTGAAACGTGAATCACTAAAAGTCTAAAATAGCCTTTTCCTTTCACTCGACAGTGACGTCAGAAATATTGAGAGGATGTGCCGATGTGGAGTGATAAAGAACAATTTAATATTATTTAAAAAATAAATAATTTTTTAATTTTAAAAATAATTCAAAAACATTGTAACGTATAAAGATTATGATCGTAAAAATGTAGGAAAAAGTACATGAAATAAGCATTTTTTAGAAAGAGAAAACAATCGGTTGAGATTTTGATTTTAATGGTGCGTTCAGTTAAATATATTTAGATAAAATGCTAATTATATAATAGTTAATTAAAATAAAAACTAAAATTCCCTTATAAAATATGAGTCAGGGAATACTAAATTAATTATTCTTGTAAATTTAATAAATTAAATTTGTAATGCCAAAACAAATGTAATAGATTGTGATAATTTTAAGAATATAAAATTAATATTTATATTAAAATAAATTCTCTTTATAATAAATAAATAAATAAGTTTTTCATTTAATTCCATAAAATGAATCAACGACCTTGACACCGGTCAATAGAAAAACATTGGGCCTCCATGACAAGGATATGGTAGTATTGTAGTTGATTGATGCATCAAGGTCATTTTATTTTTAGCAGATGCCGCGTTTGCTATATGGTAAAAAGTTTGACGCTCCCTCACATAGTCTCATTTCACCTTCTACGAAGTGGCTGAATTAAAAAGACCTTCTAATTTTTAAGGTATTCAAACTTGCGTTTACTTTTAAAAAATATATTTAAACTATTTTTCATTACATAAAACTACTTATAATTTTATTTTCTTCACAAATACTTACATTTTTTAAATTAAAAATTATCATATTCGCTAATTTAATATGTATTATGTTGATTAATTAATACTAATTAGATGATGTAAAAAAATTTCATCCCAAAAAAATATTTATATGTAAATAAAATAAAAATATGAACACCTTTCTGTGGAGAAAATAATTCAAGTGCTTTTATGTAGAAAATGCCAATGTTTAAATAACTTAGAAAAATGATATTTTTTTTTTAACAAATATACCATCAAATTATTGTAAAAGTTATAAACATACAATCTAACTTTATCAAGTGACAAAAATAAAACTTAAATATAATTAATAGTACAAATATAATTAATAGTACAAATATATCACTATGTTATACTTTTGATTATTTTGGTGGTATATTTATATAGCTAATAAGAAATTTAGTGGTAAATTTTTATCACTAATAAAAAAGTTTTGTGGTAGATTTATATCAATAATAAAAAATTTGGTAGTAGATTTGTACTGTTGGAACATTTTCTAAAATAATAAGTACAATCGTTGAATAACGAGAATAATTTAAGTACAATCTTTGTATGTACTATCTAGAAGAAAGTGTGACATAGGGATAGTTAATGTAGCGAAAAAAAAGAGAGTAACAAATTTAAAAATATAAGTGGGTTAGAAGTATTTGAATCTATCTTTACCCACACTTTATATATATTATGGTAGTATAGAAGAAAAAAAAAATTCCTATACATATTATTTTGGGTCCTCATATTGAATTTGAATCCACTACTTAAGAGGTACATTAGAATGCATGAACAACTGTACTTAAGGTCATGTTTGATAGACTGTAATAAAAGAAGTAATGTAATGTAATATAATTGATTCTGCACATTACAGTGTTTGGTTGGTACAAACACATGTAATGTAATGTAATTGATTACATTAGGAGAAGGAATGAGGATTACATGAGCTGGAACAATGAAAGGGCATTACATTACATGTGTGAACAGTACCCGCGCAGCCAACTCGCGTCGTTTTTCCTCATCGCGTCCTTCACCAACCGCGTTGTCGTCATCGCCGGCTAGCCATCGAGTCGTCGTCCTCGCCAACTCGTGTCGTCTTCGCCGGCCAGCATCGCGTCTTCGTCCTAGCCAGCCGTCGTCGTCCCTGCCATTGCGTCGTCCCTGGAATCGCGTCGCCTCCAGCCAATCGCGTCTCCTCCAGCTCGCGTCGCTGTCCAGCCATCGCGTCGCCTCTAGCCAATCGGGTCGTCGTCCAGCTCGCGTCCTGTCCAGCCTCCATTCACATCGTCGCCGTCCAGCTCGCGATTGGCTCTCTGTTTTGTTTTTTTTTTAAATTGTATTTTTTTCTAAAATTATTTTTTATTAATTATTGTTATAAAATTGTATTTTTTCTGAATGTATTTTTTTATGAAATTGTATTTTTTTTTCTAAAATTGTTTTTTTTATTAATTATTGTTATAAAATTATATTTTTTCTGAATGTATTTTTTTTTTAAATTGTATTTTTTTCTGAAATTATGTTTTTTATTAATTATTTTTATAAAATTGTATTTTTTCTGAATGTATTTTTTTTTTCCTGAAATTGTATTTTTTTCCTAAAATTGAATTTTTTTTATTAATTGTTGTTATGAAATTGTATTTTTAAAATTATTATATAATTTTTTTTTCTATTCCATTACATTACAGTAGTTAAACCAAACACTGTAATACTGATTCCTTTTTTTATTATAGTAGTTAAACTAAATACTGTAATAGTAATACTGATTTTTTTTCATTATATTCCATTACGATTACAATTACGATTACGATTACATTCAACGAACCAAACGCCACCTAAAGGCAGGCCTCAAACTTAAAAGAATTGAAGCACCATTCTAACACTACATGCAAGACCTATAAATAAAAAAATAAAATAAATACAAATGCTAAAGTTTTAAAGGTCTATGATCAAAAGAAGCTTGAGAAAAAAAAAAAAACCTTGAAATGTGACTTTGTTATAATTTTTTAGTTTTTAACATAAACTAATAAGTTTACAAGGCAAATATTACTAATTTCTCCAAATAACCAAAGAAGTTACAAATTTTAAAATAATTTCATTAAATATCATTCTGTATCAAGAAAGTGTAATTAGAAAATGGACACAAAAGTAATCTTAGCTTTTTATTTAAAATAAATAATAAAAGAATAAAAAAAAATACTAAATAAACATTAAAAGGAAACCTAGACTAATAAAATAAACATAGAAAAAAAGAAGAAGAAATTCTAATATTTTATCAAGGATATAAGTATTTATTTTTTATTTTTTTTTTATATCTGTGTGTTACTTTATTATTCTTTTTATTTTTAAATTGTGCTTTATTATATATTAAATATTTTTTATTATGAAATTGATGAATTTTCTATATTATTTTATTATTTATATTTATTTCTTTGAGTAAAGGTTTATTTGATATTAAGATATAACTAAGGGTAAG
Organism: Elaeagnus macrophylla; assembly: GCA_029378325.1. Taxonomy (NCBI): domain Eukaryota; kingdom Viridiplantae; phylum Streptophyta; class Magnoliopsida; order Rosales; family Elaeagnaceae; genus Elaeagnus; species Elaeagnus macrophylla. The sequence continues at coordinate 28,316,423 of CM055640.1, read as the reverse complement.
TCATTGATACAAATTAAAGAATGTTATTGATATTTATAAAATTTAAGAAATAATATTTCAAAAAAAAAAAAAAAAAGCATTTAATTTTAATTTTTCCCGGTTTATATAAGCTATTGCTGGGTAGACATATTAGCAGAGCAGTGGTCGTTTTCATTAGTTTGTGATTAACTGCGATTAATCGCGTTGAACTTTAATTTGTCTCTATTGCATTTACTAATTCTATCAGTGTCAGACTAATAACAATGTTTAAAGCATATGATTCACGTGTTTTTTTAAAAACAAAATCTATATTAAGAGAATATAGTTTACTCTGTCAATATTGTTGTTAAGCTCCTTCGAACATTAAAAAAAAGTAAAAAAGAAGAAGTCCATATTAGTGATTTTTTCTTCTTTGGTCACACATGTTAGTAATTACTTTGTTGTATTTAATAGAAGAATACAAAACCCGAACTAGACTTTCCAAGAATTAATATATTTCAACCTTTCGCTCTCCACAAATTTCAGAACGCGTATAGCGATTATTTTATAGTTAAAACATTAAACACTTGAATTTTTTTACTCCAATCTTATCAACTGAGAACACGCAATATGCTAATAAAGAAAAAAAACTAATTATTATTGAATTGCAAAATTACAAGAATAGTCATACCACTAAGGAAGAATTATTTAGTCTCTTGGGGCAGGATGAATAATTTCCCACGTGCTATAATGGTGAATTTTGATAATCAAGCAATTTCGGAGAAAGCAGGAATTTTTTATTAAAAAAATAATTATAAACTACTAATACATCAAATAAGATTCTAAATTTAGACCTCATACTCTATTTGAGATTAACATTATCTTCTTCTTTAATTTTCACAGCTTTTGTATCATAGAGTTAGAAATTGACACATAATGTAAACATAATATGTTAATCCAATTAGGGCAATATACAGTTATATGTAACTTTATTGTATTATTATGCAAAATCACAGAGTAGGACACAAATTGTAAGAAAATAATAAATAAATAAATAAATTATTATTATTATTATTTTTCCATATTAATAAGGCTTAGATGAAGGTTAGAAGCTTTAATTCCCCCGAAAATATATGGAGGGTAAATATGATAAGAATGAAGAATGAATTTTAAGTGGGTCGGAAGGTCTTTGGTTGAAACTCTATCTATCTAATATAATATATATAACTGTTTATTAAAAATATAAATAAAAAGACTATATTTAATTAGAATATTAATTATATACACGGTATTGTAGAATTGATACTGGAGTGGTATCAAAGTTAAATAAATGGTACCTCTTTTTATTAGTATTATTAAAATATTCTAATTTAGTATTTTAATTTATCAATTTATTTTAATTTAATACTCCAATTCATAAAATAATTTCAATTAATAGCTTAGTTCATAAAATATTTCTAATTTACTATTTTAATTCATATATTTAGTACCTTATTTTTGTTCATAATTTTTAATGTTGAAATTAATTAATGAACAGATATATTAAATTAAAACTCTTTAAAAAATATGGGTGAAAATTATTACAATTGATTAGGAGAACATAATATTTATAATAATAATATATAAAACACATAAATAATTTGGGTTATTTCGTAATTTACAATTATGTGTTTTCAACTTCAATATTTCAGGATTTAAAAAGAAGAAGAAAAAACTTCAATAATTCAGTGGTCAACGCACGTTTGTTCTTGGAAACAGATATCGATGTGGAAATGACGCTGAAATTGGTATTAAAGAAAGGGAGAATATTCGTGACTTTACTTTTAGTGAAGGGAGATCAGTCATCAAAGCATGTTGCTTTAAATAGCATGTTACGTCGTTACTATATTATTAATTATCTATTATTAAATTAAATAGTAGTTCAATTTATATCAATTATTTTATAATATAATAATATTTATTTATAATATACATATTATAAATATATGTGTGAGTATCCTATATAAAAAAAAAAAAAAAAAATACTAGTACAATTTATAGTAATTTTATTTTCAAAACAGAAAATACTAATATTAAAACAATAAAGATAAAAATATTAATTTATACATATTATAAATTTGTAAAAGGAATTAATATCTAGCTTGAAAAATTAATTAATGAGAGTTATTTTAAAATTTGTAGTCTTTATTTTTTTTTATTATATTTTTAAAAAATAAACAATAAAATGAGAATGATTTTTATTTTCTTTTTTTATTAGTAAAAAACACCATAAAGTTAGAACTTTGATAAAATTAATTAACACAGGTACATCGATCAACTTGGCCAAACGAAAGAATCCGATACCACTTTTCTTTGATTTTCTCTCTTTTAAAAATGGGTATACTTATCCCTTTTATCCTCGACATAATCTTTACATATTTAATTTAACCTTTCGGCAAGAAGACAAAATCTAAAGAAAAGAGGCCATGTAGAAATGTCGAAATAATTTTGTGCATGCATAAAAGAATTTGACAACTCAAAAGGTAATTTTTACGGTAAATTTTACAAGAAAATTCATTCATGTAATGTTGTCAATTCTATCCAAGTTAACTTTTTTATATAGCAATCCCGTTATTGTAAGATCAATGTTGATGCAAATTGGAATGCAAAATTGTGAGTGTGGTGTATTCACAATCAGATATATCATAGAAAAAAATTAGGAAAATTATCAAAAATAGTACCCCTGAAACTTATATAACAAAACTAATACTCTAATAATATTAAACGTTCAATATTCAATTTGAACGTAAAATATTGAACGTTCAATATTAAACAAGTCTAAATTATCGTCGTTCAATTCTAATTAGATGAATGTTAAAAAAAAAATGACATATTAGTCATTTTTTTAATTGTGAAAATATAAATTTGAACACAAAAAGTGCTAGTTTTGTTATTAAAAATTTTAAGAGTTGTTAATTTTGTTATTCTTCCAATAAATTATTGCTTGAGACATTAAATAATATATAAATTATTGTCAAATTTTAAAATTGTAATATTGTACCAGATTTTCTAATTAAATAACACATCGTTTAGCTTCACCTGTCAAAGTTTAATTCAACAGAGTTTTTATTTATTGTTTATTTATTTGAATTTTCAAGCAATTAGCTTAAATTTAAAGCTATATAATAGTTTTGATAACTAATAAAATAACATTCATTTTAAAAAATAAAAGAAAATCCGTCGGTGTATCATCATCTAAGGGAGCCCACACTAGGTAATCAAGTACGTCATGTTATGTGGGGCTAGAAGACCAATTCACGTTGTACTGAGAATATTTCCATAATATAAAGTTTTTTTTCTTTTTTTTCTTTTGCCTTTTTCTTCTTTTTTTTTTTTAACCATTTTTTCAATCAAGTAAAATATAATCTAAAAATTATAACTTCATATCTATAAATAGCAAAATATTTTTACTATAAAAATTTAATAAAATAAAAATTAAATTAAATTTTACAAATTTATGGGCTTCGACTGTCGTTGATTACTCACTTAATATAACATATTATATTTACATATATTTTTTATATAATCTATCACATTTATTTATATATATTTATATGTAATATATTACAGTAAGAAAAATAGTACTAAACAAACATAAAATTAACATTGTATGTAAACTAAAAGATGAAATTACATAATTGAAATAAAAATAACAAAGCTGTAAATTATAACAAAAGGCAAAAGAAATAAAAATTAAATAAAGCTCAAGATCCGTGTTATATGGTATCTTTAAGATAATTTTTTTTCCTCACACGTACGTTTGAGATTAAAAGAAATCTCTCAAGATACAATGATAAATAATATTTTATGAACATAAACATACTATTATGGCAAATTATATAAAAAAGAAAAGAAATAAAATTAATTATTTTTAATTAAAGTAATATTTTATGAACATAATTATTTTTAATTGAAATAAAAATAACAAAGTTGTAAATTACATCAAAAGAAAAAAAAAAAAAAAAAGTTAAATGAGGATCAATGTCCTTGTTATATGGTATCATTAAGATAATTTTTTTTTTCACACGAATGTTTGAGATTAAAAGAAATCTCTCAAGATATAATAATAAATAATATTTTATGAACATAAACATACTATTATGAAAAATTACATCAAAAGAAAAAAAATAAAAAAAATTATTTTTTATTAAAATAATATTTTATGAATATAATTATTTTTAATTGAAATAAAAATAACAAAGTTATAAATCACATTAAAAGAAAAATAAATAAATGAAAATTGAGATCCGTATTATATAATATTTTTATGATAATTTTTTTTTACACTAATATTCGAGATTAAAAGAAAAAATTTAAGATACAATAATAAAGAATATTTTATGAACATAACATACTAATGGCAAATTATTTTTGTACCTGCTCTTCTTTGTATTAAGTTTAGCTTTAAAGTATTATTTATTTTTTGAAAAAAAAAAAAAAAAAGAGTTGTTGCAGGAAAAAATATGGGAGATAATGATTTAACTTTATTATGTATCTTTTTCTTCAATTATAAAGTCAATTTATAGACATTTGACTATTGACCAAAATTGATGCAATAATGGCCGCTAAATCTGCTGTAATAAAATGTCACTTACAAGATGTTGAATTCTCTGAAAACTCATACGGAAAAGCTCATCTGTTTTGTTTTATTCTAAGAAGAAATAATTAAATTTATGTGTAATAAAAATTAGACCGCACGATTAAAATTAAATGAATGTAATTGAAGTTTCAGATATTTAAAAATTTGCACTCTTATATCTACACACATAAATAGAGCTTTCTTGTTATAATAAATTATCTTTAATATATAATAAGATATTAATCTATATAAAATATAATATATTATATTTAGTTTAATATTTAATATAATATGTTATATTTATTTTAAGATTATTGACGTGGGTGTCAAAAAAATCAATGGGGTCACCAAGTAAACGAGCTAATATCTGATCAAGATTAAAAAAAAATCTAATCAAGAGAAGCCCAAAACTAGGTTATTTACTTCTCAGTCTAACTAATTTTTATGATGTGCCTCTCATCTTCATTTAAATTAATCACAATTTTTCCACACAAAAAAAAAAAAAAAAAAACAAAGACTATATGATTAGGAAAGAAATTTCATATCTTTTCAATAGCAGGACTTTGATTTTTTTTGTCTCTGCTTTAAACTTTTTTTTTTAAAAAAAATTTAAACTTTTTTTTTTTGCTGAGAATAAATTAAGATCAAAAAGCTTTTTCCTGAACGATCTGGTGGGACGAGGTCACTTTTATATGAAACATAAACGTTGAAATAATAATAACAATAATATCACAACTGTCGACTTAAACTTCTGTTACTTGGTTAACCTGCTTGCTCTCTTTAGGAAAATGCATTACAGGCACAGCTATTGGCCATGTTTGCTCGTAGTATTGAAATTGAAATTTTGTATATCTTTTGTAAAGAAAATGAATTAATTATACGAATCGGTGTAATACTTATTTTTATTTTTTCTAGCCATATTTCAGCATTTGATATTGTTATTACTGTTGGAAGAATTTGAATAAAAAAAAGAAAGTGCATAAACTAAAAGAATTACAAGTCCCACATTACTTTTTCACTCCTCCTTAGAAGCATATATATAGAAAAAAAATATGCTAGTAGGATTGGGCCCCAAGGGGCACCCAATTTTGTGAAAGGGGGAGGACCTAGGTAATTGTGGATCCACAACACGCGCGCGCCGCCGTCGCCCGTCCGACCGGCCGAGCCGAATGCGTGTGTGAGGTGAGGTGGCATTTTATTTTTTGATAAAAAATTTATTAAAATTAAATTTTCCAACAGTCCCGTTACATAGATGTGACCGTTATATTTTTTTTAACGTAACGTTCCGTTCCGTTGAGACCGAGTCTCACCGAACCGTTGCCATCCATTACCACGTCGTGACCGTTGCATTTGCGACCGTTCAGTTCCGTTACGGACCGAGTCTTACGGACCGTTTTTGGGCTCCGTTTTCCGTGACACCCTTAGGCCTATAAATAGAGCTCATCCCACTCAGTTTCAAATCACTCTCAAACCATTCAACTCTCTCTCAATTCCCTTTCTCTATCTCGCTCTAACTATTGAGCATCAGAAAATATCCAGAAAAGAAAAACCAAATTAATATAATTTTTAGTTTCCGAGCAACAAAAGTTATTTTGCAGGGTGTAGCATTCCGGAGTTCATCAGTGCAGTGTAATTACGAGACAGAATTTAGCTGGGCTGTTTTATCCTGGGGACGACGAGGCTGTGTTTGCTTGCACAATTTTGGGCAGAGCCGCGAAACGTCTTAAAGAGAGCTACCTAGTCCGCGACTCAACCCAAGCAGTGTTATTTCAGTAAATTGGTAACTTCGTTCCTATCAATAATTTACGTAATTGTTTCAACAATTTTAAGATGGTTTCATCTACCATGTCTACTGAATTTTTAGCTGCTGACCTTAACAAACCTTTTCGTTTTGAGGGGCTACATTTTAAAAGATGGAGACAAAAAATGCTATTTTTCTTAACAATGAAAAAAGTAGCCTCTGTTCTTACTACTGAAAAACTAACACTGCCAAATCCTCCTACTGAAGATACAACTAAGGATTTTAACACCTGGCTGGAAAATGATTTTTTATGCAAAAATTTTATTCTTAATTGTTTAGCTGATGATTTGTATGATTACTATAACTCTGATAAGACAGCTAAAGAAACTTGGGATGCACTTCAAAAGAAGTATGATACTGAGGAAGCTGGAAACAAGAAGTATGTTGTCAGCAGGTATCTGAAGTACCAGATGATTGATGACAAATCTGTGGAAGCTCAATCTCATGAACTGCAAAAGATAGCACATGAAATAACTTCTGAAGGTATGACTTTAGATGAACAATTTCAAGTAACTGTTATTATTGATAAATTGCCCCCTACATGGAAAGATTTCAAAAATATTCTTAGACATAAAACTAAAGAATTCTCCATAGAAAGTTTAATAACCAGACTAAGAATAGAAGAAGAAGCCCGAAAACAAGACCAAAAAGATGGAGTACTTGTTGTCTCAAATAACACTGCCAATAAAAAATCCTCCTCTGTCATTCTGAAACCAAAAGGAAGAAACATGAAATTTCAGAATCGTAATAATAACCAGAACCGTAACAACCAAAATAAAAATAGAAATCCTCCACGGAATGGACCTAGACCTGGAACTCAACCCCCCTTAGGAAATAACACATTCATGTGTTATAGTTGTAACAGGCCTGGCCATTTGGCCAGGAACTACCGGAACAGGAATCGTCCTGCCCCGCAGGCGAACCTTATCGAAGATCAGCTTATAGCTATGATATCTGAAATCAACTTTGTTGGTGGATCTGAGGGGTGGTGGGTGGACATTGGTGCTTCTCGCCATGTTTGCTATGATCGTGACATGTTCAAGTCCTATTCCGTGTCTGAGGACAAGAAAGTGCTGCTGGGCGACTCCCACTCCAGTAAAGTTGCTGGTACTGGTGAGGTAGAATTAAAGTTTATCTCTGGAAAGACTGTCATCTTGAAAGATGTCCTGCATACTCCAGAGATGAGAAAGAACTTAGTCTCAGGCTATCTTCTTAACAAGGCTGGGTTTACTCAAACTATAGGGGCTGATTTGTATACAATTACTAAGAATAATGTATTTGTTGGGAAAGGGTACGCCACTGATGGCATGTTCAAATTAAATGTTGAAATTAATAAAGTATCTTCTTCTGCTTACATGTTGTGTTCTTTTAATGTTTGGCATGCTAGACTTTGTCATGTTAATAAACGAATAATTAAGAACATGAGTAACTTAGAACTAATTCCTAAATTATCAATGAATGATTTTGAAAAATGTGATTTTTGTAGTCAAGCTAAAATAACCAAAACTTCACATAAATCAATAATTAGAGAATCAGAACCATTAGATTTAATACACTTTGATATATGTGAACTAGATGGAACTCTAATAAGACATGGAAAACGCTATTTTATAACTTTTATAGACGACTGTTCAGATTATACTTATGTATATCTAATGAAAAATAAAAGTGAAGCGTTTGACATGTTTAAAACATTTATGACTGAAATTCAAAATCAACTTAACAGAAAAATAAAAAGATTTCGAAGTGATAGAGGCACTGAATATGATTCTAATATTTTCAATGATTTTTATAAAACCAATGGAATCATACATGAAAAAACTGCACCTTATTCTCCTGAAATGAATGGCAAAGCTGAAAGAAAAAATAGAAATTTTACTGAATCAGTTGTTGCAATTTTATTAAACTCTGGTGCTGCTTCCCATTGATGGGGAGAAATTTTACTAACTGTTTGCTATGTGCTAAACAGAGTGCCTAAATCTACTAGTCAAATTTCACCTTATGAAATATTGAAAAATAAGAAACCTAACTTAACTTATTTAAAAACTTGGGATTGTTTAGCCTACGTTAGGATCCCTGATCCAAAAAGAAATAAACTTGCTAGTAGAGCATATGAATGTGTATTCATAGGATATGTAGTAAATAGTAAAGCTTATAAATTCTATGACTTAAAAGATCGTGTGGTTATAGAATCAAATGATGCAGACTTCTATGAACATAGGTTTCCCTTTAAACTAAAGAATAGTGGGGGCTCGTCTTCTAGTAGTTTACTCATAGCTACATCTAGTGAACAAAATGAGGAATTAGAAACTGAACTTAAGAGAAGTAAACGAGCTCGAACCTCTAAGGATTATGGGTCTGACTTCTATGCTTATACCTTAGAGGAAGATCCCCAAACCATTCAAGAAGCCTTATCTTCTTTAGATGCCAACTTATGGGAAGAAGCCATAAATGATGAAATTGACTCTCTTGAGTCTAATAGAACTTGACATTTAGTTGACCTACCTCCTGGTTGCAAGACTATAGGATGTAAATGGATACTAAAGAAGAAATTAAAACCCGACGGTACTATTGAAAAGTACAAGGCTCGCCTTGTAGCCAAAGGGTATAGGCAAAGGGAAAATGTGGACTTCTTTGACACATATTCACCTGTCACAAGAATAACTTCCATACGTATGCTTTTCTCCCTAGCTGCTATCCATGATTTAGTGGTGCACCAAATGGATGTTAAAACTGCCTTCTTAAATGGTGAATTAGAAGAAGAGATTTATATGGACCAACCTGAGGGCTTTGTAATCCCAGGTCAAGAAAACAAAGTATGTAAATTAGATAAATCTCTTTATGGTCTAAAACAAGCACCTAAACAATGGCATGAAAAATTTGATAATCTAGTTATCTCACATGGATTCAAATTGAATGAAAGTGACAAATGTATTTATCATAAAACAGAAAATAACATTTGCACTATTACATGTTTATATGTGGATGACTTGCTAATCTTTGGGTCAAATATTCATGTTGTAAATAATGTGAAAAACATGTGTGCTAACTTTGACATGAAAGACTTAGGTGAAACGAGTGTAATCCTAGGTATAAAGATTACTAGGTCTGAAGAGGGACTTTCTCTAGATCAATCTCATTATATTGAGAAGATCTTAAAGAAATATAATTACTCTAACTGCAAACCTGCATGTACCCCTTATGATCCTAGTGTAAAGTTGTTCAAGAACACCGGAGACAGTGTTAGACAAACTGAGTATGCGAGCATCATTGGTAGCTTACGTTACGCTACTGATTGCACTAGGCCCGACATAGCTTATGTTGTGGGATTACTATGTAAGTTTACCAGTAGACCTAGTATAGAGCATTGGAATGCAATTGAAAGGGTCACGAGGTACCTTAAGAGAACAATAAACCTTGAATTACATTATAAGAAGTTTCCCGCTGTTTTAGAAGGATACAGCGATGCTGATTGGAACACTCTTTCAGAAGACTCCAAAGCAACTAGCGGCTATATATTTAGCATTGCTGATGGAGCTGTTTCTTGGAAGTCTAAGAAACAGACAATTTTGGCTCAATCTACGATGGAGTCAGAAATGATAGCACTAGCTACTGCTAGTGAAGAAGCAGGCTGGTTAAGAAGTCTGTTAGCTGAGATCCCTTTATGGGAAAGACCGATACCAGTTGTCCTGATCCACTGCGATAGTACCGCGGCTATTGCAAAGATTCAGAACCGTTATTATAACGGCAAGAGACGACAGATACGTCGTAAGCACAGTACTGTTAGAGAATTTCTCTCTACAGGAGCTGTAAGAGTGGATCATGTACGTACTGATGACAATTTGGCTGATCCTTTGACGAAAGGTTTAGCAAGAGAGAAGGTTTTTAAAACCTCGAAAGGAATGGGACTAATGCCCTTGGAATGAAGAGTCACTTGTGATGGTAACCCGACTTATAGACTGGAGATCCCAAGAAATAAGTTCAATGGGTAATAACAAGTCATGAAGTGATATAAGATGAATCATGCTATTATGAATCCCATCCTATATTGTTAGAAGCATGAATTCCTGAAGCGACAGAAGGATGAGTTAATTGTTAACTCTCAATGAGTTATATACTCTATGTGGAGTGGAGTACATAGCTACAGGAGTACTCTTGATAGACTCACCTATGTGAATGTGGAAGTGTGGCCGCTTCTTATGAAATTTTGGGAAAATTTACTAGAGCATTCACTATACTGGGATATACGTGCATCGCCATAAAGCACGGGCTTTTCGAACTACACCTTGGAAAGGTTGTGTGTGTAATGTTGTTAGAGATAGAGTTCAAAACTACGAGTTACTCTAGTATATTCTAAAGCATCAACACTATGCAAAGGTTCAAGTCGAAAGACACCTTCTGCTTATGCACAATCTTATATCTTTGATTAATCGGTTGCTCGATGAAAAACTATTTTTATATAAAATTCAAGTGGGGTATTGTTGGAAGAATTTGAATAAAAAAGAGAAAAAAGAGAAAGTGCATAAACTAAAAGAACCACAAATCCCACATTGCTTTTTCACTCCTCCTTAGAAGCATATATATAGAAAAAAAAATATGCTAGTGGGATTGGGCCCCAAGGGGCACCCAATTTTGTGGAAGGGGGGAGGACCTAGGCAATTGTGGGTCCACTACATGCGCGCCCCGCCGCCACCGTCCGTCCGACCGGCCGGCCGCGCCGTGCCGAGTGCGTGTGTGTGAGGTGAGGTGGCATTTTATTTTTTGATAAAAAATTTATTTATTAAAATTAAATTTTCCAACAGTCCCGTTATATAGATGTGACCGTTATATTTTTTTTAACGTAACGTTCCGTTGAGACCGAGTCTCACGGAATCGTTGCCATCCGTTACCACGTCGTGACCGTTGCATTTGCGACCGTTCAGTTCCATTACGGACCGAGTCTTACGGACCGTTTTTGCGCTCCGTTTTTCGTGACACCCTTAGGCCTATAAATAGAGCTCATCCCACTCAGTTTCAAATCACTCTCAAACCATTCAACTCTCTCTCAATTCCCTCTCTCTATCTCGCTCTAACTATTGAGCATCAGAAAATATCCAGAAAAGAAAAACCAAATTAATATAATTTTTAGTTTCCGAGCAACAAAAGTTATTTTGCAGGGTGTAGCATTCCGGAGTTCATCAGTACAGTGTAACTACGAGACAGAATTTAGCTGGGCTGTTTTATCCTGGGGACGACGAGGCTGTGTTTGCTTGCACAATTTTAAGCAGAGCCGCGAAACGTCTTAAAGAGAGCGACCTAGTCCGTGACTCAACCCAAGCAGTGTTATTTCAGTAAATTGGTAACTTCGTTCCTATCAATAATTTACATAATTGTTTCAACAATTACAAACTAGAAGAAAAAGTATTATCCTGGCAATCATGCGAGAATTAATTGTTGGTGCAAAAACTTTTCCATTACACGAAAAGCTAAGAAGCAAAAAACAACAGCTAAATGATTTCCATGTGTAAAGATTATAGAATACACTTAAGATTTTAAAGCACGTGCATCAGCTTTTAAGAACTCCAAACAAAAGACAACAGAACTTATCACTATAATTACTATCACAAGAGCACAAACAGAGAGATCAGAGAAGCTATCAGCAATTCTATCACGTTTCGAATATGAAGCATCCCCTACATGAACAGATTGGCTAGCACAGTACCACCAAGTAGTACGACAGAGCAATCAAATTCTTCAATTGCACTCAACTTGAAACTATCAGCTTTGTTTTGTCATATCTATAAACGAAAACTACAAATTAAGAGAACAAGGGAGACTAAAGTTAAGAAAAACTTCATTAACCTAGCCAATTCAAGCTTATGCTTGATTTTAAACAATGCAAATCCAGGAAAAATAAAATAAAACCTTATTTACCGTTAACTTTGTAACTTATAATCTGTGGAGGCTGTTGTAGTGTTGCTCCATGACTCCATCTTACTGATAGGAAGTGAACAGTTTGTGTCATGCCTTTTCAATCTAGTTCCAAAGCACATTAAAACGCCGGCTTTCTCTAACATCAAGTTCAAATTAAAAATGACAATCTCAATAAAGTGGATCTCTATACATTCAAGGTAGTGACATTTAAGCTATTAGAGAAAAATAAATGTCCCACATTGCTAAACAATGGTACTAGTGTAATGTTTATAAGTAGCATAAGACTTAATTTTCTGAGAAGTTAACCTTTAAGGAATAGATGTCTCATGTTGCTTATACACTATATAAAATTTACATGGTATCAGAGCTTTAGTAAGATTGATGGGACAAGAGAAAGAAGGAAAAAAAGACTAATGATCTGCCTCACAAAAAAAAAATACATGGGTCTTGCAAAAAGTAAAAAACAAGTAACCCCATAAAATTATAATATAATCAAAATAAGTTAAAAATACAAAGTGTAGGGTCAAACGACCCACATTTTGAGGAAAAATGTTAGAGAAAAATAAACGTCCTACATTGCTAAACAATAATACTAGTATAATGTTTATAAGTATAGTGAGACTTAGCTTCCGGAGAGGTTAACCTTTTTTAGGAGTGGATGTCTCATATTGCTTATACACTATATAAAATTTACATATATCATGTACATTAAGTTTATATACTATGCATGGAATGCGTGAAATTTACATAGTATATGTAAACACTACACTAGTACCATTGTTTAGCAATGTGGAACATTCTTTCTATACTCTAACATAAGCTACCTAAATCAATGTATAAAATACAAACAACTTAATGGTAGCCCAGTTTACTTAGAAGGTGGAGTAAAAGGATCTCACATAAAGATATAGATGTCCATCTATTCACTAAAATGCAAAATCATGAAGACAATGTTGTGAATGGTACTAAATTTGAGCAAGAACAGTACAATCCATTAAGTTGTATATACTATACATGCATGCATGCTCAATGTAAATCGCAGCCTAACACTATTGGCAGCCAATTCCAAAGTACACAAAGATATCTGCATCTTTTTCATGCTCGACATGCTACACATGCTCCAATGTGGCAAACATGGGGGCAAAAATTGCTGAAACAATGGGTCCTTTTGTCCATGTGTATGCCAACTATTGGTGACACAGTGAGATTTCAAATCAGAATGCCAATGTCAAACTCTACATCTAAAAATGTCCATATTTCCACAGCAAATGACATTCTAGATTCACCAACATCATTCTTATATTTCATTATAACATGATAAGTCCTAAACCATTTCTCCTAAGAGACGATAAACAACAATTCAAAGTTCTTAATGAAACCCTAAACCTGTCAAATTCGTTTAAAAACAGAAAGCCTAATGTCAAGCTAAGAATCAAAATTTCTTAGCTGGACTTAGAAAGCAGCTGATAGAGGATGGAATATGAATAGATTTATAGTACAAGAAAAGCCACCCTTCAATCTTCATCACGGAAAACCACACCAAATCATAGAAGCCAATCTTTGGCTCAACTAGACTACAAACTCTTCAATTACTTCCGGAAGTTTATGGTATGCTACTTAATCACATATTAAGAAAATCTAACCAACCAATTGGGGAAAATAGGAATACATCAGAAAGCAAATTCAGCATTCACTTTGAATTCATGCACCATAATTAACTCCATAAAGTACATAAATTCAACTTCATATCCCAGTTCAGAGAAAAAGGAAAACGCTGAATCCCAGAATAATATTATGTTTATTGTAACAAGAACAGAAACCATCTACGAAATATTCAGAGAATAAATACAAAAAAGTGTGAAATAACTTTCATTTTTTGTAACGAGCTACCTCATCATCATTGGGGAAGAAACCCATGAGTCTACCACATGAGTTCTGGTAAACGTACATGAAACCACCCATCAGCCCAATCAAACCTCCAGTCACCATCGACGGTCCTTTTAACCCTGTCTTTATTCCTAAAATTATTATACGTAAGAAATGCAAAATTAACTCACATAACAGAGTAGAAGGATGAAAAATATATATTTGAAAAAAAAAAAAAGCGGAGGACAACGCTGGGTAAATTTGAGAGATAAATAGGAATCAACCAGATAGGTAGCCGACGGTAACGGAAACGCCGTTGATGGTGAGGAAACGGAGATAATCGAGGGAGCTGAAATTTCCGACGACATTTGTGAATGGAGGGAGGGTTCCTATCTTTTACCGGGTACTCTGGCTTGGCCGACGCTGTAATTTCGGTGTTCATTTTGCTTTCACATCACAGGACGCTGTTCCTCTAACAAGTTTCTCTGTTTTTTTTTTTTTTGATCAATTAAGTTTTCCACTTTTAAAAAATTGTATTTTAATCCCTTACTTTTAAAATATCTTATAAATTTTTTACTTATTTTAAAATATGCATAAATTTATTTTACATTAATTATTTTAATATAATTCTAATTTAAATATATATAAAAAAAATAATTATTATACCTTTTAAAAATTTAAATATATATAAAAAAAACCATAAATAAAAGATAGATTTATCATAAATAAAAATAATTATTAATTGTTGATTTTTTGAAGAAAAATAAATATTTTTTTATCAACAAATTTAACCATAACTTTTACATATTTTAATAGTAGTTAAATTAAAATAATTAATTTAAAATAAATTTATGTATACTTTTATAATAAATAAAGAACTTATAATATACCTTTTAAAAATTTAAGAATTTAAATGCACATTTTAAAATATAAAGAAAACCTATGTGTTCCAGACCAATTAAACTAAGTATTTAAATTTTTGTGTTTAATATAATAACTATATTTTAAATGTAATTATATTGTACGTTATATTAATATAAATTGGGTTTTAAAAAAATAAAAATTTCATACTATTTTTTTTTATTTTCATTTTTTTATTATCACGGTATCAAATTCGAAAATGAATGATATACCTTCAATAAAAAAGCTAGCATCCAATCCAAACCCAGTTGCATCGATCTGCAGGCAGCTATTCTTCTTCATGTCATTCCCTTCCAAAAACACCAAGACAAAATGTGCCTAAACTGAAAAGAAAAAAAAAAAAAGAGCGAAATTAAGACAGATGATCAGAATCATAATTGACACCATAGGTGTAAGCTATGTCTATAATATTTATCAACAATAATGGCCCAAATTATTTAAGATTCATTTCAAATTAAATATCTACTTGATTGATAATTTAAAATTAAATATAAAGACATTACAATAATAATAATAATTCTCATTTTTCTTACAATCTTCAAAATTCATTGTAATAACTTATTTTCTTTACATATTTGTATAATTATTTATGAATTTTTTTTTCTCATTTGTAAAAAAAAAAATTTAATTTTATACTTTTGCTTTATATTATATTTTATAAATTTTATTTTAATATTATTATTTATTTTTATTACACTACTCAAATAAATATTATAATAATAATATTATTTCTATTCAATTCAATTTATATTACCATTTATATTTTTATTACATTTTCATTTTAGGAACCAAACATCACCTAAAAGGTTATTTCCTCTTCTGTCCCTTGTCTGTTTTTATCTTCATTCTCTAGCCAAAGAGAAGCAGGGACTCCATCTTCTCCAAAGCTCAAAAAAAGGGGGGGCTCCTTGGGGACATGCACTTTTATTCCTCCAAACACCCCCTTACTTGTGCTACTTTCAATATTCTTCTACTACTTTTCTCCAAACCCCCTTTTCCTCCACGTAACACTAAACGAAACTCAGATTTGGCCACGTATCCTCTTCCTTTTGTTTTTTTGTTCCTTATCTGCCGATTCTCATTGCTTTTTTTTTTAATCATTTATAATTTCATCGAATTATCATCTAAATTTCATTAAAACTAATTATTAAATAACATTCAGCCAATTGCTTTGTTATATATATAAATATGCATGCATAACCCATTTAGAGTTCTCTCATACAAAACTTGATGCCAACTTTGGAAATTAAAATGGGTATGAAATTAATAAGCCATGATCCTAGGGTTATTGTTCATTCTTCATCCTTTGATTTGTTGCAGGAGAGGTTTAGACAGTCAAAGAGCCAAGGAAATGAGAGAGAAAAGAAAGCTTATGAGAATATCATTAGCTGATCAGTTTAAGAACACTGTCAAACAAACCATGCATTATAATTATGAGCCAGAAGCTGCAAGGTTGTTTTACCATCCTGATTTAATCTTTCCTTCTCAGAAATCATCATCACCACCTGCCCATTCCCAATTGTCTCTTTCACTATGCTCCTCAATATCCAATAACAGCTTTGAATCCCCACATTTGATCAACTCATTCAACTTAGATGTTTCTTCACATTCACAACTTTCCTTCAACTTTGACTTGTTCAAAGACTACTCTTCTGATTCTCATCATTGTGATATTGATACTTCTCTTCATTTGTAAAATTCAATCTATTTATATACTTTTTTTTTCTTCTGGTAATGTTATGCTAATTATTAGATAACATATAATTAGGTAAGATACTTGTAAGTTTTAGCTATTGGATTACATGAGGTTAATCCAAAGTTTTGTCATCAATGATTAGCTAAGTACTAGAAAGCATGAGGTACAATACTTCAAATGCACGTGAAATTAAATAAATATAGGACTGTAACTTTAGTGCACAAATACATTAATTATGGTGTGCCACGTGACAAAAATTACTTCTAAAATTCAGAAGTTTCAAGAAAATTCTCTCATGTGTTATACCATAATTGATGCTGAGTACAAATTTGGGTGCATTTAGTGTACTCTAACATATATCTACTGTTGTTTTGAGTTTATCTGATGATGAAAAAAAAATGATATAAGATTTTGATCTTGGCTCTGCATATTCCCTCTGTTTTCTTAGGCAGTTTATAGCGAAAAAAAAAAAGAAAACTGTTTTAGTTAAAGAAAACATGTGATTTGAGATACATCTCATCCCTACACTTAAGTGTTCAATCACAAAGTAGTATTAAATAAGTCGTCCTTTTGTATTCTGTTAGCTAAGGATATTTCTTTTGTCTTTGATGATAATTGTCTTACTGCTTTTAATATTTTAAAAGAGAATTTGACTTATGCGCCTATTATTATGGCACCTGATTAGTCATTATCCTTTGAGATTATGTGTGATGCTTTGGATTTTGCTATTGGGGCTGTTCTAGGACAACGAGTAGATAAGAGATTGCAAGTCATTTATTATGCTAGTAAAACTCTTAATGATGCCCAACCGACCACCGAAAAAGAATTCTTGACTGTTGTGTTTTCTTTAGATAAATTTAGATCTTATTTGATATAATCTAAAGTTATTGTGCATTCGGACCATGCAGCTTTGCATTATTTATTGAGTAAACTAAATGCTAAGCAAAGATTAATTCGTTAGGTATTGCTTTTACAAGAATTTGACTTAGAGATCAAAGATAAAAAAAAGGAACTAAAAATGTTGTAGCTGATCATCTATCTAAGTTAATTCTTGACTTTAACACTGCTAATAGTGACAAAGAAATTGATATTGTTGAGACTTTTCCTGATAAACAGTTATTTTTTGTAGGTCCAAATCCCTGGTATGCTGACATTGTAAATTATCTTGCTAGTGGTTTGTTGAGGCATAATATTTCTTTTCAGGAAAAGAAAAGATTTCTTCATATTTGCAGGCTTTTGAGATGACCTGTATTTATTCAAACTTTATTAAGACCAAGTCATCTGGAGGTGTGTGCCGAAATAGGAGCATGCAAGCATTTTAACCTTTTGTCATAAGCTTCATTGTAGAGGTCATTTTAGTGGTAAGAAAATCGCCATTAAGGTACTCCAATCTGGTTTTTATTGGCCTACTCTATTTAAAGATGCTTATGATTTTTGTATGCATTGTGATCGATGTTAGAGGACTAGTAACATAGGTAGACATAATGAAATACCTCTGACATATAATTTAGTTGTTGAGTTATTTGATGTATGAGAGATTGACTTCATGGGTCTTTTTCTCCCTTCTTCTGGATTTGAGTACATTTTTATTGCGGTTGATTATGTGTCTAAGTGAGTAGAAGCTATACCCACTAAAACTAATGATGCTAATTGTGTTGTGAAGTTTTTGAAGAATATAATATTTCGCAGGTTTGAGACACCGAGGGCGATAATCAGTGATGAAGGAAGCCATTTCTGTAATAATTTTTTTGATGGATTGTTGAGCAAGTATAACATCACTCATAAAGTGGCTACTCCATATCATTCACAAACATTCGACAAGTTGAAGTGCGTAACCGACAAATAAAATGTATTTTGGAACGTATGGTGCGACCTTTGAGAAAGGATTGGGCTTCAAAGCTCAATGACGTATTGTGGGCTTACCGTACGATGTACAAGACACCTATTAGGATAAGCCCAAACCAGTTGATTTATGGAAAAGCATATAATTTGCCTATTGAGCTTGAGCACAAGACCTATTGGGCAATCAACCAATTGAACATAGACTATCAACAAGCGGGAAAGAAATGCTTGCTTCACCTTGATGAGCTTAAGAAGATTCGAAATTTGGCTTATGAGAATGCCAAGATTTACAAAGAACGTACCAAGCGTTACCATGATAAAGGGCTTATTAGTAAGTCTCTCTATCATAGTATGAAAGTTATTTTATTTAACTCTCATTTTAAGCTTTTTCCAAGAAAGCTTAGATCAAGATGGAGTGGGCCGTACCAAATTGTTGAAGTTTTTTCCCACGGAGCTGTTGAATTGCTAAATCTGAAGACGCAAATAACATTCAAAGTGAACGGACACCGTGTTAAGTCTTACTTGGAGGGAGTCATTCACAATGGGGATGTGGAGTGCATTGAAGTGCATGCACCTTAGATCCAAACATCGTCTTACTAAGACGTTAAACTAGGCGCTTGGTGGGAGGCAACCCATAGTTTTAGGTAATATCTATCTTTTCTTTTAGTTTAGTTAGTTTTTCATTTGCCTTGTTTAAATACTTTTCTGAACTGCTGCATAGTTGAAAACCTTAAGGACAATGTTTAGTTTAGGTTTGGGGGTACAAATTGGTCCAATTAAAAACTTTTTGAAACAAAATTATCATGCTTTTGGTCAATTTTTGATGAATAATCGAATCTTTATGCATTGTTTGTTTGATTTTTAAAAAATGTTTAAGGTTTGCTGTAAAGGTTGGTTTTAATTTGCAATCTTTATTTCATGCTTTTGATGTTGAAATTAAGGTAAACATGAATCTTTTGTTTAGGAGTCCAATAGTAGAGACTACCTTGTGAGATAATTATTGAACCTTTAACGTTTCATTCTGAGAGATAATTATTTTTCTACTCCTTTAAACACTTTTCATATCATTTCAAAGTGTTAGATGATCTTTATAAGTTTTTGCATTAAATGTTAGGATTTTGAATATCTAATGAAGACTCAATATATTTAATAATATTGCTTAGATTAAATGATTTAATTTGAGTAGAATTTAAAGTGTATGCCTATTTCATTCATGCTCGACTTTAAAAAAATGTGAGGATTTTTGCACACAAAGAGAACCATAATTTACCATTTATAAAATACACATGTACATGGGTCATAAAAAAAAAGAAAGAAAAAGAAATATTGGTATTAAAGTTCTTTAAGTGGTGACATGGTTATCACAAAAGTGATTTAAAAAAAATAAATAAATAAATAAATTTCGTTGAAGTCAATACATTTTCGTTCATTCTAGGGCATATAGTTGAAGTTTTTGCTTAATGATTTTAATTGATGCATGATAATAGTAATGTAATTTCTTCATGAATCCTAACATTTGATTCATTTTGTGAGATCCATGTTAAACTCTTTTTGAGCCTTTCTTGTTTAATCATATGCGAACCATTACCTCATTTCTTTACATAACTTCTTTTCGCATATACTTTGTTGAGTGTTTAAATCCATAGAATCAATGTGATTTAAATAGTGAATCTTGTGAGGATTAGAGTTGAAGCGAATTCGAATTCGTAACACTAGATTTGGGAGAACCAATGTTGATATGTTATTAGCAATGGAATTTAGAATTGTGAAGTGAAACAGATTTATATGGTGAACCTTAATGTGTTAAATTGTTGGATAAACTTATGCATAACTCTTGATTATAATTTGGAAAGAAATTAAAGCATGACAAGTTTTGTTAATTTAACTTTTTGGTTTTGTTATTTGTCTTTTTAATTCTAGTTTTGCTTAAGGACTAACAAAATGTAAGTTTGGGAGTATTTGATGAATACTATTTTGAACCTATTATTTGTTAGTTTTTAAGTATTTATTTCGTGATTTATTTTGTTATTACTTTGATTTGGAGGGTATTTTCATGTTTTGCAGGTTCAAGTAATGTAAGATGAAAAGTGGAGTTACGTGTTAAAAAAATAGCTGAAAAATGTAACCCTTACATTGTATTCCATTTACTATGTTAGGAATCGTCAACTGTGTAAGAATCCTTACAAGGCAGGTATAACAAGTTGTGCCGCGGCAGAAGAAAAGGTGTGTCACGGCGCGGAGCTATTAGGTTGCATTGTGGGAAACTAGAATTTCAATGTGTGCCGCGGTGGGTAGTTTTGTGTGTTGTAGTGGGGAGGTTCCTATTTTGCTGAGCAGTCCAGAAATTCAACATATGCTGCTGTAGAAGAAACAGCGTGCCACGGCCCGCGCACCCTGACTACACTTACACGCCCAGATTTTTACACACTCCTCCACACTCCTAACCTAACCTATAAATACATCACAAAATCCTCTCAAAACCTATGCGTGAACAGTAGCTGATTTTCATCACCCACAATCCTTCTTCTCCATTTTCTAAAGAGAGAAACCTCAATTAAAGCTCCTTCAAGAACCAAATTGGAAGATATAACCATCTAATTCCAAGAAGGGCATAACAAGAGTGGAAATAAGGGTATCTCATTTGTTTATAATTTATTTTCTCTCATGAATTTTAAAAATGTTATTTGTAATAGAAAATATTGATTTAGATTTTATTATGAATAGTTAAACTTATTGTATGGGATTTAATGATGCTCCCATGAGGAGATTAATATTTTTATGATTTAATCTGGATTAAAGTGATTTATGTTTTGTTCATTGTTGTTAATATCATTGTTCATGATTAATCTTGATCATATTAATTTATGAACATTAGAGAATAAATTATAATTATGTATTAGAGTTATTATATTTGCTTAATTTAGAAATCTTGAACAAGAACCTAATCGAAGTACATTGATTTTTCTTAGATTAGGTGGCTAATTTTATTTTCTAAGGGTTTATGCTAATTGATTCTGGATCAAAGAGGTTAATTAATAAATTAAGAGAAATTTTTCATTGATTTAGAAATTTTAGGATTTATTAAAAAAAGTCAATAAATCAAACTTTTCATGTTTAATTATGAAACTTTCTTAAAGTATTATATCTATGATTAAGTAGCTAGCTATTTTTACAAGCCTTTCCATCATATCATTATATCATCAATATTACTTCGGCCAATCTTTTCGCTTGTTTATGTTAATTATTGTGAAACTTTTACAATTTTAATATTCGTCTAATAAACAAATTTTATTAGAGTATTTATGATTTACTTTTATAAATAATTTTTAGGAAGCAATTGACACGTTTTAAAAATTACCATAATTTTTTAAGAAATCAACTTTGAAATTATTTATCACTTATTATGAATAATTTGTACATTTATGAATAATATAATATGCAAATCATAGGTATATGATCATGACTTTCTGTAAGCAATACGCTTTTAACAGCCTAATTGTTATATACTATATTGTTAAAACATATCCTTAACGCAGCAGTGAGTTTGCGCCTTTTGAGAAAGGGTCTAGAATCTCATAAGAATTAACATAGAAAAATGGTCCCCTAGTTTATCACTAGAAATACTTTTTGTCATCTTTATTTCAATATAATATTAATTAATAGTGCCCTTTTTAACAACAAAATTTGTTACCCTGATCAACAAGTTTTACCAAAACTGTTGCCCAAAAAGTAACTATTCAAGTATATATAGTAAATACCTTACTTTTGACATATTATTGCCTCATAAAAAACATACTAGAATGAAGGCAATTAGCATATTGGTAAGGCCTTACTGAGAAACATATGATTTAATAGAGGTGATAATTTCTAATATAATTCAATAATATGATCTAAACACAACACGACACGAATATTTTTTAATAAGAATTGATCAATAATTTTTTTATATTTTTAAAAATTTTGTTATTTCTTACTATTATAAATAAGCAACATGAAAAAAGTTGAGTAAATTTTTTTATGTGTTAACTAACACGAAAACTCGACATAAATAATACGAAACGAATCCAGTACTGATACGAATAACACGATATAAGCAAGACTAATATCACACGATTGCCACCCAAATGATTTAAGACTTGATAAAGCCTTATCAATAGAAAAACATGATTAAAAAAGTAAGGGCTCAGCGACATTGGTCAGACGTTATGCTATTTTGGTAAGATCTTATAATAAACGGTAAACAAACACAAAACATGTTTAAAAGTAAAGTGTTGCACAGTATCGGCAAGACATTACAGCTAACCTTATAAGACCTTACCAGCAATGAAAAAAGGACAGAATTTACACAATTTAGCAATTTTGTATAATCAAATATTTTTCTTTTTTATTATACGACGTTACCAAATGAAGTGCGGTCTATTTGCAACAAGATTAGTATGTAAATTTTATAAGTAATAATAGGATTAAGTCTTGTAGGATAATTTTTTTAATATAATATTTTCTACTTGTTCTTTTTTTTTTTAATAAAATTTAAGCCATATATGTATTTTTAATCTAAGTATTAAATATTATTTTTTATTAATAGTTTAAAATTTATCTCATATATTAAATATAAATTAAACAGTTAAAATTTAAAAACATGTATAAATAAACAGAGAAAAAAAATAAATAGAAAATACTAATCATTTGCAACATACATGGGAATTTGTATTAATCCATTGAGAATAGTGTCATGTAATTTCCTTTGTAACAAAAAAAAAAAAAAAAAAAAAAGAGTAATTTTTGTCCCTAGAATTTCGGTGTAAATTATTGCTTAATGCTTTAATCAAGTTCAAAGGAAGTGGCTAAAGCAACCTGCAACCATAATCTTCACACATGACACATCTATAGAAGTGAGAATACTTTGGACGTAGAAAGACCAAAGTAACGCTATAAAATAATAATAATAATAATAAAAAGAAACAAAAAGAAAGAAACCATGTCGATTTCTTTCGGGATCGATGTTCACTTTGATAACGTACCATTTCTCATTTGTTAATTAATTAATACCCACATGTTATTTATTTAAAGAATTAATTCATCCGAAGAGGACAAAGTTGCCACGTACTTTGCATGATATTACAGTTACAACTCTTTAATCAAGAATGAAAGCGTGGTTTTGTGGACTACTTTATGATTGTTGTGATTACAGCAACGAACTAACTTGGGCATTCTAGAGAAAGTGACCCCAGATTGTGTCGTAAAATTGAAGGAACGTATATTAATGGGCCGGGGCTTATATAAATATATTATAGGACTTATACATTGTCGGTGGTACGTAGTTGTGAAAACTCAGATCCAAGTGCAGATTGAATTCAGCTTCTCTGTAGAACAATGTCAAATGTTTTGCAAAGGATTGTCTTGGCATTTCTTATTTTGGCACTAACTTCTCAATGCTCTGGTATATGTAATTCGCTTATTAAAACAATTTTAATATATTACTGTTAATGTTATGATCACACATCAATATAATTTTTTTGGTGGATAACCGGATATTGTATATATAACAAGGTGGGCAATTAGAAGAATGGTGCATAGCAGATGAGCAAACCCCAGATGAGGAGTTGAAAATGGCACTGGATTGGGCTTGTGGAATGGGAGGTGGAGATTGTAGTAAGATACAAGCAAATCAAGCTTGTTATTTTCCTAATACTTTGAAAGATCATGCCTCTTTTGCCTTCAATAATTACTATCAGAAGTTTAAGCACAGTGGAGCCACCTGCTACTTCCATGCTTCTGCTATGATTACTGGTCTTAATCCAAGTATGTTTTATTCTGTTTCCTCTATAACCTTTAATCAACTTTCTTAATTATTAGCTCATGTTTTTCAATTGCATAAAATAACATACAACTAAGTTGGACTCATTTGTTTGTGTTAAAACTTTTTTAGGAAGAAGCATATATAATGTGTTTTTGTCAACAACAAAAAAAAACAAAATGTACTTTCTGAACTCTGAAAAATATTTATAATTTTTTTTTTCTGGTTAGTTTCTTTTTATTTTTATTACTATCAAATAAGTTTTTATAGTGCTATAGAAGAAGCTTTTTAAGTTATTAAATGATGAGGTAGAGTCAAGAGACAGAGAGTTCTCTGTTATAAAATCTGTGAAAGAAGCTTGCTTATAAGCTTTTATGGAAGTTGAATAGAGACAATATGACAAAAGGTGGTTCTCTATGTAGAATTGGTTGGATCTGAAGTCCCACCTGAATGAGGAAAATGCGTTTAATGATTAATATAGCGACCTCTTGTGTAATGAGAACTTAATTAATACCAACAATTAAAGGTCTAATCTTCCTAATTTGTGCAACAATGTTAATGCTAATAAACTGGCTAATTTGCTCAGATAATTTATTTGGCAATGACAGATCCTCATTATGTTTTTCTTTTCTGATTTTTTGTTGACAATAGGTCATGGCTCCTGCAAGTACGAGTATCTTCCATGATGAAAAGAGGAAGTAAAATTACAAATTTACATGAGACATAAAGATGAAGCTTTTTCCCTTTCCACTCAATGTTTGTGTTTTTATTATAAATGAGAATTTCAATTTTTCCTTTCTGTTCATTCGCAATATCTACTGTACAATTTTAAGGATGAGTTTAATTCTTTTTAAAGAATATTTTGAGTGATTTAAACTTATAACGTAAAATGAGAAGAGATTTATTAAATAAATTAATAATAATTTTAGTTAGATCTATTAAATAAA
The DNA here is from genome assembly GCA_029378325.1 of Elaeagnus macrophylla. Classification (NCBI taxonomy): domain Eukaryota; kingdom Viridiplantae; phylum Streptophyta; class Magnoliopsida; order Rosales; family Elaeagnaceae; genus Elaeagnus; species Elaeagnus macrophylla. The sequence continues at coordinate 28,291,064 of CM055640.1, read as the reverse complement.
TTAATAATAATTTTAGTTTAAATTTAAATAAGTATTGCTATTATAAAAGATGTGACTAGATTGAAGATATTATTAACAAATAAAAAATTAAAGATAAATTTAAAACCTATTCAATGAGTTGGACATAAAACATTATTTATCCTCATTTCATATAATCCTAAATCATACAAAAACGCATGACTAACTAATACTTGTACTATCATATTATTAGCGATCGCAATTTGTATCCATCAATAGTTTTTTGTTAATTTATTTAATAAATGTATCATATCCTATTAACTTATTTATGATCATGTCGTAATTACATTTCATATAACATTTGTGTCATGTTTATTATTAATCAACTCAAAAATTAGTCAAAAAAAAAAAATACAGTATTATAAGTAAAAAATATTAATTACATTCATCCACGTTATGTGATATCATTTAAGTGTACAATTATCATGTAAAATAATATTTACCAATTCTATATTTTGGTTATTTTAGCTTTTTAGTTTCTAAGATTTTTTTAATTAAAAAATTTAGTATAGATTAAAATTTTACTATACCAATATTCAAACGACTTTTTTAATTATATTTTTCATCTAACTTTTTTAATTTTAACAAATTTAATCAATTTTGAATTAAATTTGATAAAAATTAAAAAGTTAAGGACCAAAAATGCTTTTTAATATAATAATAAAATATATACTAAAAATGTCAACTAATATTATCTTATTATGTTGTGTTGATCTATTTATAAAATAAATTATACGTGTATTCTAAAATTATAATATGTCACTCATATTCGTGTGTTATTTTTATGTTGTATCACAAATAACTACCCTACATATTATAATATGAGTAGGCAAGTTGCTTACCATTTTATTATTGAAGACTTTTTATAATATATATTAAAAAGTTAACTAGTATTATCTTATTATGTTCAATTGAAAAAAAAAATCCATACAATATTGGAAACAAAAAATACCCAGAAGAAGAAGAGCGGTGGTGCTGCTTTACTAAGGAGACGGCGCAAAGAAGATAGACGATAGTCTATAGATTATTGGTGACTGAGGTTTGAGGATCGAAAACGTCGGGCGAATAAAGGACCAATTAGCACCTTAATATATTGTGAACATGTGCTATTATTGTACATAAGATAGACGACAAGGAAAGCAAAATTACTCGCAACATAGATTCCGATGTATGGAAATATCGGATAATATTTATATTACTTAAAGTTCGATATGATGCGATTATACAATAATATTTTTACCAAATATATACAATATTATTAAATATTGTAGATAACCACGATTAAGCATGTCGATAACCACGATTAAGAATGTGATTTCTGCAATCTATTAAATTTTTGTTTTTTTCTTTTTTTGACATTATCACAATATAATGACATATTAGAAATAAGATGAAAGAATTGTTTTAAATTTATCTTCAATGAATAATGATATAAATGAAAATGATCTTTAAAATAACACGAGTGTATATAAAATTTATAAAATTTTCGAAAACATTCATCAACAAAGAAAGATATCAAATAGCATACTCATGATATATTAATCATTATATTTAAACAATCTCTAATAATATATTATGTCACCAATATTACCTTAATTAATATAGCATGTGTTTTAAATTTTCTAGAAAATCATTTTGAATGTAATTATAAAATGTCTTAATTTATTAATATTAAAAAAAAATATTATTTTTACTAAAATTACTTTTTTATTTAACATGTTGCAATTATTTTCACAACCCTATTGGATTCAAATATTTTTCTAAAGTTTTTGAAATTTTACATGTTACAATTTTTTTGAATAAAAATATTTATTTATTTAACATTGGGCATATTAGGTGTGATTGGGAAGTTTTCGGCAAAAATAGCATGGATTTTAATTATAAATTAGTATTTTTATAACTAGCAAAATCAGTAACAAAATTGTGCGTTTTTGTTACCCATAATTTATGTAGATTACACTAATACCCTTTAAGTCTAACAAACAACTACAAACAAACTAGAAAACAGATTTGCAGCTTTCACCATCGCCCTTTTTTACGTGATATACGGAATCAACAGAATCAGTATATAAAAAGATTGATTTTCACACGATACTGTCTCGCAACAAAAGATTGATTTTGCAAACAGGAAGAAAATCATATTATACAATTCTTGCAGGAATTATGATCAAAAATCTGGAAAAGACAGCTTCAACTAGTAAGATTCATCGACTTGTTACATATGCAAAAATTGAATGTATATTTTTGTATATATAATCTATGCAATAATATTTTTCTACCAATACCTTCCTGTGTTAATTTGCTTCCTATTCATTAATCGTGTATTAGAGATCATGCATTTTTACAAGGTATTCGAGGTATGTAACTCTTGTTACATATCTGTTACTCTTATATGCAAACTGGTATAACTATTAAATATATTATTAGATAGTGTTTACATACCTGTTAATCTTGTATGTAAACATATGCAACAGTTTAGATAGTATTATCGTGTATATAAATTTTTCAAATTTTGTTTTTACTATTATAACACAGTTTACATAGTATGTAACCTGTGTTACATACTATGTAAATAGTTTACATATACTATGTATGTAAGAGAATTTACATACTATGTAAATAGTTTACAAACCATGTTGCAGTTTGCACTCCTGTTTGCAAATAGGTATGTAATTAGTTTAAACTGGTATGTAAACTAATTACATACCAGTTTGCATACTATGTAATTTTGTTACATAGTATGTAAGCTTTTTACATACCTGTTTTGTACTTATCATTGTAGTATACCGTTTTACACACCTTTTTTTACTTATCATTGTAATATATAACATATGACCTAAAGTTTGGAACACTACTTATCCATAGTGAAAAATGGATATTTGAAAATGCAGAGGATACTTATGTAAATGGCATTCCAAAGGGAATATGCATAAGAAAAGATGTGACCATACTGCAATTAAAAGAAGAAATATGTTCTACTTTACACTATGAAGGAGATGTCAACATCAAAATGAAGTGTAAGGGTGTTCATATAGCTTTAACCATTGTGGATGATAGGGATGTGGAATACTTCCTAAAAGTTAATGTAGGCCAACAATCTGAGGAATATAACAAATTGTATGTAGTACATACAAAAAAGCAACCATCCCAATTTTTGATAAGTCAAACTTCAAGTGCAGAATTTGTAACTATAGATACAGATACATAAATTGAAACTGACTCGACAACAAATTCAGAAGATGATGAAGGCTTGTATAATGAAAAAGTGTATAAAAGTAAGGAAGAACTCAAGTTATATGTCTCAACATTAGCCATAAATAGAAGATTTCATTACAAAGTTAGCAATTCCAACAAGAAAACCATAAGAATGAAATGCAAGGATGATAGTTGTCAATGGAAGCTTGCAGCAAATAAAATTGGTGAATCTAATGCATTTAAGGGAACAACTTATGTCGAAGATCATACATGTTCACAAATTTATAAAGATCAACGTGGAAAACATGCTACTTATAAATATGTAGCCGAAAATATCAAAGACATTTACTAAGATACCACTCGACAATTAAGACCCAAGGATATCATTTCTGACATCAAGAGCAAAACTGGTGTGCAAATCACATACAAGAGGGCAATTATGGGAAAAAGAGAAGCAATAAAAAATGTTAGGGGCGATCCAAAGAATTCATACATGAAACTTCTAGGGTTTTTCTACATGTTGGAAGAGGCTAACTAAGGTTCTTACACAGAGATTAAAACAAACATTGACTCCAACTTCAAATACTGATTCATGGCAATAGGTGCATGCATTAATGGGTTCATAAATTATATGAGACCTATAATAGTAGTAGATGGAACATTTCTAAAGGAAAAACAAGGAGGAGTATTACTTGTTGCTGTAACAAAGGATGGGAACAACCAAGTATGAGATTATATTTTCAATTACCATTTTTAATATTGTTTTATTTTCACTATGAGTATGTAATACAATTTACATTCTGTAAACTATTTACCTACCATGTAACACAGTTTAATAGTATGTAAACTAATGTATATACAACAGGCAATGGTTTACATACTATGTAAACCCGTTTACATATATGTAAACTAATATACATAGTATGTAACAGGGTTTACATAGTATATAAACTGATTTACATACAACTGGTAATAGTTTACATAGTATGTAACAGAGTTTACACAACATGTAAACCAGTTTACATACTATGTAACAGAGTTTACATACAACAAGTAATGGTTTACATAATAACTGGTTTACATACTATGTAAATTGGTTTACATACTATGTAAACGAGTTTACATACAACATGTAATGGTTTACATAGTATGTAAACTCTATTACATACTATGTAAACTGTTTACAAATGAAAATACTAATAGTTAAATATATTATGTAATGCAGATTTATCCCATTGCATTTGGAATAGTAGATGGAGAAACCACAAAAGCATGGAAATGGTTCTTTAGAAGACTAAAAATGCTTATTGGAGAAAGGAAAAACTTGGTCATAGTCTCACACAAAAATCCAGCTACAAAATCAGCAATCAATATTGTATTTGAAAACAAGGCACACCATTGTTATTGCTACTATCACATGAAACAAAACCTTGTGACTAACTTCCATAACAAAGCAGTTAACAAATACTTCAAGCTAGCAGCTTATGCCTACAATGAAGATGAGTTCAACAAGAATGCAAATATGATATATGAGGCATCCAAAAGAGCAATACTTACTAAAAGCTAATTTGTCTACATGGACAAGGATCAAATGTCCAACACCAATAACAAGGTATGATTTTATGACATCAAACAACGTTGAACACATAAATTCAATTTTGAGACATGCTAGAGACACCCCTGTTACATACTTATTGGGAGAAGTACGAGATATGATCCAAAATTAGTTTTCCAAAAGAAGAATAGCTGCAACAGGGATGGGGATACTTACAAAATGGGTAGAAGATAAGATTGCAAAAAGAAAATCAAAGCATAACAAATGCAAGTGGTCGACATTAGCAACCGTATATCACAAGTCAAAATAGAAAATGATAGTTACATTGTACACCTTGAAGCTAAAACATGTAGTTGTGGTAAGTTTCAAGCACTACAAATACCTTATACATATGCAATTGCAACATGCATGATAAGGAAGCAACCAATAGAATCCATGTGCTCAATATACTATCACACAAGTACCTTGCAACTTGCTTATGATGCTCCAATATACCCAATAGAACACGAAAGCAAGTGGAACTTACCAACTTCAGTAAGAGATGTCTTAGTGTTGGCACCAATTGTACAGGCAAGTGATGTCATGTCGCAAGAGAAATTAATAGGAAGGTTAAAGAAGAAAAGAATGCCCTCACTTGGTGAGTTTTAAGAATTGAAAAAGGCAGCCAAAAGAAACAAGTCTAAAAAAATAACAAAAGACAAATAAGATTTTCCTTTTGTATTTTAGGTTTTACTATTCTTCAATGATTATTACATACATTTTAAAACTATGTAATAAATTTTTATATGATACTATGATTTTAATTTCTTCTTTTCGTGATATGTTTTATATTGTTATTAGTGTAAACTGTGTTACATACATGATCTCTTATATGTAAATTGTGTTACATACTCATCATGATATGTAAACTGTGTAACATACTTGATCTCTGTTGTATGTAACTCTGTTACATATTCAAGGTGGGTATGTAACAGAGTTTACATACTATGTAAGATATTACATACACTGAACAATACCAAAAAAAGATTATAAATCATACACTGAACAATGTCTTTAGAGTAGTATAAGGCTTTAAACCAAAAGTGTCTGGATACCTAGCCCTCCATGCTCAAATCTCATATAAAATGGCATCCATATGCTGCAACAAAGTCGGTAAATTCATGAGTAAAAATAAATAAAGTAAATGCTATAAAATATATTGGTTGACAACAAATTAATGAATAGGTTAAAAATGAAACATTTAAAACTTACTGTAATATGTAAATTTTCAGCTCTACTTTTCAATGGAGCAAATAAATACTCCTTACTAACAGCCAGGTCACGATACTGAAACTTAATAAGTTTACTACAAATAAGAGCAAAAATTAAAAAAAGCTGTAAAAAATCCAAAATAATAATAATAATAATGCAAACAGAGTTTAAATAAATGAATAAATATACATACGATGACTGTCTCCTCATCTAATTTGTAAAATTCTTTTCCCAACCAATAGGTAATGGTTGATATGGCAAGATGGACGCTCCAAAATTTCATCATTATCGCATATATCTGAAACCTGAGCTGAAGTAGCAACACATATAACTGAATCAGCTTCAAGTCTGCCATATGTAATAGGAATACCCTTCTTATTAGGGCATAAATATGGACTACAATTAGCTCTTGAAGGTTTAATTTTTCTCTTATCTCTCTCCATTACAAAACTATATATAGCTTTTGAACAATGAAATATAGGATCAAATCTTAATTTAGAACTAGATCTATACAATTCTGAAAAATGATCTAATTGATCGAGAGTATTGCTATCAAAATTGGGGTCAAAAGAAGCTGATGGAGATTTGGTAACAACAATCTGAGAAGATGCAAATTTTACCCCAAGATCGAAAGAAGGCTTATCGACATCATCTACTTTGCTTGCCTTCCCATATGTATCAGACTTTTTAGGAGGCATGGGTGTAAAACAGATATTTGATGGAGACCTATTAGGCCTGGTTGTCCGCTGTGATTCCAAACAACCAAATTTAAAAAATGTAATTAGTTACATAAATATTTGAATTAATTGTAAGCTAAAATACTAACAAAAAAAAATACCTACTGAGATAATTTTGAAGTAAACATGTTCATATTTGTAAGCAAACCATCAAGAAGTTCTTCTTGACGGCGAAACTTTTCATCCATATATGCTTGATGCTTCTCAAACTTCTCATCAATGTATGATTTCTGCTTCTCAAACTTCTCATCGATATAAGATACCATCTTTCCCAACAAACTGTCTAAGCCATCTGATTTATCCTTTAAACCTTCGTCAACAGGTTCTTAGGATTCATCTCTCTAACTTTGACACATAACAATGTCGTCAAAATAGACAGCTTCAATGTGGGAGAGAAGAGATCTAAAATAAGGAGCATTATCGTGTGACAGAACAATGTTCACACAAAGCTACAAATAATAAAACACAAAAATAATTACATAGTAAACATAACCAACATAAACTACTACATGTAATTCGTCTTACATACACCGTACATTCTATGTAAACTTTGTTACATAAACTCTGTTACATAGTATGTAACAGAGTTTACATACAACAGGTAATGATTTACATAGTATGTAACAGAGTTTACATACAACAGGTAATAGTTTACACAGTATGTAAACCAGTTTACATACAACAGGTAATGGTTTAATAGTATGTAAACTCATTTGCATAGTATGTAACTCATTCTATTTTTGCCGCTTACTCTAACAAGTTATATAAAAACTTACATACTCATATAATCCATGAATGTAACCATAAATCTACAAAATAGGTTAACCAATTATTACTCGATATGGCTTATTAAGGATGGCTTGCACAATGCCAAAATCAGGAGTAAGTGTTGATGACCACATCAACATTGTAGAGAAATGATCATTCAAACAGATAGCCAAGTCCTTTGCAATATCAAGAATGACATCATAGATCCACACTTGGAATGCTAAACTTAAATCAACAATTTGATAGTGGACCCTCTTATCTTCCCCTGATTTTAGCAAGTTGTGCATCTTCTAAGACATTGGCAACCAGACGCATGTGGATGTAATCTTTCCTCAAACTATCAAAAAGATAGTTGAATACCACATCACTCCAGGGATAACTATTAAATTTATCCCAATTGGAAGCTAAAAACAAAGCTTTCATAGATATGGAAAGCCTCTTCAGCCTTCCAATTAACTCACACTCCAAGAAATATATAAGGCATATCATAACTGCATCATCAGGATAGACATAAACAAAATTGAAACCATAATGCTGCTTCTTAATAGGGGATTCTCCAACAACCACAATACTTTTACAGGATTTTTTCTTCCTCTTACTCTCAGATTGTGGATTTGGCTTCCCAATACATCCAACTAAAAACTCCAAATATTGAATGGATGTATATATACAAAAATATTTCTCCATAAAGGAATTAGATCCTTGGTATACATCTATATCACAGGAATCATCATCATTCAACATAGGCAACCCAGTCGCCACCCAAAATTCGGTTCTTGAAAACCTAATAACCTTAGAATTAATCTTGAACCATAATTCCTTGACAGACTTGCATGGCAAGCATCTTTTGAGGAGGATAGAGTGAATAAGCTGGCCACTAAATTTACAGACAGGTAAATTGAAAAAATTCTCGAAACAAGATTGCAAAAATAAATCCTTTTGTTCTTCATTCAAAACACTCTTTATACGAGATATGACATTATGTGGTTGTAGTTCACAACCACAACGTATTTGAAAAGCCTCTTCGAGTGACAAAAAATTAGGAAACGATTTGTTGCCTTCAAGAAATGAAGACTACAAAAACAAAACAACTTATGCACTAGTGTTACATACTATACAAATATGTATGTAAACTGTAACATTTATGTGTAGACATAACTGTTTACATAGTATGTAAACAGAGTTTACATAGTATGTAAACAGAGTTTACATAGTATCTATTCTGTTCCATAATCGCCAAAATAAAACAGAAGAAAAAAGAGAAAAATTATTAAACCTCGTTTAAATCATCACTAACTTCATGATGAGACTTCTTAATGAAAGGAGAATCCAATTTTTTCTTAGACATCCTACAAGATTGCAAAAAATTGAACTAAAACAACACAAACAAAAGATAACATACAAAAATCACAAAAATAAAACTAAATAAACTTGTTTTACAGTAAAGTATATGTAAAACACAAATGAAGAACATAAAAAATGTTCTGATTACGAAACCAACAGCGATTCAAAAATAAACAAAATAACAATAACGAAAATAAACATAATACAAACCTGTTTGTGATATTACAGAGTGAAAATGGAAAGTGAAAACAAAAGCGAAAATGGAATAGCGAAATGGAAAAAATGAAAACTATAGCGAAAACTAGAAGAAAACGAAGGGGCGTAAACGAAGTTTCGATGACTGAACCTGTTTCGTGTGAGAGGGGAAAACGGTTCATTATGATTAAAACCCAGAGGGTTAAAATCGTAAAACAAGATAACTCAAATGGTGTCGTAAAGCGATATGTGAAAAAATTAACAATCAGTCCAAAAACAGTATACAACGGGTCATTAAATCTGTGATTGGGTCTTCAATCACCACAAATGGGTTGGGATGTAAATTGTGGAGTTGGCAGTTCAAGCAAGTGAAGACTTTCAGCGGGTGTTTACTGTTCAATTGTCTGTGGTTGCTCAATGTTGTGGCCGCTGGATACTACCACCAATTGGGAAGTTTAGGGCATGTTTGGTTGATAATAATCGTAATCGTAATAGAATTGATTTAAAGTATTATTGTGTTTGGTTTGACAGTAATCTGTAATGGAATGTAAAAGGATTATAACAATAGCAATAATCCTCATTACGCATGTAACCTTCTATAATCCTCATTACGCCTTCACTACTCTATATTTTTCTCACAATTTGTATAATTATTTATGTTTTTTTTTTTCTCATTCTATCTTCTTTATTAATAAAAAAAGTTTATTTTTTAATTTTACTTCATTTATAATTTTATAATCTTCAATTTAATATTATTATTTATTTTGATTATACTGCTTAAACAAATATTGTAATAATAATATTATTTTTTTTTATATTTAATTATATTATAATTATTATTTTTACTATTTTTATATTTAATGTATCAAAGGTTACCTTAAAGTTAACGTGGATGCGGACATTATACGTTGGGTTGGCTTTGTCATTTAGACCCACTTGGGTGCTATTGTTTAAGCAACTGTTTTTTTTTTTCTACATTAATGATAAGAAAAATATCCAAATATAAGTATAATTTAAAATGTATAAATATTATATATATTTAAAAAATTATTAAAGACCTTTGAAGCATCAGGCGATAAAAATGGTAGAAAATAATATTTTCTTTCAATAGAAGAAATTATTGTTGAAGATATTTTGAATTTAATTGCACGTGCTAGTTCCTTTTTCTTTCTAATTTTGTAGCCCATACATTAGCTAAATTTGGGCTTATTTTTAATGATTATGTTACTTGGATGGAAACGAAGCCACTTGATAATGTCCTTTTCTTGAACAAGATCTTACAAAAAAAAAATTAATTAATTAAATAAATGACCTTTTTTTAGTCTAAAAAAAATTTAAAAATATAAAATATAACTTTTTCGAATTATCTATAAAGGCATATTAGTGCATTTTTTTAATGAAAATCTTTCTTATAATATACAAATAGATTTAGCAAACAAAAATAAATTTAAAATAGTATGTAAAAAATAAATTTAAAATATCATGTAAAAAAAAAATTTAACTATTAAATTTCCACATTGTCTACCTCTTATATTACGTCAAAAACTTTAGTTTTTATTTTAACAAATTCCACCTTAATGTTAAGTGTAATATACTCTTTTTAATAAGAGATTTAATTAAACACATGTGTTGAATTATTATTATTATTATTTTATATTAAATAATATTTTATATGATTTAAATATGTAAGTTAAAATAAAAAATAAATATTATCGTTAAACTATTAAATGAATTATATATGTTAAATTATTGTTGTGTAACATAAAATAAATGTGGCACGATGGCTCAAAATTGATGACATGATAATAAAAAGTTTTTTCTTAGTTTGAAAATATATAGATTAACAAAAATTGCATAAAATGTTTATTGAAATGAGCAACTATAAAGCAATTTTTGTGAAGAAAAAAGCCACAATAATTTGTATCATTTAATTAAATTTCAATATCTTATATCAATGTACTATATGTTACAATAATTTTTATGATAATAAATTTTTTATTAAAAAATTTTAATATTTAAATTTTTAAGTCTTAGAGATCTATATCTTATACTAAAACGCTATATATTACTAAGCTATATAAGATTATTAGCTATATAAAGTTATAGTTATAATAATGATCAAAGTGTTTTTTTCTTTTTATAAAGAAATTAATGATATTTACTTTTTGTCGGATAAAAAATTGTAATCTGATTGGGACTTTCTTTTTTTAATTAAAAAATTGTAATTCAATAACATATGTGTAATTTAATGACATATTTTTTAATTAAAAGTTTGTTAAAGTTATAAGGCATGTGATTTGAATTTTAGTAATTGTGTGAATAATATAATTATAAAAAAATTATATTAAATAATGAATAATAATAATAAAAAAAAACCTGTGGAAATTTCAATGTCGTCATCTTGTGTCTCTAAATCTAACCCATTTAAATTTTATTTTCTTTGATTTTTCTATATAAATTATTTAATTTGAAATTATAGAAAGGCCCTGATAAAATAAGACAAAAACAAAGAAAGAAAGGTCGTAGACTCGTAGCCATGTTAAATACAATAATCTAATTATATAAGATCTGAATTATAATAATTTTAACGGTCAAGCCATACACACTGTTACTATACAGAAGCGAAACTTTATTTAGTATTTTTTTTCCTTGCAAAATAGCAATAAATTTCATTGGCTGCCGCGTAAACTAGTCTATAGTCGTCTACATACTAGTTCCCTCACAAACCCTTGTTTCCAAAATTCACCGCCTTCTGAGTTCTGACCAACCGAACTTTCACCTCCCTTCTACCTGTCTCCGTCTCTAACTCTGAAGCTCCTGTTTTCTGAATATCTTAACATAAACCCGCGGTTGTAGATATCGATTTTATTGAACTAGAGATGTCGGAGAAGTTCTCGCCGGCCCTTCGAATTGGAGATCTCAGCGATTTCATCGCTCCATCTCAGGCTTGCATAGTTTCTCTCAAGGGACTCAAGACCCCCTCCATCAAGCCCTCCAATAAATCCGAGGTATTATTCGTTCATCCGCTTAGTTGTTATTAACTGACTTTTGCTCATAAATATCTGTTAACATGTATTAATATTTATAGTTCTTATTGGAATAACTCTAGAGCTTATTAGCTTAAGTGAGATTATTTATTGTTTAATTTTATGTTTTTGGTTACTTGAAGTTAGCTACTTCACACAACCAATTGACAACAGAACCAGTGAAAATTTCTCTCAAGGATTGCTTAGCATGCAGGTAATACGTCTCTTTATCGCTAGTATCAGTAAGCTTAGTTGTGACATAATTTTGGCCTTATCTGAGTGAAAAACTAATGGATACGTATGAGACCACGTGGAAGCTTATTATTTTTCTAGCTTTTTTTTTTTTTTTTTTTGGCATACATGCTTATTGAGATAACATTGAGCCATTTATTATTGTTATCTTAACAATGAAGGGTGTTTTGCATTTGAAAATATGCTTCAGATATGAAATAAATGATTATGTTTCTCTTATGCAGCAATAAATGATATCAGTACCAATCATTGTCAGAAGTTCATGACCATTTCCCCTTGCCCAAAATAAATCAGAAAAGAAAAAAAGAAAGTAAAAAATGCAGAGTTATTTATTCAGTTTCAGAAGTCATTTAACTACAGTGTCACTTGAATGACTGTTCATCAGTGTTTGTGTCAAAATAAGTTCCCATAAATTAAATGAATATTGTTATGGATTTGATGTCAGCTTCTTCTTTGTAAAAATACACTTGATATATTTTTTATTGAGGTTAAAATAGAATTCATTTTTGATGTTTAGTATGAAGGCATGAGGCTATTGGTTTGACGAGTTATAGTCATTTTTTCCTGGCTAAGGATGCCTAACCTTCATAATTTTGCATTACATGTAGTGGATGTGTCACATCAGCCGAAACAATTATGCTGGAGAAACAAAGTCTGGATGAGTTTCTTTCTAATATTGATAAAGGAAAGGCTGTTATTGTCTCCTTGTCTCCCCAGTCAAGAGCTTCCCTTGCAGTTCATTTTGGAATTTCACTACTACAGGTGGTTATTCTCATTTCCTGAACAAATGTTCATTTGTCTTGGCTATGTTGAACGTTGAAGTTACCATGTAGTATTTTGTTCTCAGTGTTCTTAGTACTCACGGTGTCACTCGTAGATAAATGACTTACGCTCATCAATTTAAATCATGCCTGTAATTTAGTGGTTTGGTTGCATTGATTTCTGACCCTGGAAAGTCTTCCAATTTTCAGGTGTTTAAGAAACTTACTACATTTTTTAAGTCCTTGGGAGTAAAGGCTGTATTTGATACAAGTTGCAGCAGAGATTTAGTCCTTATTGAATCTTGTAATGAGTTTATCTCAAGATACAAACAGGCTCAATCCAGTAATTCTTCATTGCCCATGATTTCATCTGCTTGTCCAGGTAATTATTTCATCCTAAGAATTGTTCAGCATTGCACTAAAATGTTGCATCTTTGACCAACTCACTCACTGCTCTCCATGCCAACACAGACATAGGTTCACACATATATGGAGTAGACTCCCTAACACTTATTTTCTTGTATGCTAAAGTGGAGTCAGAATTTAGAATAGAGGTTGTTAATTGATAATTAGGGGCGGTAATTGTGCCAAATTCGTGTTATTTTCAAGTGTTTGCTGACACATTAAGAAACCGTTATAATAGTAAGGAACTAGAGGACTTTTAAATGGTACAAAATAATTAGTGAATCAATTCTGGCTCAAACTGTTTTTGACCATCATCTTCATTTTCGCGTGTCACGGAATAGTAAGTTACAAGGAACTGGTCTTTTTAATTAAAAAAATTCTTTACACTTTTGGCAATTTTTGCTGAATGTTGTATATGAGCATTTTTATTACAGGTTGGATATGCTATGCGGAAAAACAACTTGGTTCCTATGTTCTGCCCTATATTTCTTCAGTGAAGAGTCCTCAACAAGCAATTGGAGCCATTGTGAAAAACCTTATATGCAAAAGAATGGGTCTGAGGTAATTATCTGGTGTAAGCATCATGCTTAGGAGATCCATGGATTTTACGTATTTGTGATGTGAATCACATCCTTTGCAGTTTACATTATTATATATTTTATAAGAAATTATACCTAAATCCCAACCTGTGTCAAGCTTGGCACTTCCATTGTTGGGATCAATTTATAGTGATGAGATTTTCTTTAGTTAATTTACCATTATATTTTCAAACAGTTTTATCTTGTTAGCTTATGTTTCTTATACATCATTTGAACAATTTGTTTATGACGTTGAAGAGAAGAGATGCTTGGTGATACTTTAAATATTTGAAAACCCCCATAATCTGTAAGCCATTGTAAAATTCTTACTATTTGTAGATACTATCAGAATGAAATCCTTTTCTTATACATCATTTGAGCAATTTGTTTATGACGTTGAAGAGAAGAGATGCTTGGTGATACTTTAAATATTTGAAAACCCCCATAATCTGTAAGCCATTGTAAAATTCTTACTATTTTTAGATACTATCAGAATGAAATCCTTTTCTTATACATCATTTGAGCAATTTGTTTATGAAGTTGAAGAGAAGAGATGCTTGGTGATACTTTAAATATTTGAAAACCCCCATAATCTGTATGCCATTGTAAAATTCGTACTATTTGTAGATACTATCAGAATGAAATCCTTTTCTTATACATCATTTGAGCAATTTGTTTATGACGTTGAAGAGAAGAGATGCTTGGTGATACTTTAAATATTTGAAAACCCCCATAATGTGTAAGCCATTGTAAAATTCTTGGTGATACTTTAAATATTTGAAAACCCCCATAATCTGTAAGCCATTGTAAAATTCTTACTATTTGTAGAAACTATCAGAATGAAATCCTTTTCTTTGATGATGAAATAATAAACAACTCTAGTCTGATTTTCTTCTACAAGTTGTTGTCTAGTTTGATTTGGTTGCATTTGTTGGTATATAATTGTTTATATAAATTCAGTGTATTGTTTTAGCATGCTTGAATCTAATAAAATGAAATTTAACAGGTCTGATGAGGTTTATCATGTAACTATCATGCCCTGTTATGATAAGAAGCTTGAAGCTTCTAGAGATGACTTTGTATTCCAAGTGGAATCTCAAAATGATGTGAATAAAGGTTTTACTATTGCAGAGGTAGATTCAGTATTGACCTCTGGTGAAGTTTTAGAACTTATACAGGTGAGGCTGCAGTGTGTTTTAGTAACTGTCACGTCCACTACTGTTGCTACATTTCATTTTTACTTTATTTAGTGATGGAACTTAGTAATTTTATTGGGATTTACTCTTGTAGTTAAAAGGAGTGGATTTTAAAGCTTTAAAAGAGTCTCCTCTAGATAGCATGTAAGTATTTTCTGTTACTTAGGCTCCTTCTGTTTACCTATTAGTTTAGAATATAATCTTGCAATTATAATCTGTAGGCTGACAAATATTACTGAAGAAGGGCATCTCTATAGTGTTCATGGAAGCTCAGGAGGTTACGCAGAAACAACTTTTAGATATGCAGCTAAAATGCTGTTTGGAAAAGAAATTGAAGGGCCTTTGGACTTCAAAATTATTAAAAATTCAGACTTCCAGGAAGTGACCTTGGAAGTAAGTCAAGCTTTTTGTTTCTGCTTTGTTTGTTTTAAAAGTAGTTCCTCAGAATTATCCATGTAGAATTGGCAGGTAGAGATGATTAACTTTGTTATGCGTTTCTTTGATGGAGTTGAATTAAGCCTAATTGCTTGTATTTTAGCTAGGCTTCTAAGTGATAATTTCTTTTGACATTAATATCTCTGAATCACAGTGATGGTCCAAGATGTACTACAATTGTTTATTTGATTTTGAGATATATATGATATTTCGAATTTGCAGCTCTTTTTTTTTTTACCCGAAAAAAAAAAATCAGAACCTTTTGATATAAACATTTACATTCTTATGGCAGGTGGAGGGGAAAACTGTGTTAAAATTTGCATTGTGTTATGGTTTCCGGAACCTGCAAAATGTAGTCAGGAAGATCAAAATCGGAAAATGTGACTATCATTTTCTGGAGATCATGGCATGCCCTTCAGGTATTTATTTTCTTTGACTTATCATATTACCTGGAATACTTTGTTCTTAATGTATTTTGCGTTAAGAATTTTTATTTTGTTTTTAGTTAAAGGGAATTTTGGTGGTTGAGGATTAAAGACTGATATGATTTGCTGATACAGGTTGCTTGAATGGTGGTGGTCAAATCAAGCCCAAGCCTGGCCAGTCTGCAAAGGATCTGATCCAGTCATTAGAAACTGCTTACCTGGAAAATGTAAGTTTCTTCTGAAACCTTTTAGACATGTGATGTTCTTCACTAAGCTTTTCAAATGCTTGCATTTATCTGTGTTTTGGCTTTACCTCTTCCCCCCCCCTCCTCCTCATCTCTTAGGTTCTTTGTTATATAATTACTTGGCAGAAACATCTTTTCTTGGTTCTGGTTATATATGGTAGGGTATTTGCTGAAGATAATTATAGCATGACTTGCTTTCAGAGTCTGTTCAAGTGCTGTTGTCCTCTTAAACCTTATAAATGTGATATCGAAATGCATGCCCATAAACTTCAGGAGTAACAATGGACCCTAAGGAAACAACAATATTTGTCCAGAAGATTATAGAAAATGATATTTGCTTTTCTTTTTTCTCTTGAGAGTAATGAAAATGGATTGTACGAAAACCATGCAGCAACCGTGATGCTTCTGATATGCTTTGTGTTAGAAAACCTTGCTGAATTAAACTGATTCTACAAGAATTGAATTAGTTTATAAAAGGAAGGTTTCATTAAATGGGAATTCAGTGAGTGTTTCCAAGCTTTCGAGAGGCTTGGAGTCTCTCCCTAGCACTTACAAACACTTACAACGTATTATCTGCCCTGTTTACACAGCGCTTCCCTTACATATAACCTCCCTTTACCTACGTGTAGTTTGTTAGTTACAAAAGGATGTGGTCCCCGAAATTCTAACAAACTAACCAAGTTTGATAAGCAAAAGAAATAACAACTCGTAACCAACAAATAAAACAGAAAGTAAGGAAACATATGAGCTAATAAAGATAATAAGGAAAATATAACCCGATCAACCACTCATTCCACGTGTGCCTTTTCTGCGTGAGTACGTAAAACGCACCGAAGGTCTAACATTACCCCCCTCCCAAACTTTCACCTTGTCCTCAAGGTGGAAATCAGGAAACTGTTGTTGAATCGTGTAATAATCTTCCCAGGTAGCCTCAAATGCCGGCAAATGCTTCCATTTTAATAAAACTTCCAAATTGGTAGTTTGTCCCGATACTTTGTGGCGAATTCCCTCAAGAGCTTCAGGTTCTACAACTAGCTCTAAATCAGGGGAGAGCTGTGCTGGCAGAATGGAGGTAGTTTGGGTGATACCTTTGGCTGCTCGAAGTTGAGAAACATGGAACACAGGGTGGACAGTTGAGTAACTAGGCAAGTCAAGTCTGTAGGCAGCCTGTCCAACCCTTTGTAGTACTTTATAAGGTCCATAATAGCGAGTTGACAACTTTTCATATTTCCTTCTGGCCAAAGACTGTTGGCGGTAGGGCCGTAGTTTGAGGAAGACCAAGTCACCCACCTCATGAGTGCTGTGGTGCCTTTTTACTATCAGCATATTTCTTCATTTGTTGCTGAGCTCGCAGGAGATGCATCTTCATATCATCAAGGTTGGCATCTCTATCTTCCAAGAGTTGTTCAACTGCAGAGACAGTTGCTGTGGTTTTCTCATACCTAATCATTCGAGGTGGATCTCTACCATAAACTGTTTTGAAAGGTGTAGTTCCTGTAGAAGTATGGTATGAGGTATTAAACCAGTATTCAGCCCATTGTAACCACTTGTGCCAGGTGCGTGGCTTTTCAGAAGCAAAACACCTGAGATATGTTTCTAAGCTTCTATTAACAACCTCCGTTTGTCCATCAGTCTGTGGGTGATAGGCTGTGCTTAGTTTGAGAGTCGTCCCTTGTAGTTTGAATAATTCTTTCCAGAAATGGCTAAGGAAAATCCTGTCACGATCAGAGACTATAGAACTTGGAATACCATGTAGTCTTACCACTTCCTTAGTAAAAACAGCAGCCACTGTAATGGCTGTAAAAGGGTGTGTAAGCCCTATGAAGTGGGAGTACTTACTCAATCGGTCCACCACCACTAGAATTGTGTCTATACCTTCTGATTTGGGAAGCCCTTCGATGAAATCCATGGAGACTTCTTCCCAAATATGGTTAGGAACTGGTAGAGGCTGAAGCAGTCCAGTAGGGGTTACTGCAATATATTTGTTTTGTTGACAGATTGCACACTTTTGCACATAGGCTATCACATCCTTGCGCATTCCTTCCCAGAATAGTTCAGAGGCAACTCTCATATAAGTCTTTAATTCCCCCGAGTGCCCTCCCACAAGTGTAGCATGAAACTCATGAAGAATTTGGTTAAGTAGCATGGAATTCTTAGGAATGACTAACCTGCCCTTAAAAAATAGCATTCCCTGCGTCTCAGAGAACCCCTGAGCTGGTGCAGCACCTGCTGCAATTGAGAGTAACATCTTTTGAATAAATTCATCCTTGTTAATCTCCTCTAGTAAGGCTGCCCAGTGTTTCCATTAGGGTAAGGTCATCACAGCACATTCAGCCTGTAGGGGTGTTACCCTGGAAAGTGCATCGGCCACCTTGTTACTGGCCCCTGGTTTGTACTGAATTTCGAAACTATACCCCATTAATTTGGTGACCCATTTTTGGTATTCACTTCCTACAATCCTCTGCTCCAATAAGAATTTCAAGCTTTGTTGGTCTGTTCGTACTAAGAAATTCCTTCTCAACAGGTAGGGTGTCCATTTAGTAACAGCAAACACTATTGCCATGAGCTCTTTCTCGTAAATAGACTTCATGCGTGCCCTCTGGCCCAAGGTTTGGCTGTAATATGCTACAGGCTTCTGTTCTTGCATTAGCACAGCCCCTAAGCCATATCCAGAGGCGTCAGTCTCTACACAAAATGTTTTGTTGAAGTCAGGCATAGCCAAAACTGGCACTTGTGTCATGACCTGTTTGAGCTGATCGAATGCTTTGGTTGCCTCTTCATTCCATTGGAACTTGTCTTTCTTTAATTGCTCAGTCAAAGGAAGTGTCCTCTGTGCATAGTTGGCTACAAATTTTCTGTAATACCCGGTGAGACCCAAGAATCCTCTTAATTCCTTCAAGTTTTGCGGTGGAGGCCAGTCAAGCATAGTTTGAATTTTCTGTGGATCAGCAGCTACCCCTGAACCTGAGATAATGTGGCCCAAATAAGCTACCTGTTGCTTCCCAAACTCACACTTCTTTAGGTTGGCAAACAAGTGGTGCTGCTGCAGCAATTCAAACACCTGGTTAACATGCTTGAGATGGCTGATTTCATCATTGCTATAAACCAAAATATCATCAAAGAATACTAGCACAAATTTCCTGAGATGTGGCCTGAAAATTTCATTCATCAAAGACTGAAATGTGGCAGGTGCATTGGTGAGACCAAAGGGCATTACCATGAACTCATAGTGTCCATCATGCGTGCGAAAGGCTGTCTTGTGTATGTCCTCTTCTTTAACTCGTATTTGGTGATACCCTGACTTGAGGTCAAGTTTAGTAAACACTCTAGCATTGTGTAACTCATCAAGTAGCTCATCTATAACTGGGATGGGAAATTTGTCGAGGACTGTCATCTTGTTAAGTGCTCTATAGTCAACGCAGAATCTCCAGGATCCGTCTTTCTTCTTTACCAATAACACTGGGCTAGAAAATGGGCTTACACTAGCTCGTATAATTCTTGCCTGTAGCATTTCTTGTATGATGTTCTCAATCTCATCTTTTTGTATGTGGGGGTAACGATAAGGTCTCACGCTAATAGGTCCTGTTCCTTCTTTGAGAGTGATCGAGTGCTCTCTACCTCTTAGTGGGGGTAAGCCATTTGGGAGCTCAAATACTGTTTGGTATTTTTGCAGTAAGGGCTTCATAAATTCAGGTGTCACAGTCTTCTCTTCTGTTTCATTACCCAGATGATTCAATTCCACCAACATACCAACTCCTTCTCGTCGAATGGTCTTCAACATTGATTTAAGGGAAACTAGAGATCTTCCCAAAGAAACATCTCCCTTCAAGGTAACAGTCTGATCACCCAGCATAAATTTCATAACCTGCAATTTCCAGTTTGTATGGGTCATACCCAAGGTCTCGAGCCATTGGATACCCAATATGACATCAGCACTTCCCAAATGGAGGGGTAAGAAATCCTCTTTAATAGTGATACCTTGCAAGTGTAACGTTACTCCACGACAGATCCCTTCTCCTCTTATGATTGACCCTGAACCCATAGTCACTCCATACCCCTTTGTTTCACTAATAGGCAAGTGGATCTTGTTGACTAGAGCCACCGAGATGAAGTTATGAGTTGCTCCTGGGTCGATCAACGTCACTACATCTTGGCCTTCAATTTGCCCACGCATCTTCATGGTTCTAGGGGTTGTGAATCCCACCACCGAATTAAGAGACACCTCCACCCCCGAGTCTATCTCAGCCCCGTCTAACTCTTTAGTTTCCACATCTTCTTCAACTTCCTCTGTTTCTTCATCGTCTTCATCAGTTGTGAGAAGCACACTCAATTCTTTCTTCTTACAAAGATGTCCTGGTGCCCACTTTTCGTCGCAACGGTAACAGAGTCCTCTGTCTCTCTTCCTTTGTAACTCCGAATCGGTCAATCGCCTTATTTCTCCGGTGGATTTTATGACCGTTGAAGGCTGCTCAAAATTGACGCGAGTAGTATGTCCAGGTGAGGATTTATTTTGAAAACCCATACTCGGTTTCAACCCATGGGCTCTGTTATTCATCCGATTAGTGAGGGCTAATTTTTCCTCAATCATCTGGGCCAAGTCCATTGCACGGCCCAAATTGTTAGGCCCTAAAATCCGAAGCTCCGCTCTAATTTCGGGTCGAAGTCCGTTAAGAAAATTACCCATAGCCACCTCTTCTGTGATATTCTCTAATGGAGCTGAGAACTCGATGAACCTTCGTCTATACTCCTTCACCGTCCCAACCTGTTCAAGTGCCAACCACTGCTCATATAATGAGCCATTGTTGGTAGGTCGAAATTGCCTTAGGATCAATAGCTTCATCTCCTCCCAAGATGCGAACGCTCTTTTCTTTTGTTCCCATTGTTACCAAAGCAACACATCTCCTTCGAAGCTTACTATCGCCGCCTCAATCTTCTCATCGTTGGTCATTCGATGGTGTGCGAAGTACCTTTCCGTCCTTAGAATCCACCCGTCTGGGTTATTTCCATCGAACAGGGGCATATCTAGCTTTCGGAAGCGAAAATCATGCCTAGGGCTCATCGATCCACTAGAGTTACCCATATTCTGTGAGTCACCATGTAAGTTTCCCAATATTGGACTTAACATCGCGGCTTCTTTAGCCTGATTGGAGGAGGACGCCGCTTGTCTCTGAGCTTCCTCTTGCAATTTGAACATCTGCTCGAACTGTTTGTTCAGATGCTAAGTTAAGGTATGTATTTCGTTCCTTAATACTCCCACCTCTCGTGTTATTTTCTCTTGCTCTCCTTGTAATCCATTAACCACTTCTTCCATTAATTCCATTCTTTGATTCGCTGTTTTTGCCATCTTCTCCAGAATCTGACTGCTCTGATACCAATTTGTTAGAAAACCTTGCTGAATTAAACTGATTCTACAAGAATTGAATTAGTTTATAAAAGGAAGGTTTCATTAAATGGGAATTCAGTTAGTGTTTCCAAGCTTTCGAGAGGCTTGGAGTCTCTCCCTAGCACTTACAAACACTTACAACGTATTATCTGCCCTGTTTACACAGCGCTTCCCTTACATATAACCTCCCTTTACCTACGTGTAGTTTGTTAGTTACAAAAGGATGTGGTCCCCGAAATTCTAACAAACTAACCAAGTTTGATAAGCAAAAGAAATAACAACTCGTAACCAACAAATAAAACAGAAAGTAAGGAAACATATGAGCTAATAAAGATAATAAGGAAAATATAACCCGATCAACCACTCATTCCACGTGTGTCTTTTCTGCGTGAGTACGTAAAACGCACCGGAGGTCTAACACTTTGGTACTCGAAATTAAGTAATTAGCAGTGGTGAATGAAATTAATATGAAAGTACAAGGGCAAAACATGGTCCTTAAAGCTGGTCTTTCAAGAATATATAAAGTTTATAAAAAATTGGAAATTAATGTGGAACATTGGTTTTTATTTAACGTTCTTCAGTGGCTTTTTGTATTCTTGCTGGAGAAATTTGGTTCGGGTGCCCTTTTATGAAAGGGTAGAAAGTATTATATTTCTGAATGCAAGTGTTCCTCGAGTTCTTTATTGGACATTTCTTTATTAGATAATATGTTGAGATGATCTTGTTCCACGCACATGCTTGTTACTTTGCCTTTTAGTTATTTATTTTTTATTCTCTCTGACACACACTTGTTTCTCTTTAGCTGATATCTCTTGTAGTTTTCTTTAGAACAGGATCCATATTCTATGTGCTCAACGTTTCACTAATTTACAGGTTCTAGTAACGGATCCCTTTTCAAATTATGTTGTGAAGACTTTATATGACGAGTGGCTTGAACAACCTGGTTCAGAGATAGCTAAAAGACACATGCATACAGAATACCATCCTGTGGTAAAAAGTATTACTTCCCAGTTGCACAATTGGTAAAAGTTTGTCCTATGTTTAACTCCTGCATCTTGAGGAATCTATCAGAAGGAAGTATCTCTAAACCAGCCGTATGTATAATCATTTTATGGCCATCACTTTTAGCTCTGAAATGGGTTGTCTTCTGGAGGTCACAATTTGAAAGGAAGTCGCATGACTGATGGTCTTAAATAATGGCAAATCAACACAACTCTGCCCACTTAATCAAAAGTACACTTTGGGAGCATTCCAGGAAGGGGGAAAAAAGGCAGTTGTAACTTGTAAGGTTTATACAAAGTGCGATTTTAGTTAGAATTATTTTTTGGGTCTTACAACCATTTAGTTTGGTAAATTAAATCGTCCAGTGGTTTACGCCATTTTTTTTTGGGTTGTTGGTGTATATATTTGAGCCTTGTTATACAACATTGTTCTCTTAAAAGAGTAGTTATTTTACAATTAAATACTCTCAAATAGTCGTATTTAACTGAATTTTCAATTCACACTTCTTCGGGTGCCTTAAAGTCAAGAGGCACTGATGAATATCTATTAATAAGATATCCAACTGTAGCAACAGCTTCACCCCAAAAGCTTGAGGTTAAGTTGGCATCAAAAAGCATACATTCAACTCTCTTAAAAAGAGTCCTCATTATCCTTCTTACTGATCCATCTTGTTGAGGAATTTCAGGAATAATCTTGTGCCTGATAATACCATTTTTCTACACAGTCCTGCAAAGGCTTCATCACAAAACTCTAAACCATTTTCTGTTAAAAGATTCTTCATTTTCATCTCGATTTGGCTTTCTACAAGAAACCTCAACTTTTCAAACTTCTCAACAGTTTTATTTTTATTTTTCAATAAATAAACCCAAAGCTTCTTATTGTAGTCATCAGCTATAGAAAGAATATACCTGACACCATTAATTGACAGTATCTCCTTTGGCCCATGCAAGTCTCTATGAACATAATCTAATATGCTTTCTCCCTTGCGCCTTGCCAAAGAGAATGACACTTTCTTTTCATTACTAATTCCACAATGATCACAGAAAATCATCCTATTAATCAACTTGTTATCAAGAGCTTTTCTCTTGTCCAATTCCTCCAATTCTCAAGCACTAATGTGGCCTAACCTCTTGTGCCATCAGTTTACATCAACTTCAATGTGGGTATCCATAACATCTTTAGTCTCTGCAACATCATTAAGCATATACAAACCGTTCTTTCGCTTACCGTGAAAATAAACCAACGAGCCCTTGTACACTTTAATTTGATCGCGTTCTCCTTTGAAATTAAAACCTATGCTATCTAACATGCCTAAGGAGATCAAATTTTTCTCCAACTTTGGAACGTGTCTCACATCCTCAAAAATAAACACCGAACTATTACCAAGTCGAAGACTTACATGCCAATGTCAACATCTTCACAAGGATGATTATCCCCCATATTCATAACACCAACATTCAATGATTTGTACTCAACAAACCAACTCCTATGAGGTGTAATATGGAATGAACACCCCGAGTTTAAAACCCATGTGCCATTATCACCACCATCCACCAAAATTGCAAGTCATTCGGCATACTCACAACTTGTCTCTTCATCCACTATCAAAGTTCTTCTACTACTTGATGCTTCCATCTTGTGTCCTATCCTTTCCTGTCAATCTCTTCTAATATGACCATATTTTTGACAATTATAACACCTCACATTATTTCTTACTCCTCGAGACTTAGACCTTGAATGAACTTTATCATTCAACTCTTTGCTATCACCTTCCCGACCACAGGTAAACAATGCATCACCATTACTATCGCCACCGAGATGTAGACTTTTTGTCTTCAATTCTAACTCTCGTGTTCTCAAGTGAGAGACCACTTGCTCCAAAGAGATTTTATCTCTTCCACACTTGAGCCCCGTCTTCACTTCACGATATGACTCTAGTAAATTATGCAACAAGAGATGTGCAAGATTCTCATCACCAAGACCTTCTTTGATATTGGCTAAGTCACTAACAATCCTTCGAAACTCCAAAAGATTAGACTCCAAACCCTTTGACATATCTATCTTGAAACTGAACAATTGTTCTTTCAAATAAAATTTTCGAGACAAAGTATTTTAAGTATAGATCTCATCCAATCTCTTCCATAACCCTTTGTGGTCACCTCAACTTGTAACCTCACAAATAATATCATCATACAAGTGTAAATAAATTGAGGTATAAGCGATCTCTTCCATTTCCTTCTTTTGATAATTGGTGAACTCCTCCGAAACTCCGGATTACTTTCCAAGGCTTGCGCTACCTTTTGTTGTACCAAGATGCCCTTCATCTTTGCCTTCCATATGTGAAAGTCATCGAAACCATCCATTTCTCTATCTCAACCTTATCATAATTGATTACACTGAAAATTGTCTTCAAACAAATTTCAGAAGACAATTTTCAAACAACTTTCATAAAAATCCTACCAACAAAACTTTACAACAAACCATGGAATTCAACAATACACAAAACTACCCAAAATCGAAACCTTGAGCTCTAATATCACTCTGTTGTGCGAGAGTCTCGTTATGGCCCATAATAGAGTTATCTTTGAACCGACCGTTACCAATCAAACAATGAGCAATTAGAGAACCAAATGAAAACCAATTCAAACTAACCACAATTATAACAACATATACATAGTCCACACACCAATTAAACAATATGGAAATAACGAAGCGATACATCAACACACAAGATTTAACATGATTCTTCTCCAAATTTTGGAGCTTATATCCACAACCCAAGCACTCAAGCAATATTCCACTATGAATTAAGAGGACTACAACCTATACTTCTTAATAAGCAATACAATCCACTCTACTCTTTTCATAGTACAAAAACTCTCATACCTAAATCCCATTTAGTCCCAAGAATAAACCCAAAGCCTCACACTCTCTCAAATGGAGATATAATTTGATTCTTAAACTAAAAATGGATTACAAATAAAAGTTTACCTTAAGATAACGCTAAACACAAAAGTTGTCAAAAAAAAAAACCAAGCTTTCACTCCACCAATAATGAAGAATGGCCTTTCTTCTTCCGTGCCTCTCTTTTTTTTCTCTAGCCTCTTACACTCATATACATAAAATGAGCTCTTTTAACCTTAAGAACACTTAATGAACCTTATATGCCCAAATTAATCCAAGCTTCCTTGTACAAAGTTCATGCCCGTAGAAGTTTTTTTTTCCTATTTTTTTTACAAAAAATAGAAACTATCCACAAGAGGTGGGATCGATCCGACCAGAAGGGGATCAATTCAAATTGAGGGGGATGGATCCGTCTATGAGGAGGATCAATCCGTTGTGTTATTTGGGGACCAATTTTCTAACATAAACTATGCAGAGTGGGATCAGATATCGCTTGGAGTGTGATCGATTCGTCTATGGGGGATCAATCCATCCATGAGTGAGATCGATCATGCATGCTCTATATCCCCGTTTTTTCACACTTATACCATATAATGCCCCTAGTTCAACATTGATACTTGATCACCCATATTTGGTTCTAAAAAATCCTCTATAAATTTGCATCACACATCACAGTTTCCTTATCATCTTGAAATTAATTAATTAATTGTACATTTGGCATGATGATTCCAATATATATGTTTTTTGTTTGAGAGGTGTTATTTATGGTTCTTAAAATATATTTTTATCAATTATGCTTTTTTTTTTATACTATTTATTGAATATTTGTGTTTTTCATAAAACAAATATTTGTACTAATTTTATATTTGTACTAATTTAAAATATTACATCATTATTTATTTAAGAAGAAATATATTAATAGTTGACTATTTTTAATAATGAATCAATATAAGATTGACTATAACTATAATATTGACTATTTCCAATAATGGATCAATATATTAATGATTTAATTATATAACATAATCTATTTCATGTATATAGTTTTATTTTTAACCCTCTCAAAAAAATCTATGTTCATCTATATTTATTATTTTTATAACGTAAATAAACATATATTTTTTTAATTTTACAAGAAAATGAACATTTTTTTTTACTAAAGGGAATTAAAAATGAACAAATTGAATAATTCTATCATTTATGCACTAGAGAATGTATTAATATGCATGTGTAAAGTTCATAGATTAAAAAATTGGATATTTACAATAATATTTAATATTCATAAGGTTTGATATGTATATGACTATACATGTAATATCTTTTTTACTAAATGTTTATGATATTATCAAGTCCCATAGATATTATTCATAATATAATTATATTAATTTATATAGTATAATTTTTGAAAAAAAAAATCAAATATTATTTATGATATTAGCGATTTTTTTTTTTTTTTTTAAAGTTTTCCCATATAATTTTTGACTTTTTTTCCCCCCTTCTTTCTAAGTGTTATCTATGGTTGTAGAGCTGCTAATCCAATGCTATTGAGAAGGAATGGACAATAAGACATAATAGATAATACAATAATATGCTATAATAATAATCACGGCTGCAAGTTTATGTTCAACAAGCATTAATACAAATAAAAGTAATTTATCAAGTAGCATAGCCGTACATAATACTTTTGAAATATTAAAAAATCCTCCACAATAATTTGTAAATAATGAAAAAATAGTAGAAAAAATTAAACAACATTCTCATGATATCTTAATCATTATATTTAAATAATTTTTATTTATATGTCATGACATTAATATTACTTAAATCAATATATCATATATTTTGAACTTTCTAAAAATTCATTTGAATGTAGTTATAACATAATTTTTTAATTTTAGTATATTGAAGCATTTTATTTTCAATCGAAATTATTTTTTATTTGACATATAGCTATTAATTTATAAAAAAGACTACACTATTAATTTCAATATTACTTAATTTTTTTCATATTAAATTATTATCTTAAATTTTAATATATATAGATAATTTTCATATTTTTTATTTTTATTTTTATATAAATTTTTATTGATATTAATAATACCTTTAATATTTTCGTAACATTAAATTATTAATATATTTGAAGTCGATATTTTAATCCTCGGTAAAGATTATGAAATACAATAAAATTACCGTTAATTTCAATTTTCAGCGACAAGACAATCATTTAATCATCACTGTGTCATTCTTACTTTATTTTATGTTTTCTTCTTTATTAGAATTTTGATCAACAAGCATTCGATATGTGTATTGCACTTGTCTTTTTCACATAAAATAATAAATATTATTTACTTTATAAAAAAAAAAATTAAAAAAAAATAAAGAATCAAAAGATAAGTGTAAAGTTTATGAGTGTTAACAATTTTCGTGGACAAAATATTTGATTGAAATCTTGTATCTAGGTTCTTTGTCAAGTCAATCAATCAAAGTTGAAGAAACTACTGAGCTCTCAATACGTATGTATCAGGTTAAAATATATATTTCATGCATACCCCATCACACAATAATGCACGTACATTTAGAAGAATTTTTTGTGCACAGCTAGATCGATCGAAGTTAGATAGATTGAGGATTAATGCATGTACACTTAAAAGAATTTTTGTGGACACAGTTAGATCGATCGAGGATCAATCGACTTCAATCTAGCTGCTCTCGGGTTTGAAAAATGCATGGTTAGATCGATCGAGGTTTGGGTCGATCGATCGAGGATCAATCGACTTCAATCTAACTGCTCTCGAATTTGAAAAATGCATGGTTAGATCAATCGAGTTTTGGGTCGATCAATCGAGGGTCTTTCATCGTTGGTAGATCGATCGAGTGAGGTGCTCGATCGATCAAGCATTGGCTAGATAGATCGAGCTTTGGCTAGATCGATCGAGCCTGTTTTTCATTTCTACTACAACTCTTTTTTTAATTCGGCCCATATATTACTTTTACCAATTTGACCCTATTTAATTTTGTGAAAGCAAAATCCTTATATGAGTAGAATTGTTGTGAAAGTATAATCCTTGTTTGATTAGAATTGTTATGAAAACTAAATCCTAATATGAGTAGAGTTGTCTTTTTTATTAATTCTCTTTCAAGTCAAATTGGACTTTATATAAGCAATGCTTGTTTGTGCAAAATACTCACCACACTGCAAATAATATTTTCTACATCTGTTGGAGCTTTTAAAGAAAATTGTTTTATCTTCATCTATCAACTTAAGCACTTTCTTACTTTAATTGTTCAAACATATTGAGCTTTACATGATTGTTATAAAGTTTACTAGCTGGTTTGATTTTTATGTTGTATGCTATTGAATCTGCTAGTTAAGGTTTTTCATTGTTGAATTTTCTCTAGGACACATTTTGCATTTGTGTTATTTGTGCTAACGTTTTAGGTATTGAGGTGACGTATTCGGTATTTCGTATGACTCGAAATTACCGAAGTTGACGAGTTTGATTGATCTTGTGGGACTCAAATAGATCGATACATTGATCCGGATCCAGACACCTAGCTTGTGGAGGCTATGAAAGGAGCGACGACTTGTAAGTAAATTACATAAGGGGGATCTATCTGTAAAGGGTAGTCTAAGATCTGAGGTTGTAATTGGACATTGATTTTCATAGTGAATAGTTAGGTGGTCCAATGGACCGGTGATTTTCCTCTTAGGTCATTATTGTGACCTAGGTTGTTTCTACCTAAAAATCTCATGTGTTATTCTTTATTTATGCATTTTATTTTTACGCGCGATTGCATGTTTAACCGTTGTAATTAGGTTACATAATTAAAAGTTGATAAAATTGAAAATAATCTATTTACCCTCTCTAAGTATATTTGATCTGTAACTAAAAACTTTCAATAAGTAAATAAAAATTAGAAAAAATATATATAATAAATCTATAACATAGAAAATAATAAAAAAGTACAAATTAAATTTAAAAATAATATGCATGAGGGAACAATCAAAGAATTCCAAAAATATTTAACTATATAAAATATTTAAAAAAAATCAATAAAACTCTAAAAGAAGAAGATTTATTTTGATCCATAACATGAAAACGAAGATTTATACAAATTCATGTATAACAAAAACTCTAATCCCCTTAAATAATATATATAATAAAATAAATAAATACATTGCTTGATTTTTTACTTGTATTTGAGAAAAATAACTCAAAATTATCATTATTAAGAGTTATGAAATTTAATTAAATTTTGTAAATTAAAAAAAAATGAATATTGATAGTCACACAATTCAATTTATATATATAACTCTAAAAGACTCTTGACTTAATCTCACTTCATAATTTTCATTTTAAATACTACTCCACTAAAGATATTTATTTTTCTTTAAATATAAAATCTCTTGGTATTTTATTAATAAATCTCGTAATAATGATAATTAAGAATTTTTAATGTAAATTATTAATTATATATATATATTTTTTAATATTTTTGGTTGGCTCGCCTATTAATTTACAAAATTATTTATATTTAAAAAATATAAATAATAAAAAATGTAGATAATTTTTAAGACAAAAATTAAATTATTAAATAAGAAAATAAAATAAAAAAATAATAAAGTCCCAAAAGCTTTTAAAATGATTATTGATATTGATAAATTAATTTACAGTTAATACTTTTAACATTAAAAATATTAAAGTTTTTACAAATTAAAAGGAAAAAGATGAAGGGTCTTCTACATATGTTTAATAAGTATAACTAAAAGATTTATGTTAGAAAAAGCCAAAAGTTTTGAAAATCTCAAAATGTTGTATTATGTTTAATACATAAATAGTCGATTTATTTTATACGATAAAATAGATATGGTTAAATTATACATTACCAATCATTAAACATAGAATTTTTGAGACTAGGATGATCTTTTACACATGAAAATGTAAACTCAATCTTCTATAATAGTTATAATATTAAAATATAGATAATATTGAATAAGCATTTAAGAAGCGTATAAATTTTAATTATATAATTTTAATGAAGAACCCTTTTAATTTTCATCTTACAATACTTCCACAGCCAATAATAAACTAATAATTTATCGTTAATGAATATATAATTATAATTAATTATATTTTTATAACTAATTAAAATTTTAGAAATGACAAAAGTTATGATATATTTACAATATAGATAGATTAGATTATACGATGAAATGTATTATTACTTAGAGTAGCATTGCAAAACAAATTTTGACATGTTACTTTTGAGATTATAATGGTCATTTTATATGAAAACACAAACACCCTCCTTTATAAAAATTATAAGATAACATATGCATTTTACAGATGTATATGTAGATGCCCTTTTAATACAGTTATCTTATTCTATCCGTGGATGAAAATATATCATAAAGTGAAGGCGCTGATATGGATATATTATTAAAAAAATATTTTTCACAATGGATATTTCTTGATATTTTCATGAAAATATCAATTACTGTCAATTTTTTTTGATATTTTCGTAAGTTGTATTGTAATTTTTTAAAATTTTAATACAAATTTTGGTAATATTGAAAATATTGGTATGAATATATTAAGAAAAAGCAGTTTAAAATTTTTAATTTCAAATTAAAGATATAACTTATTATTTATATTATGTATAACTCAATGTTTATATAAAAGTAATTAATTTTAATTTTCTCCATTTATGTTGATAGTAACTATTTTTTTTGGGGCTAAAAATAATAGTAATTATTTAATTATGACTCATAAATTGTTATACGCTTTGTACATATTAAATTACTTAATTTTTTTAATTATCATTTTGTCATCTCTCGTTCTATTTTATATTTTGATCTATATAATTCTTATTTTTTTAAATAATTTTATATTACTATTATTCACCTTTTTACTTAATTTAATATAATTTATATAAATATCATGAAATAAGAAATTCATTTTATATTCAATTTTTTTGTTAATTATAATATGCTAGCAATATATGTATATTTGAGTCACAAATATAATATTTAAATAAAAAATATATTTAATTAGTATCTATTATTTGTTTTAGTAGTTTTAAAAAATTATACAAAAGTTTAAAAATATATATAATTTTCGCAATTTTGATAAATTTTTATCAAATATCCATTAATATTGATAATATCCTTGATATTTTTGTAAAATTAAAGTCTCGATTTTTTCATCGATATCGATAATTTCGTCTATGATTCTAGCTTAAAGAAAAAAAAAAAAAAAAGCAAAATTTAAAAAGTATTGCTTAAATCACTTCATTTATAAAATAAAATAATTAAAAAAGAAAAAGTTTAATTACTAGAAGACTCGAACACAAAACTTTTTTCCGGGTGGAATACTCCATTATTTAGCAATGGTTGGGTGCACATGCCTTCATTAACACAAGTTTTCACATGCATTGCAAGCACACATGTATAGTTTGTATGCATTTACATCTTCAACCGAATAGCTTTTGAATTTGAACAATTTTTGTCATACTAAATCATAAACCTAGAAGACTCATTAAACAAATATAATACACAATGTTGAATATAAAACATTTGTCAAACTAAGACTAAAGACTTCTTAATGCAAAGAATAATGTAAATGCAAATTACAAAACAAAATTATTGACCAATATCAATTCTCAAGCCAATCCATATCTTTTCATCTCGAATTAGCGAAATGCTTGGAAGTAAAAGATTTGATCTTTCAAAACTTCAATGTCCCCTAGAATAGAAACAATCATTACATATATAATATAGTCCACATGTTGCTTCATACCTCTCAAAACATTGAGACATCATTTACAATTCACTAACATCGCAAAACATAAACTAATAATCATTTGCTTTCAATAACAAGTTCTTTATGATAATATTGACCAGGAAAATTTTGATTCAAAGGTGAACAGTTATATAAACAGTAGGCATCTGATTCACAACTACCAATGAAAATAGCGAAAAGGGACGGCCCCTCTACCTTTTATAAAAACTTCAATTTGGTGAAAAAACATACATGTGAGAGAAGAAAATTAATTTAAATGACTCTAGCTATCATTTCTTAATGCGGTATATACTGCTTTTATAATAAAATTATTAAAATCTTAAGTTAATAGTAAAATTTATCTTTCTTACAAAAATAATAATAATTATAATTAATAAATAAATAAGAAACTAGATAACATTTTTAATAATATAAGAGATTAATTAATACAGAACTTTTTAATGTAATGGATCCTTAAGGTACCTCACCTTAAAAAACACAAAATACAAAAGAAAAACAATTTTTTCTAAAAGTACTATATAAATAAATTGTACTTCAACTCATTTAAAATTGATCCAATAAATTAATAAGTTAAAAAAAAATCTAATTCACTGAGTACATGAATTTATGAGTTACTCACGGACTATCTTTATCAAAAGATAATTACTATAATGTGATTTATGAAAAATCACACTTAAAAATATTATTTTAATTTCCTTTTATTTTATAAAAATATAATCAAAATTACTACTATATATCATAAATACATAATAATTATAACTAATGTGATAGTTTTTATTAAATACAATTATATAAATTCAAAATTATTTATCATTAATATTATGCCCCGTCATTTAAAATTAATCTCAAATTTAAGATATATATATATTTAACATACGTACTATCAAATTATTAAAAAATTATAAATGTACTATTTGTTATCTGTGTATAATAGTTTAAAAAAATGTTAAACTTTACTGTATTTGAGGTTAAACTTTAAAAATATATTTAAAAATCTTAAAAAATTCAACCTAAATCAAAGAATGGACTGTTAAATTGTATAAAAATTATAGATTTTTCGATCCCAAGAGATTGATTCAATTAATATGGATACACATAATTTTTATAGAGTAATAAATATTACCACAATTAAATTTATTATTATCATAATATTTTTTTAATAATGATAATTTTTTGTTGGTCAAATACGATAGTAAGATATTGAATTCAAATTTGCTGGCAACAGAGAAGGAATATAAGTGACGTAAATAAATAACACAGTTGAGTTAAATGATATCATGTGGTTTACCTAGCAAAGAAAAATGATATCATGCAGACAAACTCAGGATTCACCTGCCAACAGTTTCAAAGCTTACTGTCAGGGGATTGTGCATATTGTTCTAAGTTAAAACTAACTGTTTGGTGTATCAATATATTATGATAAAACCATTGTATGTTACAACCAAACTTTGCCATGAAACAGCATAAAAACTAAATTGATTAAAGCAAAAAAGACAACTCTATAAATTGCTGACTGCTGACTGACTAACTAGATTACTTGCAAATAGAAACATTTGCTAGTTTTTGAACTAACTAATCTATCATGAAACTGCCATACTTAGTTACATTTGCTAGTTTTTGAACCCTATTGGATATTCCTGTACACCCACCACCCAACTCTGTTATTGCCTGAAAATTATGCATCATCATGTGTGACAATGCAATAGTTTTAATTACAACTACCAAAACCGCTGCATTTCAGGATCCATAATCAAAATAAAAGTTACTCACTTCAGTACTTAGGTGACTTGCTCACCATAACTTCTCTTGATTCACATTTCTCATCAACAGGATCAAGACCTTCCGGAACTGATTTGTCTACTATGCTATCATTATCATCAGCACAAATTGAATGGTTGGTTCCAACATTACCATTAGTATGAGGCTGAATGCTTGATCTGGAAATGTTGATATTTTCTAAAAGTTCAACAGCTGCAACTAAATCAGCTAATCCTTGTCCTCCTTCTTCAATAGCTTCAAGTTTAGGAGTCCAAGGAACTTTCAGCCCACAAGCCCCTGCTTCTGTAGAAGAGCAGTTTGAGAGCTTCATGCTAGAACTGTGATTCTCAGATAAATACATAAGTATATCAAGTTTTGCCTTTATATCAACCCATCTATTCCCAACCCAATCTTTAGAAGCTCGAATGTTCTCTTTTTGTATTGTCAGAAGCCTCCCTTCACCTGATGTCGCATATAAATGAAACATCATACCAGGATAACTCATTTACAAAACCCAGCCAAAATATTTTTCATCTTAAACAAAATAACAAGTCATTTAATCAATTATACCAGGAAAGCAAGAGCAAGAATTCTTAAGCCAAATGGATTAATTTCCAGATTAGAACTTACCTGGGAAATAAACTTGCAGAGTATTGGTTTCAGAGGTTCCAACTCCAGTAACAACACCCTCCCACCAGCCATCACTCCACCATGCATCCACTGCCACCCCAACCTCAAATGTAAAATCTGTAGAATCCTCAGGAGGGCAGGGCCGGATTGTCAGCCGACCTGAACATCTCATGCCTAGTTTATCAGGGGAAGCAACTCTAAAAGCAGGGATCCATTCCTACATATTACCAACAAAGCATTGACTAATTTAGTTTGGCTTTTTGGAAGGGAAAAAACAGAAATAATAATGCATATACGTGAAACTAAAGTGACATATGAGCAGCCTCTTTAATGTTGCATAGTACATTATCACATATATTATTTGTGTGACATTATTTGGCAGCCATGCGTCCAATGAATATAGGCTTATAGCATAATAGTTAGTAATAATGCCGTATTATGTTGAAATAAAACCAAAAAACCCTTTTGATGTATTTCTGAGACAGGACAAGAAGAAATTAATTAATTTGTTTTCCATGTGTAAAACAGAGAAAAACAAAAGCTTTAGAGCATATTCATACCTCTAAATACCCAGGTCCTTCTACATCCTCCACGTCAGCATATTGTACTTTCACACGTTTCTGTGATACCTGCAAGACCTTACACCTAAACCAGCAACCTCGTAGGCCACTATCTTGACAGAGAATCTCTATCCTCTCATCAACCTTAAAAGAGATGGAACATTGGGGGTCAGATCCAACAAGTTTGACGTCCATTGTTTTCCTTGATAGCCTTAATTTCAACTTTGGGTATGCTGGTTTACACTTCATTAATTGATTCTCACAGGTGGAATTCCTAGCACCAGAATGACTGGTTTCTACCCCTTGTCCTTGATACTCCTTGTGACTTCTCTTTTTCTTATAACTTACCCACACAGAGTCATTATGCGTAAATTCATCCTCATCTTCCCCATACAACTTGTCACACTTGATATTTTGATTGGAGGCAAAATGCCCATTTAAGGAAGAAAGCATAGCTTGATTGGAGTACCCTCGCAATTTAGCAAGGGAAAATGGTTTAAGCTTATGGTTCTTAAACTGTCTAAAGCACATATAGACTCCAGGGGATGAATCAAGTGGGATGATAGCCACACATTTCTCATAATGCTTAGGCGTCAAAACCGTCGCAGGTCCATCAATGCATTCAGCACTAATAACTTGAACATGTGGTGTAATGAAAACTTCCCTGGGGTGTGGATTTAGCTGAGGGATAATGCTCTTTGCTTCCTGATTGTGGTGAAACCACCGCACTTTCACCTTTTTCTGACCTTTCTTGTCTTCATACATGTCTTCCAAGTAAGCAAGGTAGTGATAATCTTCTAAGGCCATTATGAAAACAAAGGAGTGAACCTGAAATTCCAGGAAATAAAGAAAT
This sequence comes from Elaeagnus macrophylla, assembly GCA_029378325.1. Taxonomy (NCBI): domain Eukaryota; kingdom Viridiplantae; phylum Streptophyta; class Magnoliopsida; order Rosales; family Elaeagnaceae; genus Elaeagnus; species Elaeagnus macrophylla. Next base: position 28,254,785 of record CM055640.1, on the reverse strand, counting down.
AAGTTGCTAAAAAGGATTTATGAAGTTTAAATGTAAAAGTGAAATAGCAATACCTCTATAAAACAGTCAGACCCGCTTCAGATGAAGAACAAAGTATTCATGATAGGAGGAAAATATTGATACTTACAGTTATTGTAGTTTCATTTTTGCAAAAAGCTGGGTAGTGTTTTAGCTGTTTGGCACAGATCCAAGAATCACCAGACCATTTGATTTGAGAATATTGAACTTTTAATTTTCGTGGAGCCTGAATAAATAGGGGAGAATCTAAATTTTGATGAACAACGATACAGTCATACGGGAACTAAGCAACAGAAACTAACAAACTTTGAATATATACCATCTGATCTCGCAAGTAAGCTTGATGAGCATTGAATTCATTCATCGGTGGAGTTTTTCCTGGTTCATTTGTGGGTGGATCTATTATCAGAAAAGTAAGCAGTTAAACATCAGAAATATCAAAAACACCAAAATGTGGACTTAGGCACATACAAAGCAACAAAACCGTACCAAGGTATGTTAACAATCTTAGCTGGCAGATGTTAGTAGTGATAGACACATGGCAAGTGCACCCATTATCATGATTTCATATATTCTTGGAAAGGTCATTCATAATAACATAATTATGTTACCATGTATACAGTTACAGAGCAGACACACTACAGATAACATTATGGGCAGTCTGCGCAACTGCAAGCTGGTTTTTTGGGAAACATTGGGGGCAAACATATACCTACCTTCTTATTTATTGTCGTAGGAATGATTTTAAAGCATCCTGTTACAGTACAAGATTAAGGACAAACAAATGTGCAAACATAAAAATGAAAGACATCCAGTCTATTCATATGCAATAAAAGAAACGTAATATAAATGGAGGCTTACATTTATAAAATGCAAATAAAGACTGAAATCAAGAGGGCAGTAAAACTAAAATCAAGCTAGTCTTGTAGAAAATCAAAACAGACAAGACAATCAAAGTGACAAAGATAGGGATTTTGTGAACAAGGAGAAGCCTTGCTAGAAGTACTAACAATATTGGGACAGCCGAACAGCTAACAAATGAAAAATAATTCGTCATAATATAAGGTGGGGGAAGAAAGAATTAATGTTACATAGGGGGGAGTCTATTTGAAAAAGTTACTCTAATCTTTTACGAAAAGTTGAGGAAAAAAACTGTTGCTTAATGTATGAGGTGACCTGCCACAAGCCAGATGCCTCATACTGAGACATGAACTAGAGGTGTGCTTATGCTTGCAAAAGAAGCAAAGAAGCCAAATAGCTGCCCATTTTGGATAGATTTTAATCTAGCCTTAACAAGGATGCGAAAAACCTGAAGCCATTGACACAAGTTATCATGCAGGGTAACAACTCCATTAAGGAAATGTACCTTGATTCAGTGGATAACACAAGTGAAGATCATTCAAGTAAATGAGATGTACCATATTTATGTTTCTTATTTTACAAAGATACCATAAAAGATTAGTTCTCCACTGGTCCACTCCATGCTAAATAAAACACGAAGGTCTTACAATCTTGGAACTTAATTTGTGATTATTCTTAAACAGTTAATCTCAAACTGGAAAAAGAAATTCATTTAAACCTTACTAACAGTTGTCATCACCTTAATTTTCTATTCGAGCTTATTGACACTATTGAGTAATGCGATTTAAAAATGATACATGTCGTAATTTAATAGGGCTTGGAATGTTCTGTTAATGTAACTAAATAGAAAGGGACATAGTAGAGTTTTCAGGTTGTACTTGTATGTATATATACTCTATTAGAGTACAGAAATAATCACTTGAACAAATTCATTTTCCTCTGATTTTCTTCTCACTATTAGGCTCTAGTTCAAGTCCTTCTAGACACTACTGAAGATTTGATATTAAGAAATGTATAGTGATAGATTTCAAGAATAATAAACCCTAAGGTTTAATAACTTAGGATATGCCGTAACCTATTTTGCTAAGGACCATATTTCCAAATTTATTAAAAATAAATTATAGATGGCATAATGCCAATTTTTGGCAGTGAAGTAATGGAAATATTTTCTTTCTATTGACCAAGGGTGAACATGCTACATTTAACTCTAAAAATCCACCTAATATATGTAATAAAAGCAATCTAGATATGGTCAATGATGAAGACTGGTAAAATGTAAGTGTATGTGCTCGCATACATGCAGGTTTGTGTCTCTCATACATACTGGTGTATATTTAATGTATATATTGATTATCCAACAAGCATCTGACCTTCAGTTCATGGCAAGGTCACATTCACCACTCTTAGAAAAATTACCATGATAAAAGATTAAATGATCCGTCCTAGGTGAGATATCAAGAGAAAGGAATAGAGAAAAAAGAAACTACAGAAATAAAAAAAGGGAGGTATGATCATGCTACTATAAACAAATGGGTGATGGAAAGAAAATAACAACTTCAACGATGATTTCCAACACATTACATAACAAATATAAAGAAGATGGCTTGATTTCTGTCAGCAACTGCCCAGTCCAAAAGGCAGTATTCATAAAATAATACTGCAAAAAATGTAGAAGTTACATATGAAAGATTACATTTTACAACAATGTCTTTTGAATGTCAACCAATGTTTAGTCCTACAGAATGCACATTAATGTCATCTCCAAGAACATCTATTTTCTGCAACATCTGAGAGAAATTCTAAATCACAACTTGGGTAGTTGAGGACCCTTCAGTCACTAAGGTACCATATAAAAAAAGCACCTATTTCTATACCGATTCCGGAAGAGCGAAGTAAAAGGGGATGTTTTGTTAATAGAAAAAGTTAAGGATCTAAATACGGAGCCAGTTAGGTCAAGATGCCACACTAAAGAACTTGAAATCCTATAGGCTTTGAGTTCTCAATTATTCAGTCTTGCCAGCTATATGATGTCTGCCCTTCATTAAGAGAACAGAATACTGCATGAATGTGTAGATTTAAATATTACTCCTTGTTTTCCAAGCCCATTTTATAGAAAATTTTGTTCGCCAGTATTAGACCTAGTTACTTATAAACCGATCACATGATGAGGAAAGAACCATTTAGTCTACTAGTTCTAACACAAAACCTCACACAGAACAAATTCCAAAACAGAAACCGGAAAAAAATTGTGTACATACGATATGAAATCTGAAACAATGACATTCCGAAAACAGAAATCTGACGGTTGTATAATAATAAACAGTGATCACATACTAGAAACCTCTGCCTGCCTCTGTTTTGGTACCAAGGATGTGAGCCACTGGACAACTTCTCTTCTTGCACGCCACTTGGTGCAGGCATTGATGGATACTTTGGACCCATAAGCCTGAACAAACTCGCCTGAAACGACATACATCATATGCCTAATACTTCTCTCAGTCCCAATAACTGCAAGAATTAAGTTCCCAGACTCCTCCTTCAAGTAATAGTGAACCACTCGGCTACCTCGCTCATGACACAAAATATGCTCCTCCCACGCCACGAAATTATGATCATCTACAGACAGCATGATTTAGAGAACTCCGAAATTGAACCAAACACCTCCTTGACTCACATTCAGCGAGAAAACCCCAATTTCGTAATAAGCGTTTTGACGCAGAGACCAATCTGTTTGACTATAAAACCCTAAACTGGCACTTGGGTTCTCATATAACTCAAACCTCTTCAACAAAAGACCAAAGCATTCAGAATACAAGAAAATCCAGATGAGAAAATTCTTACTCCAGATTAATAGATATTAAGGAAAAAAGGGTCGAAGCAGGTACAAAACTTATACACCTCTAGAAAAACATCAGCCACAGAAACAGGAAGAAAGCAAGGTGAAAAAAAAAAAAATGCAAACCGAGATCGACGACAAGCAATGGTACTAAAATGCAAACCCAATCCAAGTAAAACAGAAGGTCAAACTTGCTATAGAACTCTAGCATGGCTCCAGAATTCCACCGACTTAAGGGGTATAGACAGGTTTCCAAATGGCATTAAGTTGGCAAAAGAAATCCCAAAAGCAACAAGGGGTTTGGTTTTTCGTAAAGAAATCAAAGAACCCATAAATCCTCAGTGCGTTCTGTTTATAACATCTTTAATGGTTGGAATTGAGAGTGGAAAAGAGGACTTTTGGCTAAAAGTTAGAGATAGAACAGACAATATTTGTATTCGGTGAACAAAGAGAGATATTAGGAAAAGCTACAAAGGGTGAGGTGAATGAGAGAAAATGACACACCGACGTAAATAGAGGAAAAGAAACGGCTGGATATAGGCGAGAATCGGAGAGCTGGATACGGAGACTAAGGCAGAAGAAGAGCCCATGACACCTGGTGCGTGAGGCAAAAGTGGGAAGAGAGAAGACAAGGACCGTGTTTAGAATTATTAAATATATATACATATATACGAGGGTATTTTTGGCACGTTAAACTTGCACCCATAGAGATGAATCGATGATTATTTGTGGACTTCTTTCCCTCTGTACCTGTTATTCGTTTAACTATTATGAATAAATAATAAAAGTAACTTGTATAAAAGTGCCAATTAAAGTTTAAAACTCTTTAAAACCTATTAAAATTTGAATTAAATACACAATGTGAGTTGCCCCGATTTTTGTATAAGTGATATATAAGAGTACTTCATATTCAAAAAAATTATTTTGATAATAAAAATAATACATAATTTAAAAAATTATTTTGATAATAAAAAGAATACGTAATTTAAAAAATAAAATTATGTTATTGGATGCTTATTAGAAGCTTGAGAATTGTGATTGCTATTTAGATTAGGCTTTGTGTAGGATTGATATTGGTGTATCTTTAACATTATTAATTGTTTTATAACGTTAGTCAATTTATGACTATTCATTGACTATTAAAATTTAAATGAATTGAGATAAAATGAACTTAATTTAATTTGAATCCACATATAAATTCAACTTAATCGAATAAAAAGACTTATTTTGAAATTTGTTTTTGTTAATTTCATCAACTTTTATGTTATTTTGAAAAAATTCTCAAACGTTTTCCTCCTCCACATTCGTTTAACCTTAAATGCATTACTTATGCACAAAGAACCAACGCATGAAACGTGTACACCACCCATTACAAGATGTTACAACCGCAATCTTGACCAAATGATTAAAGAATTATGTCATGACAAAGCAAATTATATTGGAGTGCAAGGATAAAAGTTAATTGTGGGCATGACTATAAATGTGTAGGCCCGAGTCACATTATTGCACATTTGTGTGAGAGTATTTGATAAGGTAATGTTATTTTGAAATGAAGAAAAACTGTCTTAGAAAGAGGGTAGGCTTGAGAAAGAAGAGTAAGAATGGTAGTTGCCAATTGTGGACCCCATGGGATGACAAAGAGTTAATTTTTTTTTTTAATCTTTCTCGTCCATCCTTTAGCGTTGTTTTTTAAGTAAATAATTACATACCAAAGCATTCACCTATAGATAGAACTATAGAAGAGGTAGAGCTCATGTTATTTAGGTTTGCAAAGGTAAATGTACTACCACATAATTGGACACCTTAAAGCTTTGTTGATTAGAGGGATTAGATGTGTTGCAAAATTTAGCTTGGTTCGGGTATCCCAATAAGATAATTGGGCACACATGTTGGATTAACCTAGTATCGCTTTTGAGTCCATTAATGTCTTAGGTTTTGCTTTGGGAAGACAAGTTACAGAACTAGAGATCATGCACTCTCTTATCAATCAATATGTGATCATGTGTCAATTGATCTGCTTGCAACCGTTTCTTAGGTTTCACACGATTTTCACTTACTTTGTTGTATAATTTGATTATAACACCAATTTGGAAGATTGAACAATCTAAGCTATGGTGTGAGTATAAATACCCATTGTAATATCATGATTTATTAGAATCACAGAAATTAAATATGTGAGACAAAAGAGCAAGAGAAAAAAATGATTTTTGTCATTGTTATTGTGAGATTGTGTAGTAAGTAATAACTTTCTTCTTCTTATACTTTGTTATCTGCAATTGTGAAAAAGTGTGAGTAGTAGGAGTGTGCAAAGAAAAAATAGAACATCAAATAAATTTGACTAGTCTCATTGAATCCGTAACATGTTGTACAATTTTGGCTAGTTCAACCGAATGCAATAATATGGTATGATTAGATTGAAAATTCTATAATTCACTAGGTACGAAATAAATGGTGGATGGAGCTGTCTACAATTTACTTTAATCTAATAAAAAATTAATTGTAAGGTTTATAAATGTTAACAATTTTAGTGGGAAAATGTTTAATTGTAATATAGTATCTAGACTCATTGTCAAGTAAACCAATCAAAGCTTAAAAAATTACTGAGCTCTCAATACGTATGTATCAAGTAAAAATATATGTTTCATGTATACACCATCACACAATAATGCACGTATACTTAGAAGAATTTTTTGCGCACACAGTTATATCAATAATCAATTGACTTCAATCCAACTGCTCTCGAGTTTGAAAAATGTATGGTTAAATCAATCGAGGTTTGTGTCAATTAATTGAGGGTCTCTCATCGTTGGTAGATCGATCGAGCGTAGGTTCTCGATCGATCGAGCCAATTTTTTAGTTTAACAACAATTCGTTTTTAATTCGACCCATATGTTATTTTTACTAATTTAATTGTGAAAGTTGAATCCTTGCATAATCATAATTATCCTTTAATATTAATTCTCATTTAGGTTAAATTAGACTCTATATAAACAACTTTTGTTGGAGAAAAACATGATACACTAAATATAATATTTTCTAAATTTGTTTGAGCTCTTAAGAAAAAATCTTTTTTTCTTCATCTTTTTATCTTAAGCGTTCTCTTGGTTTACCTATCCATACATTCTATGTGATCATATTTGGATGATTTACATGCCTAAATATTTTTCATGATATTGAGGTTTACTTGATCGTTTTAGAGGTTTTTAGCTGATTTAGTTTTTACATTGTACTGAGGTGACGATTAGGTGTTTCGTGTAATTCAAAATTATCAAAGTTGATGGGTTTGATTTATCTCGTAGAACTCGAGAAGATCGAAACGTTGGTCCATATCCAAACCTCTTACTTGTGGAGATTGTAAAAGGAGTGATGACTCGTAAGTAAATTACATAGGGAGGCTTTATCTATGAAGGATAGTTTAAGATCTAGCCTTGTAATGAAATATTGATTTTTATAGTGGATAGTTAGGTGGTCCTGTAGACCGATGATTTTCTTCTTAAGTCATTGTTATGACCTAGGTTATTTTCACCTAAAAATTTCGTGTGTTATTCTTTAATTTTGCATTTTATTTTTACACGCAATTGAATGTCTGGCTGTTGTGTTTAGGTTACATAATTAAAATATATTAAAATTAAAAATAACCTATTCATCGCCCCTCTAAGTATATTTGATCTGTAAATAAAAACTTTTAATTGGTATTAGAACAGGTCACTAGATAAATTAAGTGTTGCCTAAGACCTTGTTATGGATCATTTAAGAGAGGGTTCTTCTACAACCCGTCTACCTTACTTTGATGAGTCTAACTACTCATATTGAAAAGCTTGTATGAGAACCTTTTTACATTGGTCAGATGAAAGTGTATGAAATTCTGTGTTGTATGGTTGGGAACCACCTGTGGTTACCAAAGATATTGTAGTTACACTTAAGCCTAGGAATGAATTGACTATCGTTGAGAAAACTAGCAGTGCTTGGAATCAAATGGGCATTAACGCCATTTTTAGTGTTGTGTCTTCAGATGAGTTTCGATGCATTATGATGTTAAAATTGCTAAGGTTACTCGGAACACACTAGAAGTTGCTCATGAAGGCACGTTCCAAGTTAAACGATCTAAAGTTAGCATGCTAGCCACTAAATTTGAAAATCTTAGAATGAAGGAAGATGTAACATTTTCTAAATTCTATGCTAAACTATGTGATATTGCTAACTCATCTTCAAATCTTGTGAGATAAAATTGATGAATGTAGTTTAATCCAAAAAGTCTTGTGCTCACTACCAGAACACTTTCAAGCAAAGGTCAACACCATAGAAGAAAATAAAGACATTGACACCATCAAGATTGAATAACTCGTTGGTTCAATTCAAGTATTTGAAATGAACCTTCGAACACCCAAAAGGAACACAAATATTGCTTTCAAAACTACCAACACTGATAATGGTGATAGTGATGATGTCATGGAAGATGAAAAACTACTCATCCTAGCTAAAAAAATCAAGAAAATATTCAACAAAAAGGATGTACAAAATAAAGTGAAACCAAGCTATACAAGAGATCACAAGGGAAGAGAACTCATGACTATGAGTTCAGAAGGTAAGAAAGCTAAACCCAATGGACCTAAATGTTTTGAATGCAATGGATTTGGTCATTATACAGTTGAGTATGCCAACAAGAAGAAGAAAATTGGAAGGGCTTTCAATACTATCCTTAGTGACTCAAAAGTGATCAAGATCAAGCTAGTGGTTCAAATGATGATAACACTAACTACTTAGCATTTACTGCAACTGTTGATAGTTACTCCAATGAGTCTCATTTTGACTCAGATGATGAGGAAAGTAAATATATTCTTACAAAATTTAATGTGAACAGTTTTGAGAAATTATTTTTAAATTTAATCAATTGTAAGAAAAAGAAAGATAAATTATTTATAACTGTGAAAAAATTGAATGATCAAATAAAAACCTATGAGACTAATTTCTCCATTCTAGAAAATGAAAAATTTGAGCTGTCCGAACATGTTAATATGTTAATAGAAAAATGAGAAGCTTGTGCAGGAACTTGATTTTTCAAAGGAAACAAACAATTAGAGCTAAACGATTAGACAAAATGTTGAGCATTGGTAAGTTATATGGTGATACACGTGAACTTGAATTTTTTTATGAAAGCTCCACACCTTCTACTTCAAATACTACATTTGTAAGGCCTTCTAACTCTACTCCTACTGCTACTAATATTGTACAAACACCTATTAAACCTATAGTTGCTAAAACATGTTTGTTTGTCATTATTGTGGTAGAAAAAGTCATATTTGACCTAACTGTAGATTTTTGATGAATAATACTCTTCAATCTAACAATTACTTTCAAGCTTATAGTGATAGAGCTCGTAATTATTATCCTACCATGCATGTGACATCTTCATTTAGGATGAATGTGAATAGGAAAGTTGAGTGCAAGAACATGTCTATAAAGCCTAAGGCAATTGAATCTCAATCCGTTATAGAGAAGTCAAAATTTATGAAAATTTGGGTTAGAAAAAATTGCATGTTTCCTATCATCTGACTATTATTGTTCGTCCACCTAAATACTTTTGATTGTATGCTTAAATGACCTTAGTGAGTAATTTCATGGGTTTCTTTTCTTTCTACAGTTAGAATTTTTTTTATTACTAAGATTGTTACAAAAAATTAGCCAACAAGGTAATGAACTCAGATAATACTTACACACATAAAACCTTGTCTTTAATGGTTTAACTTATTTTGATTTTCATTGTATAAATGATGCTACAATTCAAAATTCTATACACACATTATTTACATGTGATGACTCTATTGACTAAACTTATTTACACACTCACTGAACACATATGTATGTCATGCTTGAAATTTATGATTAATTTTAAAAGATTCTAGGACTTGAGCTAGTCTTGATTGAAAAGTTGCGTTGAGTTCTATTTCTTGCCTTTTCAAAGATTCCACCTTAGGGAGACAACTAGTATTAGTAGGGCTACCTATTGTGACGTGTGCAGCTACCGTAGTGAGCGAAAAGAGCTACCTAATTACTAGTGTGAAAGTTATCATATTAGGTTTATGGCTCGTGCATGTTACAAAAAAAATTAATAATTAAAAAAACTGTAATTGACATGCACACAGAAAAGAGTAAAAAGAGTTTTTTTTTTTTTTAAAATTAAGTTTCCTTTTGGTATACATATTTTATTTAGTATGATAGGTGATATTACTTTCTTTTGGGTCTCTTATGATTGATCATAAATGAATTAATTGAAATCTAGTTCACACATGTATACCATTATGAGTGAATGTCAATATATCGTTATATGTGCTAGTGTTTTTGTGTGACTTATCTATTTCACTTGCTAATACAATGAATGATCAAAACTTAAGTAAAAATAGTTTTTCAATTGATTTTATGCTTATTTGTTATTAAATGAATTTATTGCTTTGTATAGTTATTTTAAAAAAATCAAATCAATTTTTTTTAGTTTTCTTTTATTACATCTTGTTATTTAGATCGTATTAAATTTATTTTACTTTTAGAGATTTATAAGACTTAGGGGGAGTTATTGCATACATATTTCATTATTATTATTTTTTACTTGTGCAATTTCTCCTACATTCTTTGAATTTATACATGTGTGATCATATGCATTGCTAGCGTACTTCGATAATTGTTGAACCTTAGGTATCGTTCTAACTTTCTATTGACATTTGATACATCTTTTTTCTCTCTATTTCATAATTTGTCATTTTCATATGTCAAAAAAGAGAAAAAGTGATTCATGTCACATTATTTTCACTATTCATATTGCTATGTATTTAATGGAAGAGATTGAATTTAAGGAGAGAGTTTGGATTTATTAATTGTGTGCATGCACTACATCTTTTTCGCATTATTATGTACATTAAACTAATAAATAATGAGACTTTCAAGTCAAATTGTTGGGGCTATTTGTTGGTCTTTTTTTCAGTGCACTGAACGTATCAAATATCAAGCAAAGATGGTTCCACTGAATCATAGATAGTTTCACTATTGAAAGTGTGTAATTGATGTAATGATTATTTACCTATAAGCGTTATGTAGTGACATAGTGATTTTGCTACACAAAAATGTTAAAGGAGGAGATTATAAGGTTTATGAGTGTTGGCAATTTTCGTAGATAAAATATTTAATTGTAATATAGTATCTAGACTCGTTGTCAAGTCAATCAATCAAAGTTAAAAATATTACTGAGCTCTCAATACGTATGTATCAGGTAAAAATATATGTTTCATGCATACACCATCACACAATAATGCACGTACACTTAGAAGAATTTTTGAGCACACAGTTAGATAGATCGAGATTAGATCAATTGAGGATCAATCGACTTCAATCCACCTGCTCTCGGGTTGAAAAATGCATTATTAGATCGATCAATCGAGGGTCTCTCATCGTTGGTAAATCGATCGAACGTAGGTTCTTGATCGATTAAGTTTTGGCTAGATCGATCAAACTTTGGCTAGATCGTTTGAGCTAGTTTTTTCATTTTAATAACAACTCGTTTTTAATTCGGCCCATATATTATTTTTACCAATTTGACTCTATTTAGTTATGAAAACTGAATCCTTGCATGAGCATAATTATCCTTTACTATTAACTTTCATTTAGGTCAAATTAGACTCTATATAAACAATTTTTGTTGGAGAAAAATATGACATACTAAATATAATATTTTCTATATTTGTTTCAGCTCTTAAGGAAAACTCTTCATCCTTTTATCTTAGGCATTCTATTGGTTTAATTGTCCATACATTATGTATGATCATGTTTGGATGATTTACATGTCTAAATATTTGTTATAATATTGAGGTTTACTCGATCGTTTTGGATTTTGCTAGCTGATTTAGTTTTTACATTGTACTGAAGTGACGTATTCGGTATTTTGTGTGACTCAAAATTACCGAAGTTGACAGGATCGATTGATTTCGTGGAACTCGAGTAGATCGAAACCTTAGTCTGGATCTAGAAACCTTACTTGTGGAGACTGTGAAAGGAGTGACGGCTTGTAAGTAAATTACATAGGGGACTTTATCTGTGAAGGGTAGTTTAAGACCTGACCTTGTAATTGAACATTAATTTTTATAGTGGATAGTTAAGTGGTCCGGTGGACAGGTGGTTTTCCTCTTAGGTAATTTTTGTGGCCTAGATTGTTTCCACCTAAAAATCTCGTGTATTATTCTTTAATTTCGTATTTTATTTTTTCTTGTGATTACATATTTAGCTGTTGTGTTTAAGTTATATAATTAAAATTTGTTAAAATTAAAAATAACATATTCATCCCCCTCTCGATATATTTGGTCTGTAACTAAAAAATTTCATTAATGATAAAAAAAAAATTATATATTTGTATATATGCGTCACTATTTTATTACATATTAGTATCATCATAATTTTTTTTTTGCCCCTTAAAAAATTTATAAAATTATAGTAATATAAACTAAAAATGGATTTTACATAGAAAAAATATCAAAAATGATTTTATTTTAAGGCAAATTCAAATATATTATGGTAAGTTTTTGTAGGCTTATTTCCAACTATAAAATGAGAGAAAGTAGCTATAAAAAAAAAAAAAAAACTAACTATAAAATGAGATAAGGTTACGGAAATAAACCAAACCACCACAACCACACAGATTTTTGTGAAGTGGACCATATACAACATGGTCTGAGCTTCGGTGCCCGAAGGAATCATCAGAATGAAAACACTTTCAATCAATTCCCAATTTAACTTCCTGAATAAGACGAATGTTTACAGAGCTTGTTCTTCAACGAGTCCATTTTTCATTCCAATCTCATGCCTAAAGCACCACAAACATCCTTCCCAATCATCTTTACCTTCAAACCTTAAAACCAATATTGTCCCAAAACAAACTGCTCTGAAGGGCACAAGAAATTCACATAATGCAAACAAGAAATTGGTCCTAAAAATCAATCCCAAATGCCAAAATCATTCAGAAGAGGAGTTGTCTTCCCAGTTTTCTAAAGATGGAACTTGTAGGTATTTGATTATTGGAGCTGTCACTGTAGGGGTTATCCTGTACGTAATGGGAGTAGTGGATGAGCAAAAGGCATGGGCTTTGGGCCCAGAAGGCCCACTAATGGAGGAATTCTGGGATAACGTGAGAAGATATGGACTTTATGCACTTACAGTGAGTACAGGTGCTCTTTACACCATATTCCTGCCCATATTTGAGTTGCTCAAGAATCCAATTTCTGCCCTTCTTGTCTTGATAATTATTGGTGGTGGTATCTTCATTGTTTCTCAAGTTGTTTCTGCTATGGTTGGTGTTACTGATTTCACTTATGATTATAGTTATTAGCTTTTAGTAGAGAACCTCTTATTGTTTACTTACATATATCTTCTTAGGAACATGAATATTACATTTAATTTCCATAAAACATGAAAATGAATGATATGACAGCAAATATCTAAAACATATTATGTGATTTGTGGTGAATAGACTTTATCCGTATTTCAAGGGTTGTTTTTAAATTAGCTACAATCAGTTTAGCCAGCTGTCAATAGTAACTCAAGTTGAAAAAGACAAAAACTGAAGTGAAGAAGGTTTACCCCGAGAGTATAATGAAGGTATACCATATGCATGGTACGTAGTGATGTTGTTGGTACTTTGACATATTACTATGTAAATTATAGTACGTGCATCTCATATGACATCATAATCTGTGTGACATTCTATAATTAATTGTCATGAGTACAAAATTTTATGTAAATTAGATTGGAAAACGTGTTAATATACGTTATATTATTTTTTTAATAAATTATATCATTAATTTTATTTTATATTAATAATTTTAATTTTTTTATAGTAAAAAATGAGTTTTATTCTTAATAACTTGTAGTCAATTTTTTATAATTATGAAAACAATATAAAATGTCTTCTTGAACAAATGATATCTTTATAATATTTAAAGAAATAAGTATATTTTGAAATTTTATAATATATAGATATATCAAACTTGCTCGATATTTTCCAAAATGCTAGTTCAATTTTAATGTAGTAATCCAATTTTTTGTCTCCTTTTAAATTTTGTTTGAATTTTATTGTTATGAACTTTAAAGAATAAATATTAGTCTATAAATAATAAATAAAATATTGATTTATTAAATTAAAACAACCATAAATTTATAATTTCAAAAGCGATTAAAAAAACACACATAATATTCGGATGGTCATAAATTTAAGAGAAATTAAAAATATAACCAATGAGAATATGACAAATGATATTTTTCAAAAAAATTTGTCATATGTAAATTCCAAGAATTGACACATATAAAACGATTATCTTTTAATTGACAATTAAATATAGTATAAAATATAATATTTACTTATTATTGCTAAAGATTGAACCCGTAAAATTAAAAATATAAGTAATAAGAGCATGACAAATACTATTTTTATTTTTTCAATTAGTAATCCGCACATTTCAAAAACTAAGACATATATATCCCATTATGAAATGTATTATTTAAATAATTACAATTAATATTATTTTTTATATTTTATTATGACTCCTGTTATGTTATGATTGGTATAAAAATGTTAAATTAATATATAATATAATATAATAGTATATTAAATTAAATTATATTAAAAATGTTGGATAAATAAATATTAAGTTTTTAATAATAATCATAATCATATTAATAATATTAATAATAATGGTATATATTTGGAATGATGATGTATACTTTCTATAATTTTATCACTTTTGTTGGTTTTAAATTTTTTATCATAAGCTATAAATAAATAAATAATTAAGAAAATTTAGATTATATGAAAAATGTTGAACAAGAAAATATCAGGTTTTAATAATGTTAGTGATGAGTAGTAATAATAAGTTTAAGAATAAGAATTGTATTATTTAAATGATTTAAATTTGTATGATTTGAATTTAACAACAACAACAACAACAATAATAATAATAGTGAGTGTAAGAGTAAGAATAAGAGTTGTATTATTTAAATAATTTGAATTTGTATGGTTTGGATTTGGTGGAATAATTTATTCCAAAAGTTTAGTAAATTTGTTGCATAATGGTATATGTGGATGTATATATATAACCTCAATAAGGAGGTGGGGACGTTTTTTTTTTTTTTTATACAATAAGGTGTGATAATGACACAATATATATATATATATATATATATAGTTGTCACTATTAATTGTTAGTTATGAAACAGTAAGGTAGTTAATATCAATTTTAATTAAGATTGGTATTAAATTTGTTTATATTATAATTTATTCAAATTATATAAAATATTAAGGATATTATTATCCAAATTTAAATATAAAATATATTTTGATTTTTTGTCAATTTAAAACAATAACTCCATCGTTTAGATTGGATATAGATTTGTGTGTAATTAAGCTCAAATAAATAAATCCTCGAGATATATATATTAAACAGAAATGCCACTTCATTAACAGTAGAGAGCAAACTCATGAATAAGGCTAATTAAATATTCCTAACTAAACTCTTGAAAATGTTAATCCCAGCTTTCCTTCCCCCTTATATAATTTCAATTGTGCAACTATGAAAATGTTCCAAGGAGATGGTTGAAAGGTACCTTGTTTCAAACAAAAGTTGATGATGCTATTCAAAGTGGTCGTTGTGACTTGTGAGTTCAATTTTATCAGTTATATATATATACATATATATATATATATATATACATATATACACATATATACATATATATATATATATATATATATATGTGTGTGTGTGTGGGTGGGCGGACGTAGATTCGATATGTCTGTTATTAAGTCATTTTACAAGTCGATCTTATCTTGACGATTTTAAAAAATTTAAAATCTTAGCCGACCTATAACCCTTAAAAAACTAATCTTCAAGCCGATCTACAATGTTAGTTTGAGGAAAGTTAATTTGGCGAGTTTGGACCTATAATTTTACTTAAAAATTATTAGCATAATAAAAAATACAATAAAGAGTGCAAACAATATTTTATCCCTACAAATATTTTTTTAAGGCTAAAGCATACAAGTGTTGTTCTATCGATTATAAGAACTACTATCATCTCTCATATCTAATGCTTAATAAATTTAAAGTTATCAATATGTGTCATATGAAAATGATATCTCATTATTGACACTTCATGTTTGATGCTTCACTACTCACCCTCCCAAATTTAAAATCATGATTTCACATGCTACATATTTGTTTAGGACTTTTATATTGTATATTTGTATAATATTAATTAATACTTAATTTTATTTATTTTTCATAACATTTATTATATAATATTTTAAAAATATTTTTTAAAAAATATTAATATATAAAAATGTAGGTCGGTTCGGTTTCATCGATTTTTATTTTTCACGGACCTATAACCGAACCGACAAGATCAATTTTATAATATTTTAGAACTACTGTACCAACTAACTTCTAAAAAAAAGGGATCGATTTAGACCTAAATTTGGATTAGTTGGTCAATTGAAAATGACTAAAATGGCCTGACCCTGACACGTATTTTTCGGTTATAAAAATCTTAAATACATAGCCAAACCATGATTAACTAGCTAATAACGTACGTCAATAACCCCTTAAGATATATAATGTCAAATTCTCAATACGCAACTCAATTATTTTCCCCGCAATGACATAAGAAAAGAGAGTAGCTAATAAGTAATAACTCACTTTAATAAGCAAAAGACTGTCCAATTGTACTAATTGCCATTTAAATCAACCATACAAGAAAAAAACTTCCATCACAAGCAGACATCAATCAATACTAATATTTAATAAAGAAATAGCGGTTTACGTTTGCTCAAGTGCTTGTATTGCGCAATTTGTGTCTTTCACGGGTCATACACCTACCCACCTCTATATATATAAAGGAGGAATATGCATGATAGTTAAATCAACACACTTTTTAAAAACTTCCTCTCTTCTTCTACATTTCTGAGAGAGAGATTTGTATAGCTAGGTGAGCCAAAGAAATGGCCTTGAGTTGGCTACTTCAATCAGCATGTAACGTTTTGGGATACCCAAAGGAATCTAAAATTGAGTCAGAAGAGCATGAAAATCACGTGCAAGTGAAGAGCTTGAAAGTTGGTAATTGTTAGAGGTGTCAAAAAGGATGGGCCGGCCCGGCCCGGCACGGCCCGGCCCGTCAAATTAGCGTGCCGTGCCGGCCCTTGGCCCGTTAATTAGCGTGCCGTGCCGGCCCTTGGCCCGTATATGGGCCGTGCCGTGCCTCAGTGCTTGGCCCGTGGGCCTTAACGTGCCGTGCCGTGCCCGGCCCGTTAGGCTGTCTTAATGGGCCGGCACGGCCCGTGAGCCCTTCATTCCATTTTTTTTTAATATATTTTTAAAAATTAATTTTTAAAATAGTAAAATTTTGTGTGCCGTGCCGTGCCGGCCCGGCCCATGGCCCTTCAAGCCCGTTAAGGGCCGAGGGCCATGGGCCGTGCCGTGCTACTCATTTTGGCTAACGGGCCGTGCCGTGCCGTGCCGAATTTTTGGTGGGCCGTGCCGTGCCGGCCCGATGGGCCAACGGGCCAAAGGTTTAACGGGCCGTGCCGTGCCGTGCCGGCCCGTTTGACACCCCTAGTAATTGTCGAGGTTTGTCTTCTGATCAGTTTCAAATGCCACTTCATTATCCTCGTTATACAAAGGCAGACTATGAGAATATGGAGGAGTGGAGGCTTGACCTACTTCTCAACCAATATGGCCTTATTAGTTACATAGCTATTTCCCTTGACGAGAAGAGGTCTTATGCTATTGGCTCTTTCTTGTGGCCTCATCAGTACTAGCTAGCGCATTCTACACCATCTATACATGGCCACCGATCGATCATGAAGACCTCTACCTATATATATATATAATGTAATTTTGTGATATTTGATTGTGATAAAATTTGGTATACTAGCTAGTTATATATTTTATATTTATATCTATATGTTTAGACTACTTTTACATGTAAAATGGTATTTATTATTTTTATTTTTCTATTTTGAAGAAATTAATTAAGAGAAACAGTCATCTTTCAATTAGTATGTTATATATAGAGGATACGTGTTAAAAAAATTAATGGATTTTCCAGCTTTTCTTCTTTGGGATTTATATAAGTTCTTTTTTCCTGTTATTTATTGGATTCAAAACATATGTTCTTAATTTTAAAATGGAACCATAACGATATGTTTGGTGTATTATATTGAATATGTTAAATATAGTTGTATTAGATTGAACTATTTTGTATTTTATTTTAATTAATCTGTAGTATTTGATGATAAGTTATATAATATAGCCTGATAAAATTAATTATAAATATTTTAACAAAATAATTTATTTTAGGAAATTTATTTAAATTAATATTTAATTTATTTCCATATTTATATTACATTTTAAAAATAAAAAAACTATTATTTTTAATTTGATATAAAAGAATTTAAAAAACACATAATTTTATAATTGAAATTAAATGCCTAGTATTCTGACATAGAAATTTTTTACATAATTATATTATTTTAATATTATATAATACGGCTTGATGTTACAGTAAAATGTATAATTATATATAAATTAATATATAATTACATTTATTAATATTGTGTAACAAATACATTAAATGTAAGAGTCCAACACGAAAGGTTTTTATTTTTATTTTAAATGTAATCATTAATAATGATTATGGATCCATAACTAGCGTGCCAATTTAATGTCATGGTCAAATGCACAAAAATGGATGTTAATATAACATAAATTTATATTTTTATTTATTTTTATCTTTATATCTTTTAAATCATATTATGTGTTAAAATTATTATAAAAATTAAAAAAAGTATTCAATTTTTTTTTAGATAATATTGACTCGTATATATTATAATCTAAAGAATGTGAATACAAAAATGAGCATAAATTTATAAATTTATGTGTAATTGTTACTTCTGTGATAGGATAAAAGTGCATCCTTCTTACCCTCCTTCCATCTCTAATTTCCTTTTGATGTTGAGGGCTAGCATCTTGATATAAAGCATAAATATTTTTAATGTTGATTCAAACATATAATTTGATGTAAGACTGACTAGAACACAAGGTGAACTAAGCAATATATACTTGTCAATTAACTTTTTTTTTTAACTTTTGTAAGGTTACGTAATGTTTGAGGATTAGAAAAAGTTAAATTTGTTCGTTTTGAATATATGATAATGACTTTGAGAGATTCAGAATTTTTTTCTCCAAATCCATCCTCCGTATATTCCACAAAATGAAAAAAAAAAAAAAAAAAAGAATAGTTTTAACGTAATGATATTGTCCAAACAATAATGTATAACTTTTCTACTTTATTTTGATAATTATATGGCTGATAATGTTTTAATAAATAATTATTAATGAAAAATAATTATGATAATAATAATAAAAAATGTTGAAACAATATTGCCTTATTTAAAATAGAAAATTTAAACTCAATTATGTATATAATTCATTTTAATGCCAGATATCTTGTATTGTAATATCATAAGAGAATATTAAAATGTTGGTTTGAACCTATCATCAAATATAAATGAGTGAGTTCTGTAATTAATTATTTAAAAAATACAATTAATTTTAATGATAGGTGTAATGGAAGCTTATTTCAAAGACATAAACTATTTAGGTCATCCTTTCCACAATAAACAATCATTTCCGAATTTGATTTGTTTTTTTCCTCCATACTCAAAGAATTTTGTTTTCTTTAATTCGTCAAACAAAAATCCTTAATACATGGGAAATCCGGTGAACAAGAGTTGTAATTCAAGTAAATGTCTACAATTAATTAATTAACAATAAAATTCTTATTACTTTAAGAACATTTTTTTTTTAAATTACTAAAACTAATATCCAAATATTTATAATAATAAAAATATCACCTCAATAAGATTTAATGGTGTCCAATTCAACGACATTCAACATTAAATAGATCTAAATTACTGCAGTTTAATTTTATTCGCGTCTAATTAAACGGTGTTAAAAAAATGATGTGATAATTATTTTTTTAAAAGTAAAAATATATAATTTGACTATAATGAATGTTATTTTTATTGTTACAAATTTTTGAAAATGTTTTTTTTTTTTACCCACTGCTACCTACATTTTATTTAACTCATAATAAAGTCATACTTAAAGATTAATGTCATTTAATACCTGTTCTAATGTTCACGGGAAGGATCCCACAATTTATACCCTCTTGTAATCACTCTGCTGATTTCACCATCTTCACTTTAGTTTTTTATTCCTGAACCTCATTCTCAATTTCTCGTGCAAAAAATATTTGCACTCAAAAATCAATCTACAAAAAAAAAAAAAAATGTTCATCTGAGAGCTATATACTCTCTAGACTCGCCCTCTGGCTTGTAGATACCAGCCCAATAATACAAGAAAAAATATCGAAATTGGTATTTGACAACAAAATTTGTTGGCAAAACCTATGATATAAGAATAATCTTACTGGGTCAATCGACAGCTTTTTGGGATATATTTTGTCGTATAATTCCTATTCCTTGACAAATTATGTGTATGTGGGAACTATTTTGGCGAAAAGGGGTGAGAAATTTGGCGGCATGTTTTTACCGATAAAATGTTGTCAAAGAAGATCAAAGTTATCTTCTCAAAATAAATTTGCTTGTAAAAATCCTCTTTCTTGACAAAATTTGTCGTGTATATATATATATATATATATATTTGTAAAAAAAAGAGTTTTATTAATGTTGTAGCAAAATTATAAAATTAAAATGAAGAATACAACCATCTTGCACTAACCCAAAAACTAAACAAATACAAAGCAATCATTATCTAGAGTTCTAAACACTGTTAATCTGAACTCAAATCTAGTCCCTACACATCACAGCATCATCATCCAATGTATGCAAAAGAACTATCAAGCTAAGCTCGACATCTTTAAAGTGAACCCATATATTTCACATAGCTTAAGAGAATTGTAAACTTGATAACACAAAAAAGTCACAATCTTCCACCAAAATTGACTAAGAAAATAAAAAGATACAACCATCCAAGCCACCCAAAATAATACAAAGACAAAAATAAAAATAAAAATCTAAAATTAAAGAAATCACAAAATAAAAACACAAATCATAAAATAGAGTGTTGTAATCTCTGAAAGAAAAACCAAAAACGAGTCTAGATTGTCATCTTAATCACCTTTTCATGTCGAACATTGTCAAATACAAAACAAATATATCAAAAAATAACAAATATCTATTAGATTACTCTATGGAGAATAATAACTCTAAAGAGAAAAACTCTTAGAGGAAAACTAACAACAGTAGCATATAGAGCCAAAAAGCTCAACTGACGGCAGCATAATTGCAGATCTGCGAGAAACTTGAGTAGTTGTGTGGGAATGGCACACGATAGTGTGATGAAGGAGTGAGATGGAGGGCGGGGTTGGAAGTGGGACAGCTAGGAGGAGGCAATGTTGGGTAGAAATAGGAAATAGTGTTAGGGTTTGTAAATTTTTAGAGAAAAGAGAAAGAAATTTTTGAATTTACACAATATTGAAACATGGATATTGTAAATATTATTTGGTTCCATATTTTTTGCACTAGAACAAATCCCAGCCTTGATTAACCTCTTTTCTTGCTCCATTCTTTTCTCTCTTCCTTACTCTCACGAATTATAACCCAATGTTGCCACAATCCAGCCAACCAATGTTGACCATCTTCGTCATTCTAGCCTTTTGTCGTCCTTTTAGCATTGATTATTAGCCATGACTCGTGTGATTCCAGCCCAATCTTATGTTTAAGCAAAGTTTTAGTCGATTTTTCAACCCAACAAAATTTCGGTTGATTTTTCAACCCAGCAGAGTTTTTTCATTTCTATCTCTAGCACACTTCATCCTTTGTCTACGATTTTCAGCCAATCCTCCTTCATCCATCGTTGACAACCAACTCCCTTACTATGCGATTAAATTTGCAAGTATTATGTGTTGTTTATCCTAAATTTATTTCCTCCCTTTTTGTTACTGTGTGTCATATTAGTTATTTTTCCTTCGATTGCATGGCTAGAAATTTGCTAATTCTTTTTCTATTGCTTCAATTTCCTCACCTTATCCTCCATTCCTCCTAATTCTCTTCCACTTCTCACCAATTTATCTAATTCTCTACTAATATCCTTCAATTTCTATAGCCTTACTACATCTTGCTCTATCATTGATCTTAACTTTAAGTGATTCCGTCTAAAGTTAAAGGCAAATTTAATTTTTGTTTTAGACTTTGTTCTTCTCAATGCAATTGGTAAATCTGATGTCTCGTCTTGATGATCTTGATGTTGATTTGAATCTTTGGGGCTTGATTAAATAGGAATATAGTTTTTTTGATCTAACAATTGTTGCAACAATTTGTCTCTTGAAAATATTTAATATAAAAGTGATGTTGAGGGTGTTTGGCAAGATCTGGACAAAGGTTGTAGGTTTGGAGTTGAAGGTTTTAAATCATAACCTATTTGCTTTCTACTTCAATGAATTAGTTGATAAGAGGGAGGTTCTATTCAAGGTGCTATATATTTTTAGGATAAAGAACATTAGCATGCTCATAACTTTAGGTAAATGGACAGTTTAGTCTCATAATTTTTAACTTGAGTAATTTATTTTCGTAATTTTGTAATAATGTGTACTTTAGTCTTAAAATTTTTAAATAAAAAGGACTAAATTGCATCTTTTACATCAAAAATATGATATTAAAGTGTGCCTTTTATACAAGTATGAGACTAAATTATTCTAATTGAAAGATATATGATTAAATTGCTCTTTTGCTTAAAATTATGGGATTATTAGTGCATTTTTTAGTATAAAAATTAAATATTATTTAATATTAATTGCTTTGAATTCAAGACATGCATTGAATATAAAACTGAATAGTTAGAGATTTAAAAATAATTATAAACAAATATATGAAAAATAAGCAAATAATCTTAATCCTTTCTATAATTATTATATCATTAATGGTTACAGGTGGCAAGTGAGTCCACCGGTAAAATATTAGACAGCTACATGAGGGTTGAGTGTTCTTGTAGTCTCTTTCATAAGTATTTGTTATAATTGTTTTACTGAAGATTAATGTTATGTTTTTTTTAGTTATGGCTCTCCAAATGTGAATTGAATTCAATAATAACATATTCATATTTTATTCAATAATAAAATATAATTTTATAAATTTATTCTTATTTTACTTAAACCTATAAAAATTATTTTTGATAAAATATATTTAATCCTTAAATTCCACAATTTTAAATCCTTAATTCAACAAGTTTGATTACAACGTTTAAAGTTTTGATAATAAGGAGATAAGTATTTTTCTTTTTCTTTTGAAAAAAGAAGTTTTCTAAATGTGAAAAATAAAGCTACAATCTGTTCAAAGTCACTAATAATTGGTGGAGCCCTCAAATAAATTGAGGAGTCCAGTTAGTATCATCAAACAAGAAATCACATCCTTAATAACGTGATTAATACATGCGCTGCGCAGATTACCTATCACAAAAATGTACAATATAGTGACAGCTAGGAACTTCAATTTAAAGAAAGAAAGATGTGACAGCTAGAAACTTCAATTAAAGAATCTATCTTTCTTTCTTTTTTAAATTATGTCAAAATCTTCTATTAAGGAAAAAGTTGATCGAGACTGACTTAATGTCTAGCACTGCCCATAACTGATGAAAGTTGTGTTGATACCCACATATCTGAATCTATTAAAAAAAAGAAATTTTATAATTAAGATAATATTATTAATACAATCCAACCACAAAATAAGGCGCAATTAATGAAAGAGATTTTTATCAGCTGGATTATATAAAAGTTCCTCCTCAATCAATATTTAATGTCTAAGGTCAAATTTGTAATTTTTCAATAAAGTTGTAGCACTTTAGGAGTATAGTAGCTTGATGTTCACTCAAAATTACCAATATAACTGAGGACTCAAGGATCCCAAAACAAAGCCACATTCATTAATTATATTTCTTCTATATTGAAGTCCTTCCATATATTTAACAAAAATAATAAATTTTTTTATAAAGAAAATGAGTTTTTGAAGGTTGAAGTTCTAACAAAATTGGTAAAGTATTATTATAAGCAAGTGTTGAGGAGGAGTTTGCAGGTTGTTCTGTTAGTGTTTGTGGTTATCTCTATAATTGTAGGCTATTCCTCGTCAGGCATATCTTTGTTTCCTGAATATTAATTCAATGTTTACTTGTCCACTTTGTTCTTGTCACGTTTGACTCACAGAGTAGTTGGTGTTCTCCAAGTGGAAAGTTCAAGTGGGTCTCTAATAGAAGAAGAATACAAGAAGCCATAAAAGAAGTTGATGGAGATTATGATCAAAGTGGAGATCATTTATTTGCAAATGGTGAAGACAAACAATAACAACGAGGAGATCAAGATGATGACAAAGCAAAAGAGGAGGAAAATCTAGAGAGTAGAGTGTATTGTATTAAGTATTAGATATTAGTTAGAGTGAGTTACATTGTAATGGTTACACTACTCTATTATAATCCTACATTAACTTACTATGATGCCTAGTTAATCTAAACTTGCTAATCAAGTTTAGTCATCAGTATATTAAAGAGCTCTTACATGTATTTCAGATTCAACTGAAAATAATCTACATTTCTATGCATTACAATTTGTTCTCTCAATTGGTCTTAATTCACTATGATATCAGAGTTATGAAGATTAAGCTCTAATCTTCATAAATCTTGAAAATGGAAAGTTCGCTGCCTGTTTTCTTTCGCATTATCTTCTCTGATTCTTGCTTGCTTCTTGTATATCATAGCATTGATGCAAAAGAAGGAGGTCGAGTAGAGATGTTTTCTAATTATGATCAACTCAAGGTTGATTAGTATCTCTATATCATGAATCACACGCCAATTTTCATAGTTAGTGTAAGGTTTATTTTGTATTGACAATTTTCGTGGACAAAATGTTTGATTGTAATCTAGAATAGGAATTCACCGATTAATCAGACGATACATGGTGATGGAGTCATCAAGCTTGGAACGCTCATATGACAGGTATAATATTATATCATGCATACATCTTCACACAATTAAGCACGACACTTAGTATGGATCGTAACGAAAAATGTAATTGTGCACATGTTGGTCGATCGATCGAGAGTATTGATCGATCGATCGAGTGGTCGATCGATCGAGACTGAGACAACTTCGATCTAGGTGCTCTCTGTTTGGACTGGATCGATCGAGAAATTGGATCGATCGATCGAACCCTTTTCGATCGATCGAGTATAGAACAACTTCGATCCAGGTTCTCTCTGTTTGAGTTAGATCGATCGAGTTTTGTGTATCGATCGATAGAGACCTTCTCGATCGATCGAGATGGCCTGTCGATCGATCGAGCCAGTATTATATTCCTACTCAAACTCTTTTTGTGTATTCGATCCATGTGTTACTTTTACCAATTTGACTCATTTAATGAAAAAGCAGAATTCTAGTATGAGTAGAAGTGTTAAGAAAGTAGAATCCCTGTGTGAATAAAAGTGTTGTGGAAATAGAGTCCTTATTTGCGTAGAATTGTTTTGATTGTGGAATCCTTGTATGAGTAGAATTCTTGTGAGAAATAAATGCTGATGTGAATAGAATCATTGTATGAGAAGAATTCTTTTGAGAACTAAATCCTGAAATAAGTAGAGTTATAGTGAATTGCAAATCCTATTTGAGCTAGGATTGGACTCTATATAAGTGAAGGGATGTTTGTGCATAATAAAACAACTTGAGCATTTAGAATTATACAGCACTAATACTTTCTAGCATCTGAATTGTGCTTATTCTCTTCATCTATTGTTCTTAGGCTTTTTCATGTTTTATTCATATGCCTAATTGATTTGCATGATATTGAGCTCAATATTGAATGTTCTAGAGTTTGCTAGCTGATCCTGTTTTTACATCGCATGTTATTGAATCTGCTAGTTAGGATTGTTTATTGTTTGAATCCGCTCTAGGACACACATTGCACTTGTGTTTTTGTGCTAACGTTACAGGTGACAGGTTCGGTATTTCGTGTGACTCGAAATTACCGAAGGTGACGGGTTCGGTTGATCTTGTGTGACTCAAGTAGATCGGAACGTTGGTCCGGATCCAGACATCTAACTATTGGAGGCTGTGAAAGGAGCAAGCGGCTCGTAAGTAAATTACAGAAAGGGGGATCTATCTGCGACGGGTAGTTTCTGGACTCTATGGTTGTAATTGAACATTATTTTCATAGTGGATAGTTAGGTGGTCCGGTGGACCGGTGGTTTTCCTCTTAGGTCATTATTGTGGCCTAGGTTGTTTCCACCTAAAAATATCGTGTGTCGTTTTATTATTCCGCATTTATCTTTACACGCGATTGCATGTCTGGCCGTTGTGATTAGATTATATAATATTTGTTGAAAATTGAAAATAACCTATTCACCCCCCTCTAGGCTTATTAGATCCGTAATTAAAAAACTTTTTCAGTTAGAAATTGCAAAATGAAGAAGAATTTGGTCATTGCTTTTAGCTTAGTTTCTAGCAATGTACCAAAGGAAAGTTCAAAAGAGTTAATGGTTTCCTCTCCTGTCTTTGAGGACATTGAGATCGATCAAAATGTTACAATATCTGAAAATTTCAAATCATAGCCAAATCCAACTTTTCAGTACTCCAAAAGCTTTAGCTTCGATTGATCACATTTTGATATGTGGATCACTTATTATCTTCCTCAAGTGTGCTAAAACTCAATCTAGTTTCAAGCAGCTTGTAATCTAAAAACCTTGTATAGGTGATACTCATAGGTTGGAGTGTGACTAGCTAGAATGTCTATATTTTGCTATTTTGGTAGTCTTGCTATTTTATTGTTCAACCTTCATCACCTTCGAGGTCATCGCCGAGGTAAAGCTCAATTTCCATCGTCAGCATATAGCAAAGAGTATGATATCAGCTGTTCAACATTTATCATTGGATACTCTTCATTGTAGCAAAATCGTTCTTGAAGAGGTGATACTTGTTGCTTTGCTTCTCTTCCAAACCTTGAAGAGTTGCATCATATCAATTCGTGTCTAATCGCATTTGTGCTACCATTGCGACTCAAATGAACAAAAGAGGAAGTTTGTCGCTGACTGAGTGTTCTTTGCAGAGCTTATCAAGGTTTTAACTTGAGAGCTTACTGAAGATGCATACTCTAGTGTTGAAGTTAGGGTTACACCAATGCAAACTAAAATCATCATCAGGGTTGTGTGAAATGATAAAACTTGAGTATTTGTGAACTGTTTGTTTATTGAGAAAAATTACAGCAAGAAAGTTGAGAGAACTGAGAGAGAAAATATTGAAGTTTCTTGAACATTTTTGCTATTTTTACTTCACACACTTTTCAGAATGCTTACAACATATTATATACCACTAGACATGTGGCATGCTATAACAATCACACTAACAACCTTATCTAATAGCATCCAGGACTCTAACTAATCAAAACAACCATAGCCGTTAGTCTTGACTCTCCATCACAACCATTCAATTACAAAGATCAGCCACAGATTTCCATATTAGGCACTTGAACTCCCAATATCTTCACAATTGTCATTACCAACCTTAACATCCCCTTGTAAACTCAGTGGCATAATCATGATATTGAGTTTGCTGCGCAACAAAATAAACTGTGCCTGAGGAAGAGGTTTAGTAAGAATGTCTGCAATCTGTTCTGAGGATGGAACATGAGACACTAATAATTGACCAGACAACACCATTTCTCTTACAAAATGGAGATCTAATTCAACATGCTTTGTTCTAAAGTGAAGAACGGGATTAGCAGCTAGAGCAATGGAGCTAAGAATATCACACCACAATGTGGGAGGAACAGAGAGAGGAAGCTGAATTTCTGAAAGTAATGACGCAACCCATATAAGTTCAGAAGTGGCATTAGCCAATGCCCTGTACTCAGCCTCAGAACTAGACCTTAATACTGTGGCTTGCTTCCTTGAA
Organism: Elaeagnus macrophylla; assembly: GCA_029378325.1. Taxonomy (NCBI): domain Eukaryota; kingdom Viridiplantae; phylum Streptophyta; class Magnoliopsida; order Rosales; family Elaeagnaceae; genus Elaeagnus; species Elaeagnus macrophylla. Next base: position 28,227,035 of record CM055640.1, on the reverse strand, counting down.
CACCAAAAAATTGGATTAACACCATAATAAAGAACTATACCAGATGTAGAACGACAATCATCAGGGCACGATGCCCAATCAGCATCTCTAAATCCTTGAAGAAGAAGCTAAGAAGGAGGCTTAAACACTACCCCATGAGTCATAGTTCCTTGAAGATATCTTAAGATTCGTTCTGCTGTAACCAATGTCAGGTTAGTGGCTTAGCCATAAATTGACACACCTTATTAATAGAAAAGGTAATGTCAAGTCTTGTCAACGATGCATATTGTAGAGCACCGACAACACTTCAATAGAACGAAGGATTATCAAAACCATCACCAACAAAGGCAAAAAGAGAGCAATTAGAGGTCACAGGAGTATGAGCTGGCTTAGAAGACTCCATCTTAGGTTTCAACAAAAGTTCCCTAATGTACTTGGAATAATTAAGCAACAAATCTCCATTGGGCAATCTATGAATCTCAATTCCAAGAAAAAAACTCAATAACCCTGATGAAAACTATTTTGACCTATATTTTGTTATATTTTTAAGTATTATTTTTATGTTTTATTTTATTATTTTTGTGTTTTGTAAGGTATTTATGTGTTTTGTAAGGTATTTATGTGTTTTGGAAGGTATTAATGTGTTTTAGGTTGTTGGGCTTTTAGAAAAATATTGGATTAAAATGACTCAAAAAGAGTAAAAATGGAATAACAAGAGTCAAAGAATGTAAGCCTTACATTGGGAGTCAACAATTATGTAAGGATTACATACAAGGTGAGCACAACAAGAGACACCGCGGCGAAGAAAAATGCGTACCGCTGAAATAATCGCTTGAGTTTCTATTTTGGAGCCAAAATTTAACACGTGCCGCGACAGAATAAAATGTGTGCCGGGGCCCACCTCCCATTTTTAGCCTTGCGCTGCGGCAGGAGAAAATGTGTGTCGTGGTCCGCATACAAAAAAATCCAAAAATCGTAACACGCATGTGTCTCTTCACTCCTATAAATACCACACTATACCTCTCCTAAATACAAGTTTTTACAACCAAATTTTCTCTACCCTTAGCTGCTGTGACAGCAAGGGTTTCCACCCAAAATCAAGAGAAGACCCTCTATTGTTGAAGCTACTCCAAGGAATTGAGAAATGGGACCAACCAACTTCAAGGGTTTGGAGCTAGAGAATTCATTAGGGTATTTTTATTGTAATATTTTTTTCTTCTCTTTAATTTTGTGTTTGCCTCTCATGACTAAATTAATTGACACCAATTTAGTTATGGTTGGCTAAATTGTATATTTGGGATATTAGTATTGCTTCCAATGATTGGAAGAACAATTTTGTAATTTAATGATATTTGAGTTTTGGATTTATTTCTTGTTCATGTTCTTAATATTTCTGATTATGAATTAATGATGAACCAAATCTTGATTTGTAGTTGGAGAGAATATGTTAGAATTTAGACATTAGAAACAGCATCTTTGCTTGATCGTGCATTATGAATAAGTACCTAATTTGATTACATTGATTTGTGTTAGATTAGGTGATTATAATATTTCCTTGAGCTAATTCCAATTGATTAGTTAACGGTACAGATCAAAGACGTTAATTAATTTATTGTAGTGAAAATTACCATTGATTTGAAATTTTCTTGGTTTAGCGAAAAAATTATTAAATCTGACTTTTAATTAAATTATTTAATTTGTTCTTTCCGTGAATTAATAGCAAACTAAGATTCTTATATATATTCATTGTCCCTACCTTGGTTGTGAATACTTTTATTTGCACTTTATTTTAGTTATAGAATTAATTTAAGAATTTACAATCTTTTCAGCAACCAATAATTGTTAGAATGTTTAGGATTGTTTGTTCGACTGAATAAGAAAATAAATAACGTTTAAAATCACTGCAATTCTTTGAGAGACGATCTTAGGAGTATATTTATCACTCATTATAAGTGATTCGTACACTTGCTTGCTTTTTATAAAATATAAAACTTGACTATCAAGTATTGTGCATCAAACCCCAAATGCTTCAAAGCAAATTTTTTACATTGAGCATATGAATCAAATTCTGAACCTCCATCTCATTATTACCTGATAGTATAATATCATCAGCATACACCAATAAGTATATTGTAGATGAAGAATTAATTTTGGAAAACAAAGACACATCAGCCTTTGATTGGGTAAACTGCACAGTCAACAATGCACCCTTCAATGTATCAAACGAAGCTCTTGGGGCTTGTTTAAGACCATAAATTGCCTTCTTTAACTTGCAAACATAACTGGGATATTTAGGATCTTCAAAACTTAGGGGCTGCGTCATATAAACTTCCTCAGCCAATGCTCCATTGAGAAAAGCATTGTTGATGTCAAGTTGATGCAATAACCACCCTTTAGACAAAGCTAGAGTAATGATTACACGAAATATTATTTGCTTGATTACAGGACTAAATATCTCTGTGAAATTAAGCCGAAGTTGTTGATGAAATCCTTTAGCTACAACTCAAGATTTAAGTTTATCCACCAAACCAAAAGAAAGCTTATTCACTCTCCACACCCATTTATACCCAATCACCTTCTTGTCTTTGGGAGGAGGAACTAAAACCCAAGTAGCATTTCTAAGCAAAGCATCATATTCTGCTTGCATTGATTTCTTCCAACCATCATGTGCCAATGCTTATTTCACATAGTCGGCTCAATAAATGACAGACAATTGTAACAGTAGCAAGCACCTTTGGTTTATGAATTCCCAACTTGGCTCGTGTAACCATAGAGTGAGTATTTAAGGACTAAGTAATAGAAACAATTGGAGATGAAGGCATAAGTTGTGAGATAACGTGTGTGCTAGAAGGAGGTATTGTCTGAACACTAAGTGTAGCAATAGGTATAGTTGTGGAGACAAGAGGTAATGTAGAAGAAACTGATGGTATAGAAGGTATAGGAGTAATAGGCATATTAGGTAAAGATGGCATAGGCTCAGACACTAAAGATAAAATATTAGTAGGCATTGGTAATAAGAAAATGGGAGCAATGGTAATAGACACAGCTTCAGAGGGCAAGGATGAAAGTGACTGAACATCAGAAAAGCAAATAGGAACATGTGACGCAATAGTGTTAGGTAAAGTTGTTCTGACATTGGGCTTGGAATTATCACTAGAAGAAAAAATAAGCAAAATTGTCATATAAGGACTAGTTGATAACGAACTAGATGAGGAAACATTGGTTGGATTGGAATTAAAATCAGCAAATGAAAATTTAGACTCCTCAAAGGCCACATTTCAACTAATAAACAATTTCCCATTAGGACTGTACCCAACAAATGTGCATAGGATAGACCTAGGATCAACTTTAATCACATTATAGGAACGCAAACAAGGGTAACAAAAACAACCAAACACTTTGAAAAAATGATAATTAGGCTTGACATGAAAAAGCACCTCAAGAGGAGTTTGAAAATGTAATGTTGGAGTAGGAAGTCGATTAATGATATAACAACTTGAATAAAATGTCTCATCACAAAATGAAAGAGGCATGGAGGCATGAGTAAGTATCGACATACCTAATTTAACAATATGTCTATGCTTCCTTTCAACGTGTCCATTTTGTTGAGGAGTATGGGGATAGGAAGTGATATGAATTATACCAGTAATTGTAAGAAATTGAGTGAGACCTTGAAACTCACTACTTCAATCATAATGAAATTTCTTAATTTTAAAACCAATTTGCAACTCAACTTGATCTTTAAATTGTTTGAAGGCTTGTAGAGCACCTTTTTTGGATTTTAAAAAGAAAATCCAAGTGAATTTTGAAAAATCATCAACAAAATTAATGTAGTAACCAAAACCATTAGTAGAAGTGATTGGGGAACTCCACAAATCAGAATGAACCACTTGAAGTGGTTTGGTAGCACGAGTAAAAGATACTTGAAAAGGATGAACATGACTTTTCCCTATCTGACAGGCATTACAAATAGAGAATTGAATTTTATTTTCATTAGTAAAGGGTATATTACAATAACTGAGAGTATGTTTGACCACAGAATAAGATGTATGTCCTAATCTATGGTGCCACAGTGAAAAATCTGTGGAAGAAGCAACAAAGACAAAAGTAGAGAAATAATCACTCTTGACAGAAGACATATTAGTATTTACACTTGACAAAGAAGAATCAACATCACTAGATGAAAAGACAGCCTGCTTGAACTTTAGATCAAAAGCATACAAGCCATTAAACAATCTTCCCTGGAGTAGGACATGACCAGTAGCCTTGTCCTTGACATCATAATGACCAGAATGAAATTCAAAGTAAACATTATTATTAGAGGAAAATTTAGATACACTAAGAAAACTTTTAGCAATAGTTGGTACATGAAGAATATTATTAAGAAAAAAAGTTTTTGAATGGACTAAAGATGAAGAAAAGGAATTAGAACCAATATGAACAGTAAGTAAATTCTTACCATTGATGAGTGCTCAAAAAACACTAATATTTTGTGATTAATTGTGCTTAATTGTTTAATATATAGATTCGTTGTGATTGTTTATTCGATTAATTTCATAAATCTATCCATTCGGAGTCACGGGTATGTTTTAGTGCATTTCAGGTATTTTTAGCGTCAAATGAGTCAAATGATGAAAACACGCGAAGACAGAACACTTACGGCGCTCGAATCACGAGTTACGGGCAAGAAAAGTCAAATATGTAAGCCTTACATAACGAGCCATCACATATGTAAGGGGGTAATGAAGAGAAGGAAAGCAATGAGCGCTGCGGCGAAGAAACCATGTGCCGCAGCGAGGGTCTCAACAACGTATGTAAAGGCATTTACATACCATTACATACAAGGCGCGCCGCGGCGAAGAAACCATATGCTGCGGCAAGAGGCTCTCGGGTTGCATCCTGGGAAATCATGAAAACATTGCGCGCCGCGGCGGGGAGCTCTCGGGTTTTTACATTATTTTCAGAATTTGTGTTGCGCCGCGGCGGGGAAAATGTATGCCGCAGCGTGCCTATTCCTATGGCAATCAGGATTTGTGTAAACCTTTACATCTATAAATACCCCCTTAGAGCCCCCCTTAAAAGAGAACTCGAAGAACTCGAATACAACTTTACACTTTACAATTTTGTGACCAAACAAGAGATTTATTCAATTTTGGGAGCTTTTCCACACTCAAACGAAGCAAGAGAAACCATTATAAGGATCCAAGGAAGCCGTCGACAATCGAAGATAAAGCTTTTGGAGAAGAACGCTATCCCATCCATAAGCGGTATTTAGATCTAGGTTTTCCTTGTTGTTATAGAATTTTATTTTCTTCTTCTTTCGTTGAAGTGTATGATCATATTATATTTGTCTATGAATATTAATATGAACATGAGCGGCTAATTTCATTATGAATATTTAGTTTGTGTTGCCATGTTTGCTAGAATTGTGTATGGTGTATATTTTATTGATTTAATATAAATGAATTACCTTTTGATTAAGAGCATGTTTAGATATTTAATTATGAATTATTATGGGCCAATTTGAGATTCGTAGTTAGGTTGAAAAATCTGAGAATTTAGTTATAGGAACGTCACCTTAACTTTATTCCGAAACACTTAATCAAAGCTTCAAATTAGTGACTTAGTCATAGCATTAGTTTGATTAGCATTTATTTCCTTGCGCATAATTTGATTGCTATTTGATTTACCCCGATCGAAGGCAGTTAATTAGTTAATCAACAAAGAGATTTACCCCGACCGCAGGCAGTCTCGTAATTAAAAGGAAAGCCGGTAATATTATTTATATAGAACGTTCATGTTATTTCACCATACCTTTTCGATGCAAGCATGGTCAACCAAGCTAAACGTCCATACATCCTCCATTGATCTTCAAATCTATTTGAATTGATTGTGAACTTGCGATCTTGTTTTTGTTTAATTGTTCGTATGATTGTTCCCGTCACAAAACAAACACCTTTTTACAGTTTTACTAGCTTTAGGATTCTAGTTGCTTAGAGTTTTAATTTCATTAGAACTCTATTTAATTAGTGTTTTATTTTTATTGGAACTCTATTTAGATTAAGAAGATAGTTATTTAAGACCACTGCAATTCCTTGAGAGACCGACCTTGGAAGTTACTTATCACTTTACTACGAGTGATTTGTACACTTGTGAGTACTAAATTTAACACATCAAGTTTTTGGCGCCATTGCCGGAGAATTGGCGTTTTAAATAATTTTCTTTTTAACTTTTTAGAGTTTCTTAATTATTTTTATTTGTTTATTTATTTTATTTTTATTTGTTATCTTTTATTTGTTTATTTATTTTTATTTTTATTTTTATTTTTATTTTATTTCCATAATCACTTAGGCTACTAGACGAACCAACTTGGGAATTACTAGAGTTGGGAACTGTTACCCTCATTGACTAACCATTTGACTAAGCCTGTGAGTCTTGACTCAGATTTGTTTGTGCATTGAAGTTCATGTGACCAAGTGGTACAATAGAACCTGGTGGTCTAGTTCCAGCATTACTTGGTGGCCTATAAGTTGTATCAAAACGATAATAACATTGTGAAACAAGATGCCCCATCTTCCCACATAATTGACACTGAGGTCGATTATCATTGCTAAATCTTCCTCTACCATCACTTCTACCTCTCCTTAAAAGAGGATAAAATTGCCCAAGTGGATGCCAATAACCACTATTTTGTCTATCTAAAACACCAGGTGGTATTCCATAAAGATTTGGAGGATAACCTCTCATATTCATATTACCTAACTAATTTGTTATATTCATCAAATGTTCAGGAAGCCTCATACTCACACTAGTATTCATACTAGAATTAACTTCTTGTGATTTAATACTCACATTAGCTAACAGTAAAGGAGAAATTTTCACTGTCTTTCTACTTTCCAAATGACTTTCATGACTCAGCAACAATGATTTCACATCATCAATTGCGACTACTTCACTCAACATTTTCTCAATAATAGTAGCAAACACATTATCAAAGTTTTCATCAAGACCTCCTAATACATACATAAACATTTCTTCCTTAGTGATAGGACACCCAACCGATTGAAGTTCATTAGTTAGAACTTTAATCTTCAAAATATACTCAGCAACACCAAGATTCCCTTTCTTAAAATTTTGCAATTCACCTTTCAATTGAATCATTTTTGCTATGGACTTAGACGTAAAATTCTTCTCAATCCTTACCCAAGCTTCTCTAAAAGTCTCAAAATAAAATTTGCTTCAACATATCATCATTGATACATGACATTAACCAACAACCCAACATATCATATTACTTCTTCCAAAACTTGTATTTAGGATTTAGAGTTCCATCAAACAATATTTCTGACATAGGTTCTTTTAAAATATAACTATCTAATTCCAAGCTTCTCAAAATTTTTAAAATATGATGTTTCCATATCACAAAGTTTGATCCATCTAATTTTATAGTAAATAGTAAATTGTGGAAAGAAAAAACCTCTCTATTACTTTGATTAGCAGCTGGCACTCCAAGAATAGGAACTAGATCAGTAGGCAATACATGAGGCTCTTCCATCGTCGAACTGCTACCACTTAAAGCTCTCTTGAGCCTTAGGGCTCTGATACCATGTGTAAAATGAGAAAACTTGAGTATTTGTCCCACTTAAAGCTCTCTTGAGCCTCAAGGCTCTGATACCATGTGTAAAATGAGAAAACTTGAGTATTGTGAACTGTTTGTTTATTGAGAAAAATTACAGTAAGAAAGTTGAGAGAATTGAGAGAGAAAATATTCAAGTTTCTTGAACATTTCTGCTATATTTACTTCACACACTTTTCAGAATGCTTACAACATATTATATACCACTAGAAATGTGGCATGCTATAACAATCACACTAACAAACTTATCTAACAACATTCCAGGACTCTAACTAATAAAAACAACAATAGCCGTTAATTTGACTCTCCATCACAACCCTTCAATTACTAATATCAGTCACAGATTGCCACATCAGCCACTTGAACTCCCAATATCTTCACAATTGTCATTACCAACCTTAACAAGGGCTAATTATACACAGAACATTCTTAGTGAGAACAATGTCGATTTTTATGTAAAGAAGGTTAACAACCGAGGACCTTATGCCATTACACAAGCTAAGTCTTTGCATTATACATTTCTTAGAGGGCTTGCTATGGTTTCCTTCGGTTTTTCCTGGAGAGTACTAGGATGGTTTCATTCTCTAGGGCTTGTGAAACTTGTCTTGCACTCAATTTATTTTTATTGTCAAGAATTGAGAATTAACATTTTGGTATGATCAGTTCTGCTTGCCTATATTGATCTTTTGGCTCAAAATTTTCATCGAACAAATTCTTGCTTTATTGTGAGCAATTATTTCTTTGCCCATCTTTGTGTACTGATGAGTGCTTAAAAAACACTAATATTTTATAATTTATTGTCTTTAATTGTAACAAATAGATTTAATTATAACTCTTTTATTTAATTATTTGCATAAATCTATCAATTTAAAATCACGGTATATTTTTATGTATTTCAGGTATTTTTAGCTTCAAAAGAGATGAATAATATAAGCACACGAAGATGGGACACTTTGAACACTAAAATAGCAACCTATGAGCAAAAAGGACTAAGGCATGTAAGCTTTACATTATAAATCAACCAGTTTGTAAGGGTTACATAATTAGCTTGTGCCGCGGTGCAATACTCTCGAATTTCTGTAAGGGGCAATTTTTTGGCTTGTGTCGTGGAGCGCATTTATTTTTGGAGAGTCCCAATTATGTACAACCCTTACATCTATAAAATTCTTCTAACATTTTCAACATTACATACAATTTTTCACACAATTTGGGGACGATTTTCTACTAAACTAAACTAGGTTTTGGAGCTTTGTCACATCCTAGGGAGGCAAGAGAGGCACATCTAAAGGAGACAACAAGCCTTTTAAGATTGAAGATCAAGCTTTTGGAGAAGGAAACATCATCCAAGCCAATTGTGATATCTAGATTTAGGTTACTTGTTGTTGTTAGATACTTTTTCTTCTTTCTTCTCTAGAATGTATGTTAGATTATATTTGTCTATGAATATTAATCTAAACATGTTTGGCTGAATTTAACTATAGATGTTTAGTTTATGTTGCCATGTTTGCTAGATTTATTTTAGTGAATGTTTTAATAGCAAAATAAGTAAAGATTGCTTTTGGATTAAGAGTTTGTTTAGAGATTTATTTGTGAATGCTCATGGGCCAATTTGAGGTTTATAAATGGATTGAAAAATCTAAGAATTTAGTTTTAGGAACGTCACCTTGACTATATGTTGAAAAACTTAATCAAAGCTTCAAATTGATGACCTAATCATGGCATTGATATGATTAACATATTTTTTCTTGTACATAATTTGTTTGCTATTTAATATACCCGATCGTAGGATATTTATTAGTTAATCAACAAAGAAAATTACCCGATCGTAGGAATTTTCGTAAATAAAAGAAAAGCCAGTAATCTTGATTTGTTATACCGTTTATGTTAATTCACCATAATATTTCGATACAAGCATAGTCAACCAAGCTAAACGTTTATATATCCTCCATTGATATTTATCGACCTTTTCGAGTTAGTTTAGATTTAAAATATTGTCTTCTTTCTTTGTTTGCCACCATTGATATTGTTCTCGTGTTTAACTTCATTTACAGTTTTAGTTATTTTAAGAGTCTAGTTATTTAGAATTTTATTAGTATTAGGAGTCTAGTTATTTACAGTTTTAATTGTTTTAGGAGTTTAGTTACTCACAGTTTTATTAGTTTTATTATCCCAATTAGTTAGTATTTTACTTGTTTTAGAAATCTAGAGAAGTAAAAAAAAATGTTATTTAGAACTACTGCAATTCCTTGAGAGATTGACCTCAGAGTTTGCTTATCGCTTGCTATAAGTGATTCGTACACTTGCGAGTACTATAATTTGCACATCATATACATGAGTTGGAGCTTTGCTTCAGTTTCTCCTAGTATTTATCTTTCTTTAATGAGGCTAAAATCTGAGCATTGTTGGCGTTTGCTTGAAGCAGCTTATTTTAGTTCTCTTAAACTCGTGTTATGGATCATTTTTCAACATTTTTGCTCACTTGAGCATGTGTTGATTTTAAAGTGTTCCTTTGAGCTCGTGTTGTGGATCATTTTTAACATTATTTCTCTCACCTGGGCATGTGTTGGTTTACAAAGTGTTCTCTCAATGTTCTGCTCTCTAATTAAGTTTACGGTTGTTTTATCCCCATCAATTTGAGGGAGATATTAGACAATGATATATTACTAAGAGTTATTTACATTGTAATGGTTATACTATAATCTTACATTAGCTTACTACGATGCCTATATAGACTAAACTTGATAATCAAGTTTAGTCATTAGTATATAAAGAGCTCTTATATGTATTTCATATTCAACTGAGAATAATATACATTTCTATGCATTATAATTTGTTCTCTCAATTGATTTCAGTTCACTATTAAACAATAACGAGGAGGGGAAGGAGGAAGAGGAATAGGAGGAGAAATAAATGAGGCAATAGCTGAGATTACAACTAAAGAACCGAATAAAAAAATAGAAGAATTTATTAGGAAAATGAAAGAGGATATCCGCATTGAAGCTCAACAACAACTTATTGCTTTATAATCTTTGTAACCTCCTTAAGCTCTCCTCAATTAGTTAACATCTCCCTACAACTTTAGTGCTATCTTAATTATTATTTTTTAACTATTTTTTAACCTCACCTATTACAAGTACCTTGTTTGTTGTTATTTTAGTAGTACTAGTATCATTACTTTCATATCTGTTCTCACTTATATTAGTAAAGAGTGCTAATTTAATACTCAAGATTATTTATTAGTATCATTTTTGGCTATTGGTATCATTTTTGGCAAAAATACTATATTAACTCAAAATTTTGTCCTTAATTAAAAAAAAAAAAAAAAAAAAAAAGCTATTTGAACTTTTTTCAATTGTTAATAGCAAAAATAGACCTGAAGTAATTTTTTTCTTCTATATAATTTTTTTCAAAACTCTATATTAACTTTATGAAATGAGAAAAAAAAAATTATGTGAATAACAATAATACATTTTAGTGGAAAAAGGCATTAATCCTCAAAACAAATATATAACACTATTTTTCATAGTTATGCTGCCACTTGTAATTGCCGTCATATTAACAATTAAAAAATTTCTTACCCATTTCTTTTGTATGGAAATATGTTTATAATTAAAAAAATTATTAATTATCTTATAAAGTAACAGTATATACTTTTTGTGAGAGATTGAATTCGAATCCCATCATATTTAATCATATATATGTGTGTATATGAAAGTGTAGCTATTATTTTCAAAATGAAAAAGAGGCAAAAAATATTACCTATCTTTTTTAAGAAAATATTCTTAAATTATTTGTCTTTATATAACCAAAATTTTAAATTATTGTAACTTTCTGGTAGAAATAGTATCAATAGAAAAATTTGGGTAATAAATTAACACCCTATATAATAAAAATGAGATTATGTATCAAAGTAATATAACTAAGATATTATAACCTTGTTTAATTATCTTTCTTAGACCAACAGTTGTGGTTCATGGGAGCATGTAAACATCTATATTGGAGTTACACTTATCATAAGTTTTTTTTTTTATTAAGGAAAAAAGAAAAAGAAAAAAGAATTATGGAGTTACTTTTGTTAATTTTCATTTATATTCTTGATTTTTTGTTGGGATTTTATCTTTTTTATGTTATTGGCTAAATATACTATTAACTTTTAAATTTTAATTAAATTTATGTATAAATTTTCAAAATATTAAAATGTATGATTTAATTCTCAAATTTTTAAAATTTCACACATGTCTGATGTTTCTAAACTTTTAAATCATAAGATTTAGTCCCTAAATTTTTAAAATTTCACACATAGGTTTTAAAATTTTGATTTATAAATATTTATTTTAGTAGCCAAGTTAAGACTTATATGTGAATTTTTAAAATTTTGATACTATATTGTAGAATTTAAAAATTTAAATATTTATGTGTAAATTTTTAAAAATTTAAGAACTAAATTATTTGAATCAAAAGCTTAGCAACCTATGTAAAAGTTTGATCAAATACCTAATTAATTACTATTAAGAAATTAGTTTCTTAGTATTTTTTTTTATATCAAATTTATTCTAAGAAGACTAATGAGGGTATTTCCAAAACTACCTCTACTTAACTACTTGGGGCAAATTACCAGCCTCACGTGAGTGAGATACGAACTCTCAACTTCAAAATTATGAGATACCGTTTTGAGTACTAGACTAGTGATGATAGGTGAAGAGTGATTCTCCAAGCCAAATTAGTAGAAGAGTTCAATTAAATCTCATATACTAGTTTTGGTGTATGCCTCGGTAGTTGACAAATACAGACATAATGAGCTAATTTTTATACAATATTACTCGAATTTTTCAAACACATTTGTCCAGTACATGTGTATGAATGAATGCACACAGCACATTCCATCTCCAATTGCATCCATACTGGGGAGGTTGACTTAATTAATTACACCAAACTCAGATATAAATCAGGCAATTAAAAAACATCGTTCAATTTATATATCAGAGAATATACACATAACTATCTTTCAGGGCAAATTGGTATTGCCCTTAATTTTGTCATCTACTACTTTATACTGTAGAGAAAACCTGCCAATCACACTCATTTGAGTGGCTATATTTATTTACCTTACATTTTCATGCTTATTTTATACGTTCAATGTCAGATACATGGACCCGCTTGCTACTTCCTCCCAAAGAGGGACCCTCCCAGTCAGATATGAGGATCATATTATTATCTCCAACTTCAAATTGGTTTTGGAGGAAGGGTCTAGAGAGACACATCAGGAATGAAAAAAGCTGCATATAAAATCAATAACATTTGTCTAAAAAGTGAGAGCAAGAAATGGAGGATGCTAAATTTGTCATTAGTATTCTAGTACGTAATAGCACAGTGTAACTATCATTCAAAGACGAATGAAACGTTAAGAAATAATAGCACAAGATTCGGACGATAAATACTACTTTGTAGCTCTTAATCATCAAAATGAGGCATGTGAATCGTGGGTCCTCATAATTCAACTTATGGCTTCAGAAATTCAGAGAACTAAACAGAGCTTTCAAAACCATAAATACAGATTATAGTGAAAATGAAAATTATACAAGGACTGTTATATATCACACCATCATAACTGACATAATAGTTTTTTATTTGACTGTATTTTCTAATAATAATATGTCACCTCAAATGAGATATATCTCAAACTTATTATATTTAGAATTTTTCAAAATATATGATTATCCAGTAAACCTTTTCATGTAAAATCGCCGATGAACTCTGTGAATAAAACATATGTTTTATGTTGAGAACATGAGTTCGAATGAGTTATGTGATGGTGAGTTTAAATATTAGTTAGTTTTTATTATGTGACTACTACTATTTATATTACGTGTTTTTTAATAAATATCAAGTAATTTTATTTTTCAATAAAATAATTACACTAATTTTAGATTTTATTATGTGAATACTACATCATCACTTTTTTTTTAAGGGCTCTAAAGTTCCTATTCTTTTTATTAATAAAGAGAAAATACAAACTCATACACTTAGGTGTGATTCGAACTTAAGTTTTTAGTAGGAAAATTAGGAGTCTTACCACCTAAATTTGTATTTAAATATTACATCATCACTTACTCTATAAGAAATGAATAATTTCTCCTTCATAAGTTGAAAAGATAAACCTTAATGATAATTTATATATATATATATATATATATATATTTTAATAATCTATAATTTCATTAATACAAACTAACAGACATATTCAGTTATTCATATCCAAATCAGCCAGCATAAAAAACCTCCTGAGAAAAACCAGAGCTCCAAAATAGGCTCTGTTTACAAGTTAGCGCATAATTTATATCCTAACTTTTGAAAATTAAACATTAAATCTTAAAATTAAACACTATCATATAGCAAAGACATTTTTACTACTGACGTGCTCTCCATAAAGGAAGATGGATGCTTATTATAACACTCCTATATATATATATATATATATATATATGTTTGTGTGTGTGTTGCTTTGAAAAGTACAAATTTGATCAGATAAAAGTTAAACTTTGCTAACAATTTAATTATCATGAATGTGTCCCAATTTTAGAAGTATAATGGGGCTTCTTGTCAAAAATAACTAAAAGTACTGCTTATAACATTAATTGGATCCCACGTCACCACAAAAAGCTTTTACAATTATTCAAGCAAGTGCCTGAATATATTGCTTGATCTTTGAAAGCACTTTTAAAGTGCATTCAAATCGGCACTATATTATACATGTATTACCGTAAAAACACTTCTATCTATTACACTTATCTGTTTGATTTTGCTTTTGAGATTTTGTAAATGTGCTTAAAAAAAAAAAAAAAAAGCACTCTAGAAACAAATAAGAAAAAATATATCAAAAGCGCTTTAAGAGGCAAGACTTACCAGTATGTGCTTCTATACCAAAAACTTTTTTTTTTTTTTTTCCAATTATTTTACATAAGCACAAATTAATATATTCATAATTTGCTTGGTGAAATAAGGTAGATAAAACTTTGTTAAGTTGACAAGTGACAGTCAAAACAAGCGATCATGATCCGGCAAATTTAATGGATGTTAAAAGCTAAAGCACACGTTGCGGTGAAAAAGTGGCCATTTGTATGCAGCATCCTATGACTAATCTATTTCTCTAAGATCAAAAAAGAGAAGAAGAAAAAAGACATCAATGCATAATTTATATATATATATTAAGCATATTATAAAAGGAGAGGAATTTTGTAGTCCCAAACCAAAGTTTTAACTCTTTCTTCCACATTTTGTTACTCTAGATTTTGCAGGCATTAATTCCAAACGAGACTGGATCATTCATTACAGAGCTTGTCCATCTAATCTTATCAGCAACAAAAGGTATGATGTCATTTGATCTTTTTGCCTTCCTTTTCTATTTTTTAATAAATATTAATATATGTTAAATTCTAAAACATATTTAGTAACTTTATTAGAATCTATATCATTGGTGTAGAAGCTTTAACTAAATTCGCTATGTTATCAAATTTTTAAAATATATGATTAAATCATCAAACATTTCAACTTCACATAGATTCTTAAATTTTTAGGTTGCACAATTTAGTTCTCAAATTTTTAAAACTTCATAGGTGTTAAATTTTGAGCCACAAATATGTATTTTAGTAGTCCAGCTAAGATTTATGTGTGAAATTTTAAAAATTTAATTACTAAATCGTACATTTTAAAAGTTTACAAATCTATGTATGAAACTTTTTCTTTTAAGACTACTAATGAAGTAATTAAGCTTTATTTCTACCCGTTTTCAAATTTTTTATAATTTTGTATATGTGTTAAAATGCATATTTTTAATTTAGTTTATAATGAAATATTCTTTTTATAAATAAAAACAAATAAACATTTATATTATAAAATAAAAGTTGAAAACATGTATTAGAGAAACGTTCAAAATGATAAAATTTAAACATATGTTCAGACCAGGCATGAGATAATTTGACTAGCGGAACCAAAAACTTTGTTAAATGGGTATTGCTAGTCATAAAGAAGCCTTGCTTACAGAGAGTAGAGACAACAATCAATGCAAGGAAAAGAATGCCCTTCAGAGAAGAAGAAATCGCCAATCTTACAATAATTGTTCAACACAGACAGTCATGAACAGCCAAGAACAAAAAGGAACTGAACCTCTTTTGGGTGCTGATTCAACTCATGTAACAAAAGAACAATTTAGTTTTAAGCAAGTAGTTATTTTGTTGACTACTTATTTAGGTTTAGGCACTCTTTGTTTCTTCCTCATAAGGCATCAAATCAAGGGAAAAAAGACAAATGCAATTCTAGATGCTATTTATTTTTGTGTTGTGACAATGACTACTGTTGGTTATGGTGATCTTGTGCCTAATAGCATATTGGCAAAGCTACTAGCTTGCATTTATGTATTTGCTGGTATGGCTCTTGGGGGTCTAATTCTTGGAAAAGCAGCTGATTATATAGTTGAAAAGCAGGAAGTGCTTTTGGTTAAAACTATTTACTTGCATGAAAAAATTGGTACAAGTGAACTTCATAAGGAGGTTGAAACCAACAAAGTTAAATACAAGTTTATCACAGCTGCAACTCTTCTTTTCATATTGCTTATAGTTGGGACAGTGTTCTTATGTCTGGTTGAAAATTTACAACTAATGGATGCTTTTTATTGCGTTTGTTCTACCATTACTACTTTAGGCTATGGAGATCAGAGCTTCTCAACAGTGTTTGGTAGAATATTTGCTGTGTTTTGGATACTGAGTAGTACTATTTGCTTGGCACAGTTTTTTCTCTACCTTGCTGAATTATTCACTGAGACCAGGCAAAAATCATTGGTTAAATGGGTTCTTAATCGAAAATTGACTCTTCCAGATCTTGAGGCTGCAGATCTTGATCATGATAAAGTGGTCAGGTATGAACGATATGTCGATATCTAATACTAACTCACAACTTT
The DNA here is from genome assembly GCA_029378325.1 of Elaeagnus macrophylla. NCBI lineage: Eukaryota > Viridiplantae > Streptophyta > Magnoliopsida > Rosales > Elaeagnaceae > Elaeagnus > Elaeagnus macrophylla. Next base: position 28,210,467 of record CM055640.1, on the reverse strand, counting down.
ATATCTTATATTTGGGATGACTTTGTTCAATAGTTCTCCAAGTTTCTTATTGAGTGAAGGACGCTAGGGGTTTTGCTAGGGGTTTTGTAGTGCATAACTTATGCGTTCTACTTGTATAAGCTATAGAAGTCATAATGCTCTTTACTTTTTCTTATTAGAGACCCAAAAGTCACAGGTTTTTGAATTTAATTGAAAATTGAACCAAAATTGCAGGTTTTTACTATGTACATACGCATGAGTTTTTGTACAAAATGTAATGAGTTATTAACACATGTTGTGTACCTGCAATTTTGGGACAATATTGGTCCAAACTCCAAAAACGTGCTATTCATGAGCCCAACTTGCAATTTTTCTTCGATTTTAATGTATGCTACATTTTGTAATCAGTGCTGCAGAGTTTGTTGTGTTCAAACTGAAGGAAATGGGCAAAATCAGTGAGGAAGATATTTCAATTCTGATGGAAACTTTTAAGAAACTTGACATTGATGAGTCAGGAACTTTGACAGCATCTGATCTTATGCTTTCTTAGTCATCCTCACTTCATATATATATATATATATAATGGTAAATTCACGGTAATTTGATTTAATTTCCTTATAACCAATCCTCATGAGATTTAGTTAATTTCCTTTGGCCTTTTCTTTCTTTTACTGTTTTTTTTTTTTTTTTTTTTGTATAGATAATATCGATGAACTATACAAATAGTTCTTATAATTTTTTATTCAACAGTTTGGTCCCTTATTATTTTTTCTTTTCATTTGTTACCTTTATGTTTTAATTTTCACACTTTAGTAATTTTACTTTTATTTTTTATAACAAATTTCTAGTTTCAATTTTGAAAAGTAAAAATTAAAAATTAGATATCATCAATTCCTAATTTTTTATTTTTTTAAGCTCTAAAGTTCAATTTTAAACTTATTTTCTATCAATTTTTATTAAAATTTGAGTATGATTCAGTATAAAAAATTTGGTTATTAATTTTTGGTGCTAAGAAATAAAAAATATAAATTGAATTCCAAAACTGACTTTTTTTATTTTAAAATTTGGCTAAATTTCAAAACTGAATTTCAAAATTTAGACAATATAAATCAAAAATGAATTATTAAACATACTTAACTTCAAATTTTCTAATCAAATTTTGGATGAATTAAGAATTGAAATGATTATAAAAGAAATAACTGTTGAGGAGTCCCACATCGGTCAGTCGGAGTTTGCCAATATGAGGGGGAGTGTTGAGAAGTCTCACATCAGAAGGACGAGGTACCCGCTCTGATACCATGATGAACCACAGGGCCTCCCAAATTATAACCCAAAAGTTAGCTTATGGGTTAAAGGTGAGTCTAGTGATATAAGCACAGCGGAAGGATCGTCCCTGGCCGACGTGGGACTCAACAGTAACCATCAAGTTAAAAAGAATAAATTGATCAACAAATTTCCAAGTCACAGGCTTATTAATTATTATTAGAGATTTAATTAAACTTGTAAACCTTATTTGACTACTCACATTTTTCAGATATCATTATGTTGTGGCCTCTGCCTTTTGGATATGAGATTCAGATGAGAGCTTTGGAAAGCCACTGAAGGCTAATATCAACACAATAAACACAGCAGTGGCGGCAAAGAGAGGCCAGAATTGTCATTAGCCTAGGGGCTGCATATATCATCACTACTGAAAATATTAGGGAAACAGTAACTGCAATGCCTAAGTGGTATCTGTACTGCACTAATTGTTTTGGAATGTCCATTGAGGCCTTACTCTTTGAATCAGAATAGCCACTATGGAGTAAGAGAAGAGAAAAAGAGGGTATGATTTTATCAATAATCTTGAGTTCTCTCAACGGGTAATATTATGGTTTTATCTTTGAAATGCTGCTGCTTTCTATAATTTTCTTAGCTTTTTTTTTTTTTTTTTTTGTCGTTTTTTCAATATTTGGGATAACTGGTGTGTGAAAAATTATTGGTGGGCAAATTGGTCATTGAAGCAGATCTATCCAGTGAATTTTGAATTTTGGTCGGTTACTTTGTCATTTTCTTACTAGGTTGTCTCTGCTTTTCAAATGGCATGAAAGATTTATATCTAAGAAAGGGATCATCTTATTTTTCTTCTTTGTGCTTATGATTTTCAGGATATTATTAATCTGATCAAATATATAATCAGATATGCATCTTTCTCAAGTTGAATTTTCTTTTGGATATACTTGATAAAAATGATAACTTAGTTGAAGGCTTTTCGTGAAGGCAATATCATTGAGAAAAAGTTTTCGTTTTTTATTTCCTTTGAACACTACCTTCCATTTTTTACTACCTAATCAATCTAACTTCCATTTTTTACTACCATAGAACTCATTTAAACATATGTTTAATAGAAATATATATAGTCTAGTATTTTTTTTAAAGGCATAATAAAATTTGATAGTACTCCAACAAACATTTGTTGTCATATCATCCGACAACTTTTGTGTTTTTAATCATATGTACAAAAATAAAATATTAATAAATATGTGCTCAAAATAATAAAATGTAAAAAATAAGAATACCTCTTTTAAGGAGAATATCATACAATATTCTCCATTATTGATCATTTATCTAGTCCTACACCTTATCACATCATTTGATAAATAGGTGGCACTGTTAAACCAACAAATAATTAAATAATTAAATTATTTTATTTTAATATATATTTGACTAAATTATGTTATTAATCTTCAAATTTTAACTAAATTTACTTATAGATCCTTAATTTTTTAAAATATATGACTTGGTCATCAAGCTTTTAAATCATACAATTTACTTCCCATCTTTTAAAAATCGTACGTAAGTCTTAAAATTTTAATTAAAAAATATGTATTTTAATAATCAAGCTTTTAAATTTTTAAAAATTTGAGAATAAATTGTAGAATTTAAAAATTTAGAGAATTATGTGTGAAATTTAAAAGTTTGGTGACTAAATTATATGATTTAAATATTTACGAATTATATATAAATTTGCACAAAATTTAAAAGTTAATGGAATAATTAAACCTAACTATCAAGGTCCTCCCAAGCAGCAACCTGGCATCACAGAGGTATAAAGGGGTCACGGGGGTAAACCGAAATCGACTAGCGCCTACCCACAAATAACCCTTTGTACAATCCTACACGGTAAGTATATGAGATTTCTAAATGCAAGTGATATGAGTGTAACTTCATATGGGCAAAAAAGCATATAACAAATAAAAATGCTCTATGTGAATACAAAAAATATGGATGCACAATGCACTAATATGAAAACCTTTCTTAATAGAAAGCATAGCACAAAGCGCCCCACAACTATACGTGCTCTAGGTGAGCACAAGGGGGCTTTGAAGTGTACACATAGCACACTGACAAGATGTGCCGTCAAAAGTCTAATGCCACCTAAAAATGTGTCACCAGCTATCTGATTACCAAAGGAGAACTTAGAAAACGGTCGACATCACAGCCAAGGGTCTCCATGATCACTAGCTCTCCTCTTAAACAACCAACTGTTAATGAAAAAGCTAGAGATGAGCCAAGACAAGCAAATAGCTCTAGAAAGAATGCTTCTGGAGAGAACATGATAAGAAAAAGCTTATGGGCATTTAGAAGTAGAGCTATTGATATTAGTGAGGAGGAAACAAAAACAGAAATTGAGGCAAACACTAAGGAGAGTGGTATTGAAGAACCACGGGACAAAGGAACTACAAACTCTGTTAGAACAAATATGTAAAAAACAGATAGGAACACAATTTCCAACAAACTCTGATTCTGGAGATATGGTTTCAGGGTTTCTTCATGATAAGAATTCAAAAGGAGATTATCAAAGAAAGGAAGCAATGTGAAACTAAAGAGAATTATCTCAATGATAAAGATCAAGAAACAAAGGTAAAAGTGGAAGTCCTCTCTAGTCTAACTCCCTCAATTCCCTTCTCTCTCTCAACTTGTTGAATCAATCAGTGTTAAATATTTATACTGTTGCTCACGAAAAAGGTTGGTGCATTGACAAAACTATAGAAGTCGAGTAGAAGAGAAGGAAGAGAGAAACCACAGCAAGAGAAAAAGAAGCTGCTTCAACAAAGATGGAAGATGACAAGAAAAACAAAACCATCAGCTCCTCTAAACGGTATAATATTTTTCCGAAAGCCTGAACATCATTTATTTTTCTATTGATATTAATTAAAAGATGTTAATCAAGAAGTTCATTATCATTTCAGTTGGTGCAGGGTGACAAAGTGATCTTGAAGGCTTATACTGGTTAGGGAAAGCTGAAGAGAATCTGGAAGTTGATTGACTTCTTTTTTTTTTTACTCTTGAGATTCTTTTAACGTGAAAATGGAAAAATAGTCCCATTCACAGAATTGAGGAAAGGCATCAAATTTTATGCTATTGTAGCACGCTGTTATAAAGTTATTGGAAGAAAGAAAAAGAAAAAAAAGCTCTTTTTTTTTTTTATAACAATGGTTTATTTTTTGGTTCAATCGATAAGCACCAAATTGTAGGGATTCAATCCGACTCAAACAACTAAGCTTTGAGCTTCGGGATTCCCTTATAAAAAATGGTTTCAATTTTTATTTCAGTTGTGAAATGTATAACACCTCTAACAGAAGCCAGATAGAGATAATGGAGAAACTTTTAGAAATAGGTTGATTGGAACTCTTCAATTTCAGGACTTCTATCAATGCAAGTTTCACTATTTATAACCTAAAACATTACTCAAATATCCATACGCCAATCACTAGCTAATTAGACCTCGAGAAAACTCATGAATATAGATAACTTCTTTGATCAAGAAAATAAAGTTAAGGATTTCACTTTGAATTCTAAAAACACAAAAATATTCTCTACAAATGAGATTATACAGTAAGGTATAGAAGGTAGATTGAGAAAAAATTCATTCAGTCCGAGAAAGTACATACCAGAGTGAAACTCTCTCCAAAAATTAGACTAGGAGCACAACACCTAAGCAGCCACTAATTTGGAAGAACTTCTAGACTCAAGCCATGACTTGGCTGCCACATTTGTAGTCAAAAACCATCCAGCCTTGTCTGGAGCTTCATGGAATGGAGCATCTAACTCCTTTAAGTGTGATTCAAACTCGCCAGCCAGACCCTTTTCAGAGTAGTTGTGCTTTCCATGTCCAGTATAGATTGCAAGCAAATGGGGAAGTTCTTCCCCTGATTCCAATGCCTTAGTCAAATCACTTATCCAAACATGCAAAGCCGTAAGAGCTGCTCCAAGAGAGAGACCCTTGAGATGAAGAGACCACTGTGTTGTGGATTTTGATTCTATGTCTCTGTAAATTTGTAATGTTAGCGCCAGGTCTAGAAGCTCACAGGCTCTTTCCAACAGGTTGAGGTTCATACAAAGATCAATTAAACAATTGCAATAAGCCTTCTTCACATCAGCACCAGTTCTATTAAAAACCTCCAAGGCATCTGCTTTAAAATCTTTGTTTCCAGCATCCTCCTCCACTATAAGTTTTACCACATTCCCAAGTTTTACATCAGCCTTTTCAATGCAATCAATAAGCTTATTAAGTTCTTCCTTTGGTGTTTGGGTCATCACATTGAGGAGACAACCACAGAAGCGCTCATCAGGAGTTATGCCCAACCCCAATAGTTGATTGAATGTCTTGACCACATTATCAATTAGCTTGGCTTTCCCGTAGCATTGGATAAGTGATGTCAATACAAATATATTAGGTTTGAAACCAGCTTCCATCATCTCATTCAATGCTGCCTCTGCTTCTTCAACTTTCCCTCTACAAGAATATATGGTAATCATTGATGAAAATGTCCAACTATCAGGATCAGTACCAGAACTCTTCATCTCCTGAAAAATCTCAATAGCTTCATCAATGTACCCAACATCAGCACACATAGCTAGAATTGTATTGTAGAGAACCACATTCAACTCCATGCCCTTCTCCTTCATCTCTCTATACACATTAAGAGCATCATCACCATATCGAGCTCTACCATAGGCTCTCAAGAGAGCAGCGTATGTTATGGAATTTGGAGAAAATCCTATGTTGGTCATCTCTTGGTAAATCTTCTTGACCTGCCAAGGCCTCTTAGCTCTACCCATCGCATCAAACAAAGAGTTATAAATGAACAAATTTGGCTTAACACCAATAGCCTTCATCTCTTCATAAACATTCAGGCAACCGTCAAAATTACCTGATTGCCCGTGAATTCTAATCAAAGTCGAGAATGTTACTGGATCAATGCGCCATTTCTCTGTTCTAGCACGGTCATACAAGCTGAAAGCCATATCAGAGTTACCAGTACGCCCGTAGGAATCAATGATGGCCGAGTAAGTAACACCATCCGGCACACAACCAAAACTGTCCATCTTCTCAAACCACTCTACAGCTTTATCTGGTAAATAAGCCACTCTAGCACAGCTAATAATAGTAGAAAATGTAACATTATTAGGTTTAACACCTCTTTGGAACATTTCATCAAACAGTTTCTCTGCTCCATCCAAATCCTTAGCCTTCCTAAACACCTTCAAAGTTACATTGTAAAGAATTACTTCCCTTGTAGTTTTCAACTTCTGCTGAAAGAACTTAAGGGCAATTGGTGCAGTTTCTGGATTAACCATATTATTAAGAATAACCACGGCATCTTGCTCTAAAACATTGTGACCAAATTCCCTTAAAATATTGAAAACGTCGTCTTCATTAGAAGTGCACGTATTCAAGGACTCAGCTACCCTCACTAGTTGAGAATACTTGGAATCATACGATTTCTTCCGAAGCAATGAAGCTCTGGGACTTCTGGGATTGACCCAGACATATCTTTTCGAAGAGGAACCCGATTCTTCATCTGGGTCTTGCAAATTCTCAACTTCTGTAACGTTGGGGTTCTGTGTTTCTAGCGCAACTGGGTCTTGAACAGAAACTTTGCTTATTTGCAGAGAGGTCCTCGACGGAGCAAAAGGAAAATTAAGTTTCAGATAGTGATTGAGGTTTCTCTGTCTGAGGTTTCTCGGAGAAGGAATAAAATTGCAAAGAGATTGGCGGTCATGGAAGAGAGAGGAGGGCGAAGAAGAGCATAGATAGGACGCCATTTCCCTCGCTCATCTAGCTTGAGCATCGGTTAGTGATATTCCAAGGGGCTTATTGGTCAAACATGAAAGAGATAGGAAGACTCCTGAGTTTACAGTTTTGTCCTTCCAAGAGAAGGATGCTTCCATAAACCCATACCGCAAAAACTAAGGTCGTGTTTACTAATAAAAAAAAATAGAATTATTTTTATTATGTTATTTAGTTTATAAAAATATGATAGAAAATAAACAAAGATTTCATAAATTTAAAATTTAATACAAAATATTATTTATTTTAATATTTTGCTTTATTTTTTATTTATTTTTAAATAATATTTTAAGTTAATTAATAATTTCATTCTGATTATTTATAATTATTTAATAAATATAAATAAAAGAAATGAATTTTATACTTTTTTTTTCTATTTATTTTGATTTATTTTCATTACAAATTAGTGCATATCAGTTACATAATTATTATAATGTTAACATTTTAGTCATTTTTAGATTTTTTTTTTTTCATTTTAATCACTTTATTTTATTATTTTTTTTTCTTCAATCTTTTGAGATATTTTCTTTAAGTTTTAATTCAATCTAAACTTAAGTTTTTTTATAAAAAAAATATTTAAAAAATTAAAATTAATAAAAAATGACTAAAATATTATGTTATTCTTCAAATTGAGCTTACATTGAAAAAATAAAAATAAAAATAAAAATAACAATAACAATAACGCTTGGGCTCCAAAACTATAACCTAAACTTTAAAAGCCTGTTAAAATTTTATTAACATAATATTATTTATTATAACTTTGTAGTGACTGCAAAAGATATAATATATTTAATTAGTTATTTATATGTACGTTAAATTTATAATAAGCCCTAAAGTTCAACAAATTATTTGTGAGAATTTAAATTACGTCGAGGGAAATATGTCCGATCTCAATACCTTCTTTCGTGTCAACATTCGACAATATGTCACGACATCCATTGAAGCTTCAATCTAAAGTCACTGCCTAACTCTTACCTTCTAAATGACATAAAGTTGCTCTTATCTTCTAAATGACATAAAGTTGAATAACTATTTTGAGTTATATTGGTATTATTGAATACATTTTAATTAATTATATTGTATTATATCATACAATAAAATAATTTTAAAAATAAAAAAAAATTATTTGTAAAGAAAATTATCCCAAATGACACAACTAAAATAGTAGATAAGAATACAGATATATATACAAACTTATATTGAGTTGAGCAAAAAATTATATCTATATGTCTAAATAAATAAATTACATCCAATATGTTGGATTCAAATTTGAAATAAAAAATTTATAGTTGAAGAAAATTTGGATCAAAAAATATATAATACATTCAAATTTGAATCGGATTTGAATTAATAAATTTTATAATACACGATTTAAACAAAGTTACTATTAAAATTATAAATAAAACATATCTTATTAAAATAATGTATTATTTAAATATTATACATACTACAATTACATTAAATTATTATTTTAATTTAAAATATAAATATATATTATTTATAATAATTTAATAAATATTTAAGCATACTTTTTGTTAATTTAATTTTACTATAAATAATAAATTTTATTAAAAATAATCGATTTAAGCATTATATATAATAATAACGTATAAGTTTTAACTTTAATTCAACTATATTCGATAAAAAGAAAATAAAAATTCTAATATAACTAAACTCGTATGGATAAAAAAAACATGTGATTTTGATTGACGGTCGCCTTACTCGCCGGTATTTAACATTTGGCATACCATAAATCAAACAAAAATTAAGCAAGTGTTAATTTAGAAACACAAGAAAAAGTTGGTACCACTACCAAATGAAAAGGCAATGATTATTAAGAACCTTTAATTATTTTTCAAATGGTAACAACCCATGTTCTAGAAAAAACAGAGATAAAAAAACGACTGACGTGCCTATAAAGACATATCCCTTTATATAAAAATCCCCTTTATTTGTAAGTGCCTTTTGGCATTTTTCCTCTTAAAAACAGATGTACATAAAAATAAAGAACCGGAGCCAAAAAAACCATTGACGTCACAGTTCCAAATTAGAGTAAAAGATAATCTGATGAGAACAAATGTTTACATGACAGAGCAACCTTGGGGATTTTCTTCACTTAAGTAATTACCACAACCACTAAAACTATAACCTCTCCCACCTCCATAGCTGTCATATACTGGCCTTCCCATATACCCGTCATATTGATAACAAGGAGGTCGTGGCCCACCACCTTGCCCATAGAAGCATGGCCCACCTGGAACTCCATTGTAGCAATCTGAACAACACACCCCAATCGGGTTAGGCTGAAGCTGTGGTGGCCCACCACCATGCCCATGGAAGCATGGCCCACCTGGAACTCCCTCGTAGCATTCTGAACAACACACCCCAATTGGGTAACGCGGACGCGGTGGTGGCCCACCACCATGGAAGCATGGCCCACCTGGGACTCCCTCGTAGCATTCTGAACAACACACCGGCCGACACGGTGGTTGTGGTGGTGCAGGGCAAGGCTGATGTGGTGGTGGTACAGGCCAAGGCTTACACGGTGGTAGTGGTTTACGGCAAGGCTGTTTCGGCTCTTCGGGTTTCTTTTCCGGTTGTTTCTTTGGTTCTTCGGGTTTCTTTTCGGGCTCTTTCTTTGGTTCTTCGGGTTTCTTTTCGGGCTCTTTCTTTGGTTCTTCGGGTTTCTTTTCCGGCTCTTTCTTTGGTTCTTCGGGTTTCTTTTTGGGGACAACAATCTCAATGCATTCAATGGAACCACATCCTTTGCAGATAATCTTCTGTCTGATCTTCTCAGGGCTACAGCATACCACTTTGATTGTCACAGTATTCGTCTTTTCATCCCAAACTTGGTCTTGTATTTCTCTTGTTCATAAAAATTCAAAACCCCAAAACCATATGTAATAACTTAGTTTTATTCATAATTTAAGAAACATATGTGTAATCAGTATTGAAATCAATCAGAAGAATAGGATGATTTAATGAATTAATAAATAGAGGGAAAAATCAAAACTCACGGGGTATTTTGCAGAGTATTTTTTTCACCTTCTTGCGGCATTTCTCACAACTAAGATCAACCTTTAGCACCATTGTGGTCACTTTCTGTAATTTAGAAATTCACAATACTTCAAACATAAATTGATTTTGTACATCATGATCTTTTTGCAGGCTAAACAACAAATTAAGAAAGAATAAAAATCACCAAACTCTGACATGAAAGAATGGGCACAAGACAACAAAAAATTCAGATTGTACTACAATTAAGTCAAATATATATCAGCCAAAAAGAAGAGGAAGGAAATTAAATTATGAGATGGGTACGTACCTTTTCCCCCATGGATCGATGTGTCTGAGCTCTGGATTTTGAACTTCAGTAGATGAGAATGAATGAAGAGTTACAAAAATGTAGGTTTTATATATATTGATGAAAGTAATAGAAGCGGTGGAATTATTAAGAGATGGACTAGCCACAAATAAATGTAAGAGACTCGTAAAAGTAAATAAAAAAAGAAAAAGAAAAAAAGTCTAGTACTATTGTTTGATATGGCCAATGAGATTGAAACACGAAGGAAGGTATTTACGTGGAAATTCATGGTGAAAGTCATATGCGTAAGCAAAATTGTCGGTAACTGGAAGTGGCCTGACTCGTTTTTATTACTACTTTACATTATAAATATATAATAATAATTAAAATTAATATGATGATTTTTATTAAAATAATATTAAATATACATAAATTTATTTTTATATTTATATTTATATTTATATTTAAATTAATTATATTATAATAAATAATAAAATTATTTGAAAAATATATCACTTATCTATTTTTTTTTTTAATTTTGTCATATATTATAATACACATAATTTAAGTGTAAAATTAAATTAAAATTTATAAATATTTTTTTTGAATTTAAAATTTGTATAATTTCGACACTTGTATTAAATGTTGTGCCACAACTACCAATAATTTCGACACTTTTATTAAAATAATATTAAATATTCATGAATTTATATATTTTTTAATATAATGTTGTACCATCTCAAACTTCTCTTTTCTGTTTTTTTCTTTTTTTTTTGGCTGAGATTCTAATCTTGCTAACTACGTATGCTGGCTTTGATTGACCCATCGCACCTTCCAATATGTATTTATTTTTATGTGTTCGTTCAAGATCGCATCATTCAATATTTGCTTGCAACTAACAAATTTATGAATAAATTGTACATCTTAATATTTTTAAAATAATATTATTTACCTTTAAATAAAAATAAGTTAACCTAATTACTAGAATTATTTTTCATAAATATAAAATTAACCTAATTACAAAATTGAATATTATACTATCTAATTTTTTTCCTTATAATAAATTAATAATATTAACACAATTACTTGCATTACATAACTCCTTTTATATATATAATTTTATTTTTAATTATTTCATATATAGAATTATTTTTAACACCCCTCATAAAAATATATATATATTTATTTTTTTATAACATAAATGAACATATTTTTTTAGTATTAGAAGAAAATGAATATATATTTTTTTAATAAAAAGAATTAACATAAAATTAATTAAATAATTAAATCATTTATGTATTAAAGAAAATTATATATTACATTTTGATAATTAATTAATCTGGAGAAATTTTATAATAAGCAATAACAATTTATATTTTACTTGTTTATTTTATTTTTGGGTTAGATCTAAGTTTCCTATGTTTTTCTCTTCACAGGAAATACTCCCATTGTTTAAATATAAATACAATTTATGAATAACACATAACAATATATTATCCACAGAAAAAGAGACGGAAGTTGAGGAAACGGGATAAAACTCAATCAAATGGCATCAACATATATATTCTTTAATATGCAAGCAGTTCAATCTCTCACATTATTAATTCCGCGCCTGATGTGTATTTATATATTTAAGAAATTTTACATACATTTTCTTAATGTAAGAATAAAATTGGATAATTCTTATAACACAAAGGACCTAATCACATGTCAAAAAGTAAAAGTTATTTAAAATTAATTTTTTTAAATAACAAAAAAAATAATAATAAAATGATAGGAGAAAAGATATAAAATGAGAAAAGGGAAGGAAAATGCCGGGTAACAAAAAACCGTATGTTTTTAAAACCAAATACTACACCAGTTGAATGCAAAGACAAGGACAATTGGCCTTCACCCAATTTTTCCTAAATACAACTACTGTCTACATAAGTGATGGACATTTTATTGATCCCTATAATGCCTCAATCCCCTGTACTTTTGATTTTCACAATTTTTTACCGATCAAAAATACAGATTTGATTTTGTTTAATGACAATCTTGTCATATGTAATTGATTGATAATGTTTATGGTTCAACTTTCAAAGAATGATCCAGATTACCTGAATAATTAATCGTGTCTTTTCCTTCACAGTAAAAGCAATAAAAAAAAAAAAAAACAAACAACTTGGTGGGCAAGGTTCCCATTCTTTTTTTTCCTAGTGGATTTTTTAACTCCTGCCCAGTCATGTTTGAAGATGATCAAGCGATGACTTTTTTTTTTTGATAAAAGATGAGCAAAATGACTTTCTTTTTTAGTGCCTTTAGTTTTTGAGCTTTCATGATCTGAAAAGAATGTCGGACTTTTTTTTTTTTCTTTCAAAAAGTTCTTACTTTAAATACGATGATTATTTGCTTTTTTTTTTTTTTCTATTTATTTACGATTGATTTCAAATCACAATCATCCATTTTTATATATACTGTTTATGATTTTAAAGTTATTAAAAAATATATATATAATATTCAATTCTTAAATTAACAATGCATGATTTGGAAGATAAATAAAAACAAAAACAAGTATAAACTAGATATATATATATAAAACAAACCAGGGATGTGAATGCTAGTCCTAACTTTCCTAAGTTTGTTCAATGTTTTGCAATCATATATGCACCCTTAGACGGGAACCAAAACACGTGTTCTCACATGTGTTCGCACTTATTTTGCCTAATTGTTGGGTGGAAAATTCTCTCTTACATGACTTACATCCGGTTATAAACTAGATTGAAGTTATTTTTTTCCTCCCTTGGTGTGGGAAAAAAATTAACAAAATAAAAAAAAATGGTGGAGAAAAGAGGTGAAAGAAAACAAAAAAAAAAAAAAAAAAAAAGAAGAAGAAGAAGAGGAGAAAGGGAAGGAAAAGGGGTAACAAGCACCTGTTTTTAAAGCCAAACACTACACCAGTTGAATGATTAATGTATGATCATAAGACAAAAAGTCAAGGACAATTGGATTCATCCAACTTTTCCTAAATATAATTGTACGTCTTGGAGATCCAAACTAACTGATGGACATTCTTCTGATACCTAGCTGTAATGACAATCTTCCTCCACTTGGATTTGACAACGTTTTTCAGATCGATCAAATAATACAGATTTTATTTTGTTTAATGACAATCTTATCATATGTAATTGATAATGTTTATGTTTGAATTTTCAAAGAAGATCAAGATTACTTCAATAATTAACACTGTTTCTACCTTCTTAGTAAAAGTTGTTAGAAATATGTAAGCAAAGCTTATATTATTTAAATATGTGATGATTTATTAGTTTATAAAAATTTTAACTATCCTACTTAATTATAATTAGTTAACTTTTTAAGCGAAAATTTCTCAAAAAACAATAAAAAAACAAACAACTTGGTGGGCTCCTTCCCAGTCATGCTTGAAGATGAGTAATGACTCTCTTTTTTCATGATCTGAATAGAATGACAGACTATTTTTTTTTTTTTTTTTTCCTTTTAAAAAGTTCTTACTTTGAATACTTATTATTCATATTTTGTTGTACGATGATTGTCTGCTTGCTTTTCTTTTTTTATTTCAATATTTGTGGTTGATTTTAAATCTTAATTATTTATTTTTATATATAATATATGTATAAATTTGACGTTATTAAAATATATAATATTTAATTTTTAAATTAATAATATATTATTTTGAACTATAAATAAAAATAAAAAGAAGTAAATGATCTTAATTTCATTTTATAATTAAAAAAAAAAAGATGTGAATGCTAGTGCTAAGTTTCCTAAGTTTTTTTTTTTCATAATAATAATAATAATAACAATTGCCAATTTTTCTTTTAAAAAAATTGCCAACTATATCTCTTAGAAAAAATGAAAAATCATAAAGCAAGATCTTTTCTCTGATTTTATTACATACATTTTTAAGTAGGCACATGCCATGAAACCCACCAACTCACAATGTTATTGTCAGCTTTAAGCACAATGATTTAACATTTTTTATTTTTGTTAAATTACTTTTTTATAATTAAATGGGTGAATTATAAATACTTCCTTTTAGTTTCATGAAATATATATATATATATATATATATATATATGTTTAAAAAATAACAATCACATTTTTCTTTATCACTATTTCAATTTTTTTTAAGGCTGATATTTGCAAAAAAAAAAAAATAATAATAATAATAATCAAGATATTTGAGAGAAGATTTAGTAATAAATTAATAATTGAAGGGATATGATTGAGAGAAGAATAATTTTATATGCATTAAATTGTGACATGTATTAAGTAATATTTTATTATTGGTTGTATATAAAATTAGGAATGTACAATAAATAAGTGATTTTATAAATAGAAAACTAATTAAATTGTACCATATAAATTATTATATGCATTAAATGATAATACAAAGTATTTTAAAAAGAGCAACAAAAAGAAAAAGATTGAAGTTTTTTTTTATTTTCACCAATCAATTGATTAAAACAAACAAAAATTATTAAAGCTTATTTTAAGCATATCACTACTACAAATTTGCCTTTATGGGACGGCTAGTAAGTCTTATAGGATGGTCAGTGGCCGTCCTATAAAGTCCCGTCCTAAAAGAATCGAAAAAATAGGACGTTCACGGAACGTCTTATAAAAAAAATTTATAGGACGACCAGTATCTTTTAAGACGGTATAAAATTCTTTTAGGACGGCCATAAAAAAAAATCTTTTTAGGACGACCAGTAGCAGTCCTATAAAATTCTTTTAGGACTGACAGTAGACGGCTACTGGCCGTCCTAAATTTTTTTTTTGTTCGTCCAGTACTGAAATCTATATATAACATGTACAAATTAATTTTATTCTAGAAATACGATTCAGAATAAATTTCATTCCAAAAATATCCATAATTTACATCACATATATATGGTTCAAAAATAAAATTGGCACGGCTTTTAATTTTTCTTTTCCTGCTTTAGTTTTTCAATTACCTCTTTCTTTTTAGGACTCAACCTGACAATCAAAATTCAACCCATAAATTCACAATAAGAAACTAACAAGCCAAATATCATTAATACTCAACATTAAGATTGATACTCATAACAGAAATGAAAAAAAATGGCCAAAGATGGGCGAAAAAATGGCAAACGAAAATCAAGAAAGGAGAATGATCAGAGTGAGTAAAAGGAAACAAAGAAATCAAATGTCCAACTATTTAAAGAAAAAAATAATTATTAAAGTTGAGCAAAATACAAATATCAACCCAAAGTGGAGAATATATATATATTTAAAAAAATTACCAAAGATTAGCGTAAGAATAAAACAAATAATAAGTGCAGAATAAATAGCCTTCACATGCTACCAGCTCTGCTAGCAAAAATCAATTATTGTTGGTGGTGATATTAAAGGGGATAGGGATAAGGATGAGTATCTTGGTGAGAAAGAGGAGGAGAGGAAGGAAGATGAGGGATTGAATTTTTTTAACTTAAAATGAGTTAGGTTCACTTGCGAGGAGAAAGATATATAAGTAAAAAAAATTACACTCGTTTTTTTAGGATGAACACAAAAAAAAAAAATTCTTTTAGGACGGCTACTATTTTTTTTATGGCCGTCCAGTACTGAAACTATTAGCCGTCCTAAAAGAATTTTTGTGTAAATTCTTTTAGGACGGCTATTAATATAGTAACATATAGGACGACTATTAGACGTCCTAATTTTTTTTTTTTAAGACGGCTAATAGTCATCCTATAAAATTTCACCTAATTTTTTCCGTAATAGCCGTCTAGACCGTCCTATTTATTTCTCACTCTAAATTATAAGCCGTCCTATATTGCCCAAATTGTAGTAGTGTATTAACAATATAAAGCTAAGTCATTTTGAAGGCAAAAATCAACCATAATGACATACACATGCAATCCTAAATGGCCAAATAATTTTATTTTTCTTTTGATTAAAGAATCAAAAATTAATCAATCCATTAAAATCTATTAAAATTGATTAAAGATGATTAATCAAATTCTTCACTTTTCATATAATAATATGAAACTTATATATTGAAACTAAATTAATACTAATATATTGGAACAAACTAATAAACATTGAGTAATAAAATTTTAAGTGGTAAAAGTAAAAAAAATGTGAACCACTTTTTAACTCTTTTTATTTTGATAATATCATGATAATGAAAATGAAGATTTATCTTAAGTAGATAAGAGTAAAGAACGGTCATAGTACATATGAATAAGACAAAAATATAAATATAACTTGTAGATTACGTAGCCAATTTCTCTTACAATAATTTCAATGGATAAAATTAATCTAAGGTTTTAAATAAAGATACGTGTCATATACCTCCTTGAGTCATTGTGTAAGTTAAAAAAGACCCTAATTAGATACAGTGGTAACTCAAGTTCCAAACTACAACTTCTTCTATCTTAAAATTAATTTATAAAATATTCTTGTAACATACCTATTACCTAGTAAATATGGTATGATTCTTTTAAAAATTTAATTAACTCTAAATAGTATTTTTCTTTTTTGTTTTTTAAATTTTGAAGATTTGAAAAATAAAACACAAAAAGTATTATATTTTAATTTGATATGTTAAAGAAAAAAATAAGAGAAATTGAAAGCATGAGGATTAACGTGTTATTTGTTTTGAATAAATTATTTATTATATGTGATTGATTAGTATTACTTGTTTGATGAATTTATTTATTGAATAATGTTACCCATCTAAATTTTATTTACCATTTTTTAAAAAATCTCATGAAGAAGATTTGACAACATTTTTAAAAATTAGTCGGTCATTTTAAGCAATCCTTGGGTTAAAAAATGTTGATTTTTATTAAGTGTAGTAATTTATTGTTAGATTTGGCTTACATGATTTGGTGGCTAGGAAGTAAATTATGTAGTTTTTAATCATATAATTTATAAATGCTTATTTTTATATTTTATTTAAGTTAGAAAATAATTGTGATATTACAAAACAATTGTGATGCACAAGGGAAAAAACCATTTGTGATGTGCACTGGTAACAAAGAAAGGCTAGGCCTTTCCCAAATTGATTTTAAGCCATTTGCGCATCCTAAAAGAAAACAATCATTCTATAAAAAATCTTTTCATTTTAAGTTAATACGCATAATCAATTTATATGGGAGAATGTGATAGGATGAAGCATATAAACACGCTTTTGTCTTTTAATTATCTTATGCCATCTAAATTATGAATATATCTCAACTTAAAATAAATAGAAATATTGATTCTATAAAAAATCGTGGTTTTATACATTATATTATGATAAAAAAAAAAAAAAAATTGATACAAGAAAATGAAACTTCAACCGATGGGCAGCTGCATATCACTATTGCCAATTTATCACCAAGATTCTTTTATGTCGTTCTCAGCTCAATAATATGATCGAATGAATTCGAGGAATTTAGGACTAAATAGCATATATATATATATATATATATATATATATATATATATATATATATATATATCTTAAAATAATATATTAGTTATATATAACATATACATATAATATATGTACATAACATATAGAGAGCATATAAATTAAATATGTATACTTATTTAGAAAATAATATGTTGTTTTAAGATTAATTTAATTATATACAAACTAATATTCTAATTAATAAGGAGCTCTGAATCTAACTATAACATAACTTGACAATTAGGGATGCAATTCGTGCGAGTTGGACTAATTTGATTGGTTGAACTCTTGTTCAATTTAAATTTAATTCGAGTTAGTAAATGTGAGCTCAAACCCAAACCAGATACAAACGAGTTTGTTCAAACTAGCCCAAACTAGTTCGAATTGTTAATTATATATATTTTTTAGTTAAATTTTTTACTTCAAAAACTAATAACTAATCTATTTAAAAATAGAAACTTTATAATACTAATTGACATTAAATATAAATATTATTTTTTTGTTTAAAGAGTTAGGTATATTTAAACGTTAAATGCATTAACATCAAAGAATGTAGCATAATATTGTGACAAAATAAATAAATTATAACTATTTATTCATTATCAACTTATTTTTCAAAAGAAAAGGGAAGAAAAATAACTAATATATCATAAAAGAGAAGTACTGAAAGAGATGAAAGATTATTTCAATTTTAATATTGTATTTTTTTTTAATTTTTTATTTAAAATTTTATTTTATTTTATTTCGAGTTATTGGACTGGACCTAACCCAGCTCAAATTTTTTCGAGTTATTCGATTTGGGCCGAAACAAGTCCAAACTTAATTCGATTCGTGTTCCATTAGAGTTTTTCGATTCTGTCAATCGAACTATGACATAAATTGCCACTCCTAATTGACATTACCAAATACTCTTGGATTTTTTGAAATGTTATCATGTTTAAAATATCAATGTTGATGAAATAAAGCCACTAAAATATTTTACAAAATTATCAAAAATATGGTTGTTTTTTTTTAAGGAAAAATTTCAAAAAAAGTAAAAAAAAAAAAAAAATTTGTGAAAATTTTAATAAACCATCAAAAATATTAAAAAATTAATTAATTATTTTTAAACTAATTTTTTATATTTATTACATATAATTTAAATACATGTGATATTTATTTTAACTTATAAATCAAAAGTTATAAAATAGTTACTTAAATAATTATTTAAACTAATAATTAAAAAAATTCATCATATAAATATTTATATTTTTTTCTCTCACATTATTTTTATATTTATTTATATCTCTTTTTTGTTGTACCCAAATTTTTCATATGTCCGTCGTACGGAAAAAAATTCTCCAACATTGTCGATAATGTCCAGGGCATTTTTGATCCTTGGATGCTATCTTCTTGATGCTTGTCAGGAGTGCCTTTAATGATTCTTGTGGATTGGGTAAGCGAATGGAATCGTTTCCTTTTCCATTTTGTGGAAGATCAATAGCAATAACTTTTAAAGTCAGCCTTTTCTGATCTTTTACTTTGGTTTATATTTTATTTTTTATGATTTGATCTTTTTTTTTTATTTTTCATTATTTAGTTTCTTTATTTTACACTTATTTATTCTAAAATTTAAGACCAATTAAACATACAAAAGTGTAAAAGTTAAAAGATAAAAAGATTAAATTATAAAAATTTATTAATGAATCAAAATATAAAAAGTAAAAAGATATAAACTAAATTATGGGGAGAAAACGTTGGACACAAAACTGTAAAATGAGAATGAAAGTGTTACATTTTATCTAGGGCCAATTCTAGTGACATCATACAAAGTCTCCAAATATATACCAAAATGTTTAAAATTATTAAAGATATGTGCTTTAGAGATATATACTTGGAGGGTTTGGTGGGATGTAACTAGAATTTCCCTTTATCTAGTTCAAGTTTGTTATAATTTTATCTCTTTATAAGCCCAACTAAAATTTTATTTTGTTTCTATCAAATAAAAAGAAAAACTAAAAGGCCAATTCTACCAACATCTCTCATGAGATTCTAAGCACATATCTTTAGGGTATTGTGTGCTTTTTCATTTATGTCATTTGTGATATAAAAAGTTATTTTTTTTATCCAAATGTTTAATTTTAAAGATTTTTGTGTCAAAATTCATGATTTTTGAAAATAATTTTTTTCCAAAAATTTAGTAGTTTTATTTTCTTAAATATTTTATTATTTTGATATGTTTAAAGAATTTCTTTTAATTTTTCTAAGATAATGTCTAAAAAAATTTTAAATTATTGTAAAAAATTTTCTTTTGTTCTCTTGTATTTTCTAATTGTTTTAATCTTTTTTTTTTTTTTTAAGATTTCTATTTGTTCTTGTGATAACACTATGTTATTCATTTTTGTTTCTATACATGCTAAAAATATTTTTATAAATTTTTCTTAAAATCTTTTCTATTTTCAGCATTTCAAACTAAATTAAATAATTCTTTTAAATTAAAAATTTGTGTTTGTGTAAGCATTTTTATTACTTATGATGTAACTATGTTAATTCTTTGTTCTAATTGTAAAATACTTTATAAATTATTATTTGAATTATTTTCTTAGGTAATTCTTTGGTTATTTCCTTAATTAATAATATTAATTCTATTGTTTATTTTTTATAATATTTTAAATAATTTACTTTCTTATTAGAATTTGATTGGTTATATCTTATTTTAAACATTTGATTTAAAGCCTTCTTATTAAATTTATTTATGTTTATGGCTATGATACCAGTTTTTTCTCGCTGAATTTGATTTTTAAGCTTTAATTAGCTTATCTTTCAATATATTTTTTAAATAAATAAAACCCAAAAATTAGGTTATCAAATTCTATTTTGTTTACTTTTACAAATTTATGTATAAAATAATTTCTTAAAATTTTTCCTACGGAATGGTTTGTTATGTATTATATGTTAGAAATATAATTTGTATAATAATCTAATAGGGTATTAAATTTTTTAAAATTTTCTAAGCATGTATCATAACTTTCATTATCAAAATATTGTTATAATAATTTCATGTATTTTCCTTCAAAATATTTTATATTAAACATAATTTTTCTTGTTGAGCTCCAAGCTCAAAATTTTCAAGTTCTTGGTCTATCTAACGACTCAATTCTTGAATTTTCTTATTTTTTTCTATGTCTATTTTAACTAGTTCAAGACTTGCTTCAAAATCTAAATGTTCTTTATTTTATCCTTTTTCTAAATCATTCCTTTTTTCTTATTTGAAAAAATAGTCAATTAATTATTGTAAATTTTCAATTATTTTATATCTTTTTGTACTTTTTTCAAAATTATCTTTTATAGATGCTTTGAAGCAAACAAGAGCTTGTTTAAAATAAATTGCATCTTTTAAATTTTCTTGATTTTCAGAGTACTTTTTGCTTTTACTTCTATAAATGTTTGTCTCAAATTTTCTTTTCATGTTATTATGTTTATTTTTCATAAATTATGATATAATTTGAGTAATAATAAAAGTTCAACATTATAAATAAAATTCAAGGTATACCAGTTTTTGATTGTAAGTTAATTTGTTTCTGAATATGGGTCTACCGCTTTCTTTCGCTTCCTTGTTATCTCCTTCTGTTCCGAAGGGCTAAGTCTGACTCCAGATCTAAGCTTCTAGACTTCCTATCCCTGCTGATTTTATGAGATCTGTACTCAACTTCATATGGTAAGAGTGATAACTTGGTTTGAAAATTTAAGATAGAGTTTTATTCAATAAACAGAAAGATTTACAAACTAGAGAACAAGTAACCTTGAAAGGGTTTCTAGTTCTTTCTTATTTCTAGATACATAACTAGAGTATAAAATAGAAAATGAATAAGCGTTAAGATTTCATCATAATTCCTTAACTGAAGATAATTCCCTTTTATAGACATAAGGGTTCTCTGTTTATATTGGTAGGATTATACTATTATTTTAACTTTCCCATTTGGCGTTTCACGCCTACATTATTGAACCTACTGGCGCAAACTCTCAGAGTGGTCCTACATGGGTTACTCTGTAGATATTAAACTGTGTGATGAGGTTATCTCCTAGCAAGCTTCCTTATCTTTAATGCAATAGATGCATTTGTGGTCTTCTGATTGTTGCTTGGAATAATAGCAAAACATCTTCTTGGTTTCTTCACTTATTTCAATCTCAATGTAATTGAAGTTAGCTTTATATAAAATTACTTTTTCACTGTCTTCCTCGATTATAATCATATTACTTTGAGAAGTAATAATAGTTTTACTGGTACTATAATTGACTTTAATCTCTAAAGAGTTATTAATTCTTCTTATTTCATGATAAATCTTACTTAACATCTGTCCTCTTTCTATACATAATTCCTCAGGGCTAAATTTTTTTTTTCTGATAAAGCCTTTGGTCGAGTGACTTCTCTTTTATTATTTGTTAATCCAAGTTTAATGAAATAATAAGGACTTACTGGTACTTCCTGGTTCCAATCCATTATTGAAATGAAACATCTTAAAGAAATAGGTCTATCTGTAGTCCTAATTTTTCTTTTAATTTTTTGTGTAGATCTTTTGAAGTTTTCAGGAAAATAAATCAATTCATTTAAATCATTTTATGGAAATATTTTCTATTAATCTAGCATTGAATGCCTTGTAGACAAATACTAGATTAGTTCTTTCTAAGATGTTGAATTTCTTATACCTTTCTTTTTCTTCTTCTTTTGAAGAATTATTTGTTGCTTCTTTGAAAATTATTGGTCTTTGGATTCTTCTAAGGTTTCTTAATCTACTAGTTCTTTCTATTAGTTATTGTATTATCTGGGAATAATTTTTTGCTATTTCTGTTAGTGAAAGTAGTTTTGGAACTTTGTAATTAGTGTAACTTCCTTCTGCTTCTATTTTATTGATAAAGACTCTATGGATGATTCCACTAAATCTTATTATTGCTCTGCTTGCCTCTGGCTAACTAGTGTTAATTTTTTATTTTGGTCCATTGTATACTACATAAATCTTTTTAGAATCTTTCTTTTCAACTTCATCTGCCCAATTGGTTTTTTTTTTTTCTTTTTTTGGGTTTTTACTAAGTTATGGATTGTTACTACCATTTTCTTCGTTTTCTATTTTTGGAATTTTAATTCTTTTCTTTTCAATTTCTGTTGAAGATTCAACTTCTTTTCCTTTTGAAAATTTTAATTCTTTAAGATTTTCTAGGTAAACCATGATACATTTTCCATCTAAAGATTTTTTAAGATGTAATACCTTAAGTTATTTCATGAGGATTTGGATTTCTCCTTCTCGGATCAATATTTTCTTTTCTTTAATCTTAATTTTTATGTCAAGGGGATTGGTTCCTGTCATAAAATATATAGTTAGGAGTGCTAATTATCTAGTCAAAGCATCTGCTAAACTATTTTTATTTTCTGGCCAATGCTCTACATCAAATTTATAATGATTAAACCATTGTTGCAATCTAGTAAGTCTTCATTGTATATAATCACATGCAATATAATCCTTAAAAAATGTCTAAAATTTTGATTGTCAGTCCTAACAATAAATCTTGAACTTATAACATATATTGCAACTTTTTTAATAGCTTTCTTTATAGCTAAATATTATTTTTTATTACTATGATAATTTAATTCAGGGCCTTGGAAAGATCTTAAAGTAAATTTGCAAAGATATTAATCTTTGTTATAAACTTTTATTTTTAATACTGCTCTCCAATATTCATGTGAAACATCTATTTTTATTATCATTTTATCAACCGGTCCTGGATGGTATAAAGCTAGTAAATCTTTTACTTGTGTTTTTTAATCTATTCATATATTTAGTGTCTTGATCATTCCACTGCCAAACATAATATTTTTTAAGTTTTGTTTGTAATAGTTTTATCATTTCTACTAATTTCTTTATACATGCTTCTGCATATGTTAAACATCCTAAAAATCTTTGTAATTGATTTTTATCTTTGATTATACTAGAAATTTTTTTGTATATTATTTAAAGTATGGGATTGTAGATGATGTTTTTCATTTTCTATTTCTAACCCTAAATGTTTTATTTTTTATTAAGTAATGACTACTTTCTTTTTTGATAATATTATTCCAAATTTTTTGCATTAATGTAAAACATTAATAATGTCAAGATAAAGCTTTGATAATTTATTACTGAATATCATCTATGTATACACAGCAAAAATTGTGATATTTTTTGAAAATATTATCTATGTATTTGTGGAAAATACTTGGTGCTTCTTTAAGTCTAAATGGAACAACCGTCCATTAGAATTGTCCTTGAAGGTAGCTAAATACTGTTAATTTTTGTGATTCATCATCAAATTTTATTTGCCAAAATTCACTTTTGCAATCAAAACTTGAAAAATATTTCTTTCTTTTAATGAGTGATAATAATTCTTCTTTCTTAGGAATAAAATAACCATCATCAATATTTTTTTTTATTTAAAGCTTTAAAATTTATTACCATTCTATATTTTTCTCTTATTTTCTTAGTTTTTTTTTTTTTACTAAAAATGCTGAACTAGAATGTGATGAATTACTGAAAATAATTACATTTAATTTCAAAAGTTCTTGAATTTATTTTTCAACTTATTCTCGGTATTCTGGAGTACAAATCATTGGTTTAACTAGTAATAAATATTTTTTATTTTTTATACTTTCTATTTATATAATATATTTTATTTAGCAATTTCTATTTTTTAGTAGATATGTTACATTATATAAAAAAATTGATTAGATAACTTTTTTTTGACAATTTATATTTTTCTATTTCTTTTCATTTGATATATTTTCTTGAATAATTTATATTTCTTTTAGTAGATAATTAGTGTAAGTATATTTATTTCATTTTTTTATTTTTTATAATTTCATATTTATTTTAACAATAATAATATTTTTTATTTATCAATTTATATTTTTTAGTATATCTATTATGTTATATATATATATAAAAAAAAAAAAATTCTTCACTTAGTAATTGTTTGATAAGTAATTCCTTAAGTACACCCAAAACTTGTGACCAATTACAACCCGATTTTATATTTAAAGGATTGAGCATTATCTCCTACAACATTTGGGTCAACTTCAGTCTCCTGCCTAGTAAAAGCATATACCTTTCCTTGAGTTTTCTGTCCATTCTTAAGGTCCTTTTTCACATTTGGACAATCTTGAATGTAGTGTCCAGTTATTTCACAATAATCTTAAGGAAAAAGCTTAGTAATTGTTTGAAGTTACCCATGTGATTAGTAGGCTTGACTCTTACCTGACTAGTGAATTAGATCATTTGTGTGCATGTTTTTAGTCAATTTTGATTTTGAGAAGGAAATATCAAGACATGAATATAACATGTATTAATATAAAATTAGATTGATGTTATGAGATAAATGTTTATTGGAAATTACTTTCAAGAGAAAACATTTTATGAAAATGAAATAATAAGAAATTAATTACAAAGAGCACGAGTATATGTCTAACTATGGATGGACAAAAAATATTTATTTATGGTGATAGAAATATGAATATATGAAAAATAATGATATTAATGCGGTATCCACTATTAAATATGGATATAGAATCGTTATTGGATTTTGGAATTCCTAGCAAAATATTAAGTGTTAGAAATATTAACTTGATATGGAAAAGGATTAAGAAATGTTGTGATTACTATAAGTTACTTACTGTGTATATCTATGATAGTAAGTTCTTAAGATCGAATACGATAGTGCCATACTTAGCTTGCCCTCTGTCATTGTTAAATACATTAATTCTAATGCTGTTGGTCAAATGTATTGTTTCGTTTATTTAGTAATTTAAGCAATGACATCCAAGAATAAGTTAAGAAAAATGAATATTTTTCAATATGAGTTGAAGTTTTAATAACTAGTTATAAAAATATTTTGGTTTTATAATTAGGATAATGGTCAAAAGTGATTATGAACATTTTGTTAGGTAAGGAGAAGAGAAAACATAATTTAAGTTGGTTAGATATAATTTATTGAAACTTAGCGAGACAAATTAGAACAAAAGATTAACTCAAATTTTGTAATTGATGGTATTAAGTTATTAGGTTACCGGCATCAAATTAAAGACTTTGATATATGATCATAAACTTTATTTCTTTGTGACCAATTAACAGTGAAGGTTAATGTTAATTGTTTAAGGTCTTAACTTTAGGGAATGAAATAAAATAGGCTTCAGGTTTGAACAAGAATTAGACAACGTCTTATGAAGTATGAATTTTGAAATATTGCTACTATTGGTGATCGGAGACTTAGATGATTAAATTTGAATGTGATGTCATGAACTAAAGGGCCCTATCTTATTTGAGTAGTAGTTCTCTAAATGGTGTATATTTATTTTGCTTGTTAGGTGATAAAAAAATTACTTGTTATGATGAATATTTTAAGAGTATTGATTGCAAGGTGTATTTAAGTTCACGACCTCGTCAAGTTAATGAAGGACTTTATGCTAGAGAATTGAGACACTTTCACCCATGTGGGAAAAAAAATGTTATAACATATGTGATAATGTCAAGTGATAAGGAGAATACATGTGATAAGGAGAATACATGTGGAGGCAATGAACCTAATTGATTTAATTGAAAATTATTGTTACTTTGGTACTAATATCTCAACCATTCATTTTTAGAGATATGATAATTACGGTTAAAGAAAAGTGGTCTAATTTACCATGGGTGGACCCTTGAGTATAGGTGTGACAAGTAATCACAATTAATTTCATCCTTACTTGTATAAGTAGACTAAGTTGCAATAGATCAAAATGTATAGATTCTAATATAAACTACTTGGTTTATCAAATGGAAATTAAAACTCATAAGTCTTGAGAGTAAGATATTCATAAGTGGAAGCCAATACATAATTATGTCTTTGATATAAGTAGAGCAAGATATGGGTAGCAGGTAGTAGTAGCAATTGCATAAAATAAAATTTGTATATTTCACATAAATATGCAAAGGTTGGTAGGAACACTTTGTAAGTGATGTGATATGGTCTATACTTCATGAGATTAAGATTGAGTTACTTTTATAGACATTACATGAATTTATGTTCATCTAAGGGGATTATTATGCTTAAATTAATTGTGTTTTATGGAATAAGATTGATGAAGAATTGTAATATTCTAAAATTTTAAAATAACATTAATTATTAAAAATAGGGAGTTATTTGAGAATAAGTTATAATTTTAAATAGAATTGTAAGTGTAAATAAACTCTGTAAAGATAAAGCAGAAAGTAGGCCTGGATTTCTTGTCCACGATATATTGGACTCTTTTTTTTTTTTTAAATAAAAGATAATGATGATAATAATTAGAAGTTCCTAATTAGATTAGGTTTCTATACACATATAAACTCTATTAGACCAAAATATATAAACTCTATTAGACCAAAATATATAATTCTTTACTAGACCAAAGGAGAAACAAAAACCCTACGTCTATTCTTCTCTTATATGTCTCTCATAACAACAACCATAAGAGAATAGAAGTTTATGAAGTAAACTAGGTAAACTTGTTAATTACTCTCCCTCACTTTATTAGTTACGATTTAAAAGTTTATGGCTAATGTTTTGGGGTTTTTATAAGAAGTTTTACAACGCAATTATTTGCCAAATTTCTATTAAAACCTGAAATAAATTATTCTCGAAACCTTATATTATTTAATAAAATTTTAAATTATTTTTTATATCATACTATACTTCTTGACAAGTCTAATGAATATTTTTTTTTTATCAAAATATCATTTATATTGAATTTGTTATGAATTTTTGAATTTTGTATTTTGAATCTGTCAGTTTCTGAATAACTTGCATTTTAGGGTTGGGTTTCGGTTTCGATTTGAAGATAAAAATTTTATTTTTGAAACTAGACAAAATAAAAAAACTTTTGGCTTTAGAATCATTATAAAAGTCTATGTATTTAATTTTATATATTTTTTCAAATACAAAATGTTTTGTTGGAAACATGAAACCTAACAGATTAAAACAAAAAATTTAGAATAAATTTATGATGTTATATATGTTAAAACTATATGAAAATTTGTATAATATATTATATGTGTCTTATTTATTATTTTTTAAAATTTTATGATTCTTAGATCAGTTATAGATATTTTACGAATTTTTAATTTATATATATTTACTGTTAAAAAAGTTTACAACAGATTTATTGAAAAAGATTCAAAACCCTTTTTAGCCATGAAAATGTATTCTAAAGTGTTTGAAAATTTTTATCTATAATTGCATTTAAGTCATAGAGATACTGTAAAAAAATTTAGCTTAAAATAGTTCACCGATGAATTTCTAAAAATATTTTACTTGAGTAAGGTCGCAAATTTCTTATATCGACAGCTTTAAAAGTTATCGAATAAAAAAATTATTTTTGTAATTATTAAGCGTTTGATTTTTCCTAAATAATTTCCTGGACATTTTACTATACCTCTATGAAAATTTGCTAAAATGTAATTTTATGACACTAACTAAGTCTAATATTTATTTAATTATAGTGTAATTAGGTTAAATTTGAAGTGAAATAGTTGATGATTTTAGCTATGTTAGTTATTCATATCAGGTAAATAGAGTAACCCTACTTATAGTATTCACTACTACAATTTGGGCAATATAGGACGGCTTATTATTTAGAGTGAGAAACAAATAGGACGGTCTCAAGTATATGGTCGTCCTATAAGAAATATAGGACGGCTATTACGGAAAAAATTAGGCGGAACTTTATAGGACGGCTATTAGCCGTCTTAAAAAAAATTCTTTTAGGACGGCTAATGTTACTATATAGGACGGCTATTAGCCGTCCTATATAGTTTCAATATAGAAAAAAAAAATTTAACACACAAATTCTTATAGGGCGGCCAGTAGCCGTCCTATAAAATTCTTTTAGGACGGCTACTGACCGCCCTATAAGAATTTGTGTGTTAAATTTTTTTTTTTTCTGTGTTCGTCCTAAAAGAATTTATAAGAACGAGTGTAATTTTTTTTACTTATATATCTTTCTCCTCTCGCAAGTGAACTTAACTCATTTTAAGTTAAAAAAATTTCAATCTCTCATCCTCCTTCCTCTCCTCCTCTTTCTGACCACTCTTTTCTCTCATCCTCTTTCTCACCAAGATACTCATCCTTATCCTCATCCCCTTCAATGTCACCACTAACAATAATTTATTTTTGTTAGCAGATCTGGTAGCATGTGAAGGCTTTGATTATTTATTCTGCACTTATTATTTATTTTATTCTCCACTTTGGGTTGATATTTGTATTTTGCTCGACTTTAATAATTATTTTTTTCTTTAAATAGTTGGAGATTTGATTTCTTTGTTTCCTTTTGCTCACTCTGATCATTCTCTTTTCTTGATTTTTGTTTGCCATTTTTTCGCCCATCTTTGGCCATTTTCTTTGCATTTCTGTTATGAGAGTATTAATGATATTTGGCTTGTTAGTTTTTTATTGTGAATCTATGGGTTAAATTTTGATTATCAGGTTGAGTCCTAAAATGAAAGAGGGAATTGAAAAACTAAAGCGGGAAAAGAAAAATTGAAAGCCGCGCCAATTTTTTTTGAACCATATATATGTATATGTGATGTAAATTATGGATACTTTTGGAATGAAATTTATTTTGAAATCGTATTTCTAGAATAAAATTAATTTATACATGTTATATATAAATTTCAGTACTGAACGAACACAGAAAAAAAAAAAAAAAAAAAAAACACACAAATTCTTATAGGGCGGTCAGTAGCCGTCCTAAAAGAATTTTATAGGACGGCTACTGGCCGCCCTATAAGAATTTGTGTGTTAAATTTTTTTTTTTATGGCCGTCCTAAAAGAATTTTATAAGACGGTCAGTGGCCGTCTTAAAAGAATTTTATAGGACGGCCAGTGACCGTCCTATAAAATTTTTTTATAAGACGCTCCGTGAACGTCCTATTTTTTTCGATTCTTTTAGGACGAGACTTTATACTTATAGGACGGCTAGTGGCCGTCCTATAAAGCCAAATTTGTAGTAGTGATTAAGTATTGTTTGTTTTGTTCTGTTCTGTTTGGTATATGAATATTTTCATGATTGTTTTTACATATATGTCTTATTTGGTGAACGTATGACTAAATAGTTTGTGTGATCTCCTTTTAGTATGTATATATGGTATGTGCTAAGTGAATATTCTTGTGCCATGATTATGTGATATATGATATTATGCTTATCTGAATGGATTATGTGTGCTTACAATTACATGGTCATTAATGACATGACATATGTATCAATGCATCATGATATTTCAAATACAAGTTTTGAAAGTATTTCTTTTATACTAAGCTTTTGAGAGATGAGAAGTTTTATGTAAGATTTAAAGCAAAAATATTTATATGATATTTTTATTGATACTTGAACCATTATTATAAAATTTTATGTTTTGGAGCACCATGATAAGTTATAAAAATGATGGACTACTATCATATTAATATATTAATTTAATAAATATATACATAACTTTTATTTAATAAAAATACTACTAAAATAACAAACTCTAATATAATACTTGGACGTGTATATATAGGAGCTAACACAATGGGCCAAGCCCATCTTTATGTTATGTGCCCCAAATTCTTTGCTATATATCTCATAATTAGGGGTGTTAATTTTTGACACAATACAAACACGACACGGCATAAAATTTTTTTTAGTAAAAATTGATCAATAATTTTTTCATGGTTTTAAAGGTTTTGTCATTTTTTACTATTATAAATAGACAACACGAAAAAAAAATTTAAGTAAATTTTTTATGTGTCAACTAACACGAACATCCGACACGAATAACACAAATGAACACGACACGATTGCCACCCTTACTCATAATCTTGCTTTATTCTTCAGCCATTTCATAGGAACAACAAGCTCTATGTTTGCTCCAACCATCACAACCATAAGGTTAAGAGCCATAGGAGCTGTATCTTTTCTTCCTACACTAGCCACTCAATTTCTAACATTAGAATTTTTCGTTAAGTGACATTTCAATTATCAATCTCATCAACAGCCATCTCTCTCTTTCTTCATCGACAAAATGGATCCAAACTCGAAAAAACTTCCCCATCGTCTTCATTCGGAGTCAAACCCACACCCTTCTCCATCTCCGATCACACCAATATCGAGCAACCGCCTTCCCTTGTAGACATTATACCTTAGTAGAAATAGCTTAAGGAATTAATC
This sequence comes from Elaeagnus macrophylla, assembly GCA_029378325.1. Taxonomy (NCBI): domain Eukaryota; kingdom Viridiplantae; phylum Streptophyta; class Magnoliopsida; order Rosales; family Elaeagnaceae; genus Elaeagnus; species Elaeagnus macrophylla. The sequence continues at coordinate 28,179,401 of CM055640.1, read as the reverse complement.
CTATCCTCGAGTCCAGTTGACGTCGACCTACCTCAATGGCAAGCTAACTTGGCTGACAAACAGACTGAGTATAGATAATTGGTAGAGAGAGAAAAATAATCCACTGAATACAAGTCGCCATGGAGCTCGTATACTAGTCATTGGTCTCCAACCTAGGTTTTCTCATAACAATGTCGGCACTGTCATTAAATAGGCCTTTCACCACTTGATCAATTACTTTCTTGCAATTTTCGTCGAAACCAAGATTTCCTGGTATTGCCAGGAGATCTTTTGCATCAAGAGATTTTGATTTCTTGGTAATTTGGAGAGTATCTTGAGCGTCTTTGTCCTCTTGATCCTTTACATAATTGAAGACCATAGTTGCACCCTCCAATGTAAAATCATGACAAACTGCTAGACCAATCCCCGAGTTGCCACTGATCACAAACGCCACCTTTCCTTGAAGCTTTTTAGAGGGCTCGTATTCTTCAAAAATGAACTGTGGGTTAGTGTCCATAACATGCTCCTTCCCAGGTTGGGTATCTTGCTTTTGAGGTGGGAAATTCTAAGAAACCATTAATCTGATCTTAAAAACTCTTACATAACTCTTCTAGGGGGTAAGTGAGTTTTTGAAGAAAAACATAGTACTCTTCTTGTTAATGGTCCATTTACAAAATCATTATGACCTTGTTTGTACACTCATTAACAGTCAGACAAACTCATGGCTTCAGGACATGTCAGGACCCGCCCTAGCTCAACACTAGAGCATGTGACGTATCCTGAGGGAACATAATAACTAATATTCTAAATCAACCTTAGCTTAACTTGAAATTTTTGTGTAAAAAATTTGTAAAAATTTGGGTAGAGTTTCCCTAATTATTGAACTATCTTCCCTGCAATAAATGACCACAGTTCTAAAATATAAAATTTCACAATCCAGCAAATTTCATTTAATTTTTACATATCTAGAAAGTGGCTCATGGCCAAGCATAAATATACACTATCGATACATACTATACACTACATAAGACTTTTGTTCACTAGTCCAAAATATAACTGCCTAAAATATATTATTCAAACTAGAAAGGAGATAAAAACAACCTAGACTGCACAATAATAGATGGATCCTAACCCTCCGAATTTATGTGATGTAGCCTCAAAACCTGTTACCTGGGGGAGGAAAATAAATATAAAAGGGTGAACTTGAAAGAGATTAGTGAATTGATAAGTTTTATAAAATAATGTAATAATTATGTCAACTTCATATGAAATGTTTATGAATTATCATGATATGCATATATATATATATATATATATATATATATATATATATATGCTGACGACAATATTCTGTACATAGTTTTTATGATAATCAATGTACTCATAAATGCATAACCTGAGTTTCATAAAATAACTATAATTTGATACATGTGATAACTATGAATGACATACTTATGACATAATAAAATAATATTATGATAAAAGCCTATGTCCATGATCTTTAGAATATAATAATGCTATGATCAGTGTATAACCATGAAAAATATATTTTTATTGCTAAGAGAACTTGAAAATTTGATCATACACGGAGGAGACATTTAGCACTTGTACTAGCTCTCAACTACTCGTGTGGGGAACTTGCTTGATATAGCCATCAAATGGCTCAGTTGACTTTGCTGATACATGAGTCATGTGCGCACTAACTTAACTAAATTTGTTATCATACTGAACTTGTAATATCATACTTAGTTAGTAAACGTCATAGTAACCTGAACTGGACCAAATCTATTGATCATGATGTCTTACCTAATCACTGTATATCTGAATGCTAAGTATAGCCAACTATCATGAATACATGAAGGGAAGTACTCTGGTAACTGTAAAACTTGCAAGCTTGTACAAAAATTAGTATAATTAATAAAATTGATATAATCATAGCTTGTTTGTAAATTATCTTTCATTTACTTGATTGATTCTATTAATAAAAAGGAAATATATTCTAATGGTGTAAAAGTTCTTGAAGTGCATTGAAATTGACATATGTTTTTCTAACACTAGTTAACATAAATGTACTTTTCATTTTAATTTTCGGAAAACAGTTTCATATGAAGTTTCATTTTAATTTTCGGAAAACAGTTTCATATGAAGTTCAAAACATCACAAATAACTAGTTCTTGAATTATTTTTGAAAAAATTCATCCGTGGCTGATCCATTGGTTTTAAAAAAATGTTTTTCACTTCAGATATAGAATCTAAATCAAGAGAAATGAAACATAAAGGAAGTTTGAATACATGCCCAAAATCATTTAAAGGATTGTTTGGTTGCAAAGTTAAATTTATTGAATAAATCTCAATTCAATTTCTAAAGGTTTCTCTTAGAAATTTCAAGAGGAGAGAAGAAGGGAAGAAAACATAAGAGAGCTTTGAGTTCACGACTGCTGGAAAAAAAATTCTTAAGAGGTGAGGATAAGCATGTGAGATTAGGAAATCTCACATGAAGATATGTGTGTCCATTCAGCAACGTTTTTCTCTTCTTTTTTTAAAATAAAAAAACAAAAACAAAACAAGTGTCACAAAGAGAGGAAGCTACTAGTGATTAATTCATTTTTAAGGTAAAAATACTTAATTACCCTTGTCTCATAACAAGAAAAGTTTATAAATTAGGGGCATTTTGGTAATTTTGCTAAAAGTTTTCATAATTTAATTTAAACACTTTTTGATTATTGTAATATCTTCACAAATTAAGCTCATAAATTTTATTTTTTAAATATTAAAGATAAGATCATAGTAATTTTGAGAATATAAATTTAACTAAAATTTTAGTTCGCGTAAGGAATTGGGTGTTACAGCGCACCTCACACGATCTAGCCTTTTAAGAAATTAGAGCCACATATTTACATGATTTGTCCAAGGCCTCGTCTTCTTTTCTATTACTATTTATCGGATTATATTTTCAGTCATCTCTTTGAGTTGGGTTTCTGCATCTAAGTTCCCTAAAATGCTTTAGAAATGGATATAGAAGACATATATGATATTAATGAAGTGAAACTGGAGGAAGAGCCAACAACAACAAACCCTCGACCACTTGGAAAAGACTTTGAAGAACACTTTGAAGATATGCTAGAAACCAAACTGAGCGTTATTTATCAAGCTCTATTGCAACTTGGAAATAATTATCCCAACAAAAACCCTCGACAACGAAGCCCCAACAATTGTGAAGCAACTCGAGTACCTCCTCCAATTATTCACGAACATCCACGACGCTTGAATAGAACAGCACTTCACTTTGATGACTCTGGTTTAGAAGAGAAACAAAATCCTCCTCGTCGCTTTCACCCCATGGATTCTGACTGTGAAATTGGCTATGGAGAGTGGAGATTCGACTATCCTAGGTACCCACGACTTACAGATACTACTCAAAGTAATGACCGATCTGAATATAAAATCAAGATTGACATTCCTTGTTTTCTTGGGTATCTACACATTGAAGACTTCCTTGATTGGTTACATAATGTGGATAATTTCTTTGAATATATGGAAATACCTGAAGAGAAAAGGGTCAGATTAGTTGCTTATAACCTCAAAGAGGGTGCATCTGCTTGGTGGGAACAGGTTCTTAACAATAGGAAGCTTGAAAGGAAAGAACCTATTCGTACGTGGAACAAGATGAAACAACTCATGCAAGCATGTTTCTTACCTTCTGACTACCAACAAATACTTTATCAACAGTATCAGCAATGTCAACAAGGGCCTAGAACTGTTGCAGACTATACTGAAGAATTTTATAGATTGAGCGCTAGAAACAATCTAGTTGAATCTGAAATTCAACAGGTTTCACACTATATTGGGGGACTCAGGGAACCAATTCAAGAGAAATTAGAACTTCGGAGCGTATGGACACTTTCAAAGGCTAGAAACCACAAAACCCCAAACATATAAGAGAACCCATTCAGACCTATACTTTGATAAAAACAAGTCCCCTATCCCAAACACTTTACCAAACAGCTTAAGACCTTTTACAGAACTACCTCCTTTCACTAAACCAGCACATAAACCAACCAACCCAAAAAATGTCAACCCCAAAGCCAACCCGTATGTCAAGCCATTACCTATCAAATGTTATAGGTGCAATGAGCAAGGCCATCGCTCCACCGAATGCCCCCAAAGGAAAGTTATAAGTTTTATGGAAGGGTGTGAAGATTTAGATGACCAACCTGAATCTAACAATGGGGAAGATGAGTTAGAATTGGTAGAAGGAGATGAAGGTGACAGAGTGGCTTGCATAATTCAAAGGCTTCTACTCACACCAAAATTACCTGAGAGGAACCAAAGGCACTTTATCTTCAGGACTCGCTGCACAATCAATAAAAAAGTGTGTGACCTAATTATAGATGGGGGTAGCAGTGAAAACATGGTTTCAAAATCTTTGGTGAAGGCTTTGAATCTTTCTACGGAGAAGCACCCAAGACTTATAGGGTGGGTTGGATTAAAAAAGTTGTAGAGATTAAGGTAACAGAGGTTTGCTGACTGACTTTCTCTATTGGAAAACGTTACCAAGACGAGTTGTTGTGTGATGTTCTTGAAATGGAAGCTTGTCATTTATTATTGGGTCGTCCATGGCAATTTGACAAAAATTCTATTCACAGAGGACAAGCGAATAGTTACTCCTTTACTTGAAACGGGAAGAAAACAGTGTTGCTGCCTCTCAAAGATAAACAACCACAGGTAATTTCAAACAAGCCTTCCCAACCTGCTTTTGTTACTGTCCCTGAATCTAAAAATTACAAAGAATTTCAACATAGCAAGATGTGCTATTTGATAGTGGCTAAACCCAAAGAACTCAACGTTCACCTGCCTCCTTTTGAAATAACATCACTACTTGAAGAGTTTGCTGATTTGAGTCCTTTTGAATTACCCAACGAACTTCCTCCAATGCGTGACATACAACATCAGATAGACTTCATTCCAGGTGCCAGCCTTCCTAATTTACCTCACTACAGGATGAGCCCAAAAGAACCCTAAATACTTCAAGAGATGGTTGATGATTTGCTAAAAAAATCTACTTAGGGTGAGCCTTAGCCCTTGTGCAATTCCTGCACTATTAGTTCCTAAAAGGACACTTCTTGGCCCATGTGTGTTGATAGTAGAACTATTAATAAAATCACTGTTAAGTATCATTTCCCCATTCCGCATCTTAAAGACATGTTGGAAAAGCTAAAGGGGTCCAAGGTATTTTCTATACTTGACTTAAAAAGTGGTTACCATTAGATTCGAATTAAGTCCGGTGATGAGTGGAAGACGCATTCAAAACTAGAAAAGTCATCTAAGAGTGGCTTGTTATGCCATTCGGATTATGTAACGCACCTTCTACATTTATGTGTCTCATGAACCAAGTATTAAAGCCTTCCATTGGGATATGTGCAGTGGTTAATTTTGATAATATACTAGTTTTCAACAAAAGTGTAAGTGATCATTTGAACCATCTGAAGTCCATCTTTGAAGCACTAAGAAACAACGAGTTGTACCTCAACCTTAAGAAATAAGAGTTTTTAACCCCTAAAATTTTATTTTTGGGATTTAATATTTCTGAGGATGGTGTATATGTTGATATAACTAAAGTTGAACCTATTTGGAGTTGGCCTATTCCTAAAACTGTCCAGGAAGTTAGAAGTTTCCATGGACTTGCCTTTTTCTATTGGCGATTTATTCAAGGCTTTGGTACTATTATGGAACCCATTACTAGCTGCCTAAAGCAAACCAAACTTAAATGGAGAGATGAATAGGATAGCAGTTTCAATCTAATCAAGCAAAAGTTGAGCACAGCCCTAGTGCTAGCTCTTCCAAACTTTGAGAAACCATTTGAATTTGAAACTGACGCTTCAATGGTGGGTATTGGAGCAGTACTCATTCAAGAAGGAAGACCAGTAGAATTTTTTAGTGAGAAACTTAGTGAAGCTAGATATAAATGGGCCACGTATGAACAAGAACTGTACGCATCTGAGCACTTCAACATTGGGAACATTATCTCATCAGTAGAGAATTTATCATACATAGCGACCATTGGTCTCTACATCCTCAACGCTCAAAAAACTCTTAGTAGCATGCTAGATGGGCTCTTGTTGTACCCAAGATCAGATAATAATGCGGAAGCGATAAAATAATAATAATAATAATAACGAGCACCCACAAAAATATAAAGAAAAATAATCAACAGAAAGGACACAAAGATTTAAGTGGTTCGGTAGTCAATGCGACTACCTAATCCACTGCTGAGGCCGGCACCGAAATATTCCACTATACTTGTCAAAGAGGAGTACAATAAGATTTGCCAACAGTTAATTGGCCAAATCACTCAAATATTCAAATACCCAATTACACCCAAATTAATCTCTCTCACAAAAACAATAAATAAATCTGCCTTGCCAGTTTAGCAACAACAGATAAATTAAAGAGAAACAGTAACTATAAATTTGTTACCAAATAAATAGAGAGAGAAAACTTATGTTCTTAATTGAATTTATCAAATGGATCTCCTCTTGTCGCCTCTGTATTTGCCGCCTCTGATCTGCCTGCCGCAAATCCTTCTTCTGTTCGCTGTTCGCTGATGGAGTTATTTTTTTTTTACTTCTGCCGCTGATATGTTAATATATATATGTTTCTTCACACTGTCGCTGAAGTTCATTAATATATATATTAATAACCTAATGGGCTTTTATTCATTAAGCCCATCTATTAAATATTTGGGACAACACGCAACAATCTCCACCTTGGACCAAAAATGCGTACCAAGTATTCAAACGTCGAGCCTCCACTGTCACCATCTCAAGGTACCTCTCAATAGGTACCAAAAACAGCATTCTATTTATGGGTAGGAATGCTCCACCCTCTTCAAGGTTCTCAACAAGAACTAATATGGATCAAGTCCAAGCAATGCTCAAACTTATCTCTTGGCACTGACTTTGTCAACATATCAGCTGCATTCTCTTTTGTATGAACTTTTGATAGCTTGATCAACCCTTGATTCATCCATTCTCTAATCTTGTGATACCTCACACTTATGTGTTTAGTCCTAGCATGAAAAACTTGATTCTTAGCTAAATGAATAGCACTTTGACTGTCACATAGAAGAGGTACACTCTCTTGTTTGAAACCAAGCTGTTCCAACAAACCCATAAGCCATATGCCTTCTTTTGCTGCCTCAGTCATAGCCATATATTCGGCCTCTGTCGTAGACAAAGCAACTGTATCCTGCAAATTTGACTTCCAACTTATACAGCCACCACCAAAAGTAAAGACATAACCTGTCATCGACCTTCTGGTATCAAGATCACCAGCATAGTCAGAATCCACATAACCCATGGCAACATTAGAAGCACCATTTTTATCAAACATGATGCCACAATCACGTGTGCCTGCCAAATATCTGAAAATCCATTTAACAGCATTCCAATGCTCTTTACCTGGATTTGCCATGTATCTACTCACAACACTTACTGCTTGAGAGATATCAGGTCTAGTGCAAATCATCAAATACATTAGACATCCAACTGCACTGGCATAAGGCACCTGAGCCATGTACTCTACCTCATCCTCTGTACTAGGACATAAACTCGTGGATAATCTGAAATGTGCTGCAATGGGTGTGCTCACAGGCTTAGCATTCATCATGCTAAACTTATGCAGGATCTTCTCCATGTAACCTTTTTGGGACAACCAAAGTTTTCCAGCTTTCCTGTCACGACTGATCTCAATTCCAAGGATCTTTCTGGCAACACCAAGATCCTTCATCTCAAATTCGCTTTTAAGCAAATTCTTTAAATCATTGATCTTTTCCTTACTTTGAGCGGCAATTAACATATCATCAACATATAAAGTAAGCAATACCAATGTTCTATCATCACAAATCTTAAAATAAACACAACAATCATACTCACAACGACAATAACCATGAGAAACAATGAAGGAGTCAAACCGTTTATACCATTGGCGAGGTGATTGCTTCAGCCCATACAATGACTTCTTCAGACTGCAGACATAGTCTTCTTTACCAGATTCAATGAACCCCTCTGGCTGTTGCATGTAAATCTCCTCATCCAAATCTCCATGAAGAAAGGCAGTTTTGACATCTAACTGCTCTAATTCCAGGTCATACAAATTGACCATGGCAAGAACAACTCTAATGGAAGTGTGCTTCACAACAGGTGAAAATATCTCATTATAATCAACTCCTTCTTTCTGTGAGTATCCTTTTGCTACCAATCGACTCTTATACTGCTTCAGTTCTTTTATTCGATAAACCCATTTGCAACCAATAGCTTTCTTTCCCTTAGGCAGTGGAACCAACTCCCAAGTCTTGTTCTTGTGTAATGACTTCATTTCTTCATTCATTGAAGCCTTCCAATTCTCACTGTCTTTTCTACTCATAGCATCTTGGAAAGAATTAGGGTCATCACTACCAGTGAACAAAGCAAATGAAACTGTGTCGTCTTCAAACCCAAGTCTCTGTGGTGCCCTACGAATGCGTGGCTCTCTATGAGTAGCAATACTATACTGGTCTGATTGCTGCTCTTCATCATGAGCTTGCGGTTGCTGCTGAACATCTCTAATGACCGGTTGATAAACCTTGTCCTGTGAGTTTTTAAATGCAAACTCCACCTCCTTTGGAGCTTTATCCTTCTCACCAGAACTTTCTGACATAGGCTCTACCGTCACACTTTTCAGCATAGACTTCTCGTCAAAAATCACATCTCTGCTAATAACCAACTTCTTAGCTTCTGAATCAAACAACCTGTAACCTTTGACACCTTTCTGGTAGCCAAGAAAAATGCACTTCTTGGATCTGGCATCTAACTTTGATCTCTCGTCACTCTGTATATGAATAAAAGCAGGACAACCAAAAACTTTTAGTATAGAATAATCAACAGGTTTAGAGTACCATACCTCTTCAGGAATTTTGAAATCGATGGAAGAATGAGGACTTCGATTAATAAGGAAAACAGCAGTGCTCACAGTCTCTGCCCAAAAATTCTTTGGCAAACCTGCTTGCAATCTCATACACCTTGCTCTCTCTGCAATGGTTCTGTTCATCCTCTCAGCAACTCCATTTTGCTGAGGCGTCTTCCTCACTGTATAATGTCGAATAATACCAGCTTGCTTGCAGAACTCTCTGAATGCCTTGTGCTTGTACTCTGTACCGTTATCAGTTCTCAAAATCTTTATCTTTCTGCCGGACTAGTTTTCTACCTCTGCCTTCCATTCCTTAAAGATATCAAATACCTGAGTTTTACTTCTCATAAAATAGACCCAAACCTTTCTGGAGTAGTCATCGATGAAAGTAACATAATAGTAAGCTCCACTTTGAGAAGCAATAGTCACGGGTCCCCAAACATCAGAATGGACATAGTCCAAAATACCAGAACAAGAGTGAGTTGCTGTCTTAACACTAACTCTTTTCTGCTTACCATAAATACAATGTTCACAGAAATCAAGCTTGCAGGTCTTCACACCTTTCAGCAAGTTCCTCTTATGGAGTTCCAACATATTCTTCTCACCCAAGTGTCCAAGCCTCATATGCCAAAGCATAGTATCATCAAAAGTAGGATCTTCAGAAATTAAAGCAGCTCCACCTACAACAGTATTTCCAATCATCTTGTAGAGATTGCCAAATTTCTTACCCTTAATTACTATTAAAGCTCCTTTAGACACCTTGAGCACTCCATCTTTTGCAGAATACGAATAGCCCATCTCATCTAACCCACCAAGAGAAACCAGATTCTTTTTCAGATCAGGGATATGTCTTACACCTGTTAAGGTTCTCACAACACCATCAAACATCCTAACCTTTATGGTTCCTATTCCAAAAACTTCACATTTTGCATTGTTGCCCATATACACACAATTACCACTCTTAGGAGTATAAGTATCAAACCAATTTCTATGTGGGCACATATGATAGGAACAACCGGAATCAAGAATCCAAGAATTGGCAAAGGAATCAATACCTGATGAGACAGATAACAAATCATCATCTTTGTCTTCACTTTTATCCTCTGCAACACTAGCTGAATTAGTGGGTTGTGTCTGGTTCTTTCTATCCTCCAATTCCTTGGCTAAAATTCTGCAATATTTTCGAATGTGACCTTTTTTGTGACAATAATGACACTCCATGTCTCTATTAAACTGTCTAGGTCTTGAGCTTGATCTTCCTCTACCTTTATCATAATTTCTGTCTTTAGACTTGCTTCTTCCACGCCTGTAGCTGTGATTGTTACTATCTTTCTTAGTAACGACGAGACCATCTGCTTGTGATTGCTCACCATCAACTTTCTTCTTCTTGTGGTAAGACAACAAAGCTTCCTTCACACTCTTGAAAACAATGGTCTCTTTTCCATATAATAAGGTGGTAATCAAATGATCATAAGATAATGGCAGAGAACACAATAACAACATACTTTTATCTTCATCATCAAATGTTACCCCTAACTGAGCAAGTTCAGAAATTAACCTATTGAAGGTATTCATGTGTGTCAACAAGTTTGTATTCTCAGACATACGAAGAGTGTACAACTCTTTCTTCAAAAATAATTTATTTGTCATATTTTTGGCCATATAAAGCTGCTCTAAAGTTTTCCATAAATCATAAGCAGTTTTCTGATCAAAAACATTATGAACTACCTCATCTGAGAGTCCCTGACGAATTGCACTTGCTGCCTTTTGATCAAGCTTATCCCATACTTCATCTTTCATATCAGCGGGCTTTTTATCTTTGCCTTGTAATGGCTTTGCAACTCCCTGTTGAATCAAAACATCTTTCATACGCATTTGCCATAGCGAGAAATCATTATCTCCATTAAATCTTTCAACCTTTGTGGATGACTCTGTGCTCGTCATCTTTAACCAAGCTCTGATACCACTTGTTGTACCCAAGATCAGATAATAATGCGGAAGCGATAAAATAATAATAATAATAATAACGAGCACCCACAAAAATATAAAGAAAAATAATCAACAGAAAGGACACAAAGATTTAAGTGGTTCGGTAGTCAATGCGACTACCTAATCCACTGCTGAGGCCGGCACCGAAATATTCCACTATACTTGTCAAAGAGGAGTACAATAAGATTTGCCAACAGTTAATTGGCCAAATCACTCAAATATTCAAATACCCAATTACACCCAAATTAATCTCTCTCACAAAAACAATAAATAAATCTGCCTTGCCAGTTTAGCAACAACAGATAAATTAAAGAGAAACAGTAACTATAAATTTGTTACCAAATAAATAGAGAGAGAAAACTTATGTTCTTAATTGAATTTATCAAATGGATCTCCTCTTGTCGCCTCTGTATTTGCCGCCTCTGATCTGCCTGCCCAAATCCTTCTTCTGTTCGCTGTTCGCTGATGGAGTTATTTTTTTTTTACTTCTGCCGCTGATATGTTAATATATATATGTCTCTTCACACTGTCGCTGAAGTTCATTAATATATATATTAATAACCTAATGGGCTTTTATTCATTAAGCCCATCTATTAAATATTTGGGACAACACGCAACAGCTCTCTTCTCCCAAAACTTCACATTTATGTTTAAGCATAAAAGTGGAAAGAGTAACATAGTTGTTGGTACTTTGAGCCATGGGCATCGTTTACTTACTGTTTCAAAAACTGAAATCATTAGCTTTGAATGCTTACCTGAGTTGTATCCTGATGATGAAGACTTCTCTGCTATTTGGTAACTTTATAAACAAAACGGTCCAACTAAGGGCTTCCATTTACAAGATGGCTATCTTTTTAAGGGTAACCAACTATGTGTCCCCAAGACCTCTTTACGAGAGTTGCTTATAAGGGACTTACATGAAGGTGGTATGGCAAGGTATCTGGATAAAGATAAAACTATTACTTCCTTAGATGACATATATTTTTTGCCACACTTGCGTCGGGATGTTGCTAAATTTGTTCAAAGATGTGCTATTTGTCAATGTGCTAAAGGCAATACCCAAAATGTTGGCTTGTACTCCCCATTACCTGTGCCTACCAATATATGGGAGGATCTTAGCATGGATTTTATCCTAGGACTTTCGAAGACTCAAAGACATGTTGACTCAGTGCTTGTTGCAGTAGACAGGTTCTCTAAAATGTCCCATTTCATTCCCCGGAAGAAAACTGCTGATGCGAGTAATGTTGCAACTCTCTTCTTCAAAGAGATTGTTAAACTTCACAGGGTTCCTAAAACCATAACTTCTGAGAGGGATGTCAAGTTTGTGAGTTACTTCTGGAAACAGTTGTGGAAGAGGTGAAGAAATCCATGGAGGGAGTCCCTCCAAAAGAGCTCTCAAGGAGGAAGGGTTGCCATAGACTCGATTTCCGACCGGGGATATGGAGCATCTCCCCCTCACACCGGCGCAGGGTTCATTCCCTACAACCGGCCGGGTACCGACCGAGTCACCTAACTCTGATACCATGAAGAAATCCATGGCCTAACTCCCTCCAAAAGAGCTCTCAAGGAGGAAGGGTTGCCATAGACTTATAAGTGCAACATAAGCTTCATGCTAAGTCGATGTGGGACTTCAACAAGAGGTTCAACACCACACTTCAATTTAGTAGCTCTTACCATAAATTGATGGCCAGACAGGTCGTTAACAGAACATTGGGTAACATGATCAGGTGTTTGGCTGGAGATAAAAAAAAATAATGGGATCTGATTCTGTCTCAAGCTGTATTTGCGTACAACAGCATGACAAATAGCACTACTGGCCTATGTCCATTTGCTATTGTTTATACTAAAATTCCCAATTACCTTGCAGATATTTTTACTGTGGATTCTGATTGTTCTAAAGCTTCTGCCAGCTGGGTTGCAAACTACAACAAATGTTTGAATAAGTTAAGCAACAAATTGAGCTGTCTAATGCTAAATATAAAGTTGATGCTGATAAACATCGTCGAGTTAAAGTCTTTGTTGAATGAGATTTAGTAATGGTATATTTGAATAAACACCTAATGCCCACTGGTATGTATGACAAACTGCAACAACGAAAATTTGGGCCTTATCGAATTTTGAAGAAACTTAGTGAAAATGCGTATGTGATATATTTACCTCCTAATTTCCATATCTCCCTAACATTGAATGTCTATGATATTTTTAAGTATCATCCCCCTGATGCCTCTCCTACTCAAATTTCTGACTCAGAGACGAATCTCCTTCAAGAGGAAGGCATTGATGCAGGAGCTCCTAGTGTTAGAGTTGTTGTTTATTGGAGTCTTTATAATAATTGTCGTTTCCTATTTTTCTATTGTCTTTGACATAACGTGCTAAGTCTAGTATTGAATATTTCTTTATTTTGTTGAGTCGAACACGTGTCATAGTTTTATTAATTAATTGATGGGTATTAAGCAATAGCACCAGCTAGTTTTTGGGGCATTGCTATTTTTCTAAAAAAACAGTTTGTAATCTGGAGGATTCAAGAATGAATTGAATAGAGACTAGAACCAACAAGTTCTTCCTCTTTGGAGTTCCCTTCTCTTTAAATCCAAAGGCTACTTCGTCAGAGATAATGGTTCAAATCCCAATTTTCAGATCGTGTCCAACAACAAATAATAACACTAGCAGGGACAACCAGATATTAGAGCTAAAATTTCAGCTCTTCAAAATCAGGGAGTGTTTCTTCTTTATCTATTCCATTGACTCTCACTGTATTTTTCTTGAATCCTTTATATGAATATTTGGCGTATAATTATTTAGGTATGCAGAAAATGCCTGACATGATTTTAACTATGCATATTTTTAATTGGCATTTTATGCGCAAGAGATATGATTTATTTACCTCGATATGGTCTATTCACAGAGAATTATATGCCAAACTCACACTCATCAACAGGAGAATTATATGTCAAACTCATACTCATCGACAGTTATTTATTATCATCTGGCTTCATATGTGTAGTATACTGATAATTATATTGTGTTTGCTGGATTTGATGAAATTAGTATAGATTATTTTAGCTCTTAAGTAGCGCTAAGTGTTTGTTAAAAATTCCAAATGGGTTGATTTTGGGTACTAGATTATCTCAATGTTATTTTGAAGCTTTTGACTAGTGTCTCTACAAGGCATATATTGACACAAGTCTTGATTGGCTTATATTTTGGTGTTTCTAATACCCAGATTCTGTAAATGGTACTATTTGGAGTGAATTGCATCATATTTCAAAAAAAAATATGTGCATATGTATGATATACTCATTTGAATAAAGCATTTTACGTGTTTAAGTGTAGAAATTAAAGAAAGAAGTGTGCTTACATTGGGCATGAATTAAAACGAGTTGATGCACAGTCTTTCTTCATGATGACAAAGTGCTAAGTATATTCTTATAAAAATTAAAATTGTTTACATGTTGGGAATTTGCATTCATATTTACTTGTCATATTTAATTTTCTGTTACATGTCATTAAAATAAAATATATATTGAAATTTGAACTTAAAATCCAATTAAGATACTTGGTATTTAAGATAATCCATCACCTAATTATCAATATAAAATAAAAGAAAAAAATTATATATAAAAATAAATAATTAATTAATTAATTAATAAAAATAAAATTATGTTATAGAAAGAAAAAGTTAATAAAATATTAAAAAAAAAATAGTAGCAAAAAAATCAATTAATTATGGTAAGTATATTTATATTAGTGAAAAATTATGTTAGTAGAAAGAAAGAAAGAAAGAAAATAAAACAAATAAGGAAAAAAAAATCTCTTTTTTTCTTTTTTAATTTTATGCCTAAATTAGTTTTGACAATTTTAATAACGACATCAAATTATAAATTAATGTTAATCCCAAGCACTAGCACCAAAAACTTGTCTACAATAAATTGCAAGTGCACGAAACGCGTACAAGTGATAAGTATTTAAAAATAGAGTGTCGAACTTATGAGAAATGTATTAATAAATATTTGAGTACCAAACTACAGTTACATTAAACTATTAGGCTAATGAAAATAGATAAATAAAATAACAAAAATTTAATATTTATACTATTGGATCCAACACAACCACATTAACTAATTAAACTCAAAATGGTCATAGGAATTCAATATCTCAAGCAATTGTCAAACAAATTATATGATCAATTGACTCTAACTTATGTATGCATTCATCTTTTAAGTAAACTACATATAATATAATAATCTCTCAATTGACTATGCATAATAACCTATGCATGCATTCATCTCTCAATTGACTCTAACTTATGTATATATTCATCTATTAAGTAAATTGCACATAATATAATAACCTAATATAATTACACTCTCATGCCAAGTAGGTTAAACTACTATTTATTAAGAATATCAATTATAAATCACAAATACAATAATTGTACCTCTCAACTTAAAAATCATGTATGTTATTCAATCAAGACAAGCAATTAGATGCTTCTCTCAAATCTACCTAATTATCTCTATGATATAATGGTTAATTAGACAATTAATGGCATGAAATTTAAATTGAAAATATAATTAAGTTTTGCAATCATAAAGGAATAAAGGAACAAACTAATTTATTGTATAGATGAATAGAGTTTAAGAGGATCCTAACAATAAGTTTAGCTTCATAAAATATTCAATAAAATCTCAAAATAATGAGTATAAACAAGAGAATAGATAAAAATACAAAGGAGAAGAGAAAGTTAAAACCAATTTTCCGACTGTCTCTCGAAAATTCAATCTTAACCAATTGTCACCCTAGTGGACCTAAACTCCAACACCTTCAATCTTCAATCATTTTCTTGAATTGCCTCATTTTATAAATTGTTGCATATTTCTCTAAATATTTAGGTTATTGGTAAAATGTGATGAATCCCTTTACTTGGCTACTTAAGAGTTGTATTTATAGGCTTATTATTGTAGGTTAGAAGTAATTGCAATCAACATAAGAAACATGGTGTAAATAGAAGACTTGTCCAAAAAAAAAACTGGCATTCTAGCTTACTACAAGCTCACGTACATCAATGCATGCTGTAGCCCAAAATAGTGAATGCTGTTGCTTAAGGCATACAAAGGTTCTAAAAATCAATATGTGCCACTGCCCAAAAATTCCACCTCTGTGGTGCAGGCTCCTCATGTTGGATTGTGTGTAATGTACACCATAACATAAAATCACCCTGCCACGGTACAGATTGCTCGACAATTAATGTTTGTCTAGGCGCGACGTGGCATGAAATAGTGTCTTTCATGGCCCAAGGCTTGTTGTACTGATTGTGTTCCTCTTTGCTCGTTTTTCTTTTGTTTGCTGCTGTTTCACCAACATTAGCTCAATTAAACATAATTTAAGCTATTTTAACAATTTTAAATCTAAAACAAGATAAATAGCAAGTCTAAAAGTGACTAAATAACTCTATTTTTGTAGAGTTATCACTTAGTGCCTAGCCTAAAGAGGATCCCAATTTATAAGTTTTTTATTTTAAAATATATAATAAAATAAAATTTATTTTTTTATTATTCTTTTTCTATTATAGATATTGGTGACAATCCTAATATAATAGAATACATCAATAACTTGATTATTACATATCCAAAATGCAATTGAAGTAAAATTTATCACTAATTGCTTTATAAATTTAAAGACCTTATATAAATAATTTTCTATTATTTAGATGTTTTATTTAGTCAATGAACACACAAATATGACATGAACTATCATATAAACATATATGACACGAACATGACACAATTTTTTAGCTTAACCTAATCTAATGAGATAAAGAAATAAGCATTTTGAATTCTAAATAAAATATTTATATTACTTCATTTGAAAGTAAGATATTTTCTTTATAATAATCGATATTATGCCATTATATTAGATATATCATTATTTTTTTATTTTTCAATAAATTTTTAATGGTTAACAAACATTATTATTATTATTATTATTATTATTATTATTATAAAATATATGTCTATTGTCATGTATAAAATAAATTCTTTAATCATTGTAAATTTAAAATTTTGGTATTTGATTAAAATAAAAATATGGTAAATTTATTAAATTATTTGAAAGAATCATTTCATATATGAAAATAGATACACCCTTAATTATTGTATTTTTTTCTCATATATTTATAAACGTAAACTTATTAAATTTTAGAAAAAAGTATGTTTAAAATATATATATAGTTAGTTGAGATGATAGAATGAACCCTTTTTTCAAAGTGAATATGTTCAAATTCTTAATCTAATTTTAAAAAATTTCACAATTTAAATTAATTTTTTTAATTTTTTTTAGTTATGTAAATTGTGGGAAAATAAACGTTTTTGTAGCTTCCATAAAATATTTATCAATCATCTTAAATTTGTTAATTTTTACAATTAATTAAATTAGTAAGAGATTTTTTGTTACACTTAATTGAAAGTATAAAACTTTATTTATTCTCACAATTTTTTTTAAATAAAATAATAACTAAATAATTTAAATAAAAATTAATATTAATATGTGATTGT
Source organism: Elaeagnus macrophylla (assembly GCA_029378325.1). NCBI lineage: Eukaryota > Viridiplantae > Streptophyta > Magnoliopsida > Rosales > Elaeagnaceae > Elaeagnus > Elaeagnus macrophylla. The sequence continues at coordinate 28,161,933 of CM055640.1, read as the reverse complement.
AAAATAGCATTGTAAACATTCTTATGTAAGGTCCCGTAAATACGAGGCTGCCCGTAACTTATTGTACATAAAAATTCCCAACATATAACACTACTTTTTTTTTTTTTTTTTTATGGTATGTCACCATGTGGATGTTATTTTGCTTGTTTTTTCTTGTATGATAACTATTAATATTAGTCGATGATTCATTGGATTCGTAAAAGGTTAGGTGCGTAAATAATATAATTATTTAAAAAATATATTTATAATTGATTTAATATTTATAATTTTTTTAATTTACAAAAATAAAGTGTGAAAATAAAATATTCCACTGATAATTAAAAAAAAGAAGAAAAATTATAAAAAATAACACTCTTAAAATTTATAATAATAAAAACAATACCCATAATAGTATAAAATAGTGTCTAATTGAACGATGTTCAATGTTAAACAGATCTTAATTACAGTAGTTTTTATTTAAATTGAACAGCGTTAAAAAATGATGTAATAATTATTTTTTAATAATAAAAATATATAATTTAAATATAAAAATGTTATTTTTATTATAAATTTTGATGTGTATTATTTTGTTATTTAATTCATTAATCTCTCTAAAAGCTCGTTTATCACATGGGCATTTCGTCCAGCATGACAACTAAAGTAACGACGTCTCTTACTGATTTGAAGGTCCTTTGGAAACGTAGACTTATTTTGACGGTGAAGAGAACTTCGTCAAGAAAAAGTGGGAATTATATATCTTGACATAGTAACATGGAACTAGAAAGTAGGTCTTACTCTAAGAATCTACATGAAAATTCAAAGTGAGTTTTGGCCTTAGTAGGTTGAATATGTGGTAGAAGCAAAAGAGGTCGTTGTTTCACACGCATGGTTAAAGCAAGCAGCCATTAATTACCGTAAAAAATAATTAATAGTTCCATTACTTCATTGGAAATGCTAACCATCTATTGTGTTTTTTATATGGAATTTTAAGGGTACATTTTTACTAGCGTGCTAAATTGGGTTAATCAAGTCGGGTTAGCTTATTAATAGATAGATTCTTATCAGTTCGTTCTTTCCAAGTTTGGATTGTCGATTTGAATAAGTCAACAATAATACTTTCTTTTTTCTTGTTAAGCCATTAAAAATATGTTATTTTAATAAAAAATAATTTAAATTTATTTAAATTAAATCAAATTTAAAGAGTAACATAATATTAAAAATATTAATTTACAAATAAATTTAAATTATTGTTTTATATTGCATTTAACTTATTTAATAAATACATTTAATGAATTAAATCTTATTGAATCACTTTATTTTTAATTTTGATCGCTCTTATATAACGATGAAAATAAAAAGTTATCACATCAAGATTTTTAAACTTCATATCTTTGTCCTCAGGTCTCTGACCAGAATTCGTGACTCACTAAACTTCTTCACCAAAATAATTTACACTAGGCTTAAATGAAACATTTCATCCTTATAGAATTTCTTTTCTTTAGTTTTCCTTTTTTTTTTTTTTTTTTGGCTAGAAAACTAACGTTAATTAAATTTGAAACGAATTTTGTGATAAGGCTAAGCAATAATCATACTTAGTTAATGTACTTATAATCATACAAGATAGGTATGCTGCCATAGTTGATATACCTTTAATGAGTAATAACAGTAATTCTCATTACGCATATAGTATTTAAGAATACGTTGTAACGTTCTATTTTTCTCACAATTTATATAATTATTTATGATTTTTTTTCTTATTCTATTTCTTTTAATAATAAAAAAATTTTATGTTTTAATTTTACTTCATTTATAATTTTATAATTTTTATTTTAATATTATTATTTATTTTAATTATACTATTTAAAAAAATAATACTAATATTTTTTTTATATTTAAATTTATTATAATTATTATTTTTAAGTTTATATTCAACTTAGCTTCAGAGAACAGAATCGTAAAACAGAATAAAAAAAGGGCATTAGTGTCATAAAATTATATTTACGCCACTATTTTAAATATATATGTAGACAATTAGACGCCATTCTTAGTGACAGATTGACAGTTTTCAAACAAACAAATTACATAACTTTGCTTGCAAATGTCAGCCTCTCTTTCTCTCTCTGTTTGCTTAGATAAAGAGTGTGAGACAGAGTGAAAAAAAAAAAACAAAAGAGAGAGAGAAACAGAGCTCTGTTTTTACTATTCACACAGAGCTTCAATTTCAGTCTTCAATGGCGTCAAAGAACCAAACCCAAAACCCAGACAACCCCAACGGGGACTTCTCTGAGGATAGATGCCCAATGAAGAAGTGGCCTTAGTGGTACCAGAAACTGACGACCCATCAATGCCGGTTATGACTTTCCGAGCATGGTTCTTGGGTTTAACCACTTGTGTTATTCTAATATTTCTTAACACTTTCTTCACCTACCGTACCCAACCCCTTTCCATTTCTGCCATTCTTATGCAAATTGCTGCACTGCCTATTGGAAAATTCATGGCGGCTACGCTTCCCAAGAAACAGTACAGTCTTTTTGGTTGGAAATACAGCTTCAATCCTGGACCGTTCAATATGAAAGAGCATGTGATTATCACCATTTTTGCCAATTGTGGTATATCTTATGGTGGTGGTGATGCTTATTCTATTGGTGCCATTACAGTTATGAAAGCTTATTACAAGCAGAGCTTGAGCTTTCTTTGTGCTCTTCTCATAGTCTTGACAACTCAGGTTTATAGAGCTTCGTTTATTACAACGTCTTTTTATTCTCTCTGGATATATTTTTATTATTTATCTTTTATAATTCTCTCAACACTAATTACAAGGGTTTTGAATCAAAAAGCGCAAAAGGGTGTCAAATATTTTATTGGTTAATCTCTTTTTTAATGATTTTCAGAAACTGAAGGAGAGTACAACGAGGGTATTTTGGAAAACATTTAATAATTCCTTTTTCTTTTTTATTTTAATTTATTTTTGGTCGATCTAGCTCTGTAATTTTAGTTCTGTATTTGATCCAGTGTCATTTATCACATTCTTGCCCTGTTTGGTTCACGGTAATTGAACCTGTAATGTAATGAGTTTTACTCATTACGTTGTTTGTTTTTCACTGAATTGGTAATGTAATGTAATGGGATTACATCATTTTCAGTAATACCGATTACAACTTTCACACTCATGAATACTCTTTACATTCCTTATCCTAATTTTTTTTTTCTTCCAGGAACGCGTTTTTTTTTCTTCCAGCAACGCGTATAACAGAAGCACAGCCGTCCACCGCGTGCCGTCCCTTTGGTGGCGGCGTCGTCGTCCAGTGGCCGTCCATCGCGAGCCAGATTCCACCGCCAACCAGCGCCACCGAGAACGAGCGTCCATCGTGAGTATCCATCGCGAGCGTAGGTCCCGAACCAGCGTCCATCGCGAGCGTCCATCACCACCGCGAACCATGTCCATCGCGAACCAGCGCCACCGTGAACAAGCGTCCACCGCGAACCAGCGCCACCGCGAACCAGCTTCCATCTCGAACCAACGCCACCGCGTGCCGTCCCTCGCGAACAAAGCCACGGGGAACCATCGAACCAGAGTTTTTTTTTTTTTTTTTTTATTAAAAGGAAATTAGTTTTAATTAATTAAAAAACTGATTAATAATTTCTTAATGAATTATTAAAAAATTAATTTAATTAATTAAAAAATTGATTAATAATTTCTAAGTTAATTCTGAAATTAATTTTTTTGTAAATTGTTTTTTTTTTGAAATTGCAATTTTTTTTGTTGTATTTATTTTTGTTATTGTTAATTTATTTATGTAATTAATTAAAATTTATTAATTATTGTTATTTTTTTTGTTATAATTAATTTTTATTGTTGTTAATTTATGTGATTAATTAAAATTTATTTATTAAAATTTTTGTAATTTTTTTTTTATTCCATTACATTACAGTTGTCAAACCAAACACTGTAATACTGATTCCTTTTTTGATTACAGTGATTAAACCAAACAGTGTAATCGTAATACTGATTCCTTTACATTACATTCCATTACGATTACGATTACGATTACGATTACATTCCAGCGAACCAAACGCCCCCTCTGAGTATGTAATATGTATTATCTTCTTTTCTTTTTTCTTTATAAATTCATTCACCACATAAAATACAGGAGGGCAAATATTGAACTGATTTTTTTATTTATTAATTTCAAATTTTAAAATTTTTATAGATAAAAGATGCAATGAAAATGCCCCCTTTTATTACCTTAGTTCTTTGTTTAGTTGATGTTTTTACTAAGCATAGTTATGGTTGGGGTTTTTGTCTAAAATAGGCAAATCGTATAGAATAGTTTAAAAAAATGCTCATTTAAGTTTTAGTGTAGAAATGGGTAATTTTTGACTTAGAACCTGAAACTTCTAAGTTAACAGGTCTTCCTCTTTCCTCTTTCCTCTTCGTCTTCGTCTTCGTCTTTCTCTCCTTCAATTCTCTCTTTGTCTTCCTCAATTCTCTCTTCGTCTTCCTCTTTCTCGTCCTCGACATTGAACAGAATTTGATAAAATCAAGGTCTGAAGTAAAATGTTAGTAGACTTTGTATTTGGCATTTTGTTCAAGAGAGTTACATATGTTCAAAGTAAAACCAACAAACGTTTTCATAGCTAAAAATAGTAAAGGACGTTTTAATATGATATCTAGTTTTATTTTCAAATATTAAGAAATCAAAAAATACCAAGATATAACAAATGGGGGAGAAAATAGTAAGAAGTGGTAGTCCGTGTACATACGAATATGAATGAAGAACTAGAAATGGAGTTTTCTGATCAGCAGCAGTAATAGTAGAACTTCAGTTGCAAATGGGTACATTTCAGGAACTTTCAGATACGTAAAAAAATAAAGCAGAGTTCCTTCCTCAGCAAGAAAATTTGACTAAAAAATATGTTTATTATTTTACAAAAATTCTAAAAGTTTTAATATGATATCTAGTTTCATTTCAAAATATGAAGAAATCAGAAAAAATCAAGATATACTGAAATATACCTAAGGTATATCTGGTATATTTCTAGTATACCTTGGTATATCGAGATATACCAGAGATATACCACAGATATACCCTAGTATATCGAGATATACCAGAGATATACCACAGATATACCAGATATACCCTAGTATATCGAGATATACCACAGATATACCCTAGTATATTGAGATATACCAGAGATATACCACAGATATACCCTAGTATATCGAGATATACCAGAGATATACCAGATATACCCTAGTATATCGAGATATACCAGAGATATACCAGAGATATACCAGATATACCCTTGTATATCGAGATATATCACAGATATACCAGATATACCCTGGTATATCAAGATATACCAGATATATACCAGATATACCCTGGTATATTGAGATATACTAGAGATATACCCTGGTATATCGAGATATACAGGAGATATACCAGAGATATACCAAATATACCTTGATATATCGAGATATACCAGAGATATACCACAAATATACCAAATATACCCTGGTATATCAAGATATACCAGAGATATACCAGATATACCCTGGTATATTGAGATATATCAGATATACCCTGATATATCGAGAAATACCAGAGATATACCAGATATACCCTGGTATATCGAGATATACCAGATATACCCAGGTATATCTCGATATACCACATATATACTAGATATACCACAGATATACCACAGATATACCATATTGCAATGCAACTTGAAGAAGATGATGAACAGTGCAATGCTGGTTAAATTTGATTAGCACGTATAATCTGAATAATATAAATTCCAATTAAATAGTAAATTAGTTGGAGAATATTTTGCAATTGACAGTTCTTTTATATAGTCTTATTCTTCCTCTTGCAGTTGGTTTTCAATGTTAGATAGTGACGCAAATTGTAAGCACTATTATATCTGTATGAGCTCCGTAAATTTGGCTCTTTCAAAATTCAATAGTCTATATGAAGACCTCTCCTTCGTTGAATTTAAATCAATCAAATATTTTTTGTATGTTGTTAATTCAATAGTCTATATCTCTGGTATACCAGATAACTTGAAGAAGATGATGAATAGTGCAATGCTGGTTAAATTTGATTAGCACCAACTTGTGCAAGAAATGTGAGGCGTTGTTTCTGTTAAATTGCCCACGTCTTCTCTGAGGAAGAGGAAGAAGAGGAAGAAAGAGGAAGAGGAAGAGGAAGAAGAAGAAGATGAAGGAAGAGGAAGAGGAAGAGGAAAAAGATGAAGAAAGAGGAAGATGGAAAAGATGAAGAAAAAGAAAGAGGAAGAACCGGCAACTTGTTGAAGACTGAAAAAATTGCTCTTTTTTAAAATTTAACATAAAATGACCTTTTTTTAAACTATAATATAGAATTAGCCTATTTTAGACAAAATCCCTTATGGTTGATATGCAGGTTTTGGGGTATGGGTGGGCTGGAATGCTTAGAAGGTACCTGGTTGACCCTGTTGAGATGTGGTGGCCTTCAAACCTTGCTCAGGTTTTTCTGTTTAGGTTTGTCCTTGTTTTTTGCTTCTATTTTCCTAAATTTTCTGTTTGTTTTCTGAGAAAAAGTAAGTTAACAAAAAGGTTGAGTTTCTGTACAATCATAATCATAAACTAGACCCCAGAATAATATTCCTCTTGTTGTTGCCACTACCCCATAGTCAAGTTGGTGACTGGTGAAAGAGTATTCCACGTATAAAGAGTTCTTATGTTCTGAGAGTCAAAAACTTGTTAAAAGCCAGAAAATTCTCACTTTCAATCCTCAATTTTGTAGACCATTCAAATGGAGGGTGATAATTCATACGATTTCAAAATTCTCTTTTTGAGATTCAAATGCTTCATAAACAATTTGGTATATAAATAAATAAATAATAGAATAGGGGTAGAACAAAGCCATACCAATCACTAAGAAATCTTATTCTTTAAGCAAAACTAAAAAGTAAAAAACTGGACCGTTTGGTTAAAATTAGTTTAAGAGAACTGGTTTAATATAAATTGGTTTAATTAAAAGTAATTTTAAGAGAAATATTTAGATGTATGAGATGAAAATATTAGATATAGTTTTAAGTGATACTTAGATAATTATTTTAGAACGAGGATATGCATTCAAAACTATTTATTTGAAAGCAATTCTCATAAAGTTTGTCAATCATTATTGAAAGTGTTTTGATACATTTGAAAGTACTTTTAACAAAAAAGATGAGCGGCTCCAAACAAGCCCACTATCTTTTAAGATCTATAATGAAGAAAGCTAAAGCACTTTCTAATATCTTGCTAGCAATGTTGTCATAAGCAAAATGCATTTGACTGGTTTGGAATTTGTTCTCTTTGCTGTCATTGCCATATTAGTCTTATATTTCATTAAACAACATAAAGGAGAAGTGGATGATGAACTCCATTTTCAAAAGGTCTAATAATCATCAACGGGATTGGTACATTTCCAGTACTCAAGTTATATCAAAAGTACTCCAAATTGACTATGTTTTCAAGTGGTTCAAGTTTAGTACCCATGTTTTTCAAACGGTTCCAATTTAATCCTTTTTAGGGTTTAGGGCAGATTTTATACTATTCATAGATTTGGGCAGGGGTAATTTCGTCATTTTATCCCCTCATTTTAATTCAGTTATTTTTTTTTGTTTCATTTGTTTTTCAGAGAAAGAAAGAAAACCAAAGTGGTGTTGGCTAAGAATTTGCGACTGAAGAAGCACAAACGCACAAAATTTGCGAGAAGAAAGTTAGGCATTCTTCGAGGATTCACAAGGTTGCAGATCTCCCACTTCCTGTTTGTTCTTCGAGTTCAGGTTATTCAGGTTCTTCAAAAACTTCTCTTCATTATTTTTTAACTTCTCTTCATCTAGGGTTATTACGTGATTTAGGGCTACCATCATTTGGCAGCTGAATCTGCCCACATTTGTGGTGAATGTGAATAGAAAAATTGATTATAGCTAAATGTCCATGAATCCAGCAATCTTAAGAAAGAGGAACAGGAAACGGTGAAATGAATTCATATCAAATAATTATCTAAATTCCAAGTTTATCAATATCCCAAGAAGCATCAACCTAAGATAAATCTGAATCTATTAGACGTTAGAGTTTTGGTACAACTGGGAATCCAACTAAGGCAGCCATGGCCTTATGAGAGTAATGTTCCTTATTGCTTCACATAATTATTTTTTCCAGACGGGAATCAGATTGCGATAATTCTTAACTCCATGAAATTGCTAGTTCTATAATGTTTGTTGTTAAAGATACATAAATCTATTCAAAAATTTATATTGGTTGCTAGCCCTTTGTTTCTTTTTAGTTTTCTACTTGGTAGCCCTCTGTTTCTAGACCTCCGTTTCTTTGCAGCATTATATTTAAATTTGAACTAAATTTGTTAAATATGAAAAGTTAGTATACAAAATGTCTTGAAAATTTAGTCAGAGGATCAAAATATTAAAAATATTAAAATTAATTTAATAATAAATAATAATAAAAAAGTCTAACAAACTGTTATCTGGTAATGATGATCTTGAAAAAATAATAAATAAGGAGAAGCAAGTGGAAGCAACAACATGTGCTACCAGGCAAAGGTTACCATTTTTAGACCCACATCTCATGAACTATCCAAAAACAAATCAAGCTATTATGTCTAGATTAGTTATAGCAAAAGTTTTTTATTTTTTTTTATTTTTTAGAATAATAATTATACACTTGGACATTTACTAATGCATGTATTCAAACTCACCTTACCTTAACCTCACTTCAGAAGAAAGTAGTGATAGTTGGAGTAAAGTTATTTACCCAAATTTAAGCAATTGCGTACATTGGTCCTGAGCCTATAATGCAGTTGAATATTGACATGCCAACTCCCCACTTTCAAACATCCCCATTCAATTTACACCCAAAATTTCAAGATTCAAGATTTTATTGGAAAACTCTCAGAGAAATTTAAAGATTTTGAAGAACTTACTGAATTTCTAGCATTTTTACAATAAAAAAAAATATTTTTTTAGCATTTCAGCTAATTAACTTAATTAGTTATTTACTTTGTCTGTAAAATATTTGGTATATACTACTGATCGATGAAAATGTGTTCATAATTCTTATCTAATTCTCCTCGTGTGTGTATAAAAGAATAATTTGTTATTTTCATTTCTCTTATGAGTTTGTTCTCCTAACATCGAAAGATGATATAATTTTGACATATTATCATCTTATTAAATAGAATAAATCTTTTTGTTTAGAAATAAATTTTAAATTACATGTAAAATAATATTGATTTTTAAATTAACGATGATGATATTTCAAAATGATGTCATTCTTTTATGTTAAGAGATCCATGTATGTTAGGACTTTTTATGATTGCACTCTTATGATAGGACTTTTTAAAAATTCACAAGAGAAATAAGTAGGCACAAGAGGTAGTAATTTTATTTTCTTCAAGAAAAGGCTCATCAAGTGAATAGGATTACATTAATACACCGATAGGATCATTGTTATAGGCTTAAGTGGACCTATTTCATTATGTCTTATGCAAAGTTGAGGTAGAGAAATTAAGCTTTGATAGAAAAGACTAGTTGGTCTCTCTTGAATGTAAACAAAACATGTAAGCAACAAGGCCCAGATTGTTATTATTCTCTCTTGTATATAAATCTACCATTGTTTGGAGAAACAAAAAATTATGTCATATATTTAAATTGTGCAGTTCACCTACAAGGTTTCCAAAGCTATAGAGAACTCTTCATCACCATTTTTTGATTACTTTTTAATTTCACAGAGGAGAACTCTTCATCACCATTTTTTGTCATATATTGCAGAGGGTTGACAAAATAGAATTCCACGATGAAAGCCCCGAATTGGAAGAGTTCGTAGTGAGGCCATTGGGTGGATCACTGATGTGTTAAAATGTGTACTCGCAAGTGTACGAATCACTCGTAGTAAAGTGATAAGCAACTTCCAAGGTCGGTCTCTCAAGGAATTGCAGTGGTTCTAAATAACTAACGTTTTAATCAAAATAGAGTTCTAATGAAAATAAAACACTAATTAAATAGAGTTCTAGTGAAACTAAAACTCTAAGTAACTAGAATCCTAATGCTAATAAAACTGTAAAAAAAGAGTTTGTTTGGTTTTGGTAACGGGAACAATTATAAGAAAATCACACGAAATCAAGAGGGCAATCAGACAATCGATTCAATCAAATCAAATATCAATAGAGGATGTATGGACGTTTGGCTTGGTTAACCATGTTTGCATCGAAAAGGTATGGTGATATGCATGAACGTCCTATATGAATTAAAACTACCGGCTTTCCTTTTAATTACGAAACTCCTTTTGGCGGGGGTAGGTCTCTTTGTTGATTAACTAATTAACTGCCTTTGGCGGGGGTAAATTAAATAGGAATCAAATTATGCGCAAGGAAAACATGCCAATCAAATTAATGCTATGACTAAGTCACTAACTTGAAGCTTTGATTAAGTGTTTCGGAAAAGAGTTAAGGTGACGTTCCTCTAACTAAAATCTCAGATTTTTCAGTCTAACTACGAACACCAAATTGGCCCATGATTATTCATAATCAAACATTTAAACATGCTCTTAATCAAAAAGTAATTCATTCATAAATCAATTAAATACACCATACACAATCCTAGCAAACATGGCAACACAAACTAAACATCCATAATGAAACTAGCCGCTCATGTTCATATTGTTATTCATAGACAAATAAAATACGATCATACACTTTAACAAATGGAGAAGATAAATTAATTCTATAACAACAAGGAAAACCTAAATCTAAATACCGCTTATGGATCGGTTGACGTACTCCTCCGTAAGCTTTATCTTCGATCGTCGTTGGCTTCCTTGAATCCTTAGAATGGTATCTCTCGCTTCGTTATAGTGTGGCAACGCTCTCAAAGCTGATTGAATGTCGTGTTTGGGTCGCAAAATTGGGAAGAGGAAGAGTTGTGTATGAATTGGTCAAGTGAGTTCGAGTTATATGTAAGGGGGACTCTAAGGGGGGTTTTTATAGATGTAAGGGTTTACACGAATCCTATGTGCCATAGGAATAGGCGCGCCGCGGCATGAATTTTCCCCGCCGCGGCGCAACACAATTTCTGAAAAATATGCAAAAACCCGAGAGCTCCCCGCCGCGGCATGCAATTATCCCGCCGCGGCGCGCGATGCTTCATTGTTTTCCAGAATTCAACCCGAGAGCCTCACGCCGCGGCATGCAATTCTCTCGCCGCGGCGCGCAATGATTTCCTTCTTTTCACGTCCCCCCTTACATATGTGATGGCACTATATGTAAGGCTTACATATTTTGTCTTGATTAGCCCGTAACTTGTGATCCGAGCGCCGTAGGTGTCCCGTCTTTGCGTGATTTCATCATTTGACTCATTTGACGCTAAAAACACCTGAAATGCACTAAAATATACCCGTGACTCCGAATGGATAGATTTATGAAAATAATCGAAATAATAATCATAATAAATCTATATATCAATCAATTACGCACAATTAATCACGAAATATTAGTGCTTTTCGAGCACTCATCAATCACAACCATCATATTGTAAGAAGCTCTCATACGTACAATTATTTCTAAAAAATTATCAATTTTTTTTAAATATATTTCATGCCTGGGTGCATGCTATTTTTTTATTTGGCTTTTCTCAATACTCTATTTTGTTGTTTTTCTACAAAATTGATAATCTATGAATATATTTCATGCCTGGGTACATGTTTTTTTTTTTTTTTTTTGGCTTTTCTCAATACTCTATTTTGTTGTTTTTCAATTGGTCAGATCCTTTGAGTAATTACTTCACAATGGAAATGCATATAGGAGGAGGATTTGTTATTGAAAATAACAATAGGTATTACAAGGGGGGTTACGTGCAATATTGTGATTATTGTATATGTGCTAACATGAGTATGTGGACTTTAAAAGTCATCTGTTTGCATCTTGGATTAAATTATGATAAATTGAGGTTTTTTTTGGAGGACTTCGGGAGTTAATGATGATAGAGGTTTGTATGAAATATTAGAAGATTTAGATGCAAAAATAGTGGGTGAGATATGCCCTGTTACATCTACAAGATTGGTGCATCTATATATAATTGAAGTGGAGTTAGGAAATGAGGAAAATGAAGATGTTGATGATGGTGATGAGGATGTTGCTAGTGATTTAAGGAAAGAGTACATGGTTGATGGTGCAAGTGCCAATTTACATGCAAATCTGAATGAAAATGAGGAATCTGAAGACAATGAAGATGTATTTGATGTTGATGATGATAAAATGTATTTTATGGAGGATCTCAAACTTAACACAATACAATTGATGATTGGTATGAAATTTGTTAATTTAAACGTTGTGAGGAGGGTTGTAAGGTATTATCAAATAGGGTTTGGAAGGAAATTATTTAAGATAAAGAACATGAAAGATAAATTTAGAGTGATATGTGCAAATAAGGATTGTAATTGGGTTATGAGAGCAAGTAAACAAAGTGGTGGAAGCAACAGTTTTATTATCACAAGATGTCATAAAGAAGATGAACACATATGTGAACGAAACTATGACATGAAGGAATTGTTTAACAGTAAGTTTATAGTAGAAGATTTTCTTCCTGTTTTTAAAGAAAATTCGGGTATCAAATGGAGAGATGTGCAAGATAAGGTGAGAGAGAGGTATCACATAGATATAACCCAAAATCAAGTTAAAAAGGCAAAGATGAAGGCAAGGAGTATACTTAATGAATCATATGAGGAGCAATACGAATTATTGGGTACGTATGTTCATGAGCTAAAGAGAACTAATCCAAATTCCACAGCAGAATTAGTTACTTTTAAGGGAGATGATGGAATTGATAGGTTCCAAAGAATTTACGTATGTTTTGGTGCAATGAAACAAGGATTCAAAGAAGGTTGTAGGAGGTTCATTGGATTAGATGGAAGTTTTTTGAGGGGTTCTCATAAGGGAGTGTTAGTAACTGCTGTTGCATCAGATGCAAACTATGGTAGATATCCATTGGCATATGCTAAACTATGGTAGATATCCATTGGCATATGCTGTAGTTGAAGGTGAGAATAAAGAAACGTGCTCATGGTTTTTAAATTTGCTGAAGAATGACTTGCATTTAGAAGAAGGTGAGGGATGCACAGTTATTTCAGATGAGCATCTTGGTATTTCATCAGCAATAAAGGATATTATGCCTCTAGTTGAACATAGATTTTGTGCATGGCATATACTTCAAAATTTCACAAAGTATTGGAAGGGTTCAAGTATTTCTATTCCAGAGCATTTTTGGAGGTGTGCTAGGGCAATAACACCAAGGCAATTTGACATAGGAATGAAAAAATTATGTGATGGAGATCCTAAAGCTTATGAATGGCTGTCTAATAAAGAAAAGGAGAAGTGGTGCAAAGCTTTTTTCAAGTAACTCTTGTGTTGAACTTATATTTTCTAAAGTTTATTGATGAATAAGTAATAACATTGTATTACGTTTGTTACTTATGTGTGTATGCAGGACTAAATCTTTATGTGACATGCAAACAATATGTGTATGCAGGACTGAATCTTTGTGTGTATTCAATAGTGAAGTTAGGCATGCTCGAAAAGAACCAATATTCATGATGTTAGAGTCCATTAGGAGAATTATTAGAGATATGTGGACTGATAGGAGGGATTCTATAAGTGGATGGCGTCGTGAATTCAGTGACAATATATATTCGAGATTCCTGAGTGCAAAAAATGGAGCAAAAGATTGCATTTCTAGGCACAATGGAGGAGGGTTGTTTGAGGTTCAATTTGAGCTTAAGTCAGTCCTTGCTGTGGATTTTCCAAACAGAAAATGTGGATGCAGGAGTTGGGATTTAACAGGAATTCTACGTGAACATGCCATGAGATGTATTTTAATGCAAAAGGAAGATCCAATGACATATGTGCATCCCATATTAAAGAAAAGAGCTTTTGAAGTTACCTATGCACCAATCCTCTATCCAGTAGCGAGCCCAGAATTTTGGCCATATCATGAGGTGAAGAAATCAAAATAAATCCAACTGTTTCTATGTCCAAGGGTGGAAGACCAAGGTCAAGACATAAATCATATAAAGAAAAATAGAGTATGAATTAGAAATCGAATCAAGTGAAACAAGGGAAAGATGGTGAACCAAGCCAACTGAGGAGATTTGGACAAGGTAAAACATGTTCTATATGCAACCAAACTGGTCACAATAAGAGGAGTTGCAAAGAAAGACAAAATCAACCCACTAATGAGGTAAAAATTTAAAATTGTGAGTTCAATTTTATTGAATTATTAAAATTCTGTAATACCTGTTGAATTGCATGATTAAAATGTGATTCTTTTACTGATTAGGATTAATAATTCAGCAAAAGTATAATTCTGTTTCAAATGTGTTCTGTTTTCAAATTTTTTACTGGTTGGGATTATTGTGTTTAAACTATAATTGTGTTTAAACTGTTATATTAAATTCTGTGCAATTGTCCTAATCTGTTCTTAACTCTTGGGTGATTGTTAGTGGGAAACTGTTATTTATATGTATGTGTTATTCTGTTAAGGAAAAATGGATTGTTTGGACAGTTTTATTACTGTCCAAAGCTGTGGGAAACTGTTATGTACTTACTGTTATTATTCTGTGCAAAACTGATCTGGAAAATGTGCTATGTAATTCTGTGCAATTGTTCAAAATCTGATGTAATTGTGGAAGCAAACTGTTTGTATTCAAAAATGTATTCAAAACTGTTTGTTGAAAACAATTTCTTGAAAAGTGTTATGAAAAACAATTTGCCGATTTAAAACTGCAGTTTTGGTGTCAAAACTGATTTGTTGCAAAGCTGTGGGAAACTGTTATGTACTTACTGTTATTATTCTGTGCAAAACTGATCTGGAAAATGTGCTATGTAATTCTGTGCAATTGTTCAAAATCTGATGTAATTGTGGAAGCAAACTGTTTGTATTCAAAAATATATTCAAAACTGTTTGTTGAAAACAGTTTCTTGAAAAGTGTTATGGAAAACAGTTTGTTGATTTAAAACTGTAGTTTTGGTGTCAAAACTGATTTGTTGCAAAACTATGGGAAACTGTTATGTACTTACTGTTATTATTCTGTGTAAAACTGATCTGGAAAATGTGCTATGTAATTCTGTGCAATTGTTCAAAATCTGATGTAATTGTGGAAGCAAACTGTTTGTCACAACAAACAGTTTGTTCCGATGCAGAAATTATTCAAAACTGTTTGTTGAAAACAGTATATTCAAAACTATTGGTTGAAAATAGTTTCTTGAAAACTGTTATGGAAAACAGTTTGTTGATTTAAAACTCCAGTTTTATTATGCAAATAAACTGATTTCATTGCAAAACTGTTCTTAACTGTTATTAATTGTGCAGTAAAAGTGTGTCCTGCTTTGTTTTGTTCAATATTTTATTAGGAGACATGTAATGTTGGTTCATGCTCTACTGGACCGCATAGTGAAACAACATCTATGCCAACATCAAATAAGGTAACTCTCTTCTAATTTTATTATATCACTTCAATCAAATTCAAACTCATGTATTTTATTTTTAATGATGTATTGTAGATACAAGCTCAGGAGGTAAACCCAATAATAACACAAGAGAGTCAAGTTCCTTCGAATAATATGGATGCTATTACAGTTCAACTAAGCGAACAAAACTCAAATGGTCAGGCACATCAAGAGGAAGGCTCGGCGCATAAAGTATAATATTAAATGTGTAGCAAGCCCTTCAAAGACATACAAAACTATTTGACATTGTTGAATATTTTGTTAGGGTAGATCTATACAAGAATCCTAAAGATTATGGGGACTGATGTAAATTATTTAATGATTTCTTAGGTTTAACTAGTTTATCAAAACAGTTGTTGTTTAACAGGTTTTAACTTCATTTTAGTTTAACATGATAGGTTGAATATTATAAGGCATTTATATTATATTCATGTGATTTAATATTATATGACAGATTTTATATAATATTGTAATACTATATGCATGTGAACTTAAAAAAGCTTGCAAAATGGATATCTGACAGGGGACTTCGCAAACTTTTATTAGCACACACATATATGAATCGAATATCGATAGTTTTTAAACAGAGTTTAAAATAGCTACAAAATTGAGGATTCGTCTATCATCCTCCACAACTTATCTTAAACCATAACTATATTATTTTAAAAAAATACAAATACAACCACGTAGTAATTAAAATAAAAAACACAATATTATATTTTTTCTTCAATTTTGCCATATCTTTCTTCAACTTTTTATTTTCTTCCTTTAATTTTTCATTCTCTTCTTTCTTTTCTTTATTTTCTTCCTCAATCATGTTCGTGCGATTAAGCAAACCATTTATAACAACAGCATATCTATCGGAAGGTGCATTATCATGCCATCTAAAAAAATCACAACCGTATCCTCGAATTGATTGAACTCTTCCATTTACGTTTTTGGTACGTTTCTGTAAAAAAAAAATTAATAATAACAAATTGATACTTATCAACTAAACAAAAAAAAACATAACAAAATAATTTATTTTAATACTATACTACAATTTAATTGTACTGCAAAAAACAAATAAATAAAATCACAATTTTACATAAAAATTATACAATTAAAATTTTCAAAAAAATTAATATAAAAATTCAGTATAAAATCCCACAAAAAATCACATTTTCACAAAATATAACTTTTTAGATACCAAACAGACAAATGTCAACATGCCCACGAATTGATAAGTATTATTTTATAATATGTAGAAGCATTGAACTAAATAAACTCATAACTTCCATTTGTTTTTCGAAGACACTAAAGGTGATACATTCATGCAAACAATAAAATAAGATGTCATAATAAGTTTCTTTCCTCAAAATAATTCCAATGACTCCAATAGAAAGTAATAAAGAACACAAAACAAATTTCACAAACTCACTACGTATCTTTGCAGTGAAGAACAATATTCTGCATTACGTGGGTGCAACAAATTCACTCACCTCTTTGCAAGTATAAAACCTTCTACCAGGATTTTGCAGTGTCCATGAACACAGTAAATTTGCACCTCTCCCACAATAACAAACTGGAATACTGTCATGGGATGTGCTCCTCCTTATTTCTTCCATTCTTCAAACTGAAAATTCAAAGAAGAAGAAGAAATTGAAAATTTACAGATCTCCCACTAAAAATTCAAAGAAGAGAAAAGAAACTGAAGAAAAGAGATTATAAATACGTTTTGTGATACTAAAAATAGGAAAAATGGCTGAAAATACCTTTTTTCCAATAAAAATGGCGCAAAAATGGCGTTGGTGGTTTTTCCAGGTGCGGACTATAAAAAATGGACGGAATTAACCCTGCCCTATATTATAAATTTGACCAAATTTGCTAAACATCCAAATCCGAAACCATTTTAAAAACATGGGTACTAAATTGGAACCGTTTGGAAAACATGGGTACTAAACTGAAACCACTTGAAAACATGGTCAATTTGGGATACTTTTGATATAACTTGAGTACTGGAAAGGTACCAAGCCCATCATCGGCATAAAGTAGAGACTTTTTATACATTTAAGTATCTGATTATTATTACTCTGCTAATATAGTTCTATTCCAATTCCTATTTATTTATTTTCTAGTTACAGAGCACTTCATGAAAAGGAGCATAAATCAAAAGGTTTTACAAGGATGCAATTTTTCCTAATAGCCATGGCAGCAAGTTTTGTGTATTATGCATTCCCAAGCTATCTATTCCCAATCTTGACATTCTTTTCATGGGTATGCTGGGCATGGCCACACAGTATTACTGCTCAGCAAATCGGTCCGGGTTACCATGGACTCGGTGTTGGTGCTTTCACTCTTGATTGGGCTGGGATTTCAGCTTACCACGGCAGTCCTCTTGTCTCACCTTGGACTTCCATTCTTAACGTTGAGATTGGTTTCATAATGTTCATCTACATAATTATCCCTACTTGTTACTGGACATAAATATGATACCACAAAAATCTTTACTTCTTCTGGACATAAATATGATACCACAAAAATCTTGACACCACAATATGATCTAAACATTGCTGCTTATAATAGTTATGGGAAGCTCAATCTTAGTCTGCCCTTTTTTGATCGATCAAAATTTATTAAAAAAAATACATAAAGCTTTTTTTACACATACTAGTATTAATGTGAGACTAAGTCATATTGAAGGTAAAAATCAACGATAACGATAACTAAGAGATGGAAAAACTCCTGAATTTACAGTTTTGTCCTTCCAAGAGAACAATGCTTCCATAAATCCATACCATAAAAACTAAGGTCATGTTTACTAAAATGTTAATACAAAATTATAATTTATTTTAATATTTTGTTTTATTTTATATTTTTTATTATTACATTTAAATGGATATTTAAGTCAATTAATAATTTTATTCTTATTATTTATAATTATTTAATAAACATAAATGAAATGAATGAATTTTACACTTTTTTTTCTATCCATTTTGATTCATGTTAATTCATATTTCGATTTATTCTCGTTACAAATTAAGTTAGGTCAATGCTAAGGAGCAATCTTGTCTTTTAACTTCAATCATTCACTAACACCACCAGTTTTGCAAAGGCTTAATAAGACCTATCTCTTTTATATATAAAATTTTTATTTTTTATTATTTTAATATATATATATATATATTAAAATATATATATATAAATATGATACCACAAAATAAATATATATTTTATTTATTTTGTACGAAAATAAATATATATTTTTTTTACTAAAAGAAATTAAAAGTAAAATTAGTTGAATAATTGAATCATTTATGTATTAAAATGCTAATATTATTATTATTTATTTTTTAAAAATTAGTAGTAATATGTTTCCTTTTATGCAAAAATATGCCAAAAATTTGGTAAAAAATATGGTTATGATAAAATATTTATACAACCAAAATTATATTAATTTTATAAAAATATAATATTCTCTTAAAAATACATTTTTTCAATTTTTATGATTTTTTTAAAAGGATGAGGGTTATATTGGTTTCAAACTAGAAAAAGTGCACTTTGTTACTTAGCTTTTATAAATTAAACATATTTATTTTTGTTTTAAATTGATGCATATTAGTCACTTAATTATTATAAATGTTAACATTTTAATCATTTTTAGACCAATTTTTGTTATTTTAATCATTTGATTTTTTCAACCTTTTGAGATATTTTATTCTCAAATATCTAAAACTCCTATTAATAAGGTTTAATTTAATTCAAATTTAAGATTTTTATAAACAAATCTAAAAAAATTAAAATTGATAAAAAATAATTAAAGTGTTTATATTTATGATAATTAAGTGATTAATATGTATTAATTTTAAAATATTGATCAATATATTTAATTTATAAAAATAAAATGACTAAAATACCATGTTATTCTTCGAACTTAATTTATGTTAAAAGCCTGTTACCTAAACTTTAAAAGCCTGTTAAAACTATTACCTAAACTTGAAAAGCTTGTTACGCTTGGGCTCCAAAACTATTACCTAAACTTTAGAAGCCTGTTAAAACTATTACCTAAACTTTAAAAGCTTGTTAAATTTTCATTAAGGTAATATTATTTATTATAACTTTGTAGTGACTGCAAAGAAATGCCATAAAATTTTATTCGTGATTTAAAGATTATTTTGATGTATCTTTCGAATGATTTAGTAGCGAATTTTGGGATTATTTGGATACAATCGGGAACCCTAAAATTTGGATCTTTTTTAAAAATCATTTTCAACCAAAAATAACTTTTTCAGATCTCTTATTCATG
This sequence comes from Elaeagnus macrophylla, assembly GCA_029378325.1. Lineage (NCBI taxonomy): Eukaryota > Viridiplantae > Streptophyta > Magnoliopsida > Rosales > Elaeagnaceae > Elaeagnus > Elaeagnus macrophylla. Next base: position 28,142,121 of record CM055640.1, on the reverse strand, counting down.
TTTTTTCGATCATTTTGATATATTATACGATATTTTTCGTCGGCTGGATGTAGAAAAATGGATCAGGTTTGGGTCAAAAACCCATTTCCTACGTTTATAACCTGTCTGGACGACATGGACAATGCGTGTATCTACACGCTCGGTAAAGAAAGGTGGGAACGTGATTCCAAAAAAAAAAAAAAAAGAAGGGAAAATCAGGTGGGTCATGTTGGCATCTCATATATGTCTTGAAGCAATTTGTTGGAATTTGTTGTATAAGTTATTAAATAATAATAAATTGCGTGATTTATGATATATATTGTGAATCTTTATTTCAATTTCATATTTGTTGTTCAAATTTTTAATTTCATACTTTGATTATCTAAATGAAATTTTACAATACGTATGAATTATAAAATATGTTATGTGTATTTATTTTTGGAAGTATAATAATACACATTAACTTTTGAGTTTATTTTATATTTGATTGTTTTGATTAAATGTAAAATTTAAACGGCAACTAAATGCTTGTATACTTGCCTGTCGTAAGTCTAAATATGTCATGTTGTATAATATATTATGTAATTTTGATAATACTTAAAGTACATGTTTTATAATAAAGGTACATATATATAAATTATTAAAATCTCAATTTTACAGTTAAATCCAAAAATTTATTGAAATAACTTGTTAACATAAATTAAAATTTTATCATATATAAATTAATCATAAGTGCTATGTAAAATGATTTGAGAAATTAAATGAACATAAAATTTTGGGTTAGTTATTTTGGATCTATAAATAAAGTGAAGTTAGATTGCATTTAAATGCTTATGTACTTGCCTCTCCTAAGTCTAAGCATATTGGATTGCGAACTCTATTTTGTGATTTTGAAAAGTACTGTTGTACGCAATCATAAAAATTACTAAGATTCTTACGGAAAAGCAAATATTTTCTCGATATTTTATTATTCGGCAAAGATGCTTAAGTTGATAAAGAAAATAGTTAAAGTCATGAATTGTGTAATCTAATTCATCCCCATGGTGATAGATTGACATATTTGGTTGTGATATTTAATTATTTTTCTTTATAGTGCGTAAGAGTATACTTACAAATGAGACTCAAGCATGAAATTGAAGAAATAAGTAAAAGAATGACCTTGATTTTACATGCATCTGATTGTTGTTATTTCTTCATATTAGTATGAATGACTCCAGCATGAAAGAAAATAATAAGAATTTATGATAAGCACGATCCTTGTTTGCTACGTGCATGTAAGTAGTTAAAATAAATTCTTCAATTGTGATGGTTATGAGATGTCTTTGCTATGTTTATGCCATCGATGTTGTGAACAAATGTGATAAACTCTATAAGTGTGTTATATGACAACATGAAAAGTAGAGTAATTAATATTTTATTTAAAGACATTGCCTGACTATAGCACATTGGTTAATCTAAATGTAATTTTTGTTTTTTTTTTTTAAGATAATCTACGAGTGTGTTATATGATTATCATATATATGATAGTGTTTGAAATAGAGTGAATGATATAGGGCTCCCCTAAATATGGTTCTTTATTGGCCCTTTTAATAACATTTTCAACCTATGTGGACTTATTCTGTGAAAATAACAGAACTAATTTTCATAATTTAAGTGTATACAAGTTCAAAGATAAAACCTTAATGACATTCTCAAGTGATTTTTTTAAATGACTTTTCTTTTTTTTGAAATATTATTCTGAAAATTAATTTTTTGTTACTGAAATATTATAGGGGTGTTTTTGAACACTGTATTTCATTCAAATATTATAAAAACAAATAATGTTCTAGCAAACATAAAGCTTTATTATAGCTAGGGTATTAATATTTACCTTTCATAAAATATGTCAAATCAAATGGAAGTATTTTCAGTATTTTAATATTGTTAATTAATTGTATGATTTGATATTTTTGTTGATAAATTTTTGCTCATTAATAGTTTTTTTAGCCAAAGAAGAAATTTTTATTTTTAAAGGTGAATAATATATATACTTATATTTTAAATTTGCTAGACATGCACACATTATTTAAAATATCTTTTTGTATACTATACTTTTTGAGTGGTGTTTGGTGAGTTGATAAAATCAAAATTTTAAACTCTTATTTTCAGTATTGAATCAAACTTAGTTGGACAACACTTATATATCGTAATAATATTTAGGAAAATTAATGTCTAAAAGTTATGTTGTTGAAGTTTTAAATTAAAATTAGATATTTATTGTGTTTGTCCATATTTTTCACTTAAATTTACAAACACCAATTACACATATATTTTATGGAAACTACGAATTCAGCCATATCAACAATTATATTTAACTTATTTACAAATGAATGTATAGATGATATTTTTTAAAAGGGAATATATACATGAAATATTTTTTTATAGCAATATAGTCTCATTTTTTGTTTAAGAGACATTTGGATTGCTAGTTAATATATTTTGTTGGTTGCATATGTTTTCTATTATGTAAACATTCTTTTAATAAAGAGATATAAATTTATGAATGAAGATAATATATTTTGCATTTGATCTTTGTTAATTTTTTTTTTAATAATATTTACTTGTGATTACTATTTGATAAACAACTATTGGTATATAAGTTTCAAAATAAATATGTTTCCAATAACAATTTGAAGTGTGTGATTATCGCAACCAACTTATATAAATTTACGTATTTTGAAAGTGTTTAATATTTGATTTTTAAAAACACCCATACAGTGACAAATATTAGTTATTTACTAGTCTAAAAAAAATGTTTTCACTGATCATTAAATGTGAATGCAAACGTGTATATAAAAATTAGTGAAAGTGAACAATTCTCATTGGATAATGGTATTTTATGTGTAATTATTTTGTGTGTAAGTTTTAATTAGAGACAATTTAATTTAGTTATTTGACAATTTTTTGAGATCTTGATGAATTCATAAAATATTTATGGATTAAAGATATCAAGATGTTTAAGCCTAACTTGTGTCTCTTATCTAACTAAAAATTGCTTACAACATTATTACACAATAAGACCAATGAATATGGAACATTTGTGCAAAAAATTGTCATGAAAAAATAAATATCAAGTCAATTGTGCTGTACACATTTAGAAATTGCCAGCAAGTATCATGATTAGTATATCAAGCAAAAAAAAAATACATGAGTTTAACTTGGATTGCTCTTAATTACTTGTTATAATCGTTAAGGATAATTTGAGGTGTTATGTGTTGTGACTTCGTGTAAATATTAAGTAATTGAGATTGTTTGAAGTGATTTTGTGCCAATTTTGGGTAATCTAAGGTTGTTTTTGGTAATTTTATATTTTATTAATTGATTATTGTGCTGCCAAATATGTTGAGCAATCCAAAATTGTTTGATATTAAAAGGAAATTTTTTGTTACAAAGTGTTGTTATACACTTCAAATTCCTTTATATAAATTTAAAAAAGGGGCCTAGACATATTATGTTGTTAGGCTATAATAGACGATTAGATGCATAATCAAATTTTCTAGTACAAAGAATTTTATCTCTGTAATATGAGATAGTTGAAAAATTTATTGATGATTATTCTACAATAAGTACTTCTATCATGACATGAAAAGTTATTTGTACTCATGGTTATGTGTCATGTTTTGTTTATGAGAAGCATGTTATGAGCTCATTTATATATATATGGGTATACTCACTATAGGTCGGTTTATATGTCAATATAGAGTGCACATTCTAAGTGAATGTGATACCTATTGATGTATTAAGTGAGTGAGAGCTCAGTGATTTGCCATTTGACCATGTTATTTATCACATGTCAATCATTTGTGTTGTCATATTCAGTGTTGTGCGCACATCATTGTTTATAACATGACATTATATATACTTTGAGGCATTTATGACCCAATTTTTAGAGGGCTTGAAAATAGAGCAAAAAATATTTTGGGTAGACGCACGGGCCTTGATGACTTAAGCATGTTCATTTTATTTACATACAATTTATTATGCCTTACTCAATATTTCCTATGTCATATGGTAGAAAGTTCTTATTTACTTGATAATATCCTTTCGATGTTTTACTTGATAGGATACTTTCAAACCTATATTGTTGTACTAGGCTATAGTTATGCTTACTCACATTTGACAATCCTTCTTATTTGTATGATCTAGTTTGTCTATGATGATGTCCAAGTGAGAGAAAATTTAAATGTTGAACTAATTTTACATATGGACTGACATCAGTATTTTATGAGAAACTGGATTAGTAATAAAATGTTATAATGTTTTATAGAGCATGTTACAAGTGTATCGGTAAACCAACATCTTTTGAATATAGTTAGCTATAGTGATACTGATAATCAAGGCATAACATTAGTATTTTATGAGGGAACTTGTTGTGAAATATGATATAATTGTAGAATTATTTAAGGGTTATATTGAATTGCTAGCACTATTTTGGAAAACCCTGATAATATATTGTGGCCACTCTACAATCACTTTCCCTCAATGGTACTGACTACATGCCTATATGTGTGAAACATATTAGATTCACTCACTACAGTTTAGCTCGATCTTATTTTAAGAGCATGTTTTCCACTTGAAATTTTTCGGTAAAATACATCCATCTATTGAGTCGGTGGAAGTTTTACATAAATATGTAATGTGCGATCTAATATTGTGTAGTCATCATCATTGCATGTTTTTCGGTTAAAGGGTGGCAAAATTGAGAAACATTATATTTCAGTCTCAAGTATGCACATTGTTAATACACAGGCACCTCTTGTGTGTGTCGATGCATAATGAATTATTGTCGCCATGCTTTAAATCTCTAATGCCAAGTTATGTGTAGTATATATTCCCTTTTAGTGTATTATTACATATATCAGTTTGACTCAAAAGTTTTGAGATGCATTATTTGATATGATTGTGTTATTGAATATTTAATGCATGATTATTTGCTGTCCAAGTGAGAGAATGTTGAAATTATTTTTTATGGACTGGTATAATAATTGGCAACTCTAAATTATATCAAATAATTTATAAAGCATGTTAGAAAAATATTTGGATTAATGAGACAATTATTAAATAAGCATGTGTTGTACTTAAGTCCATAATGGGACGGACTATCATAATTAATACTGTGTAATAGGCCCATGGGTTCGCCGCACTCATAAACCTAAACCGACCCATTAGGTTTAGGGTTTCTATTATAGAGGTTCTATATAAATAAAACAATTAAATGTTAGAGTCAATAAGTCATTCAATTATATAACGTGAGTGTGGCTATTCTCATAAGCTCCTACACACTAAATTTGTAGATATATAATTGGAGCATCTATGTAGATTAATGACTTCTACGACAATCTTATATGCAAATATGTATATTATATTTAATTAAATGTTATATTATTGTAACAAGTTTATTATTATTTCGTTGTTTGTTCATGATTGATAATTTATTTTTAGTAGTGCTTACAAAGACATGTCCCTTTATATAAACATCCCCTTTATTTGTAAGTGCCTTTTGGCATTTTTCCTCTTAAACAAGATGTACGTAAAAATAAAGAACCGAAGAAAAAAAATGACGTCACAGTTCCAAATTAGAGTAAAAGATAATCTGATGAGAACCAGTGTTTACATGACAGAGCAACCTTGGGGATTTTCTTCACTTAAGTAATCACCACAACCACTAAAACCTCTCCCACCTCCATAGCTGTTATATTGATAACACGAAGGTGCTAGCCCACAACCATGCCCACAGAAGCATGGCCCACCTGGAACTCCATTGTAGCAATCTGAACAACACACCCCAATCGGTTTAACCTGACACGGTGGTGGTCCACCACCATGCCTATGGAAGCAAGGCCCACCTGAAACTCCCTTGCAACATTTTGAACAACACACCGACCGACACGGTGTTTGTGGTGGTGCAGGGCAAGGCTCACATGGTGGTGGTGCAGGGCAAGGCTCACATGGTGGTGGTGCAGGGCAAGGCTGACACGGGTGGCAGTTTATGGCAAGGTTGATATGATTGTGGTAGTTTATGGCAAGTGGTTTGGGTTTGTCTGTCTCTTCAGGCTTTTGTAGCTTTTCGGGGACAACAATCTCAATGCATTTAATGGAACCACATCCTTTGCAGATAATCTTCTCTCTGATCTTCTCAGGGCTACAGCATACCACTTTGATTGTTACAGTATTCTTCATTTTATCCCAAACTTGGTCTTGTATTTCTCTTGTTCATAAAAATTCAAAACCCCAAAACCATATGTAATACCTTAGTTTTATTCATAATTTAAGAAACATATGTGTAATCAGTATTGAAATCAATCAGAAGAATAGGATGATTTAATGAATTAATAAATAGAGGGAAAAATCAAAACTCACGTGGTATTTTGCAGAGTATTGTTTTCACCTTCTTGCGGCATTTCTCACAACTAAGATCAACCTTTAGCACCATTGTGGTGACTTTCTGTAATTTAGAAATTCACAATACTTCAAACATAAATTGATTTTGTACATCATGATCTTTTTGCAGGCTAAACAACAAATTAAGAAAAAATAAAAATCACCAAGCTCTGACATGAAAGAATGGGCACAAGACAACAAAAATTTCAGATTGTACTACAATTAAGTCAAATATATATCAGCCAAGAAGAAGAGGAAGGAAATTAGATTATGAGATGGGTACGTACCTTTTCCCCCATGGATCGATGTGTCTGAGCTATGGAGTTTGAACTTCAGTAGATGAGAATGAATGAAAAGTTACAAAAATGTAGGTTATATACATATTGAAGGAAGGTATTTAGTGTGTTTTTCTCTTTTTTAATAAAATAAAAAAGCTTTTAAAGCTCTTTTTTAAAAAAAAAAAAGAGAAGGTATTTACGTGGAAATTCATGGTGTAAGTCATATGCGTAAGCAAAATTGTCCGTAACTGGAAGTGGCCTGACTCGTTTTTATTACTACTTTACATTATAAATATATAATAATAATTAAAATTAATCTGATAATTTTTATTAAAATAATATTAAATATACATATTTATTTATTTTAATGTGTTTGGTCAACATCGCATCTTCCAATATTTATTTATTTTAATGTCTTTGGTCAACATCGCATCTTTCAATATTTGCTTGCTATTAACAAATTTATGAATAAATTGTACATCTTAATATTTTTAAAATGATATTATTTATCTTTAAATAAAAATAAGTTAACCTAATTACAAAATAAGTTAACTAGCAAATAGAATTATTTTTTATAAATATAAAATTAACCCAATTACAAAATTGAATATTATGCTATCTAATTTTTTTCTTCTTCCATATAATAAGATAATAATATTAACACGATTACTTGCATAACATAATTTATTTCATATATATAATTTTATTTTTAATTCCTTTAACATGTGTGCTTATATTATTTTCAAAAAATATATGTTTCGAAAAAAACATACATTGTTTGTTTCATAATGTAAAAAATATATATTCTTTAGAGGATTGAAGTAAAGCAAGTTAAGTAATTAGGTCATATGTGAACGGGCTAGTTTTTTTTTAGTACTAAAATAAAAATATAGAAATTATATAGGTTTAATTGTATAGCATAATCTTTCTTTATACATAGAGTTATTTTTAACACCCCAAATATAAGTTTATTTTTCTTATAATGTAAATGAACATATATTTTTTAGTATTAGAAGAAAATAAATATATGTTTTTTTAATGAAGGCGGTTAAAAATAAAATCAATTAAATAATTAAGTCATTTGTGAAATTTATATATTCTATTTGATAATTAATTAATTTGAGAACTATTATAATAAGAAATAACAATTTATATTTCACTTGTTTATTTTATTTTTGGGATAGATCTAAGTTTCCTAAGTTTTTTTCTTCACAGGAAATACTCCCATTGATTATAAGAAAAAATTTAAATATAAATATACATAACAATATATTATCCATAGAAAAAGAGATGTAAGTTGTATATTATATTTTGATAATTAATTAATTTTGAGAACTATTATAATAAGAAATAACAATTTATATTTCACTTGTTTGTTTTATTTTTGGGATAGATCTAAGTTTCCTAAGTTTTTTTCTTCACAGGAAATACTCCCATTGATTGTAAGAAAAAATTTAAATATAAATATAGATAACAATATATTATCCATAGAAAAAGAGATGTAAGTTGAGGAAATGGGATGAAACTCAATCAAACGGCATCGACCTATCCTTTAATATGCAAGCAATTCAATCCGCCATATTATTGATATCGCACCTAACATGTACTTATACATTTAGGAAATTCTACATACATTTTCTTAATGTAAGAATAAAATTGGATAATTCTTATGACACAAGGACCTAATCACATGTCAAAAAGTAAAGTTCAGTTAAAATTAATTTTTTTTAAATAACAATAATAAAATACATCATTATCGATTAAGAGGAAATATGCCTCAAATGGTGATTTTTTTCTCTATAAAGCAGTTGTATTGAGAATTGAGTACATTTCAGAAGAGAGATAGACTCAAGTTCTGTAACTCCCTATTTTTTAGGATTCAACATTTTTCTCTCTCCCACATTCAATCTCCAATCTGTGTGTATCTCTCTCCTACTGTACCCACAATTTCTATTCATCTGTAGTATGGAACAAAATTCTCTCAAATGGTAAGGCAGTTAGGCCCTACGGATGAGGCAATTATGTAACACTGAGTGAGGCAGTTGTTGGTGACAATTATGTCACATTGAGTAAGGCAGTTAGTGGCGAAGAATCAAGACAACAAGAAAAATCAAATTCAGTCAAAATCCTGAGAAACCAATAAGTATAAGATATGAAGTAGTAATCTCCTTAAGCAAAAAACTTGAAAGGTTCTCACTCATGCATTCTCTTATCATGATGAGCTTTTTGTATTATTGAAGACCTTGGTTTTATTAATTATGCTGCAAGTGCAATAAAGAGAGGATGCAGTATTGAAGGGTTATTGTGAACATGGGCAGTTTGCATATTGAAAGAAAAGGAATTCTAAAAAAAGATGGAACACAGGAACCATAGACAAAGACTATAAAAGGAAAATAAAAATTATTAGAACATCTAAAAGTTATTAAATTGTAATAAATGAGATTAATCACTCATATTTATTCCATATCCACTCATTGTAGTTAAATCGAAAATCTAAAGTTACAATTATATGCACATGATAGGTGAGAGACTACAAATTATGTATAGGTTGAAAATGAAATATACAACTATATCTAGTCTCACGTAAATTTTCCTCCATATTTTTTGGCATAGATGATTTCTTTTTTGTTTTGTTTTGTTTTTTTTTTTTTGTTGAGAAAATAAAGTCATAGAGTGGACAAAAAGGTTTGTGTGATATGCAAATTGAAAGAAATAGGAAGGTGATGAAACAGTGAGAAGCTGTCTTTTAGCCATTCGGAGGTGATGAAACTTAAAGCAGAGGTCCAAAGACTGATTGTTGAAGCAGAAGCTAAAGGTCCAAAAGCTATTGACGAGTACTTGGACTTTGAAGACTTTAAAATAGACACTTGAGTTACTTGAGCTCGTGGCTTTGAATCATCCAAGAGAAGGTTCAAGATTGTCTACCCAGATAAACTTCTATGTTGCCACAAAAATCCCAACTTCAGAAAGGTTGCACCTAAATACAGTGAGTACTTTGACAACTCTGACTTTAAGGCGTGCATCTTTAGTTGTGGAGATGGCCCATGATCTAATGAGAGCAAGGGATAGGGCTCATATTCATGACTCAGGAGATAGTGCAAGTGACATCAATTTCCATGGTACTATCCAGAAATACTAGTCGTCAATAGTAGGCTTAGGCTTAAACTTAAGTAGTTCTTTATCATGTTGTTTTGCTTTACTTTTTTAATAGTGCTTGGAAAGTGTTACGACTTGGCTTTTAGTTTGTAGTTTCTCTTTGGAGCATGACTTCATTATGACTTCAACTTTTACTCCATTCTTCTATCTTACTCCACATTAGTCTTGGCATAAATTTTTTTTTTTGTTTTTTTTTTTTTGGCTTATGAATGTAGAATAGAGTTTGTATTTAGTAGTTGACTTAGCAAATTTTTCTTTGTCTTTGTTTCCGTTGGAACTTAGAAGAAATACCAAACCTTAGTACTCTGGTAGGATGCTTGGAGGCCTCAGTTGACTTCAACATCTTTAGGAAAATACTTGGGACATTGCACCCTTAGGAGAGATCATCGTTTGGACCTTGGGAAGCACACTTAGCTTAGTTGTCAAAACCTAGATAGTGTGACCATATTGACCTTTGAAAATATGGAAGCATGCACATCTTTCATGGTGTTATTTGGAGAACAGACCACGGGTACACGTTGACAAAATAATTACCTCATGAGAGCACACCTCCACTCAGTAACCTTGAGATTTTCATAATTGACATGCACCTTAGAAGAATTTTATGGCAGTTTAGACGACATGATCAATATAGCAATGCCTTAACTACTCACGGAGAGCATAGCACCATCCCCCAACGTTGGTCCAAAAAAATTTCCAGAGTGAGCAGACGGGGCTCACGGGGACCAATGTAGAACTGAACATGAATGATGTAAGATTGGAGGTAAGCCACGATATGACTGGCCGTGTCGATCGATCAACTAGCCTAGCTGGCTGTGGGAGGGGCAGGTGGTGCAGGGGCAAAAGGGACAAGTGATGCATGTACATGCGGGACGCTATAGACACGGCACACTTGGCCAGCTGGTTAACGATTCGGTCATACTAGTGTGGTTAGTGGTACCCTTCGCCCCATATCGTTCTTGTCATATCTGTTATGTAGGATCGTATCTGTTGCAGCCGTGGCATCCATTTCTGGCTATCCTTATGACCAACAGTCTTGTCTTGTGGACGCTGTAATGTTTTCAAACTTAAGTTTTCCCATACTCTAACTTTTTTCTGACTTTGAATTTTTTGAGGTCTCCATCTCTGACAAGATTGTCATTTTTTATAAGACCATCATTACTGATAAGACCTATATTTTGTTGTTGAAGTCCTGAATCTCAATTACCTCTCAAATCCTGATTCAATTTTTGTGTGTATCCTCTTTGAGTCCAAAGAATATCACTTCTCAATTCCAAGAATTTGAAAATTTTGTAAATACCTTCTCCTTTGAGTCTATAATTGACTGAGTTTGGTGACTATGATACTTGGTGACTATTGTTGTCTGGTGGCTAATTTACTTATGATCTGAAAGTCATCTAATTTATCCTTTAAGTCCCTTGCTTGGCGAGCTTTTTGAGTACGACAAGTAACAACTAATGTTTGGAGTTCATATTCTATTGGGAGTGGGATCCTTCTTTCCTGGTCTAGTAAATGCAAGCTCCCAATTCTAGTGGTTTCGAGTATCCACTCTATGTGCCTAGGCCCTAAAGTGAGTTTTTAACTGCACAAGATGAGTAATTGCCCGAACACATACTAATGTCATGTTCTTGAGAGAGTCGTCGCAGGTGCCAACTTTTGTATCATTTCCTCGCTAGACTTTTCTCATTGAGACATTAGTGGATCATTGTTTGGATCTTGGAACATGATTGTTGTGGATGCCCAGAGGGTGTGAGCCTGCATTGGCCTTGCACAATACAAGTTACATTAAGATAATAACCTAGTTTGGTAGGGTGCCCTATTCCTGGGTAAGATTGAACCAGCACTTGGTCATGGGTTGTTTCCAAGCGTGTCGTGGGTCTATATTTGGCTTCAAGTCTCCATCCTAGGGAACTTCTCCACTCGTTGGTTTCACGAAAAATTGGGGTACTTTTTAGCCTGGTTGGTGCGTGGTTTGACACTATGTGCCCAGTGGGCCAAGCATGACTTTACAGAGTGTGCTACTCTTTTGATCCATGCCCAGCAAAAATATATTTTGAGGTTGTCCAGGGAACCAGTAAATTACCTATATAGCAAAGATATAACAAAAAGTGTTAATTTTACCTTAATAGCAAATTTAGGCAGTAAAACTCACCGTTTCATTTAGATAGTAAATATGATTTTTACCAAAATGTCCTTTTATTTAGTCCTTTGATTTCTGATGTCTGCTCCACTACAATTCTTCGATCCACGAATGGTGTTTTGGCAATATTGTGAGGCATCCTTGTATTCGAGATAATCACACACTTGAGACCAACTCTTGATAAAAGAAAAGCAACGCTTTATGCAGTTATTCTAGCTATGTATTCTGTTCATTGGTTCTTCACTTTTCTCTATTACACAGATGTTGCATCACTTACTGCAGTTCTTGCTACATATCTTGCTTGTTTGAAGAAGAATTACTGGTTAGTGGAATGGTAATGAAGTTAGCTAAAAAATATAATGTTTAAAATATTTTTTTTAATTTTTCTTTTAGTGAAATTTTACATCCTTTTAGTACAAAAATTGCATTATCTTTTTTATATCCAACTCATTACACTATTTTAGTATAAAAGTTATAATATCTTTTTGAAACATCTTAGTGTAATGAATTGGAGATAAAAAAAAGTACAATTTTGTACTAAAAGAATAATAAAAAAAATATTTAAAAGAATATATTTTTTACTGTAATATCTAGGGTGATAGATTGAAGATAAAAAATTAAGATAGTACAATTTTTGAACAAAAATAGTGCAAAAATTGCATTATTATAAAGTTTAGGCTAGAGATGGTCAAATAGCATAAGAAAAAGAGACAAGTAGAGTGGGAAGGGAAAATTTAAGTAATACCCTTGAACTTTTAGGTATCTTCAATAATACTCCTAACGTTTGTATAATATCAATGATATTCTCAAATTTTAACAAAATTAAGGAAATGTTAAATACAAGGGTATAAAGAGTAATTTTCTTACCCAAATACGAAAAAATTTCAGTAATACCCATGAGTTTTTAGATATCTTCAATAATACTCCTAACATTTAAATAATGTCAATGATATCCTCTTATTTTAACAGAGTTAAGGAAGTGTTAAATATAATGGTGTAATAGTTATTTTTTATGAATGTGAAAATACTTATGAACACATATTTTATTTCTTAAATATGTTAAGTAATTTTTTAATTACTTTAAATATATCAAAAAGTAAAATTTTAATTTATTATAAGACATTAAAAAAAAATTAAACTGTTTTGTGGACTTAACTAACTAATTAATCAATTTTCTCATAAAAATATCAACAATAATTTTTTTTGACAATGTAGGAAATATATAAATATTTTTTAAAAAAATTAATGGTGAAAGAAATAAAGTAATATGAGCTAGAAAAGAAATCAAGAATATTAGATTAATTTTTAGAATTATTTTATAATTTTAATAAATCTTAATACTTATAAATATTTATTTAACTAGTGTAGATTTTTATTTTTTAACCATGCAAATCTGAACTTCTTCATATAAGAAAGTAACAAACAAAAAAATTGCAGGAAATGGGTGTTAGAAATTGTAGTGATTTTAGTTGTGTTTTGCAGGACTAGGGGTAATTTGAGTATTTCATTTTTGCCTGTGGGGATAATTTAGGCATTTCATATATGGCTTATAATTTTTAACAATTTTGATTAATTTTTATTAAAAGTTAAGAATATATATTTGTAAAAATTTATTAAATGTTGGAAATATTAGTGACCATTTTTGAAAGGTAACTTTTGTTGAAATTTTTCGATTGTGGGGGTAATTTTAGTATTTCATATCTAACTCACAGTTTTTAACAGTTTGAATTAACTTTTGTTAGAAGTTAGAAATATTTGTGAAAATTTATTAAATATTAAGAATATTAGTGTCTATTTTTTTAAAATTGAGAATGCAAAACCTTTAAAATATTGTTGAAATTTTTCCAAAGCGAAAACAAAGAGAAAAGAGGAGAGAATGGACAAGTGGGGAGAGGGAAAAGAAAATAAAAAATGAGATTGAAAATGAAAATATACAACTATACAAAAACTCTAGTTAATCACTCATCTTTATTCCATGTCCATTCGTCGTAGTTAAATCAAAAAAATAAAAGTTACAATTGTACGCACATGATAGATTAGGACTTCAAAATTATGGATAAGTTAATTGAAAATGAAAATATACAACTATATAAGAACTCTCTAGTCTCACACTAATTTTCCTCCATATGTTTTTTAGCATAGACGATTTTTTTTTTTTATAAAGAAAATACGGACATAGAGTGGACAAAAAGGTTTGTGTGATATGAAAATTGAAAGAAATAGGAAGGAAAAGTAGAGATTGACTTTAGCATGATAATTTAATAATTTTTTTTTTATAAATTAAATATATTAGTTATTTTTTTAAAATTGTGTATATTAATTATCTAATTATTACAAAAATTGACAATTTAGTTATTTTGTGTCAATTTTAATTTTTAGATATTCTTTTTTGGAAAAAAATTATTTTGATCGATTTAAATCCTACTAATAAAAAAGGCTTGTAGATGTTTGAAAAAGAAATATCTCAAAAAATTTAAAAAATTAAAAAATAAAGTGATTAAAATGATAAAAATTGATTTAAATAATTAAATAATTTATATTTATAATAATTAAGTTATTAATTTACACTAAAAAAAAAGTAAAAGTGGTCGATTTGTTTATGTCGTGAAAGTTCAAAACTCTAGGTGTACTTTTTCTTCCCCTAGTCCACTATGAAGGTCTTTTCCTCATTAACATCCACTTCAAGATTACAGCAAACCTCTTAATAGGGGCTAAATTCATGACAAAATACCACTGCTTGAGACTAGAAAAGTGGTTTACACATGTTTGGTAATGGTAAAAAAAATAAAAAATAAAAAATGGAGAAAGGAGAAAAAATAAAAAATGGAGAAAGGAGAAAAGAAAAAAATGATTGATGTATGATCATAAGACACAAAGACAAATACTAGATTGTTTATGTTTGAAGTTGGTGGGCTCGTTCCCAGTCACGTTTGAAGACGAGCAATGACTCTCCTTTTTTGGTGCCTTTAGGTTTTGAGATTTCGTGATCAGAATAGAATGACAGACTATTTTTTTTTTTTTTTTTTTTTTCTTTTAGAAAGTTCTTACTTTAAATAGTTGTTGTCCAAATTTTGTTGTACGATGATTATCTATTTGCTATTTTTATTTTTATTTTTATTTGTGATTGATTTTAAATTTCAACCATTTATTTTTACATATAATGCATGTGTAAATTTAAAGTTATTAAAAAATGTAATATTATTTAAAAAAATATAATATTTAATTTTTAAATTAATCATGTATTGCTTTGGACGACAAATAAAAATAAGTAAATATATAATCATAATCCAATTTTGTAATAAATAAAAAAAAAAGATGTGAATGCTAGTGCTAAGTTTCCTAAGTTTGTTCGATGCTTTGCATCATGCACCCCTAGATGGAAACCAAACACGTGTTCCCACTTTTTTGGCCTGATAGTGCTGGGAAAAATTCTCCCTTACATGACTTACATCCAGTTATAAACAACTAATTCTTGTTTTTTTTTTCATAATAATAATAATAATAAAAACAATTGCCAACTTTTTCTTTCAAAAAAATTGCCAACTATCTCTTGATTTTATTACTTACATTTTTAAGTAGGCACATGCCATTAAACCCACCAACCCCCAATGTTATTGTCAGCTTAAAGCATAATGATTTAACATTTTTTTATTTTTGTTAAATTACATTTTTATAATTAAATGGGTGAATTATAAATACTTCCTTTTAGTTTCATGAAATAACAAAAAATATATATATGTTTAAAAAATAACAATCACATTTTTTTATTATCACTATTTCAAAAAAAAATTTTAAGGCTGATATTTGCAAAAAAAAAAAAAATCAATAAAAATCAAGAAATTTGAGAGAAGATTTAGTAATAAATTAATAATTAAAGAATATGATTGAGAGAAGAATAATGTTATATACATTAAATTATGACATGTATTAAGTGACATTTTGTTATTGATTGTATATAAAGTTGTGGATATAGTGACAAAGTAATTTTACAAATAAAAAACTAATTAAATTATACTATATAAATTATTGTATGCACTAAATTATAATACAAAATATTTTTAAAAGAGCAACAAAAAGAAAAAGATTGAATTTTTTTTTTTTTATTTTCACCAATCAACTGATTAAAACAAACAAAAATTATTAAAGCTTATTTTAAGCATATTAACAATATAAAGCTAAGTCATTTTGAAGGCAAAAATCAACTATAATGATATACACATGCAATCCTAAATGGCTAAATAATTTTATTTTTCTTTTGATTGAAAGGATCTAAAATTAATCAATCCATTAAAATCTATTAAAATTGATTAAAGATGATTAATCAAATTCTTCACTTTTCATATAATAATATGAAACTTATACATTGATACTAAATTAATACTAATATATTGGAAAAAACTAATAAACATTGAGTAATAAAGATTTAAGTGGTAAAAGTAAAAAAAATGTGAACCACTTTTTAACTCTTTTTATTTTGATAATATCATGATAATGAAAATGAAGATTTATCTTAAGTAGATAAGAGTAAAGAACGGTCATAGTACATATGAATAAGACAAAAATATAAATATAACTTGTAGATTACGTAGCCAATTTCTCTTACAATAATTTCAATGGATAAAATTAATCTAAGGTTTTAAATAAAGATATGTGTCATATACCTCCTTGAGTCATTGTGTAAGTTAAAAAAGACCCTAATTAGATACAGTGGTAACTCAAGTTCCAAACTACAACTTCTTCTATCTTAAAATTAATTTATAAAATATTCTTGTAACATACATATTACCTAGTAAATATGGTATGATTCTTTTAAAAATTTAATTAACTCTAAATAACATTTTTCTTTTTCTTTTTTTAAATTTTGAAGATTTGAAAAATAAAACACAGAAAGTATTATATTTTAACTTGATATGTTAAAGAAAGAAACATGAGAAATTGAAAGCATGAGGATTAACGTGTTGTTTGTTTTGAATAAATCATTATTTATTATATGTGATTGCTTAGTATTACTTGTTTGATGAATTTATTTATTAAATAATATTCCTCATCTAAATTTTATTTACCATTTTTTGAAAAAATTTATGGAGAAGATTTGACAACATCTTTAAAAAATTAGTTGGTCATTTTAAGCAATCCTTGGGTTAAAAAATGTTGATTTTTAATAAGTGTAGTAACTTATTGTTAGATTTGGGTTACATGATTTGGTGGCTAGGAAGTAAATTATGTAGTTTTTAATCATATAATTTATAAATGCTTACTTTTATATTTTATTTAAGCTAGAAAATAATTGTGATATTACAAAACAATTGTGATGCACAAGGGAAAAAACCATTTGTGATGTGCACTGGTGACAAAGAAAGGCTAGGCCTTTCCCAAATTGATTTTAAGCCATTCAACTCATTGCGCATCCTAAAAGAAAACAATCATTCTGCATTTGTGTTCTCCAAATTAACTTTAATCAATAATGAAAAGGAAAAATCTTTTCATTTTAAGTTAATATGCATAATCAATTTATATGAGAGAATGTTATAGGATGAAGCATATAAACACGCTTTTGTCTTTTAATTATCTTATGCCATCTAAATTATGAATATATCTCAACTTAAAATAAATAGAAATATTGATTCTATAAACAATCGTGGTTTTATACATTATATTATGATAAAAAAAATTGATCCAAGAAAATGAAACTTCAACCAATGAGCAGCTGCATATCATTATTGCCAATTTATCACCAAGATTCTTTTATGTCGTTCTCAGCTCAATAATATGATCGAATGAATTCGAGGAATTTGGGACTAAATAGCATATATATATATATATCTTAAAATAATATATTAGTTATACATAATACATACATATAATATATGTACATAACATATAGAGAGCATATAAATTAAATATGTATACTTATTTATAAACTAATATGTTTTTTTAAAATTAATTTAATTATATACAAATTAATATTCTAATATGGAGCTCTAAATCTAACTATAACATAACTTGAAAATTAGGAATGCAATTCGTGCGAGTTTGATTGGTTGAATTCTTGTTCAATTCAAATTTAATTCGAGTTAACAAATGTGAACTCGAACCCAAACCAAACACAAACGAGCTTGTTCAAACTAGCTCAAACTAGTTCGAATTGTTAATTATATATATTTTTTAGTTAATATGAGTTTTTTTATTAAAAAAATATGTTTAATGATTAAAGCTCAAGCAGCATTACATAAAATATATATATATATAGGAAAAAAATTAATTATTAAAACAAGAAGTCAATTTCTAAACTAATTAGGCAATAGGTAAATACATTAAACCCTACCGTGCAACAGTTAGAAGCCGTCATACGCTCATGAAAACTCACATTTAGAATAAAGAGCTCTAAAGTCTAAATAAAATTTCTTATAACTATTAAACAAAATAAATAGAGATGAATATATTAAATAAAGATAATGAAGATACTTACTAAAATATGAAGAGTTGAAGTAAATAAAAATGTTACAAGAGAAAATAATTTTTTTTAAATACACAATAATAGAACTTTGACTAATACATAATACATAATTCTCAAAACAATGAAAAAGTGAAAAAAAGAATAGCATAACACAATTTGATAAAAAATTTAAAATTTTTACTTCAAAAACTAATACCTAATCTATTTAAAAATAGAAACTTTATAATACTAATTAAAATTAAATATAAATATTATTTTTTTTGTTTAAAGAGTTAGGTATATTTAAACGTTAAATGCATTAACATCAAATAATGTAGCATAATATTGTGATAAAATGAATAAATTATAATTATTTATTCATTATCAGCTTATTTTTCAAAAGAAAAGGAAAGAAAAATAACTAATATATCATAAAAGAGAAGTACTGAAAGAGATGAAAGATTATTTCAATTTTAATATTGTATTGTTTTAAAATTTTTTATTTAAAATTTTATTTTATTTTATTTCGAGTTATTGGGCTGGACCTAACCCAGCTTAATTTTTTTCGGGTTATTCGATTTGGGCCGAAATAAGTCCAAATTTAATTCGATTCGTGTTTGATTAGAGTTTTTTGATTCGGTCAATCAAACTATGACACAAATTGCCACCCCTAATTGACATTACCAAATACTCTTGGATTTTTTGAAATGTTATCAGGTTTAAAATATCAATGTTGATGAAATAAAGCCACTAAAATATTTTACAAAATTATCAAAAATAAGGTTTTTTTTTTTTTTAAGAAAAATTTCAAAAAACTAAAAAAAAAAAATTTGTGAAAATTTTAATTAATTATTTTTAAACTAATTTTTTATATTTATCACATATAATTTAAATACATGTGATATTTATTTTAACTTATAAATCAAAAGTTATAAAATAGTTACTTAAATAATTATTTAAACTAATAATTAAAAAAATTCATCATATAAATATTTATAATATAAAAAATATTATTGATAAAATAAAAATTCTATTAAATACAAAACATTGTTTTAATTCAAATAAATTATCTATAAAAAAAAAGTATAATTGAGTACATATTTATTTGTAAATATTTTTAAAAATAAACAAAAGTTAACAATAAACTCATGATATTCTATCAACAATGTTGCAGACAATTCTAAACTTATAAAACATCAACAATTTCAATTTTTTCTTTCCTCATATGTATTGAGGAATGAGTACATGATATGAATGACATAAGAGAGATATATTTAAAATCTTTGATCCCATATTTTTAAAAAATTTATACTATATATTTTTCTCTCACATTGTTCTTGTATTTATTTATATCTCTTTTTTATTGTAACCAAAATTTTCATATGTCAATCGTACTGAAAAAAATTCTCCAACATTGTCGATAATGTCCTGGGCATTTTTTATCCTCGGATGCTATCTTCTTGATGCTTGTCAGCAGTGCCTTTAATGATTCTTGTGGATTGGGTAAGCGAATGGAATCGTTTCCTTTTCCATTTTGTGGAAGATCAATAGCAATAACTAAAGTCAGCCTTTTCTTATCTTTTACTTTGGTTTATTTTTTATTTTTTATGATTTGATCTTTTTTTTTTACTGTTCATTATTTAGTTTCTTTATTTTACACTTATTTATTCTAAAATTTAAGACCAATTAAACATACAAAAGTGTAAAAGTTAAAAGATAAAAAGATTAAATTATAAGAAAAAATTAATGAATCAAAATATAAAAAGTAAAAAGACATAAACTAAATTATGAGGAAAAAACGTTGGACACAAAACTGTAAAATGAGATTGAAAGTGTGACATTTTATCTAGGGCCAATTCTAGTGACATCATACAAAGTCTCCAAATATATACCCAAATGATTAAAATTATTAAAGATATCTGCTTTAGAGATACATACTTGGAGGGTTTGGTGGGATGTAACTAGAATTGCCCTTTATCTAGTTCAAGTTTGTTATAATTTTATCTCTTTATAAGCCCAACCAAAATTTTATTTTGTTTCTATCAAATAAAAAGAAAAACTAAAAGGCCAGTTCTACTAACATCTCTCGTGAGATTCTAATTACATATCTTTAGGGTATTGTGTGCTTTTTCATTTATGTCATTTGGGATATAAAAAGTTATTTTTTTATCCAAATGTTTAATTTTAAAGATTTTTGAGTCAAAATTCATGATTTTGAAAATAAATTTTTTTTCAAAAATTTAGTAGTTTTATTTTCTTAAATATTTTATTATTTTGATATTTTAAAGAATTTCTTTTAATTTTTCTAAGATAATGTCTAAAAAGACTTTAAATTATTCTAAAAAATTTTCTTTTGTTCTTGTATTTTCTAATTGTTTTAATCTTTCTTTTAAGGTTTCTATTTGTTCTTGTGATAACACTATGTTATTCATTCTTGTTTCTATACATGCTAAAAATATTTTTATAAATTTTTCTTAAAATCTTTTCTATTTTCAGTATTTCAAACTAAATTAAATAATTTTTTTAAATTAGAAATTTGTGTTTGTGTAAGCATTTTTATTACTTATGATGTAACTACGTTAATTCTTTGTTCTAATTGTAAAGTACTTTATAAATTATTATTCGAGTTATTTTCTTAGGTAATTCTTTGATTATTTCCTTAATTAATAATATTAATTCTATTGTTTATTTTTTATAATATTTTAAATAATTTACTTTCCTATTTGAATTTGGTTGGTTATATCTTATTTTAAACATTTGGTTTAAAGTCTTCTTGTCAAATTTGTTTATGTTTATGGCTATGATACCAGTTTTTCTTGCTGAATTTGATTTTTAAGCTTTAATTAGCTTATCTTTCAATATATGCTTTAAATAAATAAAAACCAAAAATTAGGTTATCAAATTCTATTTTATTTACTTTTACAAATTTATGTATAAAATAATTTCTTAAAATTTTTCCGACAGGATGGTCTGTTATGTATAATATACTAGAAATATAATTTGTACAATAATCTAATAGTGTATTAAATCTTTTAATATTTTCTAAGCATGTGTCATAACTTTCATTATCAAAATATTGTTATAATACTTTCATGTATTTTCCTTCAAAATATTTTATATTAAACATAATTTTTCTTGTTGAGTTTGAAGGTCAAAATTTTCAAGTTCTTGGTCTATCTAACGACTCAATTCTTGAATTTTCTTATTTTCTTATATGTCTATTTTTACTAGTTCAAGACTTGCTTCAAAATCCAAATGTTCTTTATTTTGTCCTTTTTCTAAATCATTCATTTTTTTTCTTATTTGGAAAAATAGTCAATTAATTATTGTAAATTTTTAATTATTTTATATCTTATTGTACTTTTTTCAAAATTATGTTTTATAGATGTTTTGAAGCAAACAAGAGCTTGTTTAAAATAAATTGCATCTTTTAAATTTTCTTGATTTTCAGAGTACTTTATGCTTTTACTTCTATAAATGTTTGTCTCAACTTTCCTTTTCATGTTATTATGTTTATTTTTCATAAATTATGATATAATTTGAGAAATAATAAAAGTTCAACAATATAAATAAAATTCAAGGTATACTAGATTTTTATTGTAAGTTAATCTGTTTTTGAATATGGGTCCACCGCGTTCTTTCGTTTCCTTGTTATCTCCTTCTGTTCCAAAGAACTAAGCCTCACTCCAGATCGAAGCTTCTAGACTTCCCGTTCTTGCTAATCTTATGAGATCTGTACTCAACTTTATATGGTAAGAGTGATAACTTGGTTTCAAAATTTAAGATAGATTTTTATTCAATAAACAGAAAGATTTACAAACTAGATAACAAGTAACCTTGAAAGGGTTTCTAGTTCTTACTTATATTTAGATACATAACTAGAGCATAAAATAGAAAATGGATAAGCGTTAAGATTTCATCGTAATTCCTTAGCTAAAGAGAATTCCCTTTTATAGACATAAGGGTTCTCTGTTTATATTGGTAGGATTATACTGTTATTTTGACTTTCCCATTTGGCATTTCACGCCTACATTATTGAAGCTGCTAGCGCAAACTCTTGGAGTGGTCCTACATGGGTTACTCTGCAGATATTGAACTGTGTGATGAGGTTATCTCCACGCAAGCTTCCTTTTCTTTAATGCAATAGATGCATTTGTGGTCTTTTGATTGTTGCTTGGAATAATGGCAAAACATCTTTTTGGTTTCTTCACTTACTTCAATCTCAATGTAATTGAAATTAGCTTTATATAAAATTACTTTTTCACTGTCTTCCTCGATTATAATCATATTACTTTGAGAAGTAATAATAGTTTTACTGGTACTATAATTGACTTTAATCTCTAAAGAGTTATTAATTCTTCTTATTTCATGATAAATCTTACCTAACATTTGTCATCTTTCTATACATAATTCCTCAGGGCTAAATTTCTTTTCTGGTAAAGCCTTTGGCCGAGTGACTTTTCTTTTATTATTTGTTAATCCAAGTTTAATGAAATAATAAGGACTTACTGGTACTTCCTGGTTCCAATCCATTATTGAAATGAAACATCTTAAAGAACTAGGTCTGTCTATAGTCCTAATTTTTCTTTTAATTTTTTGTGTAGATCTTTTGAAGTTTTCAGGAAAATAAATCAATTCCTTTAAATCAATTTATGGAAATATTTTCTATTAATCTAGCATGGAATGCCTTGTAGACAAATACTGGATCAGCTCTTTCTAGGATGTTAAATTTCCTATACCATAAATCAATTCCTTTAAATCATTTTATGGAAATATTTTCTATTAATCTAGCATGGAATGCCTTGTAGACAAATACTGGATCAGCTCTTTCTAGGATGTTAAATTTCCTATACCTTTCTTTTTCTTCTTCTTTTGAAGAATTATTTGTTGCTTCTTTGAAAATTATTAGTCTTTGGATTCTTCTAAGGTTTCTTAATCTACTAGTTCTTTTTGTTAGTTATTGTATTATCTGGGAATAATTTTTTGCTATTTCTATTAGTGAAAGTAGTTTTCGAATTTTGAAATTAGTGTAACTTCTTTCTGCTTCTATTCTATTGGTAAAGACTTTGTAGATGATTCCACTAAATCCTATTATTGCTCTGCTTGCCTCTGGCCAACTAGTGTTAATTTTTGATTTTGGTTCATTGTATACTACATAAATCTTTTTAGAATCTTTCTTTTCAGCTTCATCTGCCCAATTGATTTTTTTTTCTTTTTTGGATTTTTACTAAGTTCTGGATTGTTACTACCATTTTCTATTTTTGGAATTTTAATTCCTTTCTTTTCAATTTCTGTTGAAGATTCAACTTCTTTTCCTTTTTGAAAATTTTAATTCTTTAAGATTTTCTGGGTAAATCATGGTACATTTTCCATCTAAAGATTTTTCAAGATGTAATACCTTAAGTTATTCCTTGAGGATTTGGATTTCTTCTTCTCAGATCAATATTTTCTTTTCGTTGATCATAATTTTTATGTCAAGGGGATTGGTTCCTGTTATAAAATATATAGTTGGTAGTACTAATTCTCTAGTCAAAGCATCTGCTAAACTATTTTTATTTTCTGGCAAATGCTCTACATCAAATTTATAATGATTAAACCATTGTTGCAATCTAGTAAGTCTTCCTTGTATATAATCACATGCAATATAATCCTTAAAAAATGTCTAAAACTTTGATTGTCAGTCCTAATAATGAATCTTGAACTTATAACATATATTGCAAATTTCTTAATAGCTTTATTTACAGCTAAGTATTATTTTCTATTACTATGATAATTTAATTCAGGGTCTTGGAAAGATCTTAAAGTAAATTTACAAAGATATTAATCTTTGTTATCAACTTTTATTTTTAATACTGCTCCCCAATATTCATGTGAAATATCTGTTTTTATTATCATTTTATCAACCGGTCTTGGATGGTATAAAGCTAGTAAATCTTTTATTTGTATTTTTTAATCTATTCATATATTTAGTGTCTTGATCATTCCACTGCCAAACATAATATTTTTTAAGTTTTGTTTGTAATAGTTTTCTCATTTATACTAATTTCTTTATATATGCTTCTGCATATGTTAAACATCCTAAAAATCTTTGTAATTGATTTTTATCTTTGATTATACTAGAAAATTTTTGTATATTATTTAAAGTATGGGATTGTAGATGATGTTTTTCATTTTATATTTCTAACCCTAAATGTTTTATTTTTTATTAAGTAATGACTACTTTCTTTTTTGATAATATTATTCCAAATTTTTTGCATTCATGTAAAATATTAATAATGTCAAGATAATGCTTTGATAATTTATTACTGAATATTAAAATATCATCTATGTATACATAGCAAAAATTGTGATATTTTTTGAAAATATTATCTATGTATCTTTAGAAAATACCTGGTACTTGTTTAAGTCTAAATGGAACAACCGTCCATTTGAATTGTCCTTGAGGGTAGCTAAATGCTGTTAATTTTTGTGATTCATCATCAAGTCTTATTTGCCAAAATCTGCTGTTGCAATCAAAACTTGAAAAATATTTCTTTCCTTTATTGAGTGATAATAATTCTTCTTTCTTAGGAATAAAATAACCATCATTAATAGTTTTTTTATTTAAAGCTTTAAAATTTATTACCATTCTATATTTTTCTCTTCTTTTCTCAGTTTTTTTTTTACTAAAAATGCTGAACTAGAATGTGGTGAATTACTGGAAATAATTACATTTAATTCCAAAAGTTCTTGAATTTATTTTTCAAATTATTCTCAGTATTCTGGAGTACAAATCATTGGTTTAACTAGTAATAATATTTTATTTAGCAATTCCTATTTTTTAGTAGATCTGTTACATTATATAAAAAAATTTATTAGATAACTTTTGTTTGACAATTTATATTTTTTTATTTCTTTTCATTTGATATATTTTCTTGAATAATTTATATTTCTTTTAGTAGATAACTAGTGTAAGTATATTTATTTCATTTTTTTATTTTTTATAATTTCATATTTATTTTAACAATAATAATAATTTTTTTATTTTTTATACTTCTTATTTATATAATATTTTTTATTTATCAATTTATATTTTTTTAGTATATCTATTATGTTATATATTTATATATAAAAAAAATTGCTTCACTTAGTAATTGTTTGATAAGTAATTCCTTAAGTACACCCAAAACTTGTGTCCAATTACAACCCGATTTCATATTTAAAGGATCGAGCATTATCTACTACAACATTTGGGTCAACTTCAGTCTCTTGTCTAGTGAAAGCATATACCCTTCCTTGAGTTTTTTGTCCATTCTTAGGGTCCTTTTTCACATTTGGGAAATCTTGAATGTAGTGTCCAGTCATTTCACAATAATCTTAAGGAAAGGGCTTAGTAATTGTTTGAAGTTATCCATGTGATTAGTAGGCTTGACTCTTACGTGACTAGTGAATTAGACCATTTGTGTGCATGTTTTTAGTCAATTTTGATCAAGACATGAATATAACATGTATTAATATACAAATTAGATTGATGTTACGAGAAAAATGTTTATTGGAAATTACTTTCAAGAGAAACATTTTAGGAAAATGAAATAATAAGATATTAATTACAAGGAGCATGAGTATATGTCTAACTATGGATGGACAAAAAATATTTATTTATGGTGATAGAAATATGAATATATGAAAAATAATGATATTAATGCGGTATCCACTATTAAATATGGATATAGAATCGTTATTGGATTTTAGAATTCCTAGCAAAATATTAAGTGTTAGAAATATTAACTTGATATGGAAAAGGATTAAGAAATGTTGTGATTACTATAAGTTACTTATTGTGTATATCTATGATAGTAAGTTCTTAAGATGGAATAATATAGTGCCATACTTAGCTTGCCCTCTGTCATTGTTAAATACATTGATTGTAATGCTGTTGGTCAAATGTATTGTTTGGTTTATTTAGTAATTTAAGCAATGACCTCCAAGAATAAGTTAAGAAAAATGAATATTTTTCAATATGGGCTAAAGTTTTAATAACTAGTTATAAAAATATTTTGGTTTTAAAATTAGGATAATAGTCAAAAGTGATTATGAACATTTTGCTAGGTAAGGAGAACAGAAAAAATAATTTAAGTTGGTTAGATATAATTTGTTGAAACTTAGCGAGACAAATTAGAACAAAAGATTAACTCAAATTTTGTAATTGATGGTATTAAGTTATCAGGTTACCGACATCAAATTAAAGACTTTGATATATGATCATAACCTTTATTTCTTTGTGACCAATTAACAGTGAAGGTTAATGTTAATTGTTTAAGGTCTTAACTTTAGAGAATGAAATAGAATAGGCTTCAGGTTTGAACAAGAATTAGACAACGTCTTATGAAGTATGAATTTTGAAATATTGCTACTATTGGTGATCGGAGACTTAGATGATTAAATTTGAATGTGATGTCATGAACTAAAGGGCCCTATCTTATTTGAGTAGTAGTTCTCTAAATGGTGTATATTTATTTTGCTTGTTAGGTCATAAAAAAATTACTTGTTATGATGAATATTTTAAGAGTATTGATTGCAATGTGTATTTAAGTTCACAACCTCGTCAAGTTAATGAAGGACTTTATGTTAGAGAATTGAGACACTTTTACCCATGTGGGAAAAAAATTATTTTAACATATGTGATAATGTCAAGTGATAAGGAGAATACATGTGGAGGCAATGAACCTAATTGATTTAATTAAAAATTATTGTTACTTTGGTACTAATATCTCAACCATTCATTTTTAGAGATATGATAATTACGGTTAAAGAAAAGTGGTCTAATTTACCATGGGTGGACCCTTGAGTATAGGTGTGATAAGTAATCACAATTAATTTCATCCTTACTTGTATAAGTAGACTAAGTTGTAATAGATCAAAATGTATAGATTCTAATATAAACTACTTGGTTTATCAAATGGAAGTTTTAAAACTCATAAGTCTTGAGAGTAAGATATTCATAAGTGGAAACCAATACATAATTATGTCTTTGATATAGGTAGAGCAAGATATGGGTAGCAGGTAGTAGTAAGAATTGTATAAAATAAAATTTGTATATTTCATATAAATATGCAAATGTTGGTAGGAACACTTTGTAAGTGATGTAATATTGTCTATACTTCATGAGATTAAGATTGAGTTACTTTTATAGACATGATATGAATTTATGTTCATCTAAGGGGATTATTATGCTTAAATTAATTGTGTTTTATGGAATAAGATTGATGTAGAATTGTAATATTCTAAAATTTTAAAATAACATTAATTATTAAAAATAGGGAGTTATTTGAGAATAAGTTACAATTTTAAATAGAATTATAAGTGTAAATAAACTTTATATGTACACCTTATATTTTTGTATGTACACCTTACCTTTAAGTTTCAGCACCAAACTGTTCATTAGATTCAAGTACGGCTTTTCCTTTGCTTTTATCCACATTTTTCAGAGAAATTATAGAGTTGCTATTAGTAACTTCATGACATACCTTAGTGTCGATATCAAGATCGAACAGGAAAAACAACTGAGCGATGTGGTAGTCCAGACTTTTTCTTGATAAATGGCTGATTGGCTGCTGAGAAACAACAAGGAAAGATTCCAGAAAAATAGAGAAACAAGACGACTAGAAGTCCAATTTTACCTTTGAAGGATTTGAGGGTTAAAAGTGTAATTTGTATTTTTCCAAAACACAGTCGTTTTGCTATTTTGGGCAAAAAATCAATTTTTATCATATATGTATCATTTCAGGGAATTAATTCAAATTCTTTGCTATATATATATCTCATAATTAGGGGTGTTAATTTTTGACACGATCCGAACACGACACGACACGAAATGTTTTTAGTAAAACTTGATTAATAATTTTTTCATGATCTTAAAGGTTTTGTCATTTCTTACTACTATAAATAGAGAACACGAAAAAAAAAATTTAAGTAAATTTTTTTATGTGTCAACTAACACGAACATCCGACACGAATAACACTAATGAACACGACACGATTGCCACCCTTACTCATAATCTTGCTTTATTCTTCAGCCATTTCATAGGAACCACAACCTCTATGTGTGCTCCAACCATCACAACCATAAGGTTAAGAACCATAAGAGCTATATCTTTTCTTCCTACACTAGCCACTTAATTTCTAACTTTAGAAACTTTTGTTAAGTGAAATTTCAATTATTAATCTCATTAACAGCCATTTCTCTCTTTCTTCTTCACCGACAAAATGGATCCAAACTCAAAAAACTTCCCTATCGTCTTCATTCGGAGTCAAACCCACACCCTTCTCCATCTCCGATCACACCAATATCGAGCAACCGCCTTCCCTTGTAGACATTATACCTTAGTAGAAATAGCTTAAGGAATTAATCCTATCCTCAAGTCTGGTTGATGACCTACCTCAATGGCAAGCTAACTTGGCTGACAAACAGATTGAGTATAGATAATTGGCAGAGAGAGAAAAATAATCCATTGAATAAAAGTCACCATAGAGCTCGTATACTAGTCATTGGTCTCCAACCTAGGTTTTCTCATAACAATGTCGGCACTGTTAGTAAATAGGCCTTTCACCACTTGGATCAATTACTTTCTTGCAATTTTCGTCGAAACCAAGATTTGCTGGTATTACCATGGGATCTTTTGCATCAAGAGATTTTGATTTCTTGATAATTTGGAGAGTATCTTGAGCGTCTTTGTCCTCTTGATCCTTTACATAAGTGAAGACCACAGTTGCACCCTCCAATGTAAAATCATGACAAACTGCTCGACCAATCCCCGAGTCGCCACTGATCACAAATGCCACCTTTCCTTGAAGCTTTTTAGAGGGCTCGTATTCTTCGAAAATGAACTGTGGGTTAGTGTCCATAACATGCTCCTTCCCAGGTTGGGTATCTTGCTTTTGAGGTGGGAAATTCTAAGAAACCATTAATCTGATCTTAAAAACTCTTACATAACTCTTTTAGGGGGTGAGTGAGTTTTTGCAGAAAAACATAGTACTCTTCTTGTTAATGGTCCATTTACAAAATCATTATGACCTAGTTTGTACACTCATCGACAGTCAGACAACTCATGGCTTCAGCACATGTCAGGACCCGCCCTAGCTTAACACTAGAGCATGTGACGTGTCTTGAGGGAACATAATAACTAACATTCTAAATCGACCTCAGCTTAACTTGAAATTTTTGTGTAAAAAAATTGTAAAAATTTGGGCAGAGTTTTCCTAATTATTGAACTATCTTTCATGCAATAAATGACCACAGTTCTAAAATACAAAATTTCACAATCCAGTAAATTTAATTTAATTTTTACATATCCAGAAAGTGGCTAATGGCCAAGCATAAATATACACTATCAGATACATACTATACACCACATAAGACTTTTGTTCACTAGTCCAAAATATAATTGCCCAAAATACACTATTCAAACTGGAAAGGAGATAAAAACAACCTAGACTGCACAATAATAGATGGATCCTAACCCTCCGAATTTATGTGATGTAGCCTCAAAACCTGTTACTTGGGGGAGAAAAATAAATATAAAAGGGTGAACTTGAAAGAGATTAGTGAATGGATAAGTTTTATAAAATAATGTAATAATCTGTATTTGATCCAGTGTCACTTATCACATTCTGAGTATGTAATATGTATTATCTTTCTTTTCTTTTCTTTTTCTTTTTTTATAAATTCATTCACCACATAAAATACAGAAGGGCAAATATTGAACTGATTTTTTTATTTATTAATTTCAAATTTTAAAAGTTTTATAGATAAAAGATGCAATGAAAATGCCCCCTTTTATTACCTTAGTTCTTTGTTTAGTTGATATGCAGGTTATGGGGTATGGGTGGGCTGGAATGCTTAGAAGGTACCCGGTTGACCCTGTTGATATGTGGTGGCCTTCAAACCGTGCTCAGGTCTCTCTGTTTAGCTTTGTCCTTGTTCTCTGCTTCTATTTTCCTAAATTTTCTGTTTGTTTTCTGAGAAAAAGTAAGTTAACAAAAAGGTTGAGTTTCTGTACAATCATAATCATAAACTGGACCCCAGAATAATATTCCTCTTGTTGTTGCCACTACCCCATAGTCAAGTACTCAAGTTGGTGACTGGTGAAAGAGTATTCCACGTATAAAGAGTTCATATGTTCTGAGAGTCAAAAACTTGTTAAAAGCCAGAAAATTCTCACTTTCAATCCTCAATTTTGTAGACCATTCAAATGGAGAGTGATAATTCATACGATTTCAAAATTCTCTTTTTGAGATTCAAATGCTTCATAAAAAATTTGGGATATAAATAAATAAATAATAGAATAGGGGTAGAACAAAGCCATACCAATCACTAAGAAATCTTATTCTTTAAGCAAAACTAAAAAGTAAAAAACTGGTCCGTTTGGATAAAATTAGTTTTAAGAGAACTGGTTTAATATAAATTGGTTTAATTAAAAGTAGTTTTAAGAAAAATATTTAGGTGTATGAGCTAAAAATATTAGATATAGTTTTAAGTGACACTTAGATAATTATTTTAGAATGAGGACATGCATTCAAAATTATTTCTTTGAAAGCAATTTTCATAAAGTTTGTCAATCACTATTGAAAATGTTTTGATACATTTGAAAGCACTTTTAACCAAAAAGAGGAGCGGTTCCAAACAGGCCCACTATCTTTGAAGATCTATAATGGAGAAAGCTAAAGCACTTTCTAATATCCTGCTAGCAATGTTGTCATATGCAAAATGCATTTGACTGGTTTGGAATTTGTTCTCTTTGCTGTCATTGCCATATTAGTCTTAATTCCGTTAAACAACATAAAGGAGAAGTGGATGATGAACTCCATTTTCAAAAGGTCTAAGAATAATCAGCATAAAGTAGAGACTTTTTATACATTTAATTATCTGATTATTATTACTCTGCTAATACTAGTTCTGTTCCAATTCCTATTAATTTATTTTCTGGTTACAGAGCACTTCATGAAAAGGAGCATAAATCAAAAGGTTTTACAAGGATGCAATTTTTCCTAATAGCCATGGCAGCAAGTTTTGTGTATTATGCATTCCCAATCTTGACATTCTTTTCATGGGTATGCTGGGCATGGCCACACAGTATTACTGCTCAGCAATTCGGTTCGGGTTACCATGGACTCGGTGTTGGTGCTTTCACTCTTGATTGAACTGGGATTTCAGCTTACCACGGTAGTCCTCTTGTCACACCTTGGACTTCCATTCTTAACGTTGGGATTGGTTTCATAATGTTCATCTACATAATTATCCCTATTTGTTACTGGAAGTTCAATACTTTTGATGCTAGGAAATTCCCTATATTCTCTAATCAACTCTTCTTCTGAACATAAATATGATACCAAAAAAATCTTGACACCACAATATGATCTCAACATTGCTGCTTATAATAGTTATGGGAAGCTCTATCTTAGTCCTCCCTTTTTTGATCGATCAAAATTTATTAAAAAAAATACATAAAGCTTTTTTTACACATACTATTAATGTGAGACTAAGTCATATTGAAGGTAAAAGTCAACGATAACAATAACTAAGAGTTGGGAAGACTCCTGAATTTACAGTTTTGTCCTTCCAAGAGAACAATGTTCCATAAACCCATACCATAAAAACTAAGGTCATGTTTACTAATAAAAAATATATAAAAGAAATGAAATTAATTATTTTTATTTTAATATTTATTTTCTAAAAATATGATTAAAAAAAAGAATAAGGATTCCACAAATTTAAGATTTATTCTCATTTTGAGTCTCTTTCCCAAATTTATAAAATATAAATACAAAATTATCATTTATTTTAATATTTTATTATATTTTATATTTTTATTATTACATTTAAATGGATATTTAAGTCAATTAATAATTTTATTCTGATTATTTATAATTATTTAATAAACATTAATGCAATGAAAGAATTTTACATTTTTTTCTATCCATTTCGATTGATTCGATCCCATTACAAATTAAGTTAGGCCAATGCTGAGGAGCAATCTTGTCTTTAACTTCAATCATTCACTAACACCAGTTTTGCAAAGGCTTAATAAAACCTATCTCTTTTATAGAATTTTAATTTTTTATTATTTTAAAATATATATATATATATATATATATATATATATATATATATATATATATTGTACGAAAATAAACATATATTTTTTTTACTAAAAAAAATTAAAAGTAAAATTGGTTGAATAATTGAATTATTTATGTATTAAAAAGCTAATATTATTATTATTTATTTTTTAAAAATTAGTAGTAATATGTTTCCTTTTTTGCAAAAATATGCAAAAAGTTTGGTAAAAAATATGGTTATGATAAAATATTTATACAACCAAAATTATATTAATTTTATAAAAATATAATATTCTCTTAAAAATACATTTTTTCAATTTTTATGATTTTTTTTAAAAGGAAGAGGGTTATATTGGTTTCCAACTAGAAAAAAGTGCACTTTGTTACTTAGCTTTTATAAATTGAACATATTTTTTTTAAATTAATGCATATTGGTCACCTAATTATTATAAATATTAACATTTTAATCATTTTTAGACCAATTTTTGTTATTTTAATCATTTTATTTTTTCAACCTTTTGAGATATTTTATTCTCAAATATCTAAAACCCTGTTAATAAGGTTTAATTCAATCCAAATTTAAGTTTTTTCATAAAAAAATCTAGAAAAATTAAAATTGATAAGAAATAACTAAAGTGTTCACATTTGTGATAATTAAGTGACCAATATGTATTAATTTTAAAATATTGATCGATACATTCAATTTATAAAAATAAAATGACTAAAGTGTCACGTTATTCTTTAAACTGAATTTATGTTAAAAAAAAATCAAGAATAAAAAATAACGCTTGGGCTCCAAAACCATTACCTAAACTTTAAAAGCCTGTTAAATTATCATTAACGTAATATTATTTATTATAACTTTGTTGTGACTGCAAAGAAATGCCATAAAATGTTATTCGTGATTTAAAGATTATTTTGATGTATCTTTCAAATGATTTAGTAGCCAATTTTGGGATTATTTGGATACAAATCGGGAACCCTAAAATTTTGATCTTTTTTAAAAATCGTTTTTAGATAAAAATAACTTTACAGATCTCTTAGTCATGTTTTTTCGATCATTTTGATATATTATATGATATTTTTCAGTGGCTGGATGTAGAAAAAGGGATCAAGTTTGGGTCAAAAACTCATTTTTTACGTTCAATAATATTGGAGTGCTAGTTTTGTTAATATAAATTTTATGGGTGTTATGTTGGCATCTCATATATGTCTTGAAGCAATTTGTTGGAATTTGTTGTATAAGTTATTAAATAATAATAAATTGCGTGATTTATAATATATATTGTGAATCTTTATTTCAATTTCACATTTGTTGTTCAAATTTTTAATTGTATATTTTGATTATCTAAATGAAATTTTACAATATATATGAATTATAAAATATGTTATGTGTATTTATTTTGGAAGTATAATAATACACATTAACTTTTGGGTTTATTTTATATTTGATTGTTTTAATTAAATGTGAAATTTAAACAACAACTAAATGTTTATGTACTTGTCTGTCGTAAGTCTAAGTATGTCATGTTGTATAATATATTATGTGATTTTGAGAATACTTAAAGTACATGTTTTATAATAATGGTACATATATATAAATTATTAAAATCTCAATTTTATAGTTAGATCCAAAAGTTTATTGAAATAACTTTTTAACATAAATTAAAATTTTATCATATATAAATTAATCATAAGTGCTATGTAAAGTGATTTGAGAAATTAAATGCACATAAAATTTTGGATTAGTTATTTTGGATCTATAAATAAAGTGAAGTTAGATTGCATTTAAATGCTTATGTACTTGCCTCACGTAGGTCTAAGCACGTTGAATTTTGAACTCTATTTTGTAATTTTGGAAAGTATAGTTGTACGCAATCATAAAAATTACTAAGATTCTTACGGATAAGCAAATATCCTCTCGAAATTTTATTATTCGGCAAGGATGCTTAAGTTGATAAAGAAAATAGTTAAAGTCATGAATTGTGTAATCTAATTCATCCTCTCGGTGATAGATTGACATATTTGGTTGTGATATTTAATTATTTTTTATAGTGCGTAAGAGTAATACTTATAAATGAGACTCAAGCATGAAATTGAAGAAATAAGTAAAAGAATGACCTTGATTTTACATGCATCTGATTGTTGTTATTTCTTCATATTAGTATGAATGACTCCAGCATGAAAGAAAATAATAAGAATTTATAATAAGCACGATCCTTGTTTGCTACGTGCATGTAAGTAGTTAAAATAAATTCTCTAATTGTGATGGTTATGATGAGATGTCTCCGCTATGTTTATGTCATCGATGTTGCGAACGAATGTGATAAACTCTATAAGTGTGTTATATGACAGCATAAAGTAGAGTAATTAATATTCTATTTAAGGACAATTGCCTGACTATAGCACATTGGTTAATCCAAATCTAATTTCTGTATTATTTTTTTAAGATACTCTACGAGTGTGTTATATGATTATCATATATATGATAGTGTGTGAAATAGAGTGAATGATTTAGGGCTCCCTTAAATATGGTTCTTTATTGGCCCTTTTAATAACATTTACAACTATGTGGACTTATTCTGTGAAAATGACAAAATTGGTTTTCATAATTTAAGGGTATAAAAGTTCAAAGATAGAACCTTAATGATATTCTCAAGTGATACTTCTAAATGACTTTTCTTTTTTCTGGAATATCATTCTAAAAATTAATTTTTTGTCATTGAAATATTATAGGGGTGTTTTTGAAAACTGTATTTCATTCAAATATTATAAAACTAAATAATGTTCTATCAAACATAAAGCTTTATTATAGCTAGGGTATTAGTATTCACCTTTCATAATATGTCAAATCAAATGGAAGTATTTTGAGTATTTTAATATTGATAATTACTTGTATGATTTGCTATTTTTGTTGATAAGTTTTTGGCTCATGAATAGTTTTTTTAGCCAAAGAAGAAATTTTTATTTTTAAAGGTGAATAATATATATACTTATATTTTAAATTTGCTAGACATGCACACATTATTTAAAATATCTTTTTGTATACTATACTTTTTGAGTGGTGATTGGTGAGTTGATAAAATCAAATTTTTAAACTCTTATTTTCAATATTGATTCAAGCTTAATTGGACAATACTTATATATCGTAATAATATTTAGAAAAATTAATATCTAAAAGTTGTGTTGTTGAAGTTTTAAATTAAAATCATATGTTTATTGTGTTTGTCCATATTTTTCACTCAAATTTACAAACACCAATTACACATATTTTATGAAAACTACGAATTCAGCCATATCAATAATTATATTTGACTTATTTACAAATGAATGTATAGATGATATTTTTTAAAGGGAATATTTAGATGAAATTTTTTTATAGCAATATAGTCTTATTTTTTGTTTAAGAGACATTTGGATTGCTAGTTAATATATTTTGTTTGTTGCATATGTTTTCTATTATGTAAACATTCTTTTAATAAAGAGATAGAAATTTTTGAATGAAGATAATATATTTTGCATTTGATCTATGTTAATTTTTTTTATAATATTTACTTGTGATTACTATTTGATAAACAACTATTGGTATATAAGTTTTAAAATAAATATGTTTCCAATAACAATTTAAAGTGTGTGATTACTGCAACCAACTAATATATATATTTACGTATTTGAAAATGTTCAATATTTGATTTTAAAAACACTCATACAGTGACAAATATTAATTATTTACTAGTCTAAAAAAATGTTTTTATTGATTATTAAATGTGAATGCAAACGTGTATAT
This sequence comes from Elaeagnus macrophylla, assembly GCA_029378325.1. NCBI lineage: Eukaryota > Viridiplantae > Streptophyta > Magnoliopsida > Rosales > Elaeagnaceae > Elaeagnus > Elaeagnus macrophylla. The sequence continues at coordinate 28,105,828 of CM055640.1, read as the reverse complement.
AAAAATTAGTAAAAGTGAACAATTCTCATTAGATAATGGTATTTTATATGTAATTATTTTGTGTGCAAGCTTTAATTAGAGACAATATAATTTAGTTATTTGACAATTTTTTGAGATCTTGATGAATTCATAAAATATGTAACGCCCCGATATTTTACATACAAATAAAGGCATTATCTAAGCATTCTATTGATTGAAAACCTTGAAATAATTGATTATGACTTTAAATAGAGAAGATTTTATAGCTAAAAAAAAAACTTACAAATAAAAACTTGCAAAAAGTTTAGCACTTATTAAAGTTTACAATTTATTAATTATAAAAGAAAAAGGAAATTTAAATCCTAGGGAACCAACAACAATCCTCAAACATTGCCAAATCCTCATCATGGTGTTCCTGAAAAAGTGAAGGGAAGCTTGGGATGAGTGAAAATCACTCAGTAAGCAAACTTACCTTACTTGAAACATTAAGCACACACAACACATGTACAAAACAATTTATTCAAGACAAACAACATGTCAATGCTTGAGTTTTCAATATGAATGTCGATGTAATGCATGGTCTCTACTTAAACAATGATCTTTGAAAACCATATTTCAAATAATGTCGTGACTCGTATCCAAAACATACATAAACTTATCTTTCTTAATTGGTCGCTTCTCATAGCAAAACGTTCAAAAATGATCTTTCTCAATATGTCACGACTCATAACAAAACTGTTCAAAACTATATTTTATAGAATGCCATGAACTCTATCGCATGAATGGTGGAGCCAATACAAAATGTCACCCGTCGGCAACCAAAACAATAAATCACCCGTCGGTGACCAAACAATAAATCACCCGTCGGTGATTAGCACGCGTGAAGGGTAAGTGTAAGTGAGTCATAAAATCGTAGGGTCAAGGCTGGAATTCCATAACAAATGCTCACATGCAAAAATACGTCCAAACCATATGGTAAGGAACCAAATATCCTCGGGTACCCAAGGACACCTCCCCCACACGGCTCAAAACAATTACAATATGCTCCCAATTAGAGTCCAATCATAACAATGGTCAAAAGCATTCTATCAAACCATTTTCAAAAATCTGTTTGATTTTTAAAGTCGAAAGTTATAATTCAAAACATGAGTTTTTAACATTAAAAGTTTTGAATGTCATGCATATGAACATGCTTATGCCAATACTACATAACCAATAATCAATTATGCAAACACAAAGCACATATACATACGAAAATGAGATCACGATATCTATTTAGCCATAACGGTTACAAACAAAACATATATGTAAAAACAACCATGAAAATATTCATACACAAACAAAGCAAACAATACTTAATATTACAAGTAGGGTTAGTCTACTTACCTGATACGAGCAACCAATACTGCTAAAATCACCGACTAATTCAACTGAGTTTAGCCTAAACAAATTATAATTGTATAATTATTAGATACTCATAATATATTAGGTATCCTCCTTTATATATATATATTAATACTTAGGTCTAACTCTTGTTTTTCCAAAAGTTTCATATTTTTATTCACAAAATTATTAGTTGTTTCCACTGTCACTAGAAACTAAATAATTAATTTCAAACTTAATTGGTGTCATAAGATTACCAAATTTTTCAGAGTTTTCATAGAGGTATAGTAAAATTTTCAATAAATTTTTTAGGTAAAACCGAAAGCTAAACAATTACAAAAGTGATTTTTATTCGATAACTTTTAAAACTGCCAGTATAAGAAAATCAGCAATACTACTGGATTTAAACAATTTTAGAAAAATATTGGAAGATCATATCGAATTGAAATTTTAACCGTAGTTTTATAACTTAAATATTACTATACATAAAAATTTACAAATACTTTGGAATCTGTTTTCATAGGTAAAACGGGTTTTGAAACTAGTTCAATAAATCTGCTGTAAAATATTTGAGCAACAAACATATATAAATCAAAAATTCATAACATATATATATCTGATCTAAAAATCATAAAATTTTATCAAATAATAAATAAGACCCATATAACGTATTATAAAAATTTTCACAGATTTTTAACATTTATAACACCATAAATTAATTCCAAACTTTTTGTTTTAATCTGTCAGGTTTCCTGTTTCCAGCATAAAATTTTGACTTCGAAAAATTATATAAAATTAAATACATGGATTTTTATAATGATTCTAAAACCAAAAGTTTTATTTTTATGTCTAGTTTCAAAGATAAAAATTTCACGTTCAGATCAAAATCGAAACTCATATAAAATAACCCTAAAATACGAGTAGTTCAAAAACTGACAGATTCAAAACACAAACTTCACAAATTCATAACAAATTCAATATAAATGATATTTTGACAAATAAATATTCGTTGCATTCTTCAAGAAGTCTAGTTTAATATAAAAATAGTTTAAGATTTTATTGAATAGTATAAGGTTTCGAAACTAATTTATTTTCAAGATTCTGCAGAAAATTTGCAAACAATTGCTTTATAAAATTTCTTAGAAAAATCACTAAATATTAACCATAAACCCTTAAATCATAACTAATAAAGTGATGGAGGAAAATTAACAAACGTACCTAATTTACTTCATGAACTTCTATTCTCTTATGACCGTTGTTGTGAAAGACATATGTGAGAAGAATAGACGTAGGGTTTTTGTTTCTCCTTTGGTCTAGTAAAGAATTTATATATTTTGTTCTAATAAAGAGTTTATATGTGAATAGAAACCTATTCTTATTAGGATATTCTAATTATTATTGTCATATTCTTTGAATTAAATAAGAGTCCAATATATCTTAGACAACAAATTCAAACCTACTTTCTGCTTTATCTTTAAAGAGTTTATTTATACTTATAATTCTATTTTAAAATTATAACTTACTCTCAAATAACTCTTTATTTTTAATAATTAATGTTATTTGAAATTTTGGGATATTACAAAATATTTATGGATTAAAGATATCAAGATGTTTAAGCCTAATTTGTGTGTCTTATCTAAATAGAAATTGCTTATAACATTATTACACAATGAGACCAATGAAAATGGAACATTTGTTCAAAAAATTGTCATGAAAAAATAAATATCAAGTCAAATGTGTTGTATACATTTAGAAATTACCGGCAAATATCATGATTAGTGTACCAAGCAAAAAAAAAAAAAGTACTTGAGTTTAACTTGGATTGCTCTTAATTACTTGTTATAATCGTTAGGATAATTTGAGGCGTTATGTGTTGTAACCTCGTGTCAATATTAAGTAATTGAGATTGTTTAATATGACCTTGTGCTAATTTTTGGTAATCCAAGGTTGTTTTGGGTAATTTTACATTTTATTAATTGATTATTGTGCTGTCAAATATGTTGAGTAATCCAAAATTGTTTTATATTAAACGGAAATTTTTTGTTACAAAGTATTATTATACACTTCAAATTCCTTTATATAAATTAAAAAAAGGGGCATAGACATATTATGTTGCTATAATAGTACAAAGAATTTTATATCTGTAATACGAGATAGTTGAAAATTTTATTGGTGATTATTTTATAATAAGTACTTCTATCATGACATAAAAGGTTATTTGTACTCATGGTTATGTGTCATGTTTTGTTTATGAGAAGCGTGTTACGAGCTCATTTATATATATGGGTATACTCACTATAGGTTGTCTCATATGTGAATATAGAGTGCACATTCCAAGTTAATGTGATACCTATTGATGTATTAAGTGAGTGAGAGCTCAGTGATTTACCAATTGACCATGTTATTTATCAAATGTTAATCATTTGCGTTGTCATATTCAGTGTTGCGCGCACATCATTTTTTTTTAACAGTGCTTACAAAGACATGTCCCTTTATATAAACATCCCCTTTATTTGTAAGTGCCTTCTGGCATTTTTCCTCTTAAACAAGAAGTACATAAAAATAAAGAACCGGAGAAAAAAATGACGTCACAGTTGCAAATTAGAGTAAAAGATAATCTGATGAGAACCAATGTTTACATGACAGAGCAACCTTGGGGATTTTCTTCACATAAGTAATTACCACAACCATTCCCACAGAAGCATGGCCCACCTGGAACTCCATTGTAGCAATATGAACAACACACCCTAATCAGGTTAACTTGACACGGGTGGTAGTTTATGGCAAGGTTGACATGATTGTGGATGTTTATGGCAAGTGGTTCGGGTTTAGGTTTCGGCTCTTTGGGGACAACAATCTCAATGCATGTAATGCAACCACATCCTTTGCAGATAATCTTCTCTCTAATCTTCTCAGGGCTACAGCATACCACTTTGATTGTCACAGTATTATTCTTTTCATCCCAAACTTGGTCTTGTATTTCTCTTGTTCAAAAAAATTCAAAACCACAAAACCATATGTAATAACTTAGTTTTATTCATAATTTAAGAAACATATGTGTAATCAATATTGAAATTATGGATGGCAATTTGTACCATAGTTTGATAGACTAAATTGAACCCGAATTGAAAAACTAGAATCGAATTAAATTTGGGCTTATTTTCGCCCAGTTCGAATAACCCGAAAAAAAAAATTGAGATGGATTAGGGCCAGCTCGTGATCCCGAAATTAAATTATATTAAATTTTAAATAAAAAATTAAAAAAGAAGAAGAAAAGACTATATTAAAATTAAAATAATCTTTTTTTTTTAGTATTTCTCTTTTATTATATATTAGTTATTTTTCTTCTCTTTTCTTTTGAAAAATAAGCTAATAATGAATAAATAATTGTAATTTATTCATTTTGTCTCAATATTAGGTTACATTATTTGATGTTAATGTATTTAACGTTTAAATCTACCTAATTTTTTAAACAAAAAAATAATATTCATATTTAATTCTAATTAATATTATGAAGTTTCTATTTTTAAATCGATTAGGTATTAGTTTTTGAATTAAAATTTCAAATATTTTATCAACCTGTGTTATGCTATTCTTTTTTCTACTTGTTGTTTGTCTTACAAATTATGTATTATATAATAGTCAAAGTTCTATTCTTTAGTATATATAAAAAAAAAAAAAAAAAAGTAATATTTATGTGTTAAATTTTAAGTTACTTTAACTCTTTATTTTTTTGTAAGTATTTTTATTTAATATACTCATCTTTATTTATTTTGTTTAATAGCTAGAAAAAATTTAATTGGAATTTGAGAGCTATTTATTCTAAAGATGAGTTTTTATGAAAGTATGACGACTTTTAACTTTTGCATGGGTGGAGTTTGATGGAATTTACTCATTATCTATTAATAATTAATTTTTTTTGTCTTATATTTATATTTTTTATGTAATGTTGCTTGAGTTTTAATCATTAAACTTATTTTTTTAATAAAAAAAAGTTATATTAACTAAAAAAAATATTTAATTAACAATTCAAGCTAATTTGGGTCAATTTAAGCTGGCTCGTTTGTATTTAATTTAGATTTGGGCTCCGCTCGAATAAATTTAAATTGAGTTAAGTTAGACTAATTTAAACTGGGCTAGTTTAAGCTCAGTTCACACGCTAAATTTGAAATCAATCAGAAGAATAGGATGATTTAATGAAATAATAAATAGAGGGAAAAATCAAAACTCACGTGGTATTTTGCAGAGTATTTTTTTCAACTTCTTGCGGCATTTCTCACAATTAAGATCATCAACCATTAGCACCATTGTGGTGACTTTCTGTAATTTAGAAATTCACAATACTTCAAACATAAATTGATTTTGTATATCATGATCTTTTTGCAGGCTAAACAACAAATTAAGAAAGAATAAACATCACCAAGCTCTGACATGAAAGAATGGGCACAAGACAACAAAAAATTTCAGATTGTACTACAATTAAGTCAAATATATATCAGCCAAAAAGAAGAGGAAGGAAATTAAATTATGAGATGGGTACGTACCTTTTCCCCCATGGATCGATGTGTCTGAGCTCTGGATTTTGAACTTCAGTAGATGAGAATGAATGAAGAGCGACAAAAATGTAGGTTTTATATATTGATGAAAGTAATTGAAGCGGTGGAATTATTAAGAGATGGACTAGTCACTAGCCTCATATAAACGTAAGAGACTCGTAAAAGTCAATAAAAAAAGAAAAAGAAAAAAAGTCTAGTACTATTGTTTGATATGGCCAATGAGACTCGTTTTTATTACTACTTTACATTATAAATATATAATAATAATTAAAATTAATATGATAATTTTTATTAAAATAATATTAAATATACATAAATTTATTTTTATTTTTATTTCATGTTTAAATTAATTATATTATAATAAATAATAAAATTATTTGAAAAATATATTACTTATCTATTTTTTTTGAATTTAAAATCTTTATAATTTTGACACTTGTATTAAATATTGTACTAGAACTGCCAATAATAGTACGATACCCATCTCAAACTTCTCTTTTCTGTTCTTTTTTTTTTTTTTTTGATTTTGTTGCTGAGATTCTATTATTGCTAACTACATGTGCTGGCTTTATTGAACCATCGCACCTTCCACTATTTATTTATTTTATTGTGTTTGGTCAGCATCGTATCATTCAATATTTGCTTGCAACTAACAAATTTATGAATAAATTGTACATCTTAATATTTTTAAAATAAAATATTATTTATCTTTAAATAAAAATAAGTTAACTAGCAAATAGAATTATTTTTTATAAATATAAAATTAACCTAATTACAAAATTGAATATTATGCTATCTATTTTTTTTTCCATAACATAATTCCTTTTATATATATAATTTTATTTTTAATTCTTTTAGCATGTGTGCTTATATTATTTTCAAAAAATATATGTTTCGAAAAAAAAACATACATTGTTTGTTTCATAATGTAAAAAATATATATTTAGAGGATTGAAGTAAAGCAAGTTAAGTAATTAAGTCATATGTGAACGGCTAGTTTTTTTTTTTTATTACTAAAATAAAAATATATAAATTATATAAATTTAATTGTATAGCATAATTTTTCTTCATACATAGAGTTATTTTTAATACCCCTCAGGAAAAAAAAATATAAATTTATTTTTTTTATAACGTAAATGAAATATGTTTTTTAGTATTAGAAGAAAATACAATCTCTAATAATGGGTTGGAATGTCACTTTCAAGTGGTCCTACGTCGTATGCAATATTATTTGTATATATGGTACTAATTATACCTGTACTGTGTAATTTAAAATTGATACATTATTAACTGAAAAAACAATGCTAGCACATGCTTTTCCAATTCGAGGTCAATGTCTGCTCTTTCGATTCCGTACTAGGTTTAACTAAACAAACAATCTAGTTTAACGTATATGACTCTCTGTATCGATGAGTTGTCCTTCTGCTGTTGCTGAGACCATCAATTTGGATTTTTAGTATTTTATCCTAATGCATGAATCACCTGCGCCTTTTAACAATAATAATCACCTGCGCTTTTATATATATAAATATATATATATATTATTTAATTAATTTTATTTTTAACTTTCTTTAATAAAAAAAAATATTTATTTACGTTATAAAAAAAATAAATGTATGTTTTCTTTACTAAGAGGCGTTAAAAATAAAAATTATGTATAAAAAAGTTATATTATATTAAGAATGTCCATAGTTTGGTCCGATTTTTAGCAAAAAAATAACCAAACTGAATGGAACATATTGCTTTAACCAAACTAAACTAAACCGAACCAAACAATTTGGCTAATAAAACTATTAAAATCGAACGGTCCAATCATATTTGGTTAATGATTTTTGACGATTTTCATTTTCTTGCTAGACTTCTCTCATTGAGACATTAGTGGATCATTGTTTGGATCTTGGAACATGATTGTTGTGGATTCCCGGGGGGTGTGAGCCTGCAATGGCCTTGTAAAATACAAGTTACATTAAGATAATAACCTAGTTTGTAGGGTGCCCTATTCCTGGGTAAGACTGAACCAACACTTGGTCGTGGGTTGTTTCCAAGCGTGTCGTGGGTCTATATGTGGCCTCAAGTCTCCATCCTGGGAAACTTCTCCACTCGTTGGTTTAACGAAAAATTGGGGTACTTTTCAACCTGGTGCGTGGTTTGGCACTATGTACCCAGTGGGCCAAGCATGACTTTACAGAGCATGCTACTCTTTTGATCCATGCCTAGCAAAAATATATTTTGAGGTTGTCCGTGGAACCTAGTTGAATACCTCTAGAATCCAATATAGAGGTCCTTTAGATTATGTCATTTGATAATTTAGATTATAAGTGGAGTCATTTGGTTCCTTAATTTTAGAAAAAATCGCCAATTAAGGACAAAACAAATAACTTTAATGATTTTTTTAATTAAAATATTATTTTTTAATTAATATTTCAATATCAAAAATATTAAAATAATATAATTTTTTATTAATTGGTTTCTTGAAAAATAATATTTTAATTAAAAAATTATTAAAATCATGTATTTTGTCCTTAATTGTCAAAATTTTCTAAAATAAAGAAATCCAATAACATTCCTTGTAATCTAAATAATCAAATAACGCAAATGATCTAATCTGAAGGATATCCATGACACTTTTCTTTTTATTATAACGCTATTAGACTATGTCCAACCCAAACTTTATTTTAGTGCAAAAATTGTAATATCTTTTTTATAATCTCCAACCTACCACACCAACTATAATACTAAAAAATATAATGTTTAAAATATTTTTTTTATTTTTCTTTTAGTGAAATTTTACACCCTTTTAGTACAAAAATTGCATTATCTTTTTTATATCCAACTCATTACACTATTTTAGTATAAAAGTTATAATATCTTTTTGAAACATCTTAATGAAATGAATTAGAGATAAAAAAAAAAAAAAAAAAAAGCACAATTTTGTACTGAAAGAATAAAAAATATATATATATTTTAAAGAATATATTTTTTACTGTAATATCTAGGGTGATAGATTGAAGATAAAAAATTAAGATAGTACAATTTTTGAACAAAAATAGTGCAAAATTTGCATTATTATAAAGTTTAGGCTAGAGATGGTCAAATAGTACGAGAAAAATAGATAAGTAGAGCGGGAAGGGAAATTTCTAGAAATACCCTTGAACTTTTCGGTATCTTCAATAATACTCCTAACGTTTGTACAATATCAATGATATCCTCAAATTTTAACAAAATTAAGGAAATGTTAATTACAAGGGTATAAGAGTAATTTTCTTACCCAACCATGAAAAAATTTCAACAATAACCATGAGTTTTTAGATATCTTCAATAATACTTTTAATATTTAAATAATGTCAATGATACCCTCGTATTTTAATAGAGTTAAGGAAATGTTAAATACAAGGGTGTAATAGTATTTTTTTTTTATGAATGTAAAAATACTTATGAACACATATTTTTTTCTTGAATATGTTAAGTAATTTTAATTACTTTAAATATATCAAAAATTAAAATTTGAATTTATTATAAGGCATTTAAAAAAAATTTAAACTGTTTTGTGGATTTAACTAACTAATTAATCAGTTTTCTCATAAAAATATCAACAATAATTTTTTTTTTGACAATGTGAAAAGTATATAAATATTTTTCAAAAAAATTAATGGTGAAAGAAATAAAGTAATATGAACTAGAAAAGAAATCAAGAGCATTAGATTAATTTTTAGAATTATTTCATAATTTTAATAAACCTTAATATTTCTAAATATTTATTTAATTATAGAATTTTATTTTTTAACCATGCAAATATGAAATTCTTCATATAAGAAAGTAACAAAAAAAAAATTGCAGAAAATGGGTGTTAGAAATTGTAGTAATTTTAGTTGTATTTTGCAGGACTGGGGGTAATTTGAGTATTTCATCTTTGCCTGTGGGAATAATTTAGGTATTTTATATTTGGCTTACAATTTTTAACAATTTTGATTAACTTTTGTTAAAAGTTAAGAATATTTTGTAAAAATTCATTAAATGTTGGAAGCATTAGTGACCATATTTGAAAGGTAACTTGGGAGTATTGTTGAAATTTTTCGATTGTGGGGCTAATTTTAGTATTTCATATCTGGCTCATAGTTTTTTTAATAGTTTGAATTAATAATTAAGGAATATGATTGAGAAGAATAATGTTATATGCATTAAATTGTGACATATATCAAGTGATATTTTGTTATTGATTGTATATAAAGTTGGGAATATAGAATGACAAAGTAATTTTACAAATAAAAAAATAATTAAATTGTACCATATAAATTATTATATGTACTAAATTATAATACAAAATATTTTAAAAAGAGCAACAAAAAGAAAAAGATTGAAGATTTTTTTTATTTTCACCGAACAAACAAAAATTACCGGGAAAAAAAAAAAGCACTTAAAGCTTCTTTTAAGCATATTAACAATATATTTAAAGGCAAAAATCAAACATTATAATATACACAAATAAATTTATTTTCTTTTGATTGAAAGAAGTTAAAATCAATCAATTTATTAAAATCTGTTAAAATTGATTAAAGATTATTAATCAAATTCTTCACTTTTCATATAGTAATATGAAAATTATACATTGAGTAATAAAATTTTAAGCGGTAAAAGTAAATAAAAATTGTGAATCACTTTTTAACTCTTTTTATTTTGATAATATCATGATAATGATAATGAAGATTTATCTTAAATAGATAAGAGTAAAGAACGGTCATAGTACATATGAATAAGACAAAAATATAAATATAACTTATAAATTACGTAGCCAATTTTTCTTACAATAATTTCAATGGATAAGACTTATTAAGATTAATCTAAGGGTTTAAATAAAGATATGTATCATTTTTTTTTTTAAAGACCCACATTTTAATTACATTAATCACTCGATAAAATGATAATGATATTTTTATAAAAAATAGTATATTTTATTTTTAATTGATTTTTTTTTTTTATAACTAGAAGCTAGCTAAATGAGATTCTTTATATAATTTATGAATTAAATGATATAAATAATTAAATTTAAAATAATTCTCCCAAACTTTTCATATATATATATATATATATATATGTCAAAAAAATGTGGCGATGAACGTGGCTAATATAATTTTGGGTTCTATTCGGGTGTCTATAATAATTAGAAGCATCTAATCCAAATGAAAATACAATCTCTAATAATGGGTTGGAATGTCACTTTCAAGTGGTCCTACGTCCTATGTAATTTTAAATTGATTCATTATTAACTAAAAAAAAACAACCTAGTTTAGCTAGCACAAGCTTTTCCAATTCCGGGTCAATGTCCGCTACGTCGTATGCAATATTATTTGTATATATGGTACTAATTATACCTGTACTGTGTAATTTAAAATTATTGATATACTATTAACTAAAAAAACAATCTAGTATAACGTATATGGATTTAACCTATATGACACTCTGTATCGATGAGTTGTCCTTCTGCTGGGTCCTTCTGCTGTTGCTGAGGTCCATCAATTTGGGTTTAATTTTAGTCTAATGCATGAATCACCTGGGTCTTTTCTATATATATATATATATATATATATATATTTTTTTTTTTTTTTTATTTTTTATTAAGAGACGTTAAAAATAAAAATTACACATAAAAAAGTTATATTATACTAGAAATGTCCATGGTTCGGTCCGATTTTTAACAAAAAAATAATCAAATTGAGTCGAACATATTGCTTTAACCGAACCGAACCGAACCGAACCGTTTGTCTAATAAAACTATTAAAACCAAATAGTCCAATCAAGTTTGGTTAATAGTTTTTGACGATTTTTTTTTCTCCAAACTTATTAAAACTTGAAAATAATACAAAGAAAAAAATCTTTAAATCTAAACAAATTATTTAATATATATTACAAATATAAATCATATTACATTCATCCTATATAAATCATTATATATTATATGTGATTGCTTAGTATTACTTGTTTGACGAATTTACTTATTGAGTAATGTTACTCATTCAAATTTTATTTACCATTTTTTGAAAAAATTCATGAGAAAGATTTGACAATATCTTTAAAAATTAATTGGTCCTTTTAGGCAATTCTTGGGTTAAAAAATGTTATTTTTAGTAAGTTTAGTGTCTTAGTGTACAGATTTGGCTTACATGATTTGGTGGCTAGGAAGTAAATTATGTAGTTTTTAATCATATAATTTATAAATGCTTACTTTTATATTTTATTTAAACTAAAACATAATTTTCATATTACAAAACAATTGTGATGCACAAGGGAAAAAACCATTGGTGATGTGCACCGGTGACAAAGAAAGGCTAGGCCATTCCCAAATTGATTTTAAGCCATTCAACTCATTGCGCATCCTAAAAGAAAATAATCATTCCGCATTTGTGGTTTCGAAATTAACTTTAATCAATAATGAAAAGGAAAAATCTTTTAAGTTTAAGTTAACATGCATAATTAATTTATATGAGAGAGTGTGATAGGATGAAGCATATAAACACGCTTTTGTCTTTTAATTATCTTATGCCATCTAAATTATGAATATATCTCAGCTTAAGATAAATAGAAATATTAATTCTATAAAAAATCGTGGTTTTATACATTATATTATCATAAAAAAATTGATCCAAGAAAATAAAACTTCAACCGATGGGCAGCTGGATATCACAATTGCCAATTTATCACCAAGATTCTTTATGTCATTCTCAGCTCAATAATAAGATCGAATGAATTGGAGGAATTTGGGTCTAAATAGCATATATAATATAAATATAATTATATTTATCTCAAAATAGTATATTAATTATACATAATATATACATATACACAAGAGTGGAGGCAGGAATTAATATATGGGGGCTAATTTTTTTCATAACATATTAATATGAACAAAAAATAAATAAAAATTTTAAAAATATTATATTAGTTAATAATAAAAATAAAATTAGCATAAAAAGTATTTATATTTTACCTAAAAATGATGTCACATTGTTAAGTGTAAAGAAAAACTATCGAAGTAGAACTCTGCGATGCTTCAAAGCATAGAATTTATCTATAACCCAATCTAAATCGATAGTTTCAGTAAATTTCCTCTCAATATAAAGAACCATACACTTAGCTAAAAATTCCTCTACCATTTTGTTTCGAAAGACGTTTTAATAAGCTTCATATTGCTGAAAATGCACGTTCTATAGTTGTAGTAGATACCAGAAGAGTTAATACTAAACGTATTAATCTATCAATTCAGATATATAAAGCTGACCTTCCATTTTTAACTAATTCCTATAACAAGATTGAAAAAGATGTAATTTCTTGAAACTTAACTTTGACGACATCAATCTCGTAATACATTAATTGTCTTCTCAAGTCTTCAAGTTCTTTTTGAGTGAAGTCTCCAGAATAAAACTTATTAGCAAGATTGCATATATGATCAATGTTGAATGACTTAAAACAATGAATAGGATCTAAAGCAGAGCTAAGATTGAGGAGCTTCATTTCATTATTTAAAAATCTCCCACTTATCTCCTGTAATTGAAAATCAATTACAGCATTCACTACTACAATTTGGGCAATATAGGACGGCTTATAATTTAGAGTGAGAAACAAATAGGACGGTCTCAAGTATATGGCCATCGTATAAGAAATATAGGACGGCTATTATGAAAAAAATTAGGCAGAACTTTATAGGACGGTTATTAACCGTCTTAAAAAAAATTCTTTTAAGACGGCTATTAGCTGTTCTAAAAGAATGAGTGTTTTTACTTAGCTTTTTACTTGCAAACCCAGCTCATTTTTTGTCAAACTTTCGATCCATAGATTTCTCTCTCAATTTTAAGCCTCACTATCTCACTGCCACCAGCCAACGCCAACGCCAAACCCGCGACAAGCAAAAACAATTGCCACACACCAGACCTCCCTTGTTGAAAGGAAGTCGTCTTTGGCTGTAGAGTTAAGTTGGGTGTCAAACAAAGTTTCAGATGCAGATCGCAATCTCAACTTCCTTTGTTCCCGTTTACTCCTTCAACTCTTTATGTATCTCTTACTCTTCTTATTCTTCTTCAAAACTTCTTGTGCAAAGCCTCAGTATGATATGATAGGGAGTACTTCCAGATTAAGTAGCCGCTTTGGGGTTTGTTGTTCGTCGTTTGAGATGAGTTCCGATTCGGACCCAAAGTATGGAAGGTATGGACATTAAAGCACATTATTTTTATAGTTTCTTTGGGCACTGTTTTTTGCTCTATGTTAACTTGCGCCACAACTATCTAAGCTTAGGATATATTTGTGGGTATTTGGTGTTTGAATAAATTTCAATGGTTCGTATATATTGTCAAACTATTGATTAACTCTGTGTCTCTGTGAATTAAAAGCAAAGATATTGAGAGAAGACACAAGATATATACAATTTTTGTTCATGGATGAAACTTCAAAATATACACCATTTTTATTAGTAGTTAGACCTTTAATCCTCCTATGGATGATTGTTCCTTTCAATAGGGAGAGGTATATGGGTCGGTGGTATGAGATAGCCTCATTTCCATCAAGATTTCAGCCAAAAGATGGAGTTAACACAAGGGCTACTTACACATTGAAGGAACATGGTATTGTGAATGTTTTAAATGAGACTTGGAGTGGTGGTAAGAGAAGCTATATAGAGGGTTCTGCTAACAAGGCTGACCCTAAAAGTGATGAGGCAAAATTGAAAGTGAAATTCTATGTTCCTCCATTTTTACCTGTCATCCCTGTTGTTGGAGATTACTGGGTTTTGTATATTGATAATTATCAATATGCTTTGATTGGTCAACCCATCAGGAGGTACCTTTGGGTATGTATCTGTTCTTTATATTTTCTTTTAAAGTTTTTTTTCAATAATTTCTCTAAGTTTTTGCTTGGCAAAAGTATGCGCTCAGTTTGGAATTGGGTATTCTTAATTTTATACCTTTTAAAGTATAGGGCAATAATGAAATTCAATGCATACTATAAAGCATCATGGATAAGATTGATACTCATATTAAGTTCTATTAGAAAATTATGATATTGTATCAACTCTATTTGAAAACTCCTAGATTTGTCTAATGTTTGGTTTAGTTATCTCTATGATTATTTATGTATGTGCATTGGATTTTTCTTTTGTTATCTTATTTTAATGGGTCACTTGAAGATATTAAGCAGGAAGACACATATAGATGATGAGATTTACAACCAGCTTGTACAGAGAGCTAGAGATGAAGGGTATGATTTGAGCAAACTCCATAAGACTCCACAGAGTGACCCTCCACCAGAAGAAGAAGAAGGTCTCAAGGATACCAAGGGCATTTGGTGGATCAAATCCGTTCAGGGATACTAGAAAATTACTGTTTAATATCATATTCATGGGTTTTGAATTACATGCATTAAAGATCTTAAATCCCCAAATTTGCAGCGTATTTCAGGCTTTGAGAGTAGTATATTTAGAAAAAGAAAATAAAAAAAAAAGGTTTGGATATGATGATAGATCTAGGCTTTTGAAGATTTGTGGTTTTCATTTTTCTGGATTGATAAGTTGTTCTATTTCTTATTAAAATTTCATGGTTTTATAATTCTTAAGAAACTGAAATTTAACTTTCAGAACTTGCCATCTTAGTAGAAAGAATATGAGGATGAAGACTTGGGCGGTCCATTTTTGGACCTTTATCTTATTTGGTGACATTATGAGATAGTGACCACAGTAATTTCTGATTACTTAATTCTGTCATGTTTGTTTCTCATACCCCTTTTAGGTGAAGGAATGGGCTAAAGCACACAATATTAACAATTCAAAAGTCAGGTCATTCAACTCATACTCTCTCAGTCTGCTTGTGATTTTCTATTTTCAGGTGATTTCTCATTAGCTAATATCAATGAATAATTAGAACTAATTTTAAAGTGCTGGTTGTTTCTTTTGGAATTTTTATTGGTTTAACTTTAAATGCCAAAGGTAATCAATCTGAGTTCTCTGGCCGATCTTTTTATTTCATTCCTTGCAAACGTAATAAACAAGTTCATGATATTATACCTCATTACTAATCTGGTAACCAACATTTGAATTTGATTGGATAATGATGTAATATATTTGTTGGTATCATCTTGGTTTGTTTAGTCATTCCTTAAATTGGTTCTCATAAAACCATAATCACACAGTAACAATGAGAGTTTCTCATATCTTGCAGTTCTATGACCTTGACTTGAAGACCTCAGAATTAGGAATTTGCACATTCAAGGGACAATGCATGGGATTACATAAGAAACAATACGAGATGGTTGCCTCAAACTTATTCACTATTTGTGTTTTCCTTTATCTTTTTTATTTATTTCAGAAATAGCTAAATATTTGTCTCTCTTTAGAATAAGCATCATAATTTATTACTCTATTGACTTTGTATTGAACATAATGTGAGGATCCCTTTAATTATTTGAATGATAAAATTTGTTGCAATCAATTTAAGATTAATGAATATTGATGAACTTGTTATTAGATGAATTGAGATTTAAATATGATACTGATGTTTTTGGAATGAAATTTATTTTGAATCGTGCATCTAGAATGAAATTAATTTGTATAGGTTATATATAGATTTTAGTACTGGACAAAAAAAAAAAAAAAACAATTGCTATTCTTTTAGGACGGCTATTGACTGTCTTAAAAGAACTAGTGACCGTCCTAAAAGAATTTTATAAGACAGTCACTGGCCATCCTATAAAGTTCTTTTAGGACGGTTAATAGCCGTCCTATAAGGTTTTTTTTTTTTTTTTTTAAATTTAATTTTTTATGGCCGTCCTAAAAGAATTTTATAAGACGGCCATTTTATTGGACGGCCAATGGCGCTCCTATAAGAATTTTTTATAAGGCGCTCCATGAACGTCCTATTTTTTAGATTCTTTTAGGACGGGACTTTATAAGCCGGCCACTGGCCGTCCTATGGTCGTCCTATAAAGGCAAATTTGTAGTAGTGATTGAATATATAAAACTGATAATGATGATTCACTGTGAGATGATTTTTTTCAAGGCATGTCCGACGTATGCCATTCAAATAAATATCACTCATAATAAGTGTATTAATATCATGTTTTTCACAAAATGATAACACAAGTTGTAAAAAGTCGTCCCAACCACATGATTTTAATTTCTCTAAAAGTTCTTTTGTGGATTTGACTAGTCTTATAGCATTCAAAATATCTTGAGATTCAGATTGCAATACTTGACATAAAAAGTCAGTAAATCCCGTAACCTTTTTCATCAAAAGCAGAATGAAAACAAAATCAAAACATCTAATTGCTTTGAATGCCCATTTAGCTTCTTCTCTTATATTATAATTACGTCCATTTTTAGCAATGCTTTCAAGAACAGTATATGTTGCACCAAACATTTCAATTAGCCTATTGACAGAAACAAAATAATTCCTTTAAATTAAAAATTTATGCTTGTGTAAGCATTTTTATTACTTATGATGTAACCACGTTAATTCTTTATTCCAATTGTAAAGTAATTTATAAATTATTATTTATATTATTTTCTTAATTAATAATATTAAT
This sequence comes from Elaeagnus macrophylla, assembly GCA_029378325.1. Taxonomy (NCBI): domain Eukaryota; kingdom Viridiplantae; phylum Streptophyta; class Magnoliopsida; order Rosales; family Elaeagnaceae; genus Elaeagnus; species Elaeagnus macrophylla. The sequence goes on along the minus strand of CM055640.1, from coordinate 28,088,351 downwards.
TTTATTGTTTCTTTTTTATAATATTTTAAATAATTTACTTTACTTTTTGAATTTGATTGGTTATATCTTATTTTAAACATTTTGTTTAACGTCTTTTTATCAAATTTGTTTATGTTTATGACTCTAATACCAATTTTTATATCTGAATTTTGATTTTTAAGCTTCAGTTAGCTTATTTTTCAATATGTTCCTTAAATAAATAAAACCTAAAAATTAGGTTATCAAATTCTATTTAATTTACTTACAAATTTATGTGTAAAATAACTTGTTATATTTTTTCCTACAGAATGGTCTGTTATGTATAATATTTTATAAACATAATTTGTAAAATAATCTAAAAGTGTATTAAATCTTTTAAAATTTTCTAAGCACGTATGTTAACTTTTATTGTCAAAATATGGTTCTAATAATTCCATATATTTTCCTTCAAAATATTCTATATTAGACATAATTTTTTTTGTTGAGTTCCAAGCTCATAATCTTTAAGTTATTAGTCTATCAAACGACTCAGTTCTTAAATTTTTTTATTTTCTTCTATGAATATTTTTACTAATTCAAGGCTTGCTTCAAAATCTAAATTTTCTTTATTTTTTCCTTTTACTAAATAATTCCTTTTTTTGTTTGAAAAAATAGTCAATTACTATTTTTGACATTTCTAAAGAGTATATGTTTTATTTTGTTTGTAAGATTTTACAGATTTTTATTACTTTGTAAAGTGTTTCAAATTTTTACTGTTTTGTAAGATATTACAGATTTTTATTGCTTTGTAAGGGTTACATAAACTTAGGAGTATGAATTTAGTGATAAGTGATAGATATTAATTGGTAATGAATAAAATACTCAATATAGAGGGTATTTGTATCTAACAATAAAAAAGACAAAAATAGTATGTTTAAAAAATATAAAATACATATTTTCAAAAACAAAATCATTAATTTACCTAAAATGTCTCTCTACTAATTGAAGTTAGTGGAATGAATCGATTACAATCTTAATTGGTGAAGAAATATTATAGATAAAGTAATAACTTTATTTTTTAAAACATATATCTTTTAGTTATTAAACATGCTACTTTTATCTTATTGTTTGTTGTAAATAGTTATAGTGCTCAAACTAAAATTTTGTTTAAAAAAGCCCAACTAAGATGCCATGTCAAAGACGTAGCCCATTCAATGTGGTACAATGTAGGCTTGAATGTTTGAATTAATTCCCTGAAATGATACAAATTAATTTTTTGTACATACAAAAATTTAAGGTGTACATACAAAAATATAAGTTGTACATACAAAAATATAAGGTATATATACAAAAATGTAAGGTGTACATACAAAAATATACAGTTTTTCTTGTACTTTTATCCACATATAAAAATATAAGGTGTACATACAAAAATATAAAGTGTACATACAAAAATATAAGGTGTACATACAATAAAAATATATTTACTATCTAAGTAAAACTCACCGTTTTACTATCTAAATTTACTATTTAGGTAAAATTGACACTTTTTAAAATATCTTTGCTATATAGGTAATTCACTATGAATGTTTAATCTTAAAGTGACCCACTTTGTCTTAAAATTGACATTAATAGATGTACTGTATGATAAAAAACATTAATTTACTACTTTTATAATTCCTTTGTAATTAACTATTTTTAATAGTAAAATGTCTTTCAATAGCTAATTTTATTAAAATAATTAAGTCATATAGCTCTACCGGTAATGTTATAACTTCATTTTCTTACTCACAATACAAGCTTATAATTTTCTTACTCACTTGCTGCTCAAATAACTTATATATATTCATTACCAAGTGGGCGACCTTACAAGTGATTTTCTTTTTCAAAAATTGATTTATCCTTTAGTTTCTTATTTTAGAGCAAAAAAGTTGTACATATACACGTTTAGTACTTCGTATTAAAAATTTAAATTAATTAAAAATTAATTAATTAATATTGAAATTAAATTGATTAATTTGGTTGTGTCTATTTGTATTATTGTAGTAAGAATAATAATAATAATAATAAAAAGTAGTGTTTTTAAAATATCTTTTAGTGCAACAGTACATTATTTGTAAGGAGGAATATTAAATTAATATATACCATAAATAGTTTCTATTTTCCAAGACAAAATATATTTAAAAATCAAATTAAGTGCACTAAATGTTGATACATAGTCTTTCAGTCTTTTTATTGTTGCATGTTATCATAACTAAATGTTGTGTATTCAAGTCTCATTAATTGTTGTTATAAAAATAGCATAACTAAATGTTGTGTATTCAAGTTTCTATTTTATTGTTGCATGTTATCATAACTAAATGTTGTGTATTCAAGTCTCATTTATGTAATTTTGAGAGAAATATTTAATTAATTGTCTTGATTAAATAGCATATATGATTTATAGGCTGAGATGTACGATTCTTGTATATGTAATTTATAATTGATGTTCTTAATGAGTAATAATATAATCTAATTAACATGAAAGTGTTATTAAGTTAAATTATTATATTGTGTGTTGTTTAATTGAGAGAGGAATACATGTATAGTTATAGTTAATTAATCATATAAATAATATTATTTGGCAATTGTTTGACATGGTAGATTCTTATAACTCTTTTGTATTTAATTAGTTAGTGTGGTTGTGTTGGATTCAATAGTGTTAATTTTGTTATTTTTAATATTTTATCTATATATTTATGTTAGCTTAAATAGTGTAGTGTAACTGTAGTTCGGTGTTTAAATACCTATTAATTCAATTTTTATGGATACGACAACTCGATCTTTAAATACTTATTACTTGTACATTGACCTGTGTACTTACGATTTAGCGTGGAAAAGTAATGTTTTACCTTTTGGTTAAACGTACTTTCGTTTTGATTAAAATATTTTTAAAAATGTTTGACAATATCAATAAGAAATATTTTTACAAGTTTGATAAATACTATTTATGCTTTTAAAATAAGTAAATAATACTTATTTTTAGAATAATTTTTTTTTTAATATATGCTCTCATACTAAAATGATTATTAAGGTATTACTTAAAATTACTTCTAATATTTTATCTCAAACACATAAATAACTATCTTGAAATTATTTTTAATTAAATTATTTCATCTTAAAATATTTCTCTATGTGTGTGTTTGAATATATAAACTGTACTTCGAAGAAAAAAATACTCACATATGCTCCAAAAATTTACATAAAAAATATTGAAATTTTTTTAATATTATATAAATTTTTGCTCATTTTTATATTTAAATTATTTATATTGTGATATGTATATGATAGAATTATTTTTAAAAATAAAAAATTTATTTATTTTATTGAATTTTTTCTATCAAATATTAATATATAATTAATTTAAATATAAAAATAAATATAAATTTAGATGTTCTTATACCATTACTCAAAAATATATCATACTTAAAAACAAGAAGAAAAAAGTTGACCGAAGTGTTCTAATTCTTGGCAAGGGAAAATGATATATGTTACAATCATGAGCAGTACAATTAAGTGAATCCACATTAGTCAACGAACTACTTAATAGGTATACTGATAGTTAATTTTTATTTTTTAAATTTGTATATAAAAAACTAGTTTGAAAATTTAATTTTTATTTTAAATTCTTTTGAAAAATAAATAAAAATTATTTGATAATCAATTTTTAGTTTTAATTTTAAAAAATAAAAATTAAATAATATTTATTTTATAACCAATTTAAAATTTTCAACTTATAACATCTAAAATTTATTTTTATTTGATAAAAAATTTATTTAATAAAATTTATTTTTCATAAATTTTCATTTTTAATCAAGACACGGTTCAAAATAACTCTTTCATGGACACGGAGCATATTCCACTATGGTTTAATCTGGAGGCCCCAAGTGTCCTCACAAATAATTTTTTTTATGTTACGGATATATAAAAATTTATAGGTACAGTAAAAAAGAGATAAATATAAATTAAAAATTAAATATGAGATAAAAAAAATGTTAAATCTTAAAAAAAAAAAAAAAAAAAAAAGAGAGAGATCAGATAATTAAATCTATCTCTTTCTTAAATTATACTCACTTTTTTATACATAAGTTGAAAAAATTATTAAAAGATTCATAAAGATCGACAACAAAACTGAGCAGAGCATTTTTCCTCTGCCTTTACTTTCTGCCTAGTTAAGATATGAATTTTTTTCTTTCTTTCTTTTTCACATTTCGTAATAAGAATGTGGTGCTTACTACGATAAAGGTTCCACCCACATTGGATGGTTTTTAAAATTTATAAATGTTCTTTGAGATCACAGTTCATAATTAATATGTCAATTTATTTATGTCTTATCAATTTATCATACGTTTAAATAATGTAGTTATTTGTTAATATAATTGGTAGTTATATACATAAATATATATTAAAATATTTAATTTATTATTATGTCTATTATAATATAAAAAGCCAAGGTTTGGCTTTCGTTTTGTCGTCGTGGTCGTGCTTTTTTTTGTTATACTCTTTTTTTAATTAGATATAAAAAGCTACGAATGCTTTGTCTTTCAACCCAACTTTCGATCATAATGGCTCGTCCAAGATTGGTTATTTCTTTCTCTTCTTTGAAAAAAGATTCAAGCTTTGAACTATAGTTGTTGCTCTGTTTCTTCTTGGGCTTATTGGTTTCTCTGAAGTAAGCCAGATCTTCTTCATCGACCTTATATCCGTGGATCGAATGGTAAATAGTTTCGAGTAAGGACGAAGAAAAAGATGGGGTTCTTCTTCTTCGAATAAATTTTGTGTCTTTTAATTCTGATCTCTCTCTCCTATTCATGGTTGGTTGATTCTGTTTTACCCTGATTTACAGAGCACGCACCACGCAATGGTTTTATAGGGAAAGAGTAAGGGAGAGACGACGAAAGAACAGGGAATGTGAAAGGAGAGAACATAGTGACATACCTAACTGCTTTGGTATTGTCAAAAGCTGCAAAAGAAATTAATTGGAAATAAATATTAGGATCACACAAATAATTATTTTTATCGTAATAATTTTATAATTATTTAAAAAAAAATTATATATATATTTTTAAAAATTATTACATATAATGTAATTAATTTAAGTATATAAATATGTAAATTTTTTAATCACAATTTTGCAATAAAAATTTTTGACGGTATTAATTTTAAGATTAAATTTAAATATTTAAATATTAAATATTATATCTAAATATATCATTTTGTACAAAAATATATATATATATATATATATATATATTTAAATTTATAGATAAATTATAAAATTGTAACTATTTTATTTATATTCTAAAATATATTGACTCATTTATGAATTAATTTTTTTTTGATAAAAGTAAAATTATTTTAGAAATTTGAGAAAGTGATTTTTAAATCATCATTTTTTTATTAAAAAATGTATACAATGATAATATTAAAACCAAATTCATATATTTAAATATTAGTTATCATACAACTTATATAAATGAATATTTGGTATCATGTAACTTATATAAATATATCTCTTTATAAAAAAAATGTATATAATAACAACAATAATACTTAAAGCTATCATTAATTATATAAAAAGCCAAAGTTTTGGCTTTGGTTGTCGACTATTTTTTTTAAAGTCAAGTAAAGTGAGTTTTTGAATCATGTTTTTACAATGAAAAATTTTGACAGCGTTGATTTCAATATCAAATTTAAACATTTAAATATTAAATATCGTACATTTTATAATATAACTTATAAATATATTATTTTATAAAAGAAAAATATGTATAATGATAATATTAATACTTAAATTTATAAATAAATTATAAAATTGTAACTATTTTATTTATATTCTAAAATATATTGACTCATTTATGAATTAAATTTTTTTTAAGTAAAAGTGAAATTATTCTAGAAATTTAGGAAAGTAATTTTTAAATCATCATTTTTTAATTAAAAAATATACACAATGATAATATTAAGATTAAATTCATATATTTAAATATTAGGTATTATATAACTTATGTAAATATAAATATTTGGTATCATGTAACTTATATAAATATACCGCTTTATAAAAAATGTGTATAATAACAACAACAATACTTAAACTCATGGCTAGATTATATAGTCATAACTATATAATTTTTTTTATATTTTAAAATATATTATCTCATTTATATTCCAACTACATATAAATTAATTAATTACTTAAATAAAATTTATTGCCATAATTTACTTTCACTTTTTGATGTTATCTACAGTTTTGTTCCCTCCATAAGAGCTAAATTATACAAAAAATTTAGAAAAATAATTTTTAAAGCATTATTTTATAATGAAAAAAACTTGTAGAATATTGATATTAAAACTAAACTCACACATTTGAATATTGGATATCATATATCTTATATAAATATGAATGTTTTGTATTATATAACTTATATCAATATATCACTTTATAAAATAAATGTGTATAATTACAATACCAATATTTAAACTTACGGTTAAATTATAAAATCATAATTATTTTTCATATATTTTAAGATATATTTACTAATTTTCAAACTATTTTTTTTCCCCATAAAAGCTAAATTATAATTGAAAAAGTGAATTTTAAAGCATTATTTTATAATTAAAAATGTGCACAATAAAAATATCAAGACCAAACTCACACATTAAGATATTGGATATCATATGACTTATATAAATATCATATATAACATATATAAATATATCACGTTGTAAAAATTGTGTATAATGATAACACCAATACATAAACTTAAAGATACTCTATTGAATTATAACTTCTTCTTTTTTAATACTCTAAGATATATAATTTATTGTAGTGGCTTGACAAAAATTGTATGAATATCCTTACTATATTTTTTTGTAATATTGTTACATATGTAAGAATAAAGTATACACAAATAATAATATATTTTATATAAGATAGAGCTTGAATCTTATGATAAATTATGTTTTTTAAGTTTATATTTATTTTCAAATTTTATCTATTTTATTTTATGGTCCTTCTTGTTAACTAGAACTGAACACTATAATACTTAATAAAATTAACAAGTATTGTTTGCTTAAAATATGTATTTCAACTTATGATTTTTTGAGTTGAAAATTCATGAACAAATTAAATAAAATATTATATATTTATAAGTAAATTAACATAACATAAACTATTTATCAACAAAATAAAAATGAATTAAATAATTAGATAAAATATTATATATTTATAAATAATTAAATACATAACAATATATTTATTAAATAATTAAACATAATTTATATAAATTCTCACTCAAATATTTTATATTAATTATCATTTTAATCGATTAATTAAAATAGTGCACCTGCATTGCAGGTGCCACCAGTCCTAGTAGTCTTGAAAAGATTAAAATCTTAACTAATCATACCCAAAAACCAACTTTCAATAGCTTGATGAGTCCTGATTATTAATATTTTTTTTTAAAGTTACTTCTATCTAACATATTGTGTGTAGTATATAATTAATTTTTTTTTCCCTAAAATTTTCATAAATTTCAGCATAAAAAACTATAAAAAGTACTTACTTGGTGAAGACATCCTAAATTTCTTTCGAAAACTTGTAAAAGCTCTCCGTGTCCAAAGAAAAAATGTAGCTTTTACGTACCAACTACCAACCATATTTGATATTAATCAATCAAATTAAATTCAACTAATTAATAGATAGACATGTGAGATATATAAATCACAAAACTGTCAAGTATTTTGGAAAATAGGAAACGAGAGATATTTAATTGACTAATCTAGTTAATTTTAAAAAGATAAATATTTATAAAAATAATAAATAAGTTCTATTTTGTTATTATAATAGGTTCGGTGGCTTGAAAACAGTACCTCCAATAGACAATGTTAGTATTTTCAAATTCAAGTACTAGACAAAACAAACCAACCTATATACATTCGATTTAGGCTTATAGATTTATTTATCGGATATCTTCTAAGGGACATGCTTAGGTTTGATTTGTTAGGTTTTCGAAAAGAAAAGAAAAAATCTCTTTCTTCATGTACAAGTCACAATATAATTAATATTTGTAAAATTACACTCTTAATCTATATGTTATTATGTAATTAATTTAATATCTACTTCAAAATAAAAAATTATTGCCATTTTTGATATTAATCTACTTCATATTAATATACTAATTTAATAAATATATATATAAGTAACTTTTATTTAATAAAAATACTACTAAAATAACAAACTCTAATATAATACTTGGACATGTATATATAGGATAGCTCACACATTGGGCCCAAGCCCATCTTTATGTTATGTGCCTCAAATTCTTTGCTATATATATCTCATAATCTTGCTTTATTCTTCAACCATTTCATTGGAACCACAAGCTCTGTGTTTGCTCCAACCATCACAACCATATGGTTAAGAGCTCTGGAGCTATATCTTTTCTTCCTTCACTAGCCACTCAATTTCTAACTTTAGAAACTTTCGTTAAGTGACATTTCAATTATCAATCTCATCACTAGCCATGTCTCTCTTTCTTCACCGACAAAATGGATCCAAACTTGAAAAAATTTCCAATCCTCTTCATTCGGATTCAAACCCACACCCTTCTCCACCTCCGATCACACCAACATCGAGCAACCACCTTCCCTTATAGACATTATGCTTTAGTAGAAATAGCTTAAGGAATTAATCCTCTCCTCGCGTCCGGTTGACATCGACCTACCTCAATGGCGAGCTAACTTGGCTGACAATGAGACTGAGTGTAGACAATTGGCAGAGAGAGAAATAATCCATTGAATAAAAGTCGCCATCGAGCTCGTATACTAGTCATTGGTCTCCAACCTAGGTTTTCTCATAACAATGTCGGCACTATCATTACATAGGCCTTCACCACTTGATCAATTAATTTCTTGCAATTTTTGTCAAAACCTAGTTCTGCTGGTATTGCCAGGGGATCTTTTGCGTCAAGAGATTTTGATTTCTTGATAATTTGGAGAGTATCTTGAGCGTCTTTGTCCTCTTACATGAGTGAAGACTACAGTTGCACCTTCCAATGCAAAATCATGACAAACTGCTCGACCAATCCCTGAGCCGCCATTGAACACTAATGCCACCTTTCCTTGAAGCTTTTTTTAGGGCTTGTATTCTTCAGAAATGAACTGTGGGTTAGGGTCCATAACATGCTCTTTCCCAAGTTGGGTATCTTGCTTTTGAGGTGGGAAATTCTAAGAAACCATTAATCTGATTTTAAAAACTCTTACATAGCTCCTCTAGGAGTGATAAAATTGATAGATATGAAGTTTTGAAGTGAGTTTTTGAAGAAAAACATAGTACTCTTCTTGTTAATGGTCCATTTACAAAATCACTAAGACCTAGTCTATACACTTGTCGACAGTCAGATAAAATCATGGCTTCAATGCATCTCGCACAAGCTAGCCTTTTAAGAAATTAGAGCCACATATTTACATGATATGTCCAAGAAGGAAGGCCTCGTCTTCTTTTCTATTACTATTTATCGGATTATATTTTCAACGATCTCTTTGAGTTGGGTTTTTGCATCTAAGTTCTCTAAATTGCTTTAGAAATGGATATAAAAGACAGATATGATATTAATGAAGTGAAACAGGAGGATGAGCCAACAACAACAACCCATGAGGAAGAAGCAAAAGGACAGAGAGATTGATGCAGGAGCTGATAGTGTTTGACTTGTTGTTTATTGGAGTCTTTATAATAATTTTCGTTTCCTATTTTCTATTATCGTTGGCATAATGTGCTAAGTCTAGTATTGAAGTTTTTGTATTTTGTTGAGTCGAACACATGTCATAGTTTTATTAATTAACTGTTGGGTATTAAGCAGTAGCACCAGCTAGTGTTTAGGGCATTGCTATTTTTCTAAAAAAACAGTTTGTAATCTGGAGGATTCAAGAATGAATTGAATAGAGGCTAGAACCGATGAGTTCTTCCTCTTTGGAGTTCCCTTCTATTTAAATTCAAAGGCTACTTCGTCAAATTTGTATCAAAGCTAGGAATCTTTCCCACTTTAGCTTCGATGGCAGATCTTGGTGATTCTAGCCACCGCGCCAATGACGAAGTTCATGACACGAAGGCCCTCTGGGCAGCAATCCGCAATCTAGAAAAACACTTTGAAGATAAGCTAGAAACTAAACTGAGTGCTATTCATCAAGCTGTATTGCAACATGGAAATAATTATATCCCAACACAAACTCTCAACAAGGAAGCCCCTGTTGGGATATGTATCGCAGCGGAATGTTGCCAAAATTGAGAATACTGAATAATAAATTTGCAGGAGTAATTTAAAATGACACCAAATATTTAACGTGGAAAAACCCACTCAATGTGAGAGGGAAACAACCACGGGGCAACTCCGAAAAAACTTTCACTATGTAAAATGGGTACAACAATTCTCTCAAGTTTATGCCCAAACTTGAGGTATAGCAATATTACACTTACAAAGTGTATCTCTCACACTCACAATTGTGTGGTAAACCTCTCACTATTTTTCTCTCTACAGATATTTATCACTCTCTGTAGGAATACACAAAATTGCACTCACAAGGTGTATTTCTCACACTCACAATTGTATGGTAAACCTTTCACCATTTTCTCTCTACAGATATTTATCACTCTCTGTAGGAATACCTCACTTTTCTCTCACAGCTTAAATTAACTGTGGTATTCTTCAAAGCTGATATAATTTATCAGCTTTTCTCTGCATCTCAGATTTGTGAAATCTGAGGAATCTGAGATCTCTGCGATCTGATTTCCTTGCTCTTGCACTTCTCTATTTATAGAGAAATACGAGGGAGGCTCTTAAGTCACTGCTTATGTCATATAAGCAGATTTTCAATATTAGCAGCTGCGTCGTCCGCTCCTTCAACAATAGCTGCTTCTTCTTCAACTTCCTTATTCAACATTCAAAAGTTTCTGCTCTTTCTAGAAGAGAGAAACCAGAGGCAGACTCATCAGCCCCAACAATCGTGAACCAACTCAAGTAGCTCCAATTATTCGCAAACATCCACGACGCTTGAATAGAACACCACTTCACTTTGATGAATCTAATTTAGAAAGAGGAACAAAATCCTCCTCGTCACTTTCGACCCATGGATTCTGACTGTGAAACTGGCTATGGAGAGTGGAGATTCGACTATCCTAGGTACCCACGACATACAAATACTACTCAAAGTAATGACCGATCTGAATATAAAATCAAGATTGACATTCCTTGTTTTCTTGGGTATTACACATTGAAGACTTCCTTGATTGGTTACATAATGTTGAGAATTTCTTTGAATATATGGAAATACCTGAAGAGAAAAGGGTCAAATTAGTTGCTTATAACCTCAAAGGGGGTGCAACTGCTTGGTGGGAACATGTTCTTAACAAAAGGAAGCTTGAGGGAAAGGACCTATTCGTAGGTGGAACAAAATGAAACAACTCATGCGAGCACGTTTCTTACTTTTTGACTTCCAACAGATACATGATCAATAGTATCAGCAATATCAACAAGGGCCCAAAACTATTGCAGACTATACTGAAGAATTTTATCAATTGAGCGCTAGAAACAATCTAATTGAATCTGAAATTCAATAGGTTTCACACTATATTGGAGGACTCAGGGAACCAATTCAAGAGAAATTAGAACTTTGGAGAGTATGGACACTTTCAAAGGCTATTAATCTTGCTTATAAAATTGAAGCTTAGTTGAAACAAACCACCAAACCCCAAACATATAAGAGAACCCATTCAGTCCCATACTTTAATAAAAACAAGTCCCTTATCCCAAACACTTTACCAAACAGCTTAAGACCTTTTACAGAACTACCTCCTTTCACTAAAACAACTCCTAAACCAGCGAACCCAAACAATGTCAATCCCAAAACCAACCCATATGTCAAGCCATTACCCATCAAATGTTATAGGTGCAATGAGCTAGGCCATCGCTCCAACGAATGCCCCAAAGGAAAGTTATAAATGTTGTGGAAGGGTGTGAAGATTTAGATGAGCAACCTGAATCTGACAATGGGGAAGATGAGTTAGAATTGGTAGAAGGAGATGAAGGTGATAGAGTGGCTTGTATAATTCAAAGGCTTCTACTCGCACCAAGATTACCTGAGAGGAACCAAAGGCACTTTATCTTCAGGACTCATGGCACAATCAATAAAAAAGTGTGTGACCTAATAATAGATGCGGGTAGCACCGAAAACATGGTTTCAAAATCTTTGGAGAAGGCTTGGAATCTTTCTACGGAGAAGTACCCAAGACCTTATAGGGTGAGTTGGATTAAAAAAGTTGTAGAGACTAAGGTAAACAGAGGTTTGCAGACTGCCTTTCTCTATTGAAAAACATTACTAAGACGAGTTGTTGTGTGATGTTCTTGAAATGGAACTTGTCATTTATTATTGGGTCATCCATGGCAATTTGACAAAAATGCTATTCACAAAGGACAAGTGAATAGTTACTCCTTTTCTTGAAACCGGAAGAAAATAGTGTTGCTACCTCTCAAAGATATACAGCCACAGGTAGTTTCAAACAAGCCTTCCCAACCTATTTTTATTACTCTCCCTGAATCTAAAATGTACAAAGAATTACAACATAGCAAGATGTGCTATCTGATAGTGGCTAAACCCAAAGAACTCGACGTTCACCTACCTCCTTTGGAAATAACATCACTACTTGAAGAGTTTGCTGATTTGAGTCCTTCATAATTAGCCAATGAACTTCCTCCAATGCGTGACATACAACATCAGATAGACTTCATTCCAAGTGCCAGCCTTCCTAATTTACCTCACTACAGGATCATCCTAAAAGAACACTCAATACTTCAAGAGATGGTTGATGATTTGCCAAAAAAAACTACTTAGGGCGAGCCTCAGCCCTTGTGCAGTTCCTGTACTATTAGTTCCTAAAAAGGAAACTTCTTGGCGCATGTGTGTTGATAACAAAACTATCAATAAAATCAATATTAACTATTGTTCCCCCATTCTGCATCTTAAAGACATGTTGGACAAGCTAAAGGGGTCCAAGGTATTCTCTAAATTTGACTTAAAAAGTGGTTACCATCATATTCGAATTAAACTCGATGATGAGTGGAAGACTCATTCAAAACTAGAGAAGGCCTCTACGAGTGGCCTGTTATGCCATTCGAATTATGTAATGCACCTTCTATATTTATGCGTCTCATGACCCAAGTATTAAAACCTTTCATTGGGATATATGCAGTGGTTTATTTTGATGATATACTAGTTTTCAGCAAAAATGTAAGTGATCATTTGAACCATCTAAAGTCCAACTTTGAAGCACTAAGAAACAACGAGTTGTACCTTAACATGAAGAAATGTGAGTTTCTAACCCTAAACTTTTATTTTTGGTATTTATTATTTCTGAGGATGGTGTCTCTGCTGATATAACTAATGTTGAACATATTTGGACTTGGCCTATTCCTAAAACTGTCCAGAAAGTTAGAAGTTTCCATTGACTTGCCTTTTTCTATCGGTGATTTATTCAGGGCTTCAATACTATTATGGCATCCATTACTAGCTACGTAAAGCAAACCAAATTGAAATGGAGAAATGAACAGGATAGCTCCAGTGCTAGCTCTTCCAAACTTTGAGAAACCATTTGAAGTTGAAACTGATGCTTCAATGGTAGGTATTGGAGTAGTACTCATTCAAGAAGGAAGACCAATATAATTTTTTAGTGAGAAACTTAGTGAAGTTAGACAAAAATGGGCCACGTATGAACAAGAATGGTACGTAGCCATCTGAGCACTTCAACATTGGGAACATTATCTCATCGAAAGAGAATTCATCATACACAACGACCATCAATCTCTACAATTCGTCAACTCTCATAAAACTCTTAGTAGAAAGCATGCTAGATGGGCTCTGTTCCTCCAAAAATTCACATTCGTGTTCAACCATAAAAGTGGAAAGAGTAACATAGTTGCTGATACTTTGAGCCGTAGGCATCATTTACTTACTGTTTTAAAAACTGAAATCATTAGTTTTGAATGCCTACCTGAGTTGTATCCTAATGATGAAGACTTCTTTGCTATTTGGTTGCTTTGTAAACAAAATGGTCCAACTAATTAAGGGCTTCCATTTACAAGATGGCTATCTTTTTAAGGGTAACCAACTATGTGTCCCCAAGACCTCTTACGAGAGTTGTTTATAAGGGACTTAGATGAAGGTGGTATGGCAAGACATCCGGATAGAGACAAAACTATTACTTCCTTAGAGGACATATATTTTTTGCCACACTTGCGTCAGGATGTTGCTAAATTCATTCGAAGATGTGCTATTTGTCAATGTGATAAAGGCAATACCCAAAATGTTGGCTTGTACTCCCCATTACCTGTGCCTACCACTATATGGGAGGATCGTAGCATGGATTTTATCCTAGGACTTCCAAAGACTCAAAGACATGTTGACTTAGTGCTTGTTGCGATAGACAGGTTCTCTAAAATGTCCCATTTCATTCCCTGCAAGAAAACTGCTGATGCGAGTAATGTTGCAACTCTCTTCTTCAAAGAGATTGTTAAACTTCACAGGGTTCCTAAAACCATAACTTCTGACAGGGATGTCGAGTTTGTGAGTTACTTCTGGAAACAGTTATGGAAGAGGTTCAACACCACACTTGAATTTAGTAGCTCCTAGTTGTTAACAGGACATTGAGTAACATGATCAGGTGTTTGGCTGGAGATAAAAACAAATAGTGGGCGTTATCGAATTTTGAAGAAACTTGGAGATAATGTGTATGTGATAGATTTACCTTCTGATTTCCATATCTCCCCAACATTCAATGTCTTTGATATTTTTAAGTATCATCCCCCTGATGCCTCTCTTACTCGAATTTCTGATTCAGAGACGAATCTCCTTCAAGAGGAAGGCATTGATGCAGGAGCTCCTAGTGTTTGAGTTGTCGTAAGTCTTTATAATAATTGTCGTTTCCTATTTTTCTATTGTCTTTGACATAACGTGCTAAGTCTAGTATTGTTTGTTGAGTCGAACACGTGTCATAGTTTTATTAATTAATTGATGGGTATTAAGCAATAGCACCAGCTAGTTTTTGGGGCATTGCTATTTTTCTAAAAAAACAGTTTGTAATCTGGAGGATTCAAGAATGAATTGAATAGAGGCTAGAACCAAGTTCTTCCTCTTTGGAGTTCACTTCTCTTTAAATCAAAAGGCTACTTCATTAGAGATAATGGTCCAAAAACCAATTTCCATATCGTGTCCAACAACAAATAATGACACTAGCGGGGACAACCAGTTATCTCCATTTATTGGACGGTGAAAATCGAGGAACTACTCTTACAATATATTAAAACTGGTTGCTATTCTATCCTTGGAATTCCCCAAGCTATTGCTCAGATATTGGATCTAAAATTTCAGAAATTCTCAAAATCAAGGAGCGTTTCTTCTCACACTATATTTTTCTTGAATCATTTATATGAATGTTTGGCGTATAATTATTTGGATATGCCGAAAATGCCTGGCATGATTTTAATTATGCATATTTTTAATTGTCATTTTATGTGCAATAGATAATTCATTGAATTACATCATTTGTAATTTATAAGTCAATCATCTGTTAAGCTTGAGTATGATTTATTTACCTCCATATGGTCTATTCACAGAGAACTATATGCCAAACTCACACTCATCGACAGTTATTTATTTTCATCTGACTTCATATGTGTAGTATACTGATAATTATATTTTGTTTGCTGGGATTCGATAAAATTAGTATAGACTATTTTAGCTCTTAAGTAGCGCTAAGTGCTTGTTAAAAATTCCAAATGAGTTGATTTTGGGTATTATTAGATTATCTCAATGTTATTTTGAAGTTTTTGATTAGTGTCTCTACAAGGCATATTGACAAAAGGCATGATTGGCTTATATTTTGGTGTTTCTAATACCCTAATTCTGTTAAATGGTACTATTTGGAGTGAATTTCATCATAAATAAAAAAAAATATGTGCATATGTATGATATACGCATTTGAATAAAGCATTTTACGTGTTTAAGTATAGATATTAAAGAGAGTAGTCCGCTTACATTGGACATGAATTAAAACGGACTGACACATGTCTTTCTTCATGGTGACAAAGTGCTAAGTATATTCTTATAAAAATTAAAATTGTTTACATGTTGGAAATTTGTATTCATATTTATTTGTCATATTTAATTTTCTGTACATGTCATTAAAATAAAATATATATTGAAATTTGAACTTGAAATCCAATTGAGATACTTGGAGCTATTTGACTAAATAGCATACATTTAGTTAAAAAATTAAATTTTTCAAAACTAGCAATAATATGATCAAAACTGTGAGTTTTGATTACATTAAAATTAAATAAATTATAAAAATATCCTTAGTTATATAATATGTAATATCAATATGTAAATTGGTTTACATAGTATGTAAATCAGTTTACATAGTATGTAAAATAATTTACATAGTATGTAAATCAGTTTACATACTATGTAAACCATTACTTATTGTATGTAAATCTATTTACATAGTATGTAAACTGATTTACATACTATGTAAATCTATTTACATACTATGTAAATCATTACTTATTGTATGTAAATCTATTTACATAGTTTACTATGTAAACTGATTTACATAGTATGTAAACTGATTTACATACTATGTAAATCTATTTACATACATGTAAACTAATTTACATACAATCTATTTACATACATGTAAATCAATTTACATACTATCTAAAATGATTTACATAAATTGACATACATTTTCCATCTTAGTGAAATTCATAGGTAAGCTGAAATTGCAAGAATGGAAGTAACTATGATCAGAAAAATGAATTCAAAAACAGAGCAATTCAAGAACGAGTAAAGAAAAAGAATTCAGAGTGGATCCATCTGCAGAAAAAATTTGGCAAGATTTTTTAAACCAACTGCCTTTAACCTTGAAATCAAAATGTTTATCCTTGGCATGATTAGAAGCTAAAGAGACATCTAATTTAGTCCTTAATTGAATAAGAGAAGATTCTTGGTGCTGAATAAGAGATCTTTATCGTCTGTGCTATCTCCTCTGTATACTAACCATCTCCTATGAGCACTCAATATCTGATTGAATAAAAAAAAAATTTAAAAGATTTGAAATTAAACAAACGAAGAAGAAGAAGAAGAAGAAGAAGAAGAAGAATAAACCTTTTGCTGGAAAGTGAGGATGGGAGTATCGGAAGCATCAAGAAGAATGTGACGATCACGAATGCTGAAGATGGTTCCTTTTATCTTAAACAAAGTGTTGCCGTTTGTATCTATGACGGTAAAGCTACCTTCTTTCAAGGTTAATAATTTCTTTGTTATCACGAGATTCAACTCGTATGGAGAGCAATACTGTGTCCCTACCACCACCGTTTGGCTTGTAGGCATAGATGGACAGCTTGCTTCTGCTGCATAATACATTTTTTTTTTCGATTCAACTTTTCAGATAATAAACGATTCGATATACCGATCGGACATTCATAGAAAATTTCAGATAAACAGTGTATTGGCGAAGAGGAGAGTGCATTGATCGGAGAAGAAGGCGCTATGAAACAATAAGGACAAAAGGGTAAAAAATGCATACCGGAAACGACATCGTCAAGCAATTTCTGGAAAAAATTTAATTTGATCGAATAAGTTGCTATATTGAGTCAATAAATCGAGATACTTGCTATTCAAGATAGTCCATCACTTAGTTATCAATATAAAATAAAATAAAAAAGATTATATAACAAAAATAAATAGAAAATAAATAAATAAATAACTAATAAAATAAAAAAATTATGTTAGTAAAAACAAAAAATTAATAAAATATTACAAAAGAAAATAAATAAAAATAGTAGCAAAAAAAATCAGTCAATTATGGTAAGTATACCTATATTAGTAAAAACTTATATTAGTAGAAAGAAAGAAAATAAATAAAATAAAAGTAAATAAGGAAAAAAAAATCTTCTTTTTTTATAATTTTATGACTAAATTAGTTTTGACAATCCTAGTAACGACATCAAATTATAAATTAATGTTAATCCCAGGCAGTGGCACCAAAACCTTGTCTACAGTAAACTATAAGTGCACGAAACGCGTATAAGTGATAACTATTTAAAGATAGAGTATCGAACTCATGAGAAATGTATTAATAAATATTTAAGTATCAAACTATAGTTACACTAAACTATTTAGGCTAATGAAAATAGATAAATAAAATAATAAAAATAACAAAAATATAATATTTATACTATTAGATCCAACACAACCACATTAACTAATTAAACACAAAATGGTCATAGGAATATACTATCCCAAGTAATTATAAAACAAATTATATGATCAATTGATTCTAACTTATGCATGCATTCATCTTTCAAGTAAACTAGACATAATATAATAATCTCTCAATTGACTCTAGCCTATGCATATATTCATCTCAAGTAAACTGCACATAATATAATAATATAACATAATCACACTCTCATGTCAATTAGATTAAACTACTATTTATTAAGAATATCAATTATAAATCACAAATACAAGAATTGTACGTCTCAACTTAAAAATCATGTATGTTATTTAATCAAGACAAGCAACTAGATACTTCTCTCAAATTTACCTAATTGCGTTTATGGTATAATGGTTAATTAGACAATTAATGGCATGAAATTTAGATTGAAAATATAATTAAATTTTGCAATCACAAAGGAATATAAGAACAAACTAATTTATTGTATAGATAAATAGAGTTTAAGAAGATCCTAACAAGTTTAGCTTCATAAAATATTCAATAAAACCTCAAAATAATGAGTATAGATAAGAGAATAAATAAAAATACAAAGGAGAATGAGAAAGTTAAAACCAATCTTCTGACTGTCTCTTGAAAATTCAATCTCCACCAATTGACACCCTAGTTGACCTAAACTCCAACACCTTCAATCATTTTTTTGAATTGGCCATTTTATCATTTGTTGCATATTTCTCTAAATATTTAGGTTATTGGTAGAATGTGATGAATCCCTTTACTTGGAAGCTTAAGAGTCGTATTTATAAGTTTAGTATTGTAGGTCAGAAGCAATTGTAATCAGCATAGGAAACATGGTGCAAATAAAAGACTAGTCTAAGTAAAAAACTGGCATTGTGACTTACTGCAAGCTCACATCAATGCACATTGCGGCCCAAAATAGTGAGTGCTGCTACTCAAGGCATACAAAGGTTCTAAAAATTAACGTGTGCCACAGCCCAACAATTCCACCATCGCGACGCAGGCTCCTCATGTTGGATTATGTGTAATGCACACCATGACACAAAATCACCTTGCCACGGTACAAACTGCTCGACAATTCATATTTGTCCAGGCTCGACGTGGCCTAAAATAGTGCCTGTCATGGTCCATGGCTTGTTGTACTGATTGTGTTCCTCTTTACTTGTTTTTCTTTTGTTCACTACTGTTTTACCAACATTGACTCAATTAAACATAATTTAAGCTATTTTAACAATTTTAAATTTAAAATAAGACAAATAGCAAGTCTAAAAGTGACTAAATAACTCTACTTTTGTAGAGTTATCACTTAGAACCTGGCCTAACGAGGATCCCAGTTTATGAGTTTTTTATTTTAAAATATAATAATAAAATAAAATTTATTTTTTTGTTTTTATTCTTTTTCTATTATAGATATTGGTGACAATCCTAATATAATAGAATACATTAATAACTTGATTATTACATATCCAACATGCAATTGAACTAAAATTTACACTAATTTCTATATAAATTTAAAGACCCTATATAAATAATTTTCATGAAAAAAATATTTAGATGTTTTATTTAGTCAATTAACACACAAATATGATATGAACCATCATGCAAATATGACATGAACATGATACGATTTTCTAGCTTAATCTAATCTAATGAGATAAAGAAATGAGCATTTTAAATTCTAAATAAAATATTTACATTACTTCATTTGAATGTGAGATATTTTCTTTATAATAATCGATATTATGCCATTATATTAGATATATCATTATTTTTTTATTTTTCAATAATTTTTTAATGGTTAACAAACATTATTATTATTATTATTATTATTATTATTATTATTATTATTATTATTATTATTATTATCTATAATAAAATATATTTCTATTGTCATGTATAAAATAAATTCTTTAATTATTGTGAATTTAAACTTTTGGTACTTGATTAAAATAAAAATATGGTAAATTTATTAAATTATTTGAAAGAATCATTTCATACATGAAAATAGATACTCCCTTAATTATTGTATTTTTTTCTCATATATTTATAAACATAAACTTATTAAATTTTAGAAAAAACTACTTAATGTTTAATATATATATATATATATATATATATATATATATATATATATATATATATATATATATATATAGTTAGTTAGTTGAGATGATAGAATAAACCCTTTTTTCAAACTGAATGTGTTCAAATTCTTAATCTAATTTTAAAAAAATTCACAATTTAAATTAATTTTTTTTATTATTTTTAGCTATGTATATTGTGGAAAAATAAACATTTTTGTGGCTTCCATAAAATATTTATCAATAATCTTAAATTTATTAATTTTTACAACTAATTAAATTAGTAAGAGATTTTTTGTTACAGTTGATTGAAAGAATAAAACATTATTTATTCTCACAGTTTTTGTTTTAAAATAAAATAATAAATAAATAATTTAAATAAAAATTAATATTAATATGTGATTGTAAAATAGCATTGTAAACATTCTTGCCTAAGGCTCCATAAATACAGTGCTGCCCCTAACTTATTGTACATAAAAATTCTCAACATATAACACTACCTTTTTTTTTTTTATGGTATGTCACCATGTGGATGTTATTTTGCTTATTTTTTTCTTGTATGATAACTATTAATATTAGTTGATGATTCATTGGATTCGTAAAAGTTTTGAGATTTAAATCTTAATTATAGGTGTGTAGTAATATAGTTATTTAAAAAATATATTTATAATTGATTCAATATTTACAATTTTTTTTTAATTTATAAAAATGAAGTGTGAAAATGAAATGTTCCACTAATAATTAAAAAAAATGAAGAGAAATTATAAAAAATAACACCCTTAAAATTATAATAATAAAAATAACACCCTTAATACTATAGAATAGTATCTAATTAAATGACGTTCAATATTAAATTGATCTAAATTATAGTAGTTTAATTTAAATTAAACAGGGATAAAAAATTATATAATAATTATTTTTTAATAAAAAATATATAATTTAAATATAACAATATTATTTTTGTTATAAATTTTGATGTGTATTATTTTTGTTATATAATTCATTAATCTCTCTAAAAGCTCGTTTATCATACGAGCATTCCGTCGAGCATGACAACTGAAGTAACGACATCTCTTACTGATTTGAAGCTCGTTTGGAAACATAGACTTATTTTGACGGTGAAGAGAACTTCGTCAAGAAAAAGTTGTAATTATATATCCTGACATAGTGACATGGAACTAGAAAGTATGTCCTATTCTGACAATCTACATGTAAATTCAAAGTGAGTTTTGGCCTTAGCAGGTTGAATGTGTGGTAGAAGCAAAAGAGCTCGTGGTTTCACACGCGTGGTTAAAGCAAGCAGCCATTAACTACCGTACAAAATAATCAATAGTTCCATTACTTCCTTTGAAATTCTAACCATCTATTGTGTTTTTTCGACGTAACCCTAAGGGGACAATGTTCATCTTATGGTTTTTAATAGAGATGCTAAATTGGGTTAATCAAGGCAGGTTAACTTATTAATAGATAAATTCTTATCACTTCTTTCCAAGTTTGGATTGTTTTTTGATCGAATCATTTTATTGTCAAGTTGAATAAGTTAACAATAATGATATTCTTATCACATAAGCATTTAGTTGCTATTTAAATTTCACATTTAATCAATTTATGATAAGCAAATAAGGATCGTGCTTATCATAAATTGACAATAAGTCATAAGCACAATCCTTATTTGCTACAAGCATGTAAGTAGTTAAAGTAAATTCTCCAATTGTGATGGATATGAGATGTCTCTACTATGTTTATGCCATCGATGTTGCAAACGAATGTGATAAACTCTATAAGTGTGTTATATGACAACATGAAAAGTAGAGTAATTAATATTCTATTTAAAGACAATTGCCTGAATATTGCACATTGGTTAATCCAAATGTAATTTTTGTATTTTTTTAAGATACTCTACAAGTGTGTTATATGATTATCATACATATGATTGCGTGTGAAATAGAGTGAATGATTTAGGACTTCCCTAAGTATGGTTCTTTATTCGCTCTTTTAATAACATTTACAACCTATGTGGACTTATTCTGTGAAAATGACAGAACTGATTTTCATAATTTAAGTATATAAAAGTCTAAAGACAAAACCATAATGATATTCTCAAGTGATTTTTCTAAATGACTTTTCTTTTTTCTGGAATATTATTCTAAAAATTAATTTTTTGTCACTGAAATATTTAGGGTATTTTTGAACACTGTATTTCATTCAAATATTATAAAAATATATTATGGTCTAACAAATATGAAGCTTTATTATAGCTAGGGTATTAGTATTCACCTTTCATAAAATATGTCAAATCAAATGGAAGTATTTTGAGTATTTTAGTATGTTAATTAATTGTATGATTTGATATTTTTGTTGATAAATTTTTGGCTCACTAATAGTTTTTTTAGCCAAAGAATAAATTTTTATTTTTAAAGGTGAATAATATATATACTTATATTTTAAATTTGCTAGACATGTGCGCATTATTTATAATATCTTTTTGTATACTACACCTTTTGAGTGGTGTTTGGGGAGTTGATAAAATCAAATTTTTAATACTCTTATTTTCAGTATTGAGTCCAGCTTAGTTGGACAACACTTCTATATCGTAATAATATTTAGAAAAATTAATAACTAAAAGTTATGTTATTGAAGTTTTAAATTAAAATTATATATTTGTTGTGCTTGTCCACATTTTTCACTCAAATTTATAAACACCAATTACATATATATTTTATGGCAATCACGAATTTAGCCATATCAATAATTATATTTGACTTATTTACAAATGAATGTATAGATAATATTTTTTAAAAGGGAATATATACATGAAATATTGTTGATAGTAATATAGTCTCATTTTTTGTTTTAAGAGACATTTGGATTGCTAGTTAATATATTTTGCTGGTTGCATATGTTTTCTGTTATCTAAACATTCTTTTAATAAAGAGATAGAAATTTATGAATGAAGATAATATATTTTGCATTTGATCTTCTTTAATTTTTTTTATAATATTTACTTGTGATTACTTTTTGATAGACAACTATTGGTATATAAGTTTCAAAATAAATATGTTTCTAATAACAATTTAAAGTGTGATCACCACAACTAACTAATATATATATTTACATATTTTGAAAGTGTTCAATATTTGATTTTAAAAATACTCTTACAGTAACAAATATTTGTTATTTAATAGTTTAAAAAAAATGTTCTCACTAATCATTAAATGTGAATGCAAACGTGTATATAAAAATCAGTGAAAGTGAACAATTCTCATTAGATAATGGTATTTTATGCGTAATTATTTTGTGTGCAAGCTTTAATTAGAGACAATATAATTTAGTTATTTGACAATTTTTTGAGATCTTGATGAATTCATAAAATATTTATGGATTAAAGATATCAAGATGTTTAAGCCTAACTTGTGTCTCTTATCTAAATAGAAATTTCTTGCAACATTATTACACAATGAGACCAATGAATATGGAACATTTGTTCAAAAAATTTTCATGAAAAAATAAATATTAAGTCAAATGTACTGTACACATTTAGAAATTGCTGGTAAGTCCATGATTAGTGTACCAAGCAAAAAAAAACTTGATTTTAAATTGGATTGCTCTTAATTACTTGTTATAATCGTTAAAATAATTTGAGGTGTTATGTGTTGTGACCTCGTGTCAATATAAAGTAATTGAGATTGTTTTATATGACCTTGTGCAAATTTTGGGTAATCCAAGGTTGTTTTGGGTAATTTCACATTTTATTAATGGATTATTGTGCTGCCAAATATGTTGAGCAATCCAAAATTGTTTGATATTAAAAGGAAATTTTTTGTTACAAAGTGTTATTACACACTTCAAATTCCTTTAAATAAATTAAAAAAAAGGGAGCATAGACATATTATGTTGTTAGACTATAATAGATGAATAATTCGCCGTTACAACTACTAATTCGGCGTTACAATCACTACGAATTTTGCACGAGCCAATCACCAGATCAAAGGTTAAACAACTCAAGCAAGCTTTGAATGGTCTAATTTAGGAGTTAACACAAGACCAGGGAATGGTGAAAATTGAACTTAAAGCTTGTGAGAAATCAATCAATGTGTTGGAGGCAGATTTTTCAAAAGAAGACCTACGTCGTGGCATGGAATTATTACCACCGCGGTGAGCAATGTTTTTTTTTTGACTGGGGGATCATCTTCAATCATGCGCGCCACAGCACAGAACGTTCTGTTTTGGCTAAGGAAACAAGCAGGCTATGGCATGCATTTCTAGGCGTTACGGCACAAGCAGATATGCGCGCGCTGACCTGCCCAGACCTGCGGGATGACACGAACATACGCAACTGACAGTGCCAGACCTGTGCGCTGACCCCCAACGTGCGCTCTGAGGCATGTAATTTTGGCTTCTGCAGCCTAACTTTTCTTATGGCAATTCTAACACCCCTCGCCACGGCACAAGTATTTTACTACTGCAGCACATTTGGATTATTTTGTAATTTTTAGTCCACTGGAATACAATCAATGGTCCAGATTTCTTTGCTTTTAGGAATTATAAATATACAATTGTAACAGCTGGGAACATAAATTTTTTTAGAACACATTTTCACATTTTGAATCAAAATTCAAGCTTGAGAGCTTGAATGCTCCTTGTGCTAATGAACCAAACTTATCAAAGAAATTTGCAAACCTTTGTGGCATTTCCCTCGTCTTGATTCATGGTGCGTAATATCCATGCATTATGGTGAGTCTTGCAAATCAAAAATCTAAGTTTCTTGTAGAAATTTGCATGTTAATATAGTGTCGAAACTTAGACCATATTTCTTGTAGTTCTCAATTCTCCGTTATTTATGGGTCATATGAATCGTGTCCTTCGATTTACATCATTTAGTATCAAAGCTCTAAGTTTTGACTTTAGATTCCCATCCTTATTATTTTTGTTTTTGTTTCCATAAAATCTATGTTGTTTTTTTCAAATTTCAGCTTGTTCTTCAATTTCCTGAATATTTCGTTCTTGTTCCTTAAATTTCTTTATTGTTATTGTGTGCTGAAATTGTGTTGTTGTTCCTGAATTTTCTGGGCTGTATTGGAAGGAAGTTCGTATTGAGAAATGTTTCTAAAAACTTTGCTCGTAAAGTAAAAGGGTAATTTGGTAATTTTTTGTGTTCTCGTGTTGTGTTCGTATTGAAAACTTCCAAAAGAAAAACAACTCTTGGAGATATAAAAAAAAGAGAAGAAAAGATATATATATTCGAAAATTATCTTTAAAAAAAATAAAAGAAAAGAGAGTGGAAATTTAATTCCAAGAAAATTTTACAAGATTTCGTTAAGGTGTCGTTTATACCTATTAACGAATCATTTCTTTGCTCATTTAATTATCACGAGTTTGAAAATTACTTGATTTAATTTCCTTTCATTGAGTTAGAGTTTCCAAAACACTTTGAGTTAGTTTCTTTGTTCCTTACTTTAGATATTGTAAACTACAAATTGGGTGAGTGTGGAATCCTGCTTAGTTTGGAAAATTTTGGAGGATTGGTTTGCTAATGGACGAGGAGTGCTTGAGCAATCAATTCGAGCGATTAAACACGTAGGGTAAAGGAGTGAGTTTTTAGTTTTATTTGTTTATCTAATTCTCTGTTTGCATTAGTTGTGGTGACAGTGTCTGACAGGAATAGTTCGGAGGAGAGATTGGATATTGCATTTATGTTAAGGCCATTACAACAATCCATGGAATGGATGAATGCCATCATGGTGAATATAAATGAGTAGGTGGAAAGGCAAGAAGCTACAATTGCTAACTTGCGACAAGGGGCACCGTAAGATGCTCCGAATGGGAGGAGGCCTATTAAAAGAGCCTCTGTTGAGGATGAGATAGAAGAAGAAAATTGGGAGGAAGAATTTGAGAATGATGAGGGCATGATGCCCTTAGGTGGAAAGAACAGGCATAGAGGAGGTAGAAATGGTAGGGGAGGTATGTAGAGACCCCCACCTCGACCCTATGATATAGTTGATCGAAATTTAGGGAGCATTAAGATGAAGATGCAGACATTCCAACAGAATAATGATCTAAAATTATATTTGAAATGGGAAAAAAATGTCGAGCATATCTTCGAATGTCATAATTATTCTAAGGAAAAGAAGATGAAATTAGCGGTAATTGAGTTTACCGATTATGCGTTGAATTTGTGGGATCAACTAATGGTTATTCGGAGGAGAAGTGGAGAGAGGGCAATTGATAGTTGAAAGGAAATGTAGACTATCATAAGGAAGTGATTCATTCCAAGTCATTACTATCGAGAGCTTTATCAAAAATTACAAAGACTCAATGAAGGACATCGATCGATTGATGATTACTTTAAGGAAATGGAGATGACCATGGTTAGGGTAAATATAAAGGAAGATAGGGAGGCCAAAATGGCTCGGTTTGTAAGTGGTTTAAATTCTGACATTGCCAATATTGTTGAACTCCATCACTACGTGGAGTTGGAGAACATGGTGCACATGACAATTAAGGTGGAGAGACAGTTAAGGAAAAGAAGTAATCGTATGATACCACCGAAGACAAACTTTCCTACACCAAAACCGAACCCTACTCCACCATGGAAGACCAATTGGAGGAAAGATGGGGAGACTAGCTCCAAGCTAAGGTTTGAGCCTAACAAAGGCAAACAAGTGGAAGCTAGTAAAGATAAGGTTAATATTGAGAACCCAACTCGGTACCGTAACCTCAAATATTTTCGATGTCTTGGATGGGGTCACATTGCATCTCAATGCTCAAACAAAAAGGCAATGATCGCCCAAGCTAATGGTGAGATTGAGACGGACGAAGATAGTGAGGAGGAGGAGATGCCACCACTAGAGGATGCTAGTGATGAAGAGATTGGGTCGGTAGAAGGAAAGGCTTTAGTGATAATGAGATCCTTGAGTATCCAATACAAGGATGAAGATGTAGAACAACAAAGGGAGAACATATTTCACACTAGGTGTCATGTGAACTCCAAGGTATGCAATGTGATCATTAATGGAGTAGAGATTTTGTTCTAGGGATTTTTATGGAACCCATTCTATGAAAATGATTGTGTGATATTTATTTGATATTATTAAAATGTGTGGATTATCTAATTTAATGTGTATAATGATTTTAATTAAATTGGCTATTTAATTAGGTGATTCAATAATTTTGTGTACAATTGAAAAATTGATATGAAATTATGAACATATATTGCTCTTAATTAAATTGGCTATTTAATTATGTGAATTGTTAATTTTGTGTACAATTGAAAAATTGATGTGAAATTGTGAACATAGATTAAATTGGCATATGTGTAATGAGAAAGAAATTTCCATTATTTTGTATGTAATCATTTTTAAAACCTTAGGTGATTAATGATCCAAGTATGTTTAGATGACCAAAGACATTTGGGCTAAGTTTATATGGAAAATGATTAACGTGACCATAGACATATGGGTGATAATTATTTAAGTAAGGTTTGATTTATAATCCATACATTTTAATTCAATGTTAATGAGATATGAAAACGATAATGGAAGTAGAATGAG
This sequence comes from Elaeagnus macrophylla, assembly GCA_029378325.1. NCBI lineage: Eukaryota > Viridiplantae > Streptophyta > Magnoliopsida > Rosales > Elaeagnaceae > Elaeagnus > Elaeagnus macrophylla. The sequence continues at coordinate 28,060,419 of CM055640.1, read as the reverse complement.
GGAAATTGAATCCCTAGATTTCCTTAATATTGTTAAAATAAAAATCTGTTTGTTTAAATTCATTTAGTTAAATTTGGTATTTTAAATTTTACACTCAAAAATTCAATCGTTCAAATAGAGCAAATAAGCATAAAACCTTAATAGCTAGTCCTAATATACAACAAATATCTCAAGTCTCTGAGGTTCGACTCGTGCTTTGGCACACTTTACTACTTTTGCACTTACCGTATACTTGCGGGAAAATTGCAACAGTTATCCAGAAATTAAATTAAATTCTAAATAAAAAATTAAAAAAAATAGAAGAAAAGACTATTAAAATTAAAATAATCTTTTATTTTTTTCAATATTTCTCTTTTATTATATATTAGTTATTTTCTTCTCTTTTCTTTTGAAAAATAAGCTAATAATGAATAAATAGTTATAATTTATTCATTTTGTTTCAATATTAGGTTAAATTATTTTATGTTAATGTATTTAACGTTTAAATCTACCTAAATCTTTAAACAAAAAAAATAATATTCATATTTAATTCTAATTAGTATTATGAAGTTTCTATTTTTAAATCGATTATGTATTATTTTTTGAAGTAAAAATTTCAAACATTTTACCAACCGATATTGTGCTATTCTTTTTTCTTATACACTAAATTTGCAGGTATATGATTGGAGCATTTATGTGGATCAATGGCTTCTACGGCAATCTTATACGTAAGTATATATTTTATATTTAATCACATGTTATATTATTGCAACAAGTTTATTATTATTCCGCTGTTTATTCATGATTGATTTGTTTTTTACAGTGCTTATAAAGACATGTCCCTTTATATAAACATCCCCTTTATTTGTAAGGGCCATTTGGCATTTTTCCCCTTTAAACAAGATGTACATAAAAATAAAGAACCGAAGCCAAAAGAATGACGTCACAGTTCCAAATTAGAGTAAAAGATAATCTGATGAGAACCAATGTTTACATGACAGAGCAACCTTGGGGATTTTCTTCAATTAAGTAATTACCACAACCACTAAAACCTCTCCCACCCCCATAGCTATCATATACTGGCCTTCCTATATATCCGTCATATTGATAACACAAAGGTGGTGGCCCACCATCTTGCCCAAAGCATAGCCCACCTGGAACTCCATTGTAGCAATTTGAACAACACACCCCAATCGGGTTACGCGCACACGGTGGTGGCCCACCACAATGGAAGCATGGCCCACCTGGAACTCCTATATAGCATTTTGAACAACACACCGGCCGACAAGGTGGTTGTGGTGGTGCAGGGCAAGGCTAACATGGTGGTGGTGCAGGGCAAGGCTGACATGGTGGTGGTGCAGGGCAAGGCTGACATGGTGGTGGTGCCGTGCAAGGCTGACACGGTCGTGGTAGTTTATGGCAAGGATGACACGGTCGTGGTGGTAGTTTATGGCAAGGATGACATGGTCGTGGTGGTTTATGGCAAGACTCTTTCGGTTTCTTGGGTTCTTTGGGCGTTTTGGGCTCTTCTTTCTCTAGTTCTTTGAGTTTTTCAGTCTCTTTAGGCTTTTCTGGCTTTTTGGGGACAACAATCTTAATGCATTTAATGGAACTACATCCTTTGCAAATAATCTTCTCTCTGATCTTCTCAGGGTTATAGCATACCACTTTGATTGTTACAGTATTCTTATTTTCATCCCAAACTTGGTCTTGTATTTCTCTTGTTCATAAAAATTCAAAACCACAAAACTATATGTAAGAACTTAGTTTTATTCATAATTTAAGAAACATATGTGTAATCAATATTGAAATTACAAGTGATAATTATCTCGATAGACCAAATCGAAAAATTCGAATAAAATTAAATTTGGGCTTGTTTCCACCTAACTCAAATAACACGAAAAAAAAATTTAGATGGGTTAAGACCAGCTCGTTATCCAGAAATTAAATTAAATTCTAAATAAAAAATTACAAAAAATAGAAGAAAAGACTATTAAAATTAAAATAATCTTTTATTTTTTCAGTATTTCTCTTTTATTACATATTAGTTATTTTCTTCTCTTTTCTTTTGAAAAATAAGCTAATAATGAATAAATAGTTATAATTTATTCATTTTGTTTCAATATTAGGTTAAATTATTTTATGTTAATGCATTTAACGTTTAAATTTACCTAACTCTTTAAACAAAAAAAATAATATTCATATTTAATTCTAATTAGCATTATGAAGTTTCTATTTTTAAATCGATTATGTATTATTTTTTGAAGTAAAAATTTCAAACATTTTACCAACCGGTATTGTGCTATTCTTTTTTCTTCTTGTAGTTTGTCTTGAAAATTATATATTATATAATAGTCAAAGTTCTATTCTTTTGTATGTAAAAAAAGTTATATTTACATGTTAAATTTTAAGTTACTTTAACTCTTCATTTTTTGGTAAGTACTTTTATTTAATATATTCATCTTTCTTTATTTTATTTAATAGTTAGAAAAAAAAAATTATTTCAATTTAAGAGCTCTTTATTCTAAAGATGAGTTTTTATGAGGGTATGACGGCTTAACTTTTACATGGGTGGAGTTTGATAGTATTTACTCATTGTCTAATTAATTTAGAAATTGAATTCTTATTTTAATAATTAATTTTTTCACTTATATTTATATTTTTTTTTGTTTTATGTAATGTTGCTTGAGCTTTAATCATTAAACTTATTTTTTTAATAAAAAAAATCATATTAACTATAAAAAAAAATATGTAATTAACAATTGAAGCAAATTTAGGTCAGTTTGAGTCAGCTCATTTGTGTTTAATTTAGGTTTGAGCTCATCTTTACTTGCTCAAATTAAATTTGAATTGAGTTAGGATTAGACTAATTTAAACTAGGCTAGTTTGGGCCAGTTCAAACTAACTCAATCTGTACAAATTGGCACTCCTAAATTTAAAATCAATCAGAAGACGTGGATGATTTAATGAATTAATAAATAGAGGGAAAAATCAAAACTCACGGGGAATTTTGCAGAGTATTTTTTTCACCTTCTTGCGGCATTTCTCACAGCCAAGATCAACCTCTAGCACCATTATGGTGACTTTCTGTAATTTAGAAATTCACAATACTTCAAACATAAATTGATTTTGTACATAATGATCTTTTTGCAGGCAAAACAAGATATTAAGAAAGAATAAAAATCACCAAGCTCTGACATGAAAGAATGGGCACAAGACAACAAAAATTTCAGATTGTACTACAATTTAGTCAAATATATATATATATCAGCCAAAAAGAAGAGGAAGGAAATTAAATTATGAGATGGGTACGTACATTTTCCCCCATGGATCGATGTGACTGAGCTCTGGATTTTGAACTCCAGTAGATGAGAATGAATGAAGAGTGACAGAAATGTAGGTTTTATATATTGATGAAAGTAATAGAAGCGGTGGAATTAATAAGAGATGGACTAGCCGCATGTAAATGTAAGAGACTCGTAAAAGTAAATAAAAAAAGAAAAAGACAAAAAGTCTAGTACTATTGTTTGATATGGCCAATGAGATTGAAACACGAAGGAAGGTATTTACGAGGAAATTCATGGTGCAAGTCATATGCGTAAGCAAACTTATCCGTAACTGGAAGTGGCCTGACTCGTTTTTATTACTACCATACATTACAAATATATAATAATAATTAAAATTAATATGATAATTTTTAGGGAAATTACCAAAAATAGCACCCCTAAAAATTATAATAACAAAACTAGCACCCCTGTGTTCAATTAAAATTGAACGTTTAATATTGAACGTTCAATATTCAATTTGAACGTAAAATATTGAACGTTCAATATTAAATAGGTCTAATTGTCGTCATTCAATTCTAATTGAACGGATAATATTGAACGTTCAATATTGAACGAGTCAAAATTATCGTCGTTCAATTTTAATTGAACATAGGGGTGCTAGTTTTGTTATTATAATTTTTAGGGGGTGTTAGTTTTGTTATTTTCCCAAAGTTTTATTAAAATAATATTAAATTTATATAAATTTATTTTTATTTTTATATTTAAATTAATTATATTATAATAAATAATAAAATTATTTGAAAAATATATCACTTATCTATTTTTTAAAAATTTTGTCATATATTATAATACACATAATTTAAGTGTAAAAATAAATAAAAATTTGTATATTTTTTTTTTGAATTTAAAATTTATATAATTTTAACACTTGTATTAAATATTGTACTAGAACTACCAATAATCTCTTTTCTGTTCTTTTTTTTTTTTTTTTTGATTTTGTTGCTGAGATTCTATTCTTGCTAACTACATTTGCTGGCTTTGATTGACCCAGCGCACCTTCCAATTATATTTAATTTTATGTTTTCGGTCAACATGGTATCTTTCAATATTTGCTTGCTACGAACAAATTTATGAATAAATTGTATATTTTAATATTTTTAAAATAATATTATTTATCTTCAAATAAAAATAAGTTAACCTAATTACAAAATAAGATAACTAGCAAATAGAATTATTTCTTATAAATTTAAAATTAACTTAATTAAAAAATTGAATATAACTCCTATGTATTTTTTTTTCCTTATAATAAGTTAATTAATAATATTAACACAATTACTTTAATAACGTAACTCCTTTTATATATATAATTTTATTTTTAATTACTTCATATATAGAATTATTTTTAACACCTCTCATGAAAAAAAATATATATTTATTTTTCTTATAGCGTAAATGAACATATTTTTTTAGTATTAGAAGAATATATATATATATATATAATAAAGAGAGTTAAAAATAAAATCAATTGAATAATTAAGTCATTTATGCATTAGTGAAAATTATATATCATATTTTGACAATTAATTAATTTTGAGAACTTTTATAATAAGCAATGTACAATTTATATTTTACTTGTTTATTTTATTTTTGGGATAGATCTAAGTTTCACAGGAAATACTCCCATTGTTTAAATATAGATACAATTTATGAATAATACATAACATTATATTATTCATAGAAAAAGAGATGTAAGTTGAGGAAACGGGATAAAACTCAATCAAGTGGCATCAACATATCCTTTAATCTCACACATTCAATCCCTAATCTGTGTCTATATCTCTATGCTTACCCACAAGTTTTATACGTCCGCAGTATGGAAAAAATTCTCTCAAATGGTAAGCCAGTTAGGCCCTATGGATGAGGCAATTATGTAAAACTGAGTGAGGCAGTTGTTGGAGACAATTATGTCACATTGAGTGAGGCAACAAGAAAAATCAAATTCAGTCAAAATCCTAAGAAACCAATAAGTATAAGTTGTGAAGTAGTAATCTCCTTAAGCAAAAAAGTTGAAAGGTGAGACACTCATGCATTCTCTTATCATGATGAGGTTTTTGTATTATTGAAGACCTTGGTTCTATTAATTATGCAGCAAGTGCAATAAAGAGAGGATGCAATATTGAAGGGTTATTGTGAACATAGGCAGTTTGCATATTGAAAGAAAAGAAAAGGAATTCTAAAAAAAGATGGAACACAAGAAGCAGAGACAAAGACTATAAAAGGAAAATGAAAATTATTAGAACATCAAAAAGTTATTAAATTGTAATAAATGAGATTAATCACTCATCTTTATTCCATATCCACTCATTGTAGTTAAATAGAAAATCTAAAAGTTACAATTATATGCACATGATATATAGGTGAGAGACTACAAATTATGTATAGGTTGAAAATGAAAATATACAACTATCTCTAGTATCACACAAATTTTCCTCCATATTTTTTTAGCATAGATGATTTATTTTTTTCTTTTGAGAAAATAGAGACATAGAGTGGACAAAAAGGATTGCGTGATATGCAAATTGAAAGAAATAGGAAGGTGACGAAATAGTGAGAAGCTGTCTTTTAGCCACTTGGAGGTGATGAAACTTAAAGCAGAGGTCTAAAGACTGATTGTTAAGGCAGAAGTTGAAGGTCCAAAAGCTATTGACGAGTACTTCGACTCTGAAGACTTTAAAATAGACACTCGAGTTGCTTGAGCTCATGGCTTTGAATCATCCAAGAGAAGGTTCAAGATTGTCTACCCATATAAACTTCTACCTTGCCACAAAAATTCCAACTTCAGAAAGGTTGTAGCTAAATACAGTGAGTACTTTGACAACTCTGACTCTACGACTAGTGCATCTTTAGTTATGGAGATGGCCCATGATCTAATGAGGGCAAGGGATAGGGCTCATATTCATGACTCAGGAGATAGTGCAAGTGACAACAATCTCCATGGTACTGTCCAGAAATACTAGTCGTTCTTAAGTAGTTCTTTATCATGTTGTTTTGCTTTACTTTTTTAATAGTGATTGGAAAGTGTTACGACTTGGCCTTTAGTTTGTAGTTTCTCTTTGGAGCATGAATTCAATAAAACTTCAACTTCAACTCCATTCTTCTATCTTACTCCACATTAGTCTTGGCAGAAATTTTGTTATTTTTTTTTTTGCTTATGAATGTAGAGCAGAGTTTGTATTTGCTAGTTGACTTAGCAAATTTTTCTTTGTCTTTGTTTCCCTTGGAACTTAGAAGAAAGACCAAACCTTGGTACTCTGGTAGGATGCTTGGAGGCCTCAGTTGACTTCAACATCTTTAGGAAAATACTTGGGACATTGCACCCTTTGGAGATCATCATTTGGACCTTGGGAAGCACACTTAGGTTAGTTGTCAAAACCTGGATAGTGTGAGCATACTGACCTTTGAAAATATGGAAGCAGGAACATCTTTCGTGGTGTTATTTGGAGAACATACCATGGGTACAATTTGACAAAATAATTACCTCATGAGAGCACACCTCTACTTAATAACCTTGGGATTTTCAGAATTGACCTGCACCTTAGAAGAATTTTACGGTAGTTTGGACGACATGTTCGATGTAGCAATGCCTTAACCACTCACGGAGAGCATAGCACCATCCCCTAGCATTGGTCCAAAAAAATTTCCAGAGTGAGCAGACGGGGCTCACAAGGACCAACGTAGAATTGAACATGAACGATGTATCCTTACTATAACTTTTTTCTGACTCTGAATTTTTTGAGGTCTCCATCTCTAACAAGATTTTCATTTTTTATGAGATCGTCGTTACTGATAAGACCTACATTTTGTTGCTGAAGTCCTGAATCTCAATTACATCTCAAATCCTGATTCCATTTTTGTGTGTATCCTCTCTGAGTCCAAAGAATATCACTTCTCAATTCAAAGAATTTGAAATTTTTCTAAATACCTTTTCCTGTGAATCTGTAATTGACTAGTTTGGTGACTATGATACTTGGTGACCGTTGTTGTTTGGTGATTGTTGTTGTCTGGTGGCTAATTGACTGATGATCTAAAAGTCGTCTAATTTATCCTCTCAGTCCCTTGCTTGGCGGACTTTTTGAGTACGGAAAGTAACAACTAATGTTTGGAGTTTAGATCCTATAGGGAGTGGGATCCTTCTTTCCTAGTAGAGTAAATGTAAGCTCCCAATTCTAGTGGTTTCAAGTATCCACTCTATGTGCCTAGGCCCTAAAGTGAGTTTTTAACTGCACAAGATGAGTAATTGCCCAGACACAGACTAATGTCATGATCTTGAGAGAGTCATCGCAGGTGCCAATTTTTGTATCATTTTCTTGCTAGACTTCTCTCATTGAGACATTAGTGGATCATTGTTTGGATCTTGGAACATGATTGTTGTGGATTCCTAGGGGGTGTGAGCCTGCATTGGCCTTGCACAACACAAGTTTCATTAAGATAATAACCTAGTTTGTAGGGTGCCCTATTCCTGGGTAAGACTGAACCAGCACTTGGTCGTGGGTTGTTTCCAAGCGTGTCGTAGGTCTATATGTGGCCTCAAGTCTCCATCCTGGGGAACTTCTCCACTCGTTGGTTTAACGAAAAATCGGGGTACTTTTCAGCCTGGTGCGTGGTTTGGCACTATGTGCCCAGTGGGCCAAGCATGACTTTACAGAGCGTGCTACTCTTTTGATCCATGCCTAGCAAAAATATATTTTGAGGTTGTCGGGGGAACCTAGTTGAATACCTCTAGAATCTAATATAGAGGTCCTTTAGATTATGTCATTTAATAATTTAGATTATAAGTGGAGTCATTTAGTTCCTTAATTTTAGAAAAATTTGCCAATTAAGAACAAAACATATAATTGTAATGATTTTTTTAATTAAAATATTATTTTTTAATTAATATTTCAATATCAAAAATATTAAAATAATATAATTTTTCTTTAATTGGTTTCTTGAAAAGTAATATTTTAATTAAAAAATTATTAAAATCATGTATTTTGTTATTAATTATCAAAATTTTCTAAAATAAAGAAATCCAATAACATTCCTTATAATCTAAATAATCAAATAATGCAAATGATCTAATTTGAAGGATATCCATGACACTTTTCTTTTTATTATAACGCTATTAGACTATGTCCAACCCAAACTTTATTTTAGTGCAAAAATTGTAATATCTTTTTTATAATCTCCAACCTACCACACCAACTGTAATACTAAAAAATATAATGTTTAAAATATTTTTTTTATTTTTCTTTTAGTGAAATTTTACACCGTTTTAGTACAAAAATTGCATTATCTTTTTTATATCCAACTCATTACACTATTTTAGTATAAAAGTTATAATATCTTTTTGAAACATCTTAATGTAATGAATTGGAGATAAAAAAAAAAAAAGCACAATTTTAAACAACTAATTCTTGTTTTTTTTTTTTCATAATAATAATAATAATAATAAAAACAATTGCCAACTTTTTCTTTCAAAAAAGTTGCCAACTATCTCTTGATTTTATTTTTGTCAGCTTAAAGCATAATGATTTAACATTTTTTTATTTTTGTTAAATTACATTTTTATAATTAAATGGGTGAATTATAAATACTTCCTTTTAGTTTCATGAAATAACAAAAAATATATATATGTTTAAAAAATAACAATCACATTTTTTTTATCACTATTTCAAATTTTTTTCAAGGCTGATATTTGCAAAAAAAAAAATCAATAAAAATCAAGAAATTTGAGAGAAGATTTAGTAATAAATTAATAATTAAGGAATATGATTGAGAGAAGAATAATATTATATACATTAAATTATGACATGTATCAAGTAACATTTTGTCATTGATTGTATATAAAGTTGTGGATATAGAATGACAAAGTAATTTTACAAATAAAAAACTAATTAAATTGTACAATATAAATTATTGTATGTACTAAATTATAATACAAAATATCTTAAAAAGAGCAACAAAAAGAAAAAGGTTGAAGATTTTTTTTATTTTCACCAATCAACTAATTAAAACAAACAAAGCTTCTTTTAAGCATATTAACAATATAAAGCTAAGTCATTTTGTTGGCAAAAATCAACCATTACAACATACACATACAATCCTAAATGGCCAAATAACTTTATTTTTCTTTTGATTGAAAGAAGCTAAAATCAATCAACTTATTAAAATCTGTTAAAATTGACTAAAGATGATTAATCAAATTCTTCACTTTTCATATAATAATATGAAAATTATACGTTGATACTAAATTAATATTAATATATTGGTACAAACTAATAAACATTGAGTAATAAAATTTTAAGCAGTAAAAGTAAAAAAAAAAAATTGTGAACCACTTTTTAACTCCTTTTATTTTGATAATATCATGATAATGATAATGAAGATTTATCTCAAGTAGATAAGAGTAAAAAACGGTCATAATAAATATGAATAAAACAAAAATATAAATATAACTTGTAAATTACGTAGCCAATTTCTCTTACAATAATTTTAATAGATAAGATTTATTAAAATTAATCTAAGAGTTTAAATAAAGATATGTATTATTTTATTTTTGTAAAAGACTCACGTTTTAATTATATTAATCACTCGATAGAATAGAATGATAATGATATTTTTATAAAAAAATTATTAAAATAATACATTTTATTTTTAATTAATTTTTTTTTATAATTAGAAGCTAAATGAGATTTTATATATATGTGTGTGCGCAAAAAAAAAAAAATGTGGCGATGAACGTGGCTAATATAATTTTGGGTTCTATTCGGGTGTCTATATTAATTAGAAGCATCTAAACCAAATCAAAATACAATCTCTAATAATGGGTTGGAATGTCACTTTCAAGTGGTCCTACGTCGTATGCAATATTATTTGTATATATGGTACTAATTATACCTGTACTGTGTAATTTAATTATTAACTAAAAAAACAATGCTAGCACATGCTTTTCCAATTCGAGGTCAATGTCCGCTCTTTCGATTCCGTACTAGGTTTAACTAAACAAACAATCTAGTTTAACGTATATAGATTTTAACGTATATGACTCTCTGTATCGATGAGTTGTCCTTCTGCTTTTGCTGAGACCATCAATTTGGATTTTTAGTATTTTATCCTAATGCATGAATCACCTGCGCCTTTTAATATGTATCGATGAGTTGTCCTTCTGCTGTTGCCGATACCATCAATTTGGATTTTTAGTATTTAATCCTAATGCATGAATCACCTGCGCCTTTTAAAAATAAAAATTATGTATAAAAAAGTTATATTATATTTAGAATGTCCATAGTTCGGTCCGATTTTTAGCAAAAAATAACCAAACTGAATGGAACATATTGCTTTAACCAAACTAAACTAAACCGAACCAAACAATTTGGCTAATAAAACTATTAAAACCGAACGGTCCAATCATATTTGGTTAATGATTTTTGACGATTTTCATTTTCTTGCTAGACTTCTCTCATTGAGACATTAGTGGATCATTGTTTGGATCTTGGAACATGATTGTTGTGGATTCCTAGGGGGTGTGAGCCTGCATTGGCCTTGTAAAATACAAGTTACATTAAGATAATAACCTAGTTTGTAGGGTGCCCTATTCCTGGGTACGACTGAACCAGCACTTGGTCGTGGGTTGTTTCCAAGCGTGTCGTAGGTCTATATGTGGCCTCAAGTCTCCATCCTGAGAAACTTCTCCACTCGTTGGTTTAACGAAAAATTGGGGTACTTTTCAACCTGGTGAGTGGTTTGGCACTATGTGCCCAGTGGGCCAAGCATGACTTTACAGAGCATGCTACTCTTTTGATCCATGCCTAGCAAAAATATATTTTGAGGTTGTCCGTGGAACCTAATTGAATACCTCTAGAATCCAATATAGAGGTCCTTTAGATTATGTCATTTGATAATTTAGATTATAAGTGGAGTCATTTAGTTCTTTAATTTTAGAAAAATTCGCCAATTAAGGACAAAACAAATAATTTTAATGATTTTTTTAATTAAAATATTATTTTTTTAATTAATATTTCAATATCAAAAATATTAAAATAATATAATTTTTCATTAATTGGTTTCTTAAAAAATAATAATTTAATTAAAAAATTATTAAAATCATGTATTTTGTCCTTAAGTCAAAATTTTCTAAAATAAAGAAATCCAATAACATTCCTTATAATCTAAATAATCAAATAATGCAAATGATCTAATTTGAAGGATATCCATGACACTTTTCTTTTTATTATAACGCTATTAGACTATGTCCAACCCAAACTTTATTTTAGTGCAAAAATTGTAATATATTTTTTATAATCTCCAACCTACCACACCAACTGTAATACTAAAAACTATAATGTTTAAATTTTTTTTTTCTTTTAGTGAAATTTTACACCTTTTTGTACAAAAATTGCATTATCTTTTTTATATCCAACTCATTACACTATTTTAGTATAAAAGTTATAATATCTTTTTGAAACATCTTAATGTAATGAATTGGAGATAAAAAAAAAAAAAAAAAAGCACAATTTTGTACTGAAAGAATAATAAAAAAAATATTTTAAAGAATATATTTTTTACTATAATATCTAGGGTGATAGATTGAAGATAAAAAATTAAGATAGTACAATTTTTGAACAAAAATAGTGCAAAAATTGCATTATTATAAAGTTTAGGCTAGAGATGGTCAAATAGCACGAGAAAAAGAGACAAGTAGAGTGGGAAGGGAAGATTTTAGAAATACCCTTGAACTTTTCAATATCGTCAATAATACTCCTAACGTTTGTATAATATCAATGATATCCTCAAATTTTAGCAAAATTAAGGAAATGTTAAATACAAGGGTATAAGAGTAATTTTCTTACCCAACCATGAAAAAATTTCAACAATAACCATGAGTTTTTAGATATCTTTAATAATACTCCTAATAATTAAATAATTTCAATGATACCCTCGTATTTTAACAGAGTTAAGGAAATGTTAAATACAAGGGTGTAATAGTATTTTTTATGAATGTAAAAATACTTATGAACACATATTTTATTTCTTGAATATGTTAAGTAATTTTTTAATTACTTTAAATATATCAAAAGTAAAATTTTAATTTATTATAAGACATTTAAAAAAAATTTAAACTGTTTTGTGGATTTAACTAACTAATTAATCAATTTTCTCCTAAAAATATCAACAATAATTTTTTTTTGACAATGTGAAAAATATATAAATATTTTTTTAAAAAATTAAAGGTGAAAGAAATAAAGTAATATGAACTAGAAAAGAAATCAAGAACATTAGATTAATTTTTAGAATTATTTCATAATTTTAATAAACCTTAATATTTCTAAATATTTATTTAGTTAGTGTAGAATTTTATTTTTTAACCATGCAAATATGAAATTCTTCATATAAGAAAGTAACAAACAAAAAAATTGCAGAAAATGGGTGTTAGAAATTGTAGTAATTTTAGTTGTATTTTGCAGGACTGGGGGTAATTTGAGTATTTCATCTTTGCCTGTGGGAATAATTTAGGTATTTTATATTTGGCTTACAATTTTTAACAATTTTGATTAACTTTTGTTAAAAGTTAAGAATATTTTGTAAAAATTCATTAAATGTTGGAAGCATTAGTGACCATATTTGAAAGGTAACTTGGGAGTATTGTTGAAATTTTTCGATTGTGGGGCTAATTTTAGTATTTCATATCTGGCTCATAGTTTTTTTAATAGTTTGAATTAATAATTAAGGAATATGATTGAGAAGAATAATGTTATATGCATTAAATTGTGACATATATCAAGTGATATTTTGTTATTGATTGTATATAAAGTTGGGAATATAGAATGACAAAGTAATTTTACAAATAAAAAAATAATTAAATTGTACCATATAAATTATTATATGTACTAAATTATAATACAAAATATTTTAAAAAAAGCAACAAAAAGAAAAAGATTGAAGATTTTTTTTATTTTCACCGAACAAACAAAAATTACCGGGAAAAAAAAAAAAGCACTTAAAGCTTCTTTTAAGCATATTAACAATATATTTAAAGGCAAAAATCAAACATTATAATATACACAAATAAATTTATTTTCTTTTGATTGAAAGAAGTTAAAATCAATCAATTTATTAAAATCTGTTAAAATTGATTAAAGATTATTAATCAAATTCTTCACTTTTCATATAGTAATATGAAAATTATACATTGAGTAATAAAATTTTAAGCGGTAAAAGTAAATAAAAATTGTGAATCACTTTTTAACTCTTTTTATTTTGATAATATCATGATAATGATAATGAAGATTTATCTTAAATAGATAAGAGTAAAGAACGGTCATAGTACATATGAATAAGACAAAAATATAAATATAACTTATAAATTACGTAGCCAATTTTTCTTACAATAATTTCAATGGATAAGACTTATTAAGATTAATCTAAGGGTTTAAATAAAGATATGTATCATTTTTTTTTAAAGACCCACATTTTAATTACATTAATCACTCGATAAAATGATAATGATATTTTTATAAAAAATAGTATATTTTATTTTTAATTGATTTTTTTTTTTTATAACTAGAAGCTAGCTAAATGAGATTCTTTATATAATTTATGAATTAAATGATATAAATAATTAAATTTAAAATAATTCTCCCAAACTTTTCATATATATATATGTCAAAAAAATGTGGCGATGAACGTGGCTAATATACTTTTGGGTTCTAATAATTAGAAGCATCTAATCCAAATGAAAATACAATCTCTAATAATGGGTTGGAATGTCACTTTCAAGTGGTCCTACGTCCTATGCAATATTATTTGTATATATGGTCCTACGTCCTATGTAATTTTAAATTGATTCATTATTAACTAAAAAAAACAACCTAGTTTAGCTACCACAAGCTTTTCCAATTCCAGGTCAACAATGTCCGCTACGTCGTATGCAATATTATTTGTATATATGGTACTAATTATACCTGTACTGTGTAATTTAAAATTGATATACTATTAACTAAAAAAACAATCTAGTTTAACGTATATGGATTTAACCTATATGACACTCTGTATCGATGAGTTGTCCTTCTGCTGGGTCCTTCTGCTGTTGCTGAGGTCCATCAATTTGGGTTTAATTTTAGTCTAATGCATGAATCACCTGGGTCTTTTCTATATATATATATATATATATATAATAATTTTTATTTATGTTATAAAAAATATATATATATATTTTTTATTAAGAGACGTTAAAAATAAAAATTAATATTACACATAAAAAAGTTATATTATACTAGAAATGTCCATGGTCCGGTCCGATTTTTAACAAAAAAATAATCAAATTGAATTGAACATATTGCTTTAACCGAACCGAACCGTTTGTCTAATAAAACTATTAAAAAGTTGTACATATACACGTTTAGTACTTCGTATTAAAAATTTAAATTAATTAAAAATTAATTAATTAATATTGAAATTAAATTGATTAATTTGGTTGTGTCTATTTGTATTATTGTAGTAAGAATAATAATAATAATAATAATAATAATAAAAAGTAGTGTTTTTAAAATATCTTTTAGTGCAACAGTACATTATTTGTAAGGAGGAATATTAAATTAATATATACCATAAATAGTTTCTATTTTGCAAGACAAAATATATTTAAAAATCAAATTAAGTGCACTAAATGTTGATACATAGTCTTTCAGTCTTTTTATTGTTGCATGTTATCATAACTAAATGTTGTGTATTCAAGTCTCATTAATTGTTGTTATAAAAATAGCATAACTAAATGTTGTGTATTCAAGTTTCTATTTTATTGTTGCATGTTATCATAACTAAATGTTGTGTATTCAAGTCTCATTTATGTAATCTTGAGAGAAATATCTAATTGATTGTCTTGATTAAATAGCATATATGATTTATAGGCTGAGATGTACGATTCTTATGTATGTAATTTATAATTGATGTTCTTAATGAGTAGTAATATAATCTAATTAGCATGAAAGTGTTATTAGGTTAAATTATTATATTGTGTGTTGTTTAATTGAGAGAGGAATACATGTATAGATTATAGTTAATTAATCATATAAATAATATTATTTGGCAATTGTCTGACATGGTAGATTCCTATAACTCTTTTGTATTTAATTAGTTAGTGTGGTTGTGTTGGATCCAATAGTGTTAATTTTGTTATTTTTAATATTTTATCTATATATTTATGTTAGCTTAAATAGTGTAGTGTAACTGTAGTTCGGTGTTTAAATACCTATTAATTCAATTTTTATGGATACGACAACTCGATCTTTAAATACTTATTACTTGTACATTGACCTGTGTACTTGCGATTTAGCGTGGAAAAGTAATGTTTTACCTTTTGATTAAACGTACTTTCGTTTTGATTAAAATATTTTTAAAAATGTTTGACAATGTCAATAAGAAATATTTTTACAAGTTTAATAAATACTATTTATACTTTTAAAATAAGTAAATAATACTTATTTTTAGAATAATTTTTTTTTTGAATATATGCTCTCATACTAAAATGATTATTAAGGTATTACTTAAAATTACTTCTAATATTTTATCTCAAATACATAAATAACTATCTTAAAATTATTTTTAATTAAATTATTTCATCTTAAAATATTTCTCCATGTGTGTGTTTGAATATATAAACTGTACTTCGAAGAAAAAAATACTCACATATGCTCCAAAAATTTACATAAAAAATATTGAATTTTTTTTAATATTATATAAATTTTTGCTCATTTTTATATTTAAATTATTTATATTGTGATATGTATATGATAGAATTATTTTTAAAAATAAAAAATTTATTTATTTTATTGAATTTTTTTTATCAAATATTAATATATAATTAATTTAAAAGCTACGAATGCTTTGTCTTTCAACCCAACTTTCGATCATAATGGCTCGTCCAAGATTGGTTATTTCTTTCTCTTCTTTGAAAAAAGATTCAAGCTTTGAACTATAGTTGTTGCTCTGTTTCTTCTTTGGCTTATTTGTTTCTCTGAAGTAAGCCAGACCTTCTTCATCGACCTTTGATCCGTGGATCGAATGGTAAATAGTTTCGAGTAAGGACGAAGAAAAAGATGGGGTTCTTCTTCTTCGAATAAATTTTGTGTCTTTTAATTCTGATCTCTCTCTCCTATTCATGGTTGGTTGATTCTGTTTTACCCTGTTTTACAGAGCACGCACCACGCAATGGTTTTATAGGGAAAGAGTAAGGGAGAGACAAGGAAAGAACAGGGAATGTGAAAGGAGAGAACATAGTGACATACCTAACTGCTTTGGTATTGTCAAAAGCTGCAAAAGAAATTAATTGGAAATAAATATTAGGATCACACAAATAATTATTTTTATCGTAATATATTTTGTAATTATTTAAAAAAAAATTATATATATATTTTTAAAAATTATTACATATAATGTAATTAATTTAAGTATAAAAATAAGTAAATTTTTTAATCACAATTTTGTAATAAAATTTTTTGACGGTATTAATTTTAAGATCAAATTTAAATATTTAAATATTAAATATTATATCTAAATATATCATTTTGTGCAAAATATATATATATATATATATATATATATATATTTAAATTTATAGATAAATTATAAAATTGTAACTATTTTATTTATATTCTAAAATATATTGACTCATTTATGAATTAATTTTTTTCTGATAAAAGTAAAATTATTTTAGAAATTTGAGAAAGTGATTTTTAAATCATCATTTTTTTATTAAAAAATGTATACAATGATAATATTAAGACCAAATTCATATATTTAAATATTAGTTATCATACAACTTATATAAATATGAATATTTGGTATCATGTAACTTATATAAATATATCTCTTTATAAAAAAATGTGTATAATAACAGCAATAATACTTAAAGCTATCATTAACTATATAAAAAGCCAAAGTTTTGGCTTTGGTTGTCGACTATTTTTTTTTAAGTCAAGTAAAGTGAGTTTTTGAATCATGATTTTATCATAAAAAACTTTGACAGCGTTGATTTCAATATCAAATTTAAACATTTAAATATTAAATATCGTACATTTTATAATATAACTTATAAATATATTATTTTATAAAAGAAAAATATGTATAATGATAATATTAATACTTAAATTTATAAATAAATTATAAAATTGTAACTATTTTATTTATATTCTAAAATATATTGACTCATTTATGAATTAATATTTTTTTAAGTAAAAGTAAAATTATTCTAGAAATTTAGGAAAGTAATTTTTAAATCATCATTTTTTAATTAAAAAATATACACAATGATAATATTAAGATTAAATTCATATATTTAAATATTAGGTATTATATAACTTATATAAATATAAATATTCGGTATCATGTAACTTATATAAATATACCGCTTTATAAAAAATGTGTATAATAACAACAACAATACTTAAACTCATGGCTAGATTATATAGTCATAACTATATAATTTTTTTTATATTTTAAAATATATTATCTCATTTATATTCCAACTATATATAAATTAATTAATTACTTAAATAAAATTTATTGCCATAATTTACTTTCACTTTTTGACATTATCTATTGTTTTGTTCCCTCCATAAGAGCTAAATTATACAAAAAATTTAGAAAAGTAATTTTTAAAGCATTATTTTATAATGAAAAAAACTTGTAGAATATTGATATTAAAACTAAACTCACATATTTGAATATTGGATATCATATATCTTATATAAATATGAATGTTTTGTATTATATAACTTATATCAATATATCACTTTATAAAATAAATATTTAAACTTACGGTTAAATTATAAAATCATAATTATTTTTCATATATTTTAAGATATATTTACTAATTTTCAAACTAATTTTTTTCCCCATAAAAGCTAAATTATAATTGAAAAAGTGAATTTTAAAGTATTATTTTATAATTAAAAATGTGCACAATAAAAATATCAAGACCAAACTCACACATTAAGATATTGGATATCATATGACTTATATAAATATCATATAACATATATAAATATATCACGTTGTAAAAATTGTGTATAATGATAACACCAATACATAAACTTAAAGATACTCTATTGAATTATAACTTCTTCTTTTTTAATACTCTAAGATATATAATTTATTGTAGTGGCTTGACAAAAATTGTATGAATATCCTTACTATATTTTTTTGTAATATTGTTACATATGTAAGAATAAAGTATACACAAATAATAATATATTTTATATAAGATAGAGCTTGAATCTTATGATAAATTATGTTTTTTAAGTTTATATTTATTTTCAAATTTTATCTATTTTATTTTATGGTCCTTCTTGTTAACTAGAACTGAACACTATAATACTTAATAAAATTAACAAGTATTGTTTGCTTAAAATATGTATTTCAACTTATGATTTTTTGAGTTGAAAATTCATGAACAAATTAAATAAAATATTATATATTTATAAGTAAATTAACATAACATAAACTATTTATCAACAAAATAAAAATGAATTAAATAATTAGATAAAATATTATATATTTATAAATAATTAAATACATAACAATATATTTATTAAATAATTAAACATAATTTATATAAATTCTCACTCAAATATTTTATATTAATTATCATTTTAATCGATTAATTAAAATAGTGCACCTGCATTGCAGGTGCCACCAGTCCTAGTAGTCTTGAAAAGATTAAAATCTTAACTAATCATACCCAAAAACCAACTTTCAATAGCTTGATGAGTCCTGATTATTAATATTTTTTTTTAAAGTTACTTCTATCTAACATATTGTGTGTAGTATATAATTAATTTTTTTTTCCCTAAAATTTTCATAAATTTCAGCATAAAAAACTATAAAAAGTACTTACTTGGTGAAGACATCCTAAATTTCTTTCGAAAACTTGTAAAAGCTCTCCGTGTCCAAAGAAAAAATGTAGCTTTTACGTACCAACTACCAACCATATTTGATATTAATCAATCAAATTAAATTCAACTAATTAATAGATAGACATGTGAGATATATAAATCACAAAACTGTCAAGTATTTTGGAAAATAGGAAACGAGAGATATTTAATTGACTAATCTAGTTAATTTTAAAAAGATAAATATTTATAAAAATAATAAATAAGTTCTATTTTGTTATTATAATAGGTTCGGTGGCTTGAAAACAGTACCTCCAATAGACAATGTTAGTATTTTCAAATTCAAGTACTAGACAAAACAAACCAACCTATATACATTCGATTTAGGCTTATAGATTTATTTATCGGATATCTTCTAAGGGACATGCTTAGGTTTGATTTGTTAGGTTTTCGAAAAGAAAAGAAAAAATCTCTTTCTTCATGTACAAGTCACAATATAATTAATATTTGTAAAATTACACTCTTAATCTATATGTTATTATGTAATTAATTTAATATCTACTTCAAAATAAAAAATTATTGCCATTTTTGATATTAATCTACTTCATATTAATATACTAATTTAATAAATATATATATAAGTAACTTTTATTTAATAAAAATACTACTAAAATAACAAACTCTAATATAATACTTGGACATGTATATATAGGATAGCTCACACATTGGGCCCAAGCCCATCTTTATGTTATGTGCCTCAAATTCTTTGCTATATATATCTCATAATCTTGCTTTATTCTTCAACCATTTCATTGGAACCACAAGCTCTGTGTTTGCTCCAACCATCACAACCATATGGTTAAGAGCTCTGGAGCTATATCTTTTCTTCCTTCACTAGCCACTCAATTTCTAACTTTAGAAACTTTCGTTAAGTGACATTTCAATTATCAATCTCATCACTAGCCATCTCTCTCTTTCTTCACCGACAAAATGGATCCAAACTTGAAAAATTTCCAATCCTCTTCATTCGGATTCAAACCCACACCCTTCTCCACCTCCGATGACACCAACATCGAGCAACCACCTTCCCTTATAGACATTATTCTTTAGTAGAAATAGCTTAAGGAATTAATCCTCTCCTCGCGTCCGGTTGACATCGACCTACCTCAATGGCGAGCTAACTTGGCTGACAATGAGACTGAGTGTAGACAATTGGCAGAGAGAGAAATAATCCATTGAATAAAAGTCGCCATCGAGCTCGTATACTAGTCATTGGTCTCCAACCTAGGTTTTCTCATAACAATGTCGGCACTGTCATTACATAGGCCTTCACCACTTGATCAATTAATTTCTTGCAATTTTTGTCAAAACCTAGTTCTGCTGGTATTGCCAGGGGATCTTTTGCGTCAAGAGATTTTGATTTCTTGATAATTTGGAGAGTATCTTGAGCGTATTTGTCCTCTTACATAAGTGAAGACTACAGTTGCACCTTCCAATGCAAAATCATGACAAACTGCTCGACCAATCCCCGAGCCGCCATTGAACACTAATGCCACCTTTCCTTGAAGCTTTTTTTAGGGCTTGTATTCTTCATAAATGAACTGTGGGTTAGGGTCCATAACATGCTCTTTCCCAAGTTGGGTATCTTGCTTTTGAGGTGGGAAATTCTAAGAAACCATTAATCTGATCTTAAAAACTCTTACATAGCTCCTCTAGGGGTGATAAAATTGATAGATATGAAGTTTTGAAGTGAGTTTTTGAAGAAAAATATAGTACTCTTCTTGTTAATGGTTCATTTACAAAATCACTAAGACCTAGTCTATACACTTGTCGACAGTCAGATAAAATCACGGCTTCAATGCATCTCGCACAAGCTAGCCTTTTAAGAAATTAGAGCCACATATTTACATGATATGTCCAAGAAGGAAGGCCTCATCTTCTTTTCTATTACTATTTATCGGATTATATTTTCAACGATCTCTTTGAGTTGGGTTTTTGCATCTAAGTTCTCTAAATTGCTTTAGAAATGGATATAAAAGACAGATATGATATTAATGAAGTGAAACAGGAGGATGAGCCAACAACAACAACCCATGAGGAAGAAGCAAAAGGACAGAGAGATTGATGTAGGAGCTCATAGTGTTTGACTTGTTGTTTATTGGAGTCTTTATAATAATTTTCGTTTCCTATTTTCTATTATCGTTGGCATAATGTGCTAAGTCTAGTATTGAAGTTTTTTTATTTTGTTGAGTCGAACACATGTCATAGTTTTATTAATTAACTGTTGGGTATTAAGCAGTAGCACCAGCTAGTGTTTGGGGCATTGCTATTTTTCTAAAAAAACAGTTTGTAATCTGGAGGATTGAAGAATGAATTGAATAGAGGCTAGAACCGATGAGTTCTTCCTCTTTGAAGTTCCCTTCTATTTAAATTCAAAGGCTACTTCGTCAAATTTGTATCAAAGCTAGGAATCTTTCCCACTTTAGCTTCGATGGCAGATCTTGGTGATTCTAGCCACCGTGCCAATGACGAAGTTCATGACACGAAGGCCCTCTGGGCAGCAATCCGCAATCTCGAAAAACACTTTGAAGATAAGCTAGAAACTAAACTGAGTGCTATTCATCAAGCTCTATTGCAACATGGAAATAATTATATCCCAACACAAACTCTCAACAAGGAAGCCCCTGTTGGGATATGTATCGCAGCGGAATGTTGGCAAGATTGAGAATACTGAATAATAAATTTGCAGGAGTAATTTAAAATGACACCAAATATTTAACGTGGAAAAACCATAATGGATACAAGAATAAATATTCTTTTGAAAATGAGGGAAAGAAAATCACTCTCGTACCCTTGACTCCTAAACAAGTCTTTGAGGATCAAGTGAGAATGAGGAAAAAGAAGGAAAGAAAGGAAGGGGAAGAGAAGGGAAAAGAAGAAAAAAAGAACAAAATGAATTTTTATGCAAAAGGAAATGATTTGAAAAGAGCCATTTTGGCAAAACGGCCCATACTTGTTCTTTTGTACAAGGAGGTCAATTTTTTCTCTAACGAACTTGACAAATCTTTGCCAAGTGCTACTATTTTCTTGTTGCAGGAATTTAGTGATGTCTTTCCAGATGAGATTCCAAATGGAGTACCACCAATCCGAGTAATTGAGCATCTAATCAACTTCATTTCGGGTGCGTCACTTCCAAACCAACCTGCCTACAAAACTAACCTAGAAGATACCAAGGAGATTCAATGACAAGTTGAGGAATTCTTGTCCAAAGGACAAGTGAGGGAAAGCTTAAGTCCATGTGCGGTACCAATGCTGCTTGTGCCTAAGAAGGATGGAACTAGTCGGATGTGTGTTAATTGTTAGGCTATCAACAACATTACGGTAAAGTATAGACATCGCATTCTTAGGTTAGATGACATATGCTTGCATATTTTCTAAGATTGATTTGAAAAGTAGTTATCATCAAATTAGGATGAAAGAGGGTGATGTATGAAAAAATGCTTTCAAAACTAAACATGGATTATATGAATGATTAGTCATTCCATTTGGGCTAACTAACACACCTAATACCTTTATAAGGCTTATGAACCATGTTTTACGTGGTTTCATTGGAAAATTTGTAGTTGTTTACTTTGATGATATTCTCATTTATAGTAAGAAGTTAGACAAGCATGTATTATATCTGAGATTTGTGCTAGAATTGTTGAGAAAAGAAAAATTGTTTGCTAATTTGAAAAAGTGTTGCTTTTGCATGGAAAAACTAATTTTTTTTGGATTTGTTGTTAACTCTAAGGGGATAGAGGCGGATGTCAAAAAGGTAAAGGCAATCAGGGATTGGCCCTCACCTAAATCTGTTTCAAAGGTTCGCAGTTTTCATGACTTAGCTAGTTTCTATCGTAGGTTTGTTAGAGACTTTAGCACACTACACTAGCCGCACCAATAATCGAGGTAATCAAGAAAACTGTAGGATTTAAATGGGGTGTAGAGCAAGAGAAGACTTTTAATCTGTTAAAGGATAAATTGTGTTCAGCATCTGTCTTAGCTTTGCCTAATTTTATTAAAACCTTTGAAGTTGAATGTGATGCTTCAGGTGTACGCATAGGAGCTATTTTGATGCAGGAAAAACGACCAATTGCCTTTTTTAGTGAGAAGCTCAATGGAGCAACCCTGAATTACCCAACTTATGATAAAGAGCTCTATGCGTTGGTAAGAACTCTAGAGACTTGGCAGTACTACCTTTGACAGAAAGAATTCGTCATCCACATGGATCATGAGTCCTTAAAACATCTGAAGAGCCAAGGCAAACTTAACTGAAGACAAGCAAGGTGGATGGAATTCATTGAAACATTTCCTTATATTATTTAATATAAGCGAGGTAAGGAAAATATTGTCGCAGACGCTTTATCAAGGAGGTATGCCTTACTCTATACTCTGAATGCTAGATTGTTAAGGTTTGAGTATATTAAGAAAATGTATGCTGTTGATGATGATTTTTCTACTATGTATAATGCATGTTATAAAACTGCTTTTGGAAAATTTTACATTTTAGATGGGTATTTGTTTAAAGAAAACCATTTGTGTATACCCAATTGCTCTATGCGAGAGCTATTAGTAAAAGAGGCTCGTGGGGGAGGTCTAATGGGACATTTCGGTGTAACAAAGACTTTGGATGTTCTGCATGAACATTTTTTGGCCTAAAATGAGGCGTGATGTAGAGAGAATTTGCTCTAGGTGCATCACTTGTAGGCAAGCTAAGTTCAAGGTCCTTTCACAAGGGTTGTATACACCTTTACCGGTGCCTAGCTCACCTTGGGTGGATATTTCTATGGACTTTATTTTGGGATTATCTAGGTCAAGAGGGGGGAGAGACTCCATTTTTGTAGTTGTTGATAGGTTTTCTAAAATGGCACACTTTATTGCGTGTCACAAAATTGATGATGCAATTAATATAGCCAACCATTTTTCAAAGAAATTGTGCTGCTCCATGGAGTTCCAAAAAGTATTATTTCTGATAGGGATGTTAAATTGATTAGTTACTTTTGGAAAACTTTATGGGCCAAGTTGGGGACAAAACTTTTATTTTCTACAACTTGCTCCCCAAATTGATGGCCAAACGAAAGTAGTCAACCGAACTTTATCTACTTTGTTACGTACGGTCGTATAGAAGAATTTGAAAAATTGGGAAGATTATCTACCCTTTGTTGAGTTTGCTTACAATAGGAGTGTGCATTCAACCACTGATCACTCACCATTTGAAATTGTTTATGGTTTTAATCCACTTACTCCTATGGACTTGTTACCTTTACCTATTTTAGAAAGAATTAATCTTGAAGGTGCTAAAAAGGCTGAAATGGTAAAAAGGTTGCATGAAAGCGTATTTGAGCCAATTGAAAAGAAGAATTGAGATTATGCTTTCAAAGCTAACAAGGGGCAACGAAAAATTATTTTTGAACCTAGTGATTGGATTTGGGTACATATAAGGAAAGAGCGGTTTCCCGACAAGCAAAGGTCAAAGATTCAACCTAAAGGAGATGGGCCATTCCAAGTATTTTATAAGGGAACTTGTAGTAAAATATAATATAATTGTAGAATTATTCAAGGGTTATATTGAATTGCTAGCACTATTTTGGAAAACCCTGATAATATATTGTGGCCACTCTACAATCACTTTCCCTCAATAGTACTAATTACATGCCTATATGTGTGAAACATATTAGATTCACTCACTACAGTTTAGCTCGATCTTGTTTTAAGAGTATGTTTTCCACTTGAAATTTTTTGTAAAATGCATTCATCTATTGAGTCAGTGGAAGTTTTATATATATGTGTAGTATGTGATCTAGTATTGTGTAGTCATCATCACATGCTTTACAATCACTGCATGTTTTTTGGTTAAAGGGTGACGAAATTGAGAAACATTATATTTTAATCTCAAGTATGCATATTGATAATACACAAGCACCTCTTGTGTCGATTCATAATGAATTATTGTCGCCATGCTTTAAATCTCCAATGCTAGGTTATGTGTACGTAGTATATATACCCTTATAGTGTATTATTGCATTTATCAGTTTGGCTCAAAAGTTTTGAGATGCATTATTTAATATGATTGTGTTATTGAATATTTAATGCATGATTATGTTGTCCAAGTGGGAAAATGTTGAAATTATTTTATGTGGACTAGCATAATCATTGACAACTCTAAATTATATCAAATAACTTATAAAGCATGTTAGGATAATATTTGGATTAATGTAACAATTATTAAATAAGTATGTGTTATACTTAAGTCAATAATGGGACAGGCTATCATAACTAGTACTATGTAATAGGCACATGGGCTCGCCGCACTCATAAGCCTAAATTGACCCATTAAGTTTAGGATTTCTATTGTAGAGATTCTATATAAATAGAACAATTAAGGGCTAAAGTCAATAAGTCATTTGATTGTATAACATAAGTGCGGCTATTCCCATAAACTCTTATACACTAAATTTGCAGGTATATGATTGGAGCATTTATGTGGATCAATGGCTTCTACGGCAATCTTATACGTAAGTATATATTTTATATTTAATCACATGTTATATTATTGTAACAAGTTTATTATTATTCCGCTGTTTATTCGTGATTGATTTGTTTTTTACAGTGCTTACAAAGACATGTCCCTTTATATAAACATCCCCTTTATTTGTAAGGGCCATTTGGCATTTTTCCCCTTTAAACAAGATGTACATAAAAATAAAGAACCGAAGCCAAAAGAATGACGTCACGGTTCCAAATTAGAGTAAAAGATAATCTGATGAGAACCAATGTTTACATGACAGAGCAACCTTGGGGATTTTCTTCAATTAAGTAATTACCACAACCACTAAAACCTCTCCCACCCCCATAGCTATCATATACTGGCCTTCCTATATATCCGTCATATTGATAACACAGAGGTGGTGGCCCACCATCTTGCCCAAAGCATAGCCCACCTGGAACTCCATTGTATCAATTTGAACAACACACCCCAATCGGGTTACGCGCACACGGTGGTGGCCCACCACAATGGAAGCATGGCCCACCTGGAACTCCCTTATAGCATTTTGAACAACACACCGGCCGACACGGTGGTTGTGGTGGTGCAGGGCAAGGCTGACATGGTGGTGGTGCAGGGTAAGGCTGACATGGTGGTGGTGCAGGGTAAGGCTGACATGGTGGTGGTGCCGGGCAAGGCTGACATGGTGGTGGTGCCGGGCAAGGCTGACACGGTCGTGGTAGTTTATGGCAAGGATGACACAGTCGTGGTGGTTTATGGCAAGACTCTTTCGGCTTCTTGGGTTCTTTGGGCGTTTTGGGCTCTTCTTTCTCTAGTTCTTTGAGTTTTTCAGGCTCTTTAGGCTTTTCTGGCTTTTTGGGGACAACAATCTTAATGCATTTAATGGAACTACATCCTTTGCAAATAATCTTCTCTCTGATCTTCTCAGGGTTATAGCACACCACTTTGATTGTTACAGTATTCTTATTTTCATCCCAAACTTGGTCTTGTATTTCTATTGTTCATAAAAATTCAAAACCACAAAACTATATGTAAGAACTTAGTTTTATTCATAATTTAAGAAACATATGTGTAACCAATATTGAAATTACAAGTGATAATTTGTATCATATCTCGATAGACCAAATCGAAAAATTCGAATAAAATTAAATTTGGGCTTGTTTCCACCTAACTCGAATAATACGAAAAAAAAATTGAGATGGGTTAAGACCAGCTCGTTATTGATAACTCTATGAAAATAGAGTTATTATATCATTTTTATGCTTAATATTTCTTGTTTGATTTAATAAATTAATGTTTTGGGGTTAAAATATTAAAATAAAATTATTTTATGGTTAAATTGATAAAAAGGGATGAAAATATAATTTTTGGAATTTTTCTGGAATTTTTATGAATTATTTTCGTACAGGTGAATGCACTTAGAAGTATCCGGGATGTCCTTAGAAAGATCCAGCCCACGTGGAGGTGCCACGCCAGCGCCACGCAAGCAGAAGCCTCGAACCAACAAGCGCATGCTGTCAACACGGGGTCAACGTGTGCCACTTGTCGCCACGACATTAATTTCGGAAATGGCCGAGTCAGTCTGGTCCACGTCACACGCGGCGTCCCCTGATTCGTCCGAACGCATCACCAGCTCGCCACGCCAGCCAATCCAGCAAATCCCGCGTCGCCAGCTCAGACGCTCTCACACGCCACCTCGCCAGCACGTGCCACGTGGCGCGTCCCTGTTGGATCCGCCTCTAACTTGTGCCACGTATCCTTCCCTGATTGGTCCGCGCTGTTTTTCATCCCAACCGTCGTTTTTTAAATCTGATCTGACGGTCCAGGTCTATTCTGAGCCAATTTTAACCCTAAAACACTACCATACCCGAGCAACACAATTTTAGATCAGTTTTTGGGCAGTTTTGAGAGCTTTTACATTTTGGAAACTAAGAGGCAAAGAGGAGAGCAATTTGGAGCACAAAGAAGCAATTTTTGGAGCAATTTGGAAGAATTCTTCTCTAAGGGTTCACTAAATCTCTCTTTAATTGTATTTTTCTATGTTTTTCTTAGCTTTTATTCTTGAATTTTATGTTTCTAAAATAATTATTATGGAGTAGAGATTTTGTTCTAGGGATTTTTATGGAACCCATTCTATGAAAATAATTGTGTAATATTTATTTGATATTATTAAAATGTGTGGATTATCTAATTTAATGTGTATAATAATTTTAATTAAATTGGCTATTTAATTAGGTGATTCAATAATTTTGTGTACAATTGAAAAATTGATATGAAATTATGAACATATATTGCTCTTAATTAAATTGGCTATTTAATTATGTGAATTGTTAATTTTGTGTACAATTGAAAAATTGATGTGAAATTGTGAACATAGATTAAATTGGCATATGTGTAATGAGAAAGAAATTTTCATTATTTTGTATGTAATCATTTTTAAAACCTTAGGTGATTAATGATCCAAGTATGTTTAGATGACCAAAGACATTTGGGCTAAGTTTATATGGAAAATGATTAACATGACCATAGACATGTGGGTGATAATTATTTAAGTAAGGTTTGATTTATAATCCATACATTTTAATTCAATGTTAATGAGATATGAAAACGATCATGGAAGTAGAATGGGGGAAATTGAATCCCTAGATTTCCTTAATATTGTTAAAATAAAAATCTGTTTGTTTAAATTCATTTAGTTAAATTTGGTATTTTAAATTTTACACTCAAAAATTCGATCGTTCAAATAGATCAAATAAGCATAAAACCTTAATAGCTAGTCCTAATATACAACAAATATCTCAAGTCTCTGAGGTTCGACTCGTGCTCACTTTACTACTTTTGCACTTACCGTATACTTGCGGGAAAATTGCAACAGTTATCCAGAAATTAAATTAAATTCTAAATAAAAAATTAAAAAAAATAGAAGAAAAGACTATTAAAATTAAAATAATCTTTTATTTTTTTCAATATTTCTCTTTTATTATATATTAGTTATTTTCTTCTCTTTTCTTTTAAAAAATAAGCTAATAATGAATAAATAGTTATAATTTATTCATTTTGTTTCAATATTAGATTAAATTATTTTATGTTAATGCATTTAACGTTTAAATCTACCTAACTCTTTAAACAAAAAAAATAATATTCATATTTAATTCTAATTAGTATTATGAAGTTTCTATTTTTAAATCGATTATGTATTATTTTTTGAAGTAAAAATTTCAAACATTTTACCAACCGGTATTGTGCTATTCTTTTTTCTTATACACTAAATTTGCAGGTATATGATTGGAGCATTTATGTGGATCAATGGCTTCTACGACAATCTTATACGTAAGTATATATTTTATATTTAATCACATGTTATATTATTATAACAAGTTTATTATTATTCCGCTGTTTATTCATGATTGATTTGTTTTTTACAGTGCTTACAAAGACATGTCCCTTTATATAAACATCCCCTTTATTTGTAAGGGCCATTTGGCATTTTTCCCCTTTAAACAAGATGTACATAAAAATAAAGAACCGAAGTCAAAAGAATGACGTCACGGTTCCAAATTAGAGTAAAAGATAATCTGATGAGAACCAATGTTTACATGACAGAGCAACCTTGGGGATTTTCTTCAATTAAGTAATTACCACAACCACTAAAACCTCTCCCACCCCCATAGCTATCATATACTGGCCTTCCTATATATCCGTCATATTGATAACACAGAGGTGGTGGCCCACCATCTTGCCCAAAGCATAGCCCACCTGGAACTCCATTGTAGCAATTTGAACAACACACCCCAATCGGGTTACGCGCACACGGTGGTGGCCCACCACAATGGAAGCATGGCCCACCTGGAACTCCCTTATAGCATTTTGAACAACACACCGGCCGACAAGGTGGTTGTGGTGGTGCAGGGCAAGGCTGACATGGTGGTGGTGCAGGGTAAGGCTGACATGGTGGTGGTGCCGGGCAAGGCTGACACGGTCGTGGTAGTTTATGGCAAGGATGACACGGTCGTGGTGGTTTATGGCAAGACTCTTTCGGCTTCTTGGGTTCTTTGGGCGTTTTGGGCTCTTCTTTCTCTAGTTCTTTGAGTTTTTCAGTCTCTTTAGGCTTTTCTGGCTTTTTGGGGACAACAATCTTAATGCATTTAATGGAACTACATCCTTTGCAAATAATCTTCTCTCTGATCTTCTCAGGATTATAGCATACCACTTTGATTGTTACAGTATTCTTATTTTCATCCCAAACTTGGTCTTGTATTTCTCTTGTTCATAAAAATTCAAAACCACAAAACTATATGTAAGAACTTAGTTTTATTCATAATTTAAGAAACATATGTGTAATCAATATTGAAATTACAAGTGATAATTATCTCGATAGACCAAATCGAAAAATTCGAATAAAATTAAATTTGGGCTTGTTTCCACCTAACTCAAATAACACGAAAAAAAAATTTAGATGGGTTAAGACCAGCTCGTTATCCAGAAATTAAATTAAATTCTAAATAAAAAATTACAAAAAATAGAAGAAAAGACTATTAAAATTAAAATAATCTTTTATTTTTTCAGTATTTCTCTTTTATTACATATTAGTTATTTTCTTCTCTTTAATTTTGAAAAATAAGCTAATAATGAATAAATAGTTATAATTTATTCATTTTGTTTCAATATTAGGTTAAATTATTTTATGTTAATGCATTTAACGTTTAAATCTACCTAACTCTTTAAACAAAAAAAATAATATTCATATTTAATTCTAATTAGTATTATGAAGTTTCTATTTTTAAATCGATTATGTATTATTTTTTGAAGTAAAAATTTCAAACATTTTACCAACCGGTATTGTGCTATTCTTTTTTCTTCTTGTAGTTTGTCTTGAAAATTATGTATTATATAATAGTCAAAGTTCTATTCTTTTGTATGTAAAAAAAGTTATATTTACATGTTAAATTTTAAGTTACTTTAACTATTCATTTTTTGGTAAGTACTTTTATTTAATATATTCATCTTTCTTTATTTTGTTTAATAGATAGAAAAAAAATTATTGCAATTTAAGAACTCTTTATTCTAAAGATGAGTTTTTATGAGGGTATGACGGCTTAACTTTTACATGGGTGGAGTTTGATAGTATTTACTCATTGTCTAATTAATTTAGAAATTGAATTCTTATTTTAATAATTAATTTTTTCTCTTATATTTATATTTTTTTGTTGTTTTATGTAATGTTGCTTGAGCTTTAATCATTAAACTTATTTTTTTAATAAAAAAAAATCATATTAACTATAAAAAAATATGTAATTAACAATTCAAGCAAATTTAGGTCAGTTTGAGTCAGCTCATTTGTGTTTAATTTAGGTTTAAGCTCATCTTTACTTGCTTAAATTAAATTTGAATTGATGAGTTAGGATTAGACTAATTTAAACTAGGCTAGTTTGGGCCAGTTCAAACTAACTCAATCTGCATAAATTGGCACTCCTGAATTTAAAATCAATAAGATGAAGAAGAGGATGATTTAACGAATTAATAAATAGAGGGAAAAATCAAAACTCACGGGGAATTTTGCAGAGTATTTTTTTCACCTTCTTGCGGCATTTCTCACAGCCAAGATCAACCTCTAGCACCATTATGGTGACTTTCTGTAATTTAGAAATTCACAATACTTCAAACATAAATTGATTTTGTACATAATGATCTTTTTGCAGGCAAAACAAGATATTAAGAAAGAATAAAAATCACCAAGCTCTGACATGAAAGAATGGGCACAAGACAACAAAAATTTCAGATTGTACTACAATTTAGTCAAATATATATATATATCAGCCAAAAAGAAGAGGAAGGAAATTAAATTATGAGATGGGTACGTACATTTTCCCCCATGGATCGATGTGACTGAGCTCTGGATTTTGAACTCCAGTAGATGAGAATGAATGAAGAGTGACAGAAATGTAGGTTTTATATATTGATGAAAGTAATAGAAGCGGTGGAATTAATAAGAGATGGACTAGCCGCATGTAAATGTAAGAGACTCGTAAAAGTAAATAAAAAAAGAAAAAGACAAAAAGTCTAGTACTATTGTTTGATATGGCCAATGAGATTGAAACACGAGGGAAGGTATTTACGAGGAAATTCATGGTGCAAGTCATATGCGTAAGCAAAATTATCCGTAACTGGAAGTGGCCTGACTCGTTTTTATTACTACCATACATTACAAATATATAATAATAATTAAAATTAATATGATAATTTTTATTAAAATAATATTAAATTTATATAAATTTATTTTTATTTTTATATTTAAATTAATTATATTATAATAAATAATAAAATTATTTGAAAAATATATCACTTATCTATTTTTTAAAAATTTTGTCATATATTATAATACACATAATTTAAGTGTAAAAATAAATAAAATTTATATAATTTTAACACTTGTATTAAATATTGTACTAGAACTACCAATAATCTCTTTTCTGTTCTTTTTTTTTTTTTTTTTTTTTTTTTTTGATTTTGTTGCTGAGATTCTATTCTTGCTAACTACATTTGCTGGCTTTGATTGACCCAGCGCACCTTCCAATTATATTTATTTTTATGTGTTCGGTCAACATGGTATCTTTCAATATTTGCTTGCTACGAACAAATTTATGAATAAATTGTATATTTTAATATTTTTAAAATAATATTATTTATCTTCAAATAAAAATAAGTTAACCTAATTACAAAATAAGATAACTAGCAAATAGAATTATTTCTTATAAATTTAAAATTAACTTAATTAAAAAATTGAATATAACTCCTATGTATTTTTTTTCCTTATAATAAGTTAATAATATTAACACAATTACTTTAATAACGTAACTCCTTTTATATATATAATTTTATTTTTAATTACTTCATATATAGAATTATTTTTAACACTTCTCATGAAAAAAAATATATATTTATTTTTCTTATAGCGTAAATGAACATATTTTTTTAGTATTAGAAGAATATATATATATATATATAATAAAGAGAGTTAAAAATAAAATCAATTGAATAATTAAGTCATTTATGCATTGGTGAAAATTATATATTATATTTTGACAATTAATTAATTTTGAGAACTTTTATAATAAGCAATAACAATTTATATTTTACTTGTTTATTTTATTTTTGGGATAGATCTAAGTTTCACAGGAAATACTCCCATTGTTTAAATATAGATACAATTTATGAATAATACATAACATTATATTATTCATAGAAAAAGAGATGTAAGTTGAGGAAACGGGATAAAACTCAATCAAGTGGCATCAACATATCCTTTAATCTCACACATTCAATCCCTAATCTGTGTCTATATCTCTATGCTTACCCACAATTTTTATACGTCCGCAATATGGAAAAAATTCTCTCAAATGGTAAGCCAGTTAGGCCCCTATGGATGAGGCAATTATGTAAAACTGAGTGAGGCAGTTGTTGGAGGCAATTATGTCACATTGAGTGAGGCAACAAGAAAAATCAAATTCAGTCAAAATCCTAAGAAACCAATAAGTATAAGTTGTGAAGTAGTAATCTCCTTAAGCAAAAAAGTTGAAAGGTGAGACACTCATGCATTCTCTTATCATGATGAGCTTTTTGTATTATTGAAGACCTTGGTTCTATTAATTATGCTGCAAGTGCAATAAAGAGAGGATGCAATATTGAAGGGTTATTGTGAACATAGGCAGTTTGCATATTGAAAGAAAAGAAAAGGAATTAAAAAAAAAGATGGAACACAAGAAGCAGAGACAAAGACTATAAAAGGAAAATGAAAATTATTAGAACATCAAAAAGTTATTAAATTGTAATAAATGAGATTAATCACTCAACTTTATTCCATATCCACTCATTGTAGTTAAATAGAAAATCTAAAAGTTACAATTATATGCACATGATATATAGGTGAGAGACTACAAATTATGTATAGGTTGAAAATGAAAATATACAACTATCTCTAGTATCACACAAATTTTCCTCCATATTTTTTTAGCATAGATGATTTATTTTTTTCTTTTGAGAAAATAGAGACATAGAGTGGACAAAAAGGATTGTGTGATATGCAAATTGAAAGAAATAGGAAGGTGATGAAATAGTGAGAAGCTGTCTTTTAGCCACTCGGAGGTGATGACACTTAAAGCAGAGGTCTAAAGACTGATTCTTAAGGCAGAAGCTGAAGGTCCAAAAGCTATTGACGAGTACTTCGACTCTGAAGACTTTAAAATAGACACTCGAGTTGCTTGAGCTCATGGCTTTGAATCATCCAAGAGAAGGTTCAAGATTGTCTACCCATATAAACTCCTACCTTGCCACAAAAATTCCAACTTCAGAAAGGTTTTAGCTAAATACAGTGAGTACTTTGACAACTCTGACTCTACGACTAGTGCATCTTTAGTTGTGGAGAGGGCCCATGATCTAATGAGAGCAAGGGATAGGGCTCATATTCATGACTCAGGAGATAGTGCAAGCGACAACAATCTCCATGGTACTGTCCAGAAATACTAGTCGTTCTTAAGTAGTTCTTTATCATGTTGTTTTGCTTTACTTTTTTAATAGTGATTGGAAAGTGTTACGACTTGGCCTTTAGTTTGTAGTTTCTCTTTGGAGCATGAATTCAATAAAACTTCAACTTCAACTCCATTCTTCTATCTTACTCCACATTAGTCTTGGCAGAAATTTTGTTATTTTTCTTTTTTGCTTATGAATGTAGAACAGAGTTTGTATTTGGTAGTTGACTTAGCAAATTTTTCTTTGTCTTTGTTTCCCTTGGAACTTAGAAGAAAGACCAAACCTTGGTACTCTGGTAGGATGCTGGGAGGCCTCAGTTGACTTCAACATCTTTAGGAAAATACTTGGGACATTGCACCCTTTGGAGATCATCATTTGGACCTTGGGAAGCACACTTAGGTTAGTTGTCAAAACCTGGATAGTGTGAGCATACTGACCTTTGAAAATATGGAAGCAGGAACATCTTTCGTGGTGTTATTTGGAGAACATACCATGGGTACAATTTGACAAAATAATTACCTCATGAGAGCACACCTCTACTTAATAACCTTGGGATTTTCAGAATTGACCTGCACCTTAGAAGAATTTTATGGTAGATTGGACGACATGTTCAATGTAGCAATGCCTTAACCACTCACGGAGAGCATAGCACCATCCCCTAGCATTGGTCCAAAAAAATTTCCAGAGTGAGCAGAAGGGGCTCACAAGGACCAACGTAGAATTGAACATGAACGATGTATCCTTACTATAACTTTTTTCTGACTCTGAATTTTTTGAGGTCTCCATCTCTAACAAGATTTTCATTTTTTATGAGATCGTCATTACTGATAAGACCTACATTTTGTTGCTGAAGTCCTGAATCTCAATTACTTCTCAAATCCTGATTCCATTTTTGTGTGTATCATCTCTGAGTCCAAAGAATATCACTTCTCAATTCAAAGAATTTGAAAATTTTCTAAATACCTTTTCCTTTGAGTCTGTAATTGACTAGTTTGGTGACTATGATACTTGGTGACCATTGTTGTTTGGTGATTGTTGTTGTCTGGTGGCTAATTGACTGATGATCTAAAAGTCGTCTAATTTATCCTCTCAGTCCCTTGCTTGGCGGGCTTTTTGAGTACGGAAAGTAACAACTAATGTTTGGAGTTTAGATCCTATAGGGAGTGGGATCGTTCTTTCCTAGTAGAGTAAATGTAAGCTCCCAATTCTAGTGGTTTCAAGTATCCACTCTATGTGCCTAGGCCCTAAATTGAGTTTTTAACTGCACAAGATGAGTAATTGCCCAAACACAGACTAATGTCATAATTTTTGTATCATTTTCTTGCTAGACTTCTCTCATTGAGACATTAGTGGATCATTGTTTGGATCTTGGAACATGATTGTTGTGGATTCCTAGGGGGTGTGAGCCTGCATTGGCCTTGCACAACACAAGTTTCATTAAGATAATAACCTAGTTTGTAGGGTGCCCTATTCCTGGGTAAGACTGAACCAGCACTTGGTCGTGGGTTGTTTCCAAGCGTGTCGTAGGTCTATATGTGGCCTCAAGTCTCCATCCTGGGGAACTTTTCCACTCATTGGTTTAACGAAAAATTGGGGTACTTTTCAGCCTGGTGCGTGGTTTGGCACTGTGCCCAGTGGGCCAAGCATGACTTTACAGAGCGTGCTACTCTTTTGATCCATGCCTAGCAAAAATATATTTTGAGGTTGTCCGGGGAACCTAGTTGAATACCTCTAGAATCTAATATAGAGGTCCTTTAGATTATGTCATTTAATAATTTAGATTATAAGTGGAGTCATTTAGTTCCTTAATTTTAGAAAAATTTGCCAATTAAGGACAAAACATATAATTTTAATGATTTTTTTAATTAAAATATTATTTTTTAATTAATATTTCAATATCAAAAATATTAAAATAATATAATTTTTCATTAATTGGTTTCTTGAAAAATAATATTTTAATTAAAAAATTATTAAAATCATGTATTTTGTCCTTAATTGTCAAAATTTTCTAAAATAAAGAAATCTAATAACATTCCTTATAATCTAAATAATCAAATAATGCAAATGATCTAATTTGAAGGATATTCATGACACTTTTCTTTTTATTATAACGCTATTAGACTATGTCCAACCCAAACTTTATTTTAGTGCAAAAATTGTAATATCTTTTTTATAATCTCCAACCTACCACACCAACTGTAATACTAAAAAATATAATGTTTAAAATATTTTTTTTATTTTTCTTTTAGTGAAATTTTACACCCTTTTAGTACAAAAATTGCATTATCTTTTTTATATCCAACTCATTACACTATTTTAGTATAAAAGTTATAATATCTTTTTGAAACATCTTAATGTAATGAATTAGAGATAAAAAATAAAAAATAAATAAAAAGCACAATTTTGTACTGAAAGAATAAAAAATATATATATATTTTAAAGAATATATTTTTTACTGTAATATCTAGGGTGATAGATTGAAGATAAAAAATTAAGATAGTACAATTTTTGAACAAAAATAGTGCAAAATTTGCATTATTATAAAGTTTAGGCTAGAGATGGTCAAATAGTACGAGAAAAAGAGATAAGTAGAGCGGGAAGGGAAATTTCTAGAAATACCCTTGAACTTTTCGGTATCTTCAATAATACTCCTAACGTTTGTACAATATCAATGATATCCTCAAATTTTAACAAAATTAAGGAAATGTTAATTACAAGGGTATAAGAGTAATTTTCTTACCCAACCATGAAAAAATTTCAACAATAACCATGAGTTTTTAGATATCTTCAATAATACTTTTAATATTTAAATAATGTCAATGATACCCTCGTATTTTAATAGAGTTAAGGAAATGTTAAATACAAGGGTGTAATAGTATTTTTTTTTTATGAATGTAAAAATACTTATGAACACATATTTTATTTCTTGAATATGTTAAGTAATTTTAATTACTTTAAATATATCAAAAATTAAAATTTGAATTTATTATAAGGCATTTAAAAAAAATTTAAACTGTTTTGTGGATTTAACTAACTAATTAATCAGTTTTCTCATAAAAATATCAACAATAATTTTTTTTTTGACAATGTGAAAAGTATATAAATATTTTTCAAAAAAATTAATGGTGAAAGAAATAAAGTAATATGAACTAGAAAAGAAATCAAGAGCATTAGATTAATTTTTAGAATTATTTCATAATTTTAATAAACCTTAATATTTCTAAATATTTATTTAATTATAGAATTTTATTTTTTAACCATGCAAATATGAAATTCTTCATATAAGAAAGTAACAAACAAAAAAATTGCAGAAAATGGGTGTTAGAAATTGTAGTAATTTTAGTTGTATTTTGCAGGACTGGGGGTAATTTGAGTATTTCATCTTTGCCTGTGGGAATAATTTAGGTATTTTATATTTGGCTTACAATTTTTAACAATTTTGATTAACTTTTGTTAAAAGTTAAGAATATTTTGTAAAAATTCATTAAATGTTGGAAGCATTAGTGACCATATTTGAAAGGTAACTTGGGAGTATTGTTGAAATTTTTCGATTGTGGGGCTAATTTTAGTATTTCATATCTGGCTCATAGTTTTTTTAATAGTTTGAATTAATAATTAAGGAATATGATTGAGAAGAATAATATTATATGCATTAAATTGTGACATATATCAAGTGATATTTTGTTATTGATTGTATATAAAGTTGGGAATATAGAATGACAAAGTAATTTTACAAATAAAAAAATAATTAAATTGTACCATATAAATTATTATATGTACTAAATTATAATACAAAATATTTTAAAAAAAGCAACAAAAAGAAAAAGATTGAAGATTTTTTTTATTTTCACCGAACAAACAAAAATTACCGGGAAAAAAAAAAAGCACTTAAAGCTTCTTTTAAGCATATTAACAATATATTTAAAGGCAAAAATCAAACATTATAATATACACAAATAAATTTATTTTCTTTTGATTGAAAGAAGTTAAAATCAATCAATTTATTAAAATCTGTTAAAATTGATTAAAGATTATTAATCAAATTCTTCACTTTTCATATAGTAATATGAAAATTATACATTGAGTAATAAAATTTTAAGCGGTAAAAGTAAATAAAAATTGTGAATCACTTTTTAACTCTTTTTATTTTGATAATATCATGATAATGATAATGAAGATTTATCTTAAATAGATAAGAGTAAAGAACGGTCATAGTACATATGAATAAGACAAAAATATAAATATAACTTATAAATTACGTAGCCAATTTTTCTTACAATAATTTCAATGGATAAGACTTATTAAGATTAATCTAAGGGTTTAAATAAAGATATGTATCATTTTTTTTTAAAGACCCACATTTTAATTACATTAATCACTCGATAAAATGATAATGATATTTTTATAAAAAATAGTATATTTTATTTTTAATTGATTTTTTTTTTTTATAACTAGAAGCTAGCTAAATGAGATTCTTTATATAATTTATGAATTAAATGATATAAATAATTAAATTTAAAATAATTCTCCCAAACTTTTCATATATATATATGTCAAAAAAATGTGGCGATGAACGTGGCTAATATACTTTTGGGTTCTAATAATTAGAAGCATCTAATCCAAATGAAAATACAATCTCTAATAATGGGTTGGAATGTCACTTTCAAGTGGTCCTACGTCCTATGCAATATTATTTGTATATATGGTCCTACGTCCTATGTAATTTTAAATTGATTCATTATTAACTAAAAAAAACAACCTAGTTTAGCTACCACAAGCTTTTCCAATTCCAGGTCAACAATGTCCGCTACGTCGTATGCAATATTATTTGTATATATGGTACTAATTATACCTGTACTGTGTAATTTAAAATTGATATACTATTAACTAAAAAAACAATCTAGTTTAACGTATATGGATTTAACCTATATGACACTCTGTATCGATGAGTTGTCCTTCTGCTGGGTCCTTCTGCTGTTGCTGAGGTCCATCAATTTGGGTTTAATTTTAGTCTAATGCATGAATCACCTGGGTCTTTTCTATATATATATATATATATATATATATAATAATTTTTATTTATGTTATAAAAAATATATATATATATATATTTTTTATTAAGAGACGTTAAAAATAAAAATTACACATAAAAAAGTTATATTATACTAGAAATGTCCATTGTCCAGTCTGATTTTTAACAAAAAAATAATCAAATTGAGTCGAACATATTGCTTTAACCGAACCGAACCGAACCGAACCGTTTGTCTAATAAAACTATTAAAACCAAATATTCCAATCAAGTTTGGTTAATAGTTTTTGACGATTTTTTTTTCCTCCAAACTTATTAAAACTTGAAAATAATACAAAGAAAAAAATCTTTAAATCTAAACAAATTATTTAATATATATATTACAAATATAAATCATATTACATTCATCCTATATAAATCATTACATATTATATGTGATTGCTTAGTATTACTTGTTTGATGAATTTACTTATTGAGTAATGTTACTCATTCAAATTTTATTTACCATTTTTTGAAAAATTTCATGAGAAAGATTTGACAATATCTTTAAAAATTAATTGGTCCTTTTAGGCAATTCTTGGGTTAAAAAATGTTATTTTTAATAAGTTTAGTGTCTTAGAAAATAATCATTCGGCATTTGTGGTTTCAAAATTAACTTTAATCAATAATGAAAAGGAAAAATCTTTTAATTTTAAGTAACATGCATAATTAATTTATATGAGAGAGTGTGATAGGATGAAGCATATAAACACGTTTTTGTCTTTTAATTATCTTATGCTATCTAAATTATGAATATATCTCAGCTTAAGATAAATAGAAATATTAATTCTATAAAAAATCGTGGTTTTATATGATAAAAAAATTGATCCAAGAAAATAAAACTTCAACCGATGGGCAGCTGCATATCACAATTGCCAATTTATCACCAAGATTCTTTATGTCATTCTCAGCTCAATAATAAGATCAAATGAATTCGAGGAATTTGGGACTAAATAGCATATATAATATAAATACAATTATATTTATCTCAAAATAGTATATTAGTTATACATAATATATGGAATTAATATCTGGGGGCTAATTTTTTTCATAGCATATTAATTTGAACAAAAAATAAATAAAATGCCTTAATAAATTTTAAAAATATTATATTAGTTAATAATAAAAATAACATTAGCATAAAAAGTATTTATATTTTACCTAAAAATGATGTCACATTGTTAAGTGGAAAGAAAAACTATCGAAGTGGAACTCTGTGATGCTTCAAAGCATAGAATTCATCTATAACCCAATCTAAATCAATAGTTTCAGTAAATTTCCTCTCAATATAAAGAACCATACAATAAGCTAAAAATTCTTCCTCTATCATACAATCAGCTAAAAGTTCCTCCTCTAAGACATTTTAATAAGCTTCACATTGCTAAAAATGCACGCTCTGTAGTTGTAGTAGATACCATAAGAGTCAATTCTAAACGTATTAATCTATCAATTAAGAAATATATAGCTGAGCCTTCATTTTTAACTAATTCCTGTAACAAGATTGAAAAAGATGTAATTTCTTGAAACTTAACTTTGACGACATCAATCTCGTAATGCATTAATTGTCTTCTCAAGTCTTCAAGTTCTTTCTGAGTGAAATCTTCAGAATAAAACTTATTAGCAAGATTGTATATATGATCAATGTTGAATGACTTAAAACAATGAATAGGATCTAAAGCAGAGCTAAGATTGAGAAGCTTCATTTCATTATTTGAAAATCTCTCACTTATCTCCTATAATTGAAAATCAATTATAGCATTGAATATATCAAACTGATAATGATGATTCACTGTGAGATGATTTTTTTCAAGGTATGCCCAACGTGTGCCATCCAAATAAATATCACTCATAACAGGTGTATTAATATCATGTTTTTCACAAAATGATAACACAAGTTGTAAAAAGTCGTCCCAAGCACATGATCTTAATTTCTCTAAAAGTTCTTTTGTAGATTTGACTAATCTTGTAGCATTTAAAATATCTTGAGATTCATATTGCAATGCTTGACATAAAAAGTCAGTAATTTTCATAACCTTGTTCATCAAAAGCAGAATAAAAACAAAATCAAAACATCTAATTGCTTTAAATGGCCCTTTAGCTTCTCCTCTTATATCGTAATTACGTCCATCTTTAGCAATGCTTTCAAGAACAATACATGTTGCACCAAACATTTCAATTAGCCTATTGACCGAAGCAAAATGAGAACTCCACCTTGTAACTCCAAGTCGTTGTAAAGTGCGAATTTGATTAACTTCACTTCCAATTTCAAGTTCTCTATAGTCTAACAACTTTACCAATTCAAGGTCTCTTCCACATTTAAGTTCTGAGCAACGTTTGGCTGAAGCTCCAACAAGATTTACAACAAAGCTTAACTTTGAAAAAAATTCCCACACATCATGGACATCTTTAGATGCAGCA
This sequence comes from Elaeagnus macrophylla, assembly GCA_029378325.1. Classification (NCBI taxonomy): domain Eukaryota; kingdom Viridiplantae; phylum Streptophyta; class Magnoliopsida; order Rosales; family Elaeagnaceae; genus Elaeagnus; species Elaeagnus macrophylla. Next base: position 28,018,668 of record CM055640.1, on the reverse strand, counting down.
ACCATGCTAATTGGAAACGATGTGCAAAGCAATGAACATAGTGTGCACATGGAGAATCTTCCATAAATAAAGCTTGCAACCCATTCCAAGCACCACACATATTACTAGCACCATCATATCCTTGATCCTGAATTTTTTAATTTGAAAATTATATTTAGAAAGAGCTAAACAAATTTTCTCCTTCAGATTCAAAGCTGTAGTTTCTTAAACATGAATGATATCAAAAAAGTGTTCTCGAATGAAGCCATTAGAATCAACAAATCTTAAGATAATTGTCATCTACTCTTTAGTAGACTCATCAACAACCTCATCAACAAGAAAGAAAATTTTGCATTACCAACTTCTTAGCATATTTTCTTTCAAACATTTGTTGCAATAATATTTAATACCTCATTTTGAATTATTGGAGAAGTATATTTTGCATTTGATGGAGTACACTCTAAGGTAACATTAGCAATATCTTCATCAATTATTACAAACAATTTTACCATTTCAATAAAGTTACCACGGTTAGATGATGTGGTAGATTCATCATGACTACTAAAAGCACATGCTTGCTTTGCAAGCCACTTAACCGTTTCTATTAAAGCCTTGAGTCGCAAACAATTTTGCATTACTTGTTCTGAAGATTTTCTATTGATCATTTTGTCAATGTGTGTTGCAAGATTTTTCAAAGCATGCCATTGTTGCATAGCACCATTATGTGATGAATTTGGCTCCCCTTCATGAGTAAAAAGACCACATCTACTTTTATTATTAATTCTCTTCCAATTTTTGTATCCTTTAATAGTAAATGTTAGATGCTTTGGAGGATTATTCTAAAAAAGAAAGCATGGAAAACAAAACACTATCATTTTCTGGAGAGTACTTAAGCCAAGAAAATTTTATGAACCATGAATATTGAAATCGACGTTGTTGCTTTCCATAAGAAGTTGGCAGATACAAATCTAATTTGGGTTGATATGGTCCCATGTTAATATATTTCCTTCGAATATCATCTTGTTCATTAACATGATATGACTAAATTGGATAACATAAACTTGGATCTCGTTGAAGAGAAGTAGTATCATTTCTTCCAAGTTCACTTCTTTTAGATTTAGAATAATGAATTTCATCAATAATTGGAAAATCAATAGACACACTTAATTTTGTTGAATTTGTTTCCATTTTCTTAAAAACAAATGAAGAGTTTTGGTTGACTTTGAGCTTTCACGTTCATGTTCCATTATAACTTATCACCTAATAAAAATTTACAAATATTAAAGTATTGTTTAATCTTTTGTTTATCAAAGTTTATTAAAATAGATCTCTAAACATTAAAAAAAATATTTACTCTTTCAAATATTAAATTTATGTCATTATATTATTTATAGTTATACTTACACTTATTTTTATTTTATTAACCTAATTAATTGATTATTACCACAATATAATAACAAAAATTCTAAATTTAAAATTTTATAAATCAATTAAACAGTTGTATCACAATATGTTATTATTATTAACATGTAAATATATAATTAAATAAAAATTATTCCAACCAATTAACCCATATCTAAAATGCACATTATTTATACAATAATATTATTAATATTAAGTATATTAATCAATAATCAAATAATCAGGGAAAAAATAATATATTTTATAAATTAAAAGTTACTGGCTCGTGGGCTATTCGGCGTTGCGTGGCGTGGCTGACCTAAGTTCCTGGCTGGAGTGGCTAGAGGCTGGTGGCTGTTGCTGGTGGGCAGTGCCTGGAGTGGAGGCATTGAACGGTGAATAGAACGGTTGAAGTTGAACCGTTGAAGGCGTTGGAGCTGGAGGCCTAACTTGTAAAGCGTTGAAGGCTAGAGGTCAGGAGGCTGGCGACTAGAGGCTGGGCTAAGCGAAGCGAGTCACGCGAGCGAGTGGAGTGGGTAGGCAGCGTGCGAACGCAAGCTGGAATGGAAAACTCAAGGCGCAGCTGGGGGTGAATTAATATTAGATTAGGGGGTAAAATGGTAATTTTACATATCAAAAAAATCGGTTAGGGCTCGAGTTCCCCAGCCCCTTCACAAGTTTGCCTCTGCATATACATACTGTACATAATATATAGAGAGCATATAAATTAAATATGTACATTTATTTACAAGATAATATGTTATTTTAAGACTAATTTAATAATATACAAACTAATATTCTAATATAGAGCTCAAATCTAACTATACCCCATATTCTTGGATTTTTTGAAATGTTATCATGTTTAAACTAATAATTAAAAAATTCATCATATAAATATTTATAATATAATAAATTTTATTGATAAAATAAAAATTCTATTCAATACAAAAAATTGTTTTAATTCAAATAAATTATCTTAAAAAAAAAAAAAAAAAAGAGAGAGAGTATATCTCAGTACATATTTAGTGGTAAATATTTTTAAAAATAAACAAAAGTTAACAATAAACTCATGACATTCTATCAACATTATTACAGACAATTCTAAACCCATATTTTTTAAATTTTACATTTTTTTCTCTCTCACAACATACTCAAAACTTTTGTATATCCGTCGTACTGAAAAAAGTTCTCCAACTTTGTCGATAATGTCCTGGGCATTTTTGATCCTCGGATGCTATCTTCTTGATGCTTGTCAGCAGTGCCTTTAATGATTCTTGTGGATTGGGTAAGCGAATGGAATCTTTTGCTTTTCCATTTTGTGGATGATCAATAGCAACAACGTTTAAAGTCAGCCTTTTCTTATCTTTTACTTTGGTTTTTTTTATTTTATTTTTTATGATTTGATCGTTTTATTTTTTACTGTTCATTATTTAGTTTATTTTATTTTTCATTTATTTAGTTTAAATTCCCATTAAATATTCTAAAGTGTAAAAATTAAAGGGAAATAGGCTCATATGATCCCCTTTTGTTATTTTTAATCTAAAATGAACACTAATTTATATATTCTAAATTTATCCTTATATAAGTTATTATTCAGCAAAGATCCAAACCTTTTTTTTTTTTTTGGCTTTTTCCTCCTTAAAACTTTCTTCATCGCCTACGTCTCCATTTGATCAAATTATTCAGTAAAACATGAATTAACGTACACCCACTTCATTCTTTTGCAAAACTATGACAAAAAAAAAAATTATAAATCTCCATTACTACTCACTTATTTCTTTTGCATCTCTAGTTGAAAACCAAATTAAATATTGTATAAATTATTTTAGTCTCACTTGAATTAACAGTAAATCAGTATTTAATATATATATATATATATATATATATATATATATATATATATATATATATATATATATATATATGTTGACCCATTAAATACAAATATAATTATTGCTTAATCAAATGTCCTTGTTCTTAACTTATAAAAAAATTAATTTTATATATATTAAATAACGTATTAATTATTAATTAAATATAAAATTAAGAATGTAAAATAAAAAAATAATTATAGAGTAAAACAGAGTAGAATAGAGTAAAACTTTGTTGAAATAAGCTTGCTGATTTTTAGTTGGACGTTGAAATAAGCTGTTTTTAGTTGGACGTGCATCCAACTCTGTTGAAATAAGCTCTCTAATTTTAAGTTGGACGTAGTTGGACATATGTCTAACTGAGCTCCGGCGAGTGGACATATGTGTCCTCTAAAATATACTCCTCTGGTTTTCAGTTGGACACATGTCCAACTCTGTTGAGGTGAGTTGGACAGTCGTCCAACTGAGGGGTTATTAAGGGAATTTTTGTCATAATATGTAAAAAAATCAAGTGGAGGAGGTCATATCAGATTTTTAATAAATAGGGGGTCATGACAGCATATAACCCAAAATTAAAAAGTAAAAAGATTAAATTATAAGAAAAATTAATGAATCAAAATATAAAAAGTAAAAAGAAATAAACTAAATTATGAGGAGAAAATGTTGGACACAAAACTATAAAATGAGATTGAAAGTGTTACATTTTATCTAGGGCCAATTCTAGTGACATCATACAAAGTCTCCAAATACATACCCAAATGTTTAAAATTATTAAAGATATGTGCCTCAGAGATTTGGAGATCTTTAGGATATTGTACGTGTGCTTTGTCAATTATGTCTTTTGTGATATAAAAATTTATTTTTTTATTAAAATGCTTAATTTTAAAGATTTTTAGGTCAAAATTTATAATTTTTGAAAAAAAATTCTAAAAATTTAGTAATTTTATTTTCTTAAATATTTTGTTATTTTGATATTTTTAAAGAATTTTTTTTAATTTTTCTAAGATAATGTCTAAAAAGACTTTAAATTCTTCTAAAAAAATTTCTTTTATTCTTGTGTTTTCTAATTATTTTAATCTTTCTTTTAAGGTTTTTGTTTGTTTTTATGAAAACATTATGTGGTTCATTTTTGTTTCTATACATACTAAAAATATTTTTGTAAAATTTTTCTTAAAATCTTTTCTATTTTCAATATTACGAACTAAATTAAATAATTCTTTTAAATTAAAAATTTGTGCTTGTGTAAGCATTTTTAATTGTAACCATGTTAATTCTTTGTTCCAATTTTAAAGTACTTTATAAATTATTATTTATATTATTTTCTTAGTTAATAATATTAATTCTATTGTATCTTTTTTATAATATTTTAAATAATTTACTTTCCTTTTTGAATTTGATTGGTTATATTTTTATCAAATTTGTTTATGTTTATGACTCTAATACCAATTTTTATATCTGAATTTTGATTTTTAAGCTTCAGTTAGCTTATTTTTCAATATGTTCCTTAAATAAATAAAATCTAAAAATTAGGTTATCAAATTTTATTTAATTTACTTTTACAAATTTATGTGTAAAATAACTTCTTAAAATTTTTCCTACGGGATGGTCTATTATGTATAATATATTATAAACATAATTTGTATAATAATATAAAAGTGTATTAAATCTTTTAAAATTTTCTAAGCATGTATGATAACTTTTATTGTCAAAATATTGTTCTAATAATTTCATATATTTTCTTTCAAAATATTCTATATTAGACATAATTGTATCAAATGACTCAGCTCTTAAATTTTCTTATTTGTCTATTTTTACTAGTTCAAGACTTGCTTCAAAATCTAATTTTTTTTTCCTTTTACTAAATCATTCCTTTTTTTGTTTGAAAAAATAGTCAATTAATTCTTGTAAATTTTCAATTATTTTATATCTTTTTGTACTTTTTTCAAAGTTATATTTTATAGATGTTTTGAAACAAAAAAGAACTTATTTAAAATAAATTACATTTTTAAAATTTTATTGATTTTCAGAGTACTTCCTGCTTTTACTTCTATAAAGGTTTGTCTCAAATTTTCTTTTCATGTTATTATGTTTATTTTCCAAAAATTATGATATAATTTGAGTAATAATAAAATTCAAGGTACACTAGTTTCTGATTGAAAGCTAACCTGTTTTTGAATATGGATCTACCGCGTTTTTTCGGTTTCTTATTATCTCCTTCTTGTTTCAAAAGGCTAAGCCTCACTCTAAATTCAAGCTTCTAGATCTCTTGTCCCTATTGATCTTATAAGATCCGTACTCAACTTCTTATGGTAAGAGTAATAACTTGGTTTGAAAATTTAAGATAGATTTTTATTTAATAATTAAACAGAAAGCTTTACAAACTAGAGAACTAGAAACCTAGAACTAGTAACCTTGAAAGGGTTTATATTTCTTACTTATTTTTAGATATATAGCTATAGCATAAAATAGAAAATGGATAAGTGTTAAGATTTCATCGTAATTCCTTAGCTAAAGAGAATTCCCTTTTATAGACATAAGGGTTCTCTATTTATATTTGTGGGATTATACTGTTCTTGTAACTTTCTCGTTTGGCGTTTCACACCTACATCTCTGGTATCTATTTTTTTCCTATAAATATTAAAGCTTTCATTATAGTTATTTGGTTGTTACATATGCTTGTTAAGCTATTATTTCCTTCTAATTATATTTCTAATAGTTCGTCTTTTACCATAATTATTTCATTATATAAACCAGTTCTTTTAATTTTTCAATTTCTTTTTCTAGTTCTTCTACTTCTCTATTTTTTTATTGAGTTCTACCTGAGTATCTATGAACTTAATTCTTTACACATGATTTTTTTATTGGTATGAGAGGTTTTTTCTTTAATATATAAATTTTATTCATTAGGTACTTCATATTCTATTAATATTTTTAGTTTCCATATGACTTGTCCTATTTCTTTGAAAGTTTTGTCTTTTTCTATAAATTTGTTTTGTCCATATATTGAACTATTGTGACTGTTTGTTAATGAATATCTTACTAGGTAATGAATTGAAATTTGGTGGTTTCCATCTTTCATTATATTTCATCTTTTAAATTCATAGGCTAAACTTAGTACTTGGTTTAAATTTTTATCATGGATGTTAACAACAAATCTAGGATATGCTGTAAATTTTAGTTTCTGGTATTTTAAGTTTTCATTAATCATTTCTAATAAAGCATATTTTTTGTTTGTTATTCTGTTGTCTAATAATGCTAATCCAATTTTTCCTTTGTCTTTTTCTTGAGAATTTTTTGAGAATTGTTTCTTTATCAATTAATGGTATATTAAATCTTCTTTTTGCATCTGTTATAGTAATACTCATTTCTTTATTACTTATGGCATAATATATTATATATTTTCTTGAAAATAATTTTCATATTTTGGAGGATGATTCTTCTTTAAATCTATCTCCTTCTTTAAGATTTAGTTTTAATTTTTGTATTTCTTAAAATTTCTTTTTACTAAATATCATTTCTTATGAAAAATATCTATAAATGTCTTGTGTTTCTACTTCCATTATTCCTTAATTTTTTACTATTTCTGACATTTTCAAAGAGTATATGTTTTTATTTTGTTTGTAAGATTTTACAGATTTTTATTACTTTGTAAGGTGTTTCAAATTTTTACTGTTTTGTAAGATATTACAGATTTGTATTGCATTGTAAGAGTTACATAAACTTAGGAGTATGAATTTAGTGATAAGTGGTAGATATTAATAGGTAGTGAATAAAATACTCAATATAGAGAGTATTTGTATCTAACAATAAAAAAGATAAAAATAGTATGTTTAAAAAATATAAAATACATATTTTCAAAAACAAAATCATTAATTTACTTAAAATATCCCTCTACTAATTGAGGTTAGTGGAATGAATTGATTACAATCTTAATTGGTGAAGAAATATTATAGATAAAGTAATAACTTTATTTTTTAAAATATATATCTTTTAGTTATTAAACATGCTACTTTTATCTTATTGTTTATTGTGAATAGTAGTAGTGCTCCAACTAAAATTTTGTTTAATAAAAGCCCAACTAAGATGCCCATGTCAAAGATGTAGCCCATTCAATGTGGTACGATGTAGGCTTGAATGTTTAATCTTAAAGTGACCCACTTTGTCTTAAAATTGACATTAATAGATGTACTGTATGATAAAAAAAAATTAATTTACTACTTTTATAATTCCTTTGTAATTAACTATTTTTAATAGTAAAATGTCTTTCAATAGCTAATTTATTAAAATAATTAAGTCATATAGCTCTACCAGTAACGTTATAACTTCATTTTCTTACTCACAACACAAGCTTATAATTTTCTTACTTACAATACAAGCTTATAATTTTCTTACTCACTAGCTTGCTGCTCAAATACGTTAATTTTTTTCTTCTTATTTTTGATACATACTTGTATTTGAATGAGTGGCAGATGTAGAATCAATGGAAACCTATGTAGATAGGTAACGATCAAGTAGTAGTAAAAGGAGTGATCGATACCACAACGTACGTTGGTTGCCATATGGACAAAGAGGACTAGATCAATATGCCTATTCTCAGTGATGAAAATTCAAATGCTTGCTCTGTTATTTTACTAATATTATATTCTAATTTGCAATTTTTTTTAATTCATTTTCAAAACTCAGACCTTAAACTATATTAATACAGGAATGTTAAGCACTTTCTTTAATTGATATACTTTATTATTTATTTATTATTTTGGTAAAGGTAGTGCTTGAACAAATTAGATTGTAGAATGCTAATTAGGGTTAATAATGAATTATGAATAATTGGAAAATTAGATCCTTTCTTGATACACAATTGTGTTTATTACTTTACTCTCTCTTTTTTTCCCCCACAAAAATACGACTTATCGGGGGAATTAGTTTACACTTAGATATCAAACTTGGGATTAGGCATGGTGTTGAAAATTTGTTGGAAGGTGACCCGTGAAGCTTATTGAGACCCACCATCTTCTGTTTTGGTGTGGCATTTTCAAAGACAAGTCCTTTTCTCTATCTATAAGTATTGACATTATATATATTCATTACCAAGTGGGCGACCTTACAAGTGATTTTCTTTTTCAAAAATTGATTTATCCTTTAGTTTCTTATTTTAGAGCAAAAAGTTGTACATATACACGTTTAGTACTTCGTATTAAAAATTTAAATTAATTAAAAAATAATTAATTAATATTGAAATTAAATTGATTAATTTGGTTGTGTCTATTTGTATTATTGTAGAATTGTAACAATAATAATAATAATAATAATAATAATAATAATAATAATAATAATAATAAGTTGTGTTATTAAAATGTCTTTTTGGTGCAACAGTACATTATTTGTAAGGAGGAATATTAAATTAATATATACCGTAAATAGTTTCTATTTTCCAATACAAAATATATTTAAAAATCAAATTAAGTGCACTAAATGTTGATACATAGTCTTTCAGTCTTTTTATTGTTGCATGTTATCATAACTAAATGTTGTGTATTCAAGTCTCATTAAATTATAAGACCAATTAAACATACTAAAGTGTAAAAATTAAAAGGTAAAAAGATTAAATTATAAGAAAAAATTAATAAATCAAAATATAAAAAGTAAAAAAGAAATAAACTAAATTATGAGGAGAAAACGTTCGACACAAAACTGTAAAATGAGAACGAAAGTGTTACATTTTATCGATGGGCCAACTCTAATTACATCCTACAAAGTCTCCAGATACATACTCAAATGTTTAAAATTATTAAAGATATGTGGTTCAGAGATATATACTTGAAGGGTTTTGTGGGATATAACTAGAATTTTCCTTTATCTTTTTTAGAATTTTGTCTCTTTGTAAGCCCAACTAAAATTTTGTTTAAAAAAAACCAAACTAAGATGCCCATGTATGTAGCCCATTCATTGGGTATTTTATTCCCATTCATTGTGGTACAATGTAGTTTTGAATGTTTAATCTTAAAGTGATCCACTTTGTATTAAAATTGACATTAATAGATATATTGTATGATAAAAAAAAAATTTGGTAAATATTATGTAAAAAAAAATTAATTTACTATTTTTATAATTCGTTTATAATTGACTACTTTTATTATTGAAATGTTTTTTACTGGTTAATTTTATTAAAATATTTAAATTATATAGCACTACAGCCTACGGGTAAAGTTATAACTTCATTTTCTTACTCACAACAAACGCTTATAATTTTCTTACTCACTTGCTGTTCGAGTAAATTAAATATTTCAATAAAATTGATCAATTTTTCTACCAAAATAGCTTATCAAAAAATATTTTAATAATAAAAGTAGTAAATTCAAACAAAAAAAAATATTAAAAATAGTAAATTATTGAAAATTTTCACATACGTTAATTTTTTTTCTTCTTGTTTTTGATACATACTAGTATTTGAATGTGTGGCAGGTGTAGAATCAATAGAAACCTATGTACATAAGTAACGATCAATTAGTAGTAAAAAGAGTGATCGATACCACAACGTACGTCTGGTTGTCATATGATCAAAGAGGACAAGATCAATATGCCTATACTCAGAGTTTCATTGATAAAAATTCAAATGATTGCTATGTTATTTGGCAAATATTATATTCTAATTTGCAAAAAATAAAAAAAAATTAATTCATTTTCAAAACTCAGACCTTAAACTATATTAATGCGAGGAATGTTAAGCACTTTCTTTGATATACTTTATTATTTGGTAAAGGTAGTGCTTGGACAAATTAGATTGTAGAATGCTAATTAGGGTTCACTACAAGAAAAATAGCTTTTTACAACGAGCATTGTGCGTTGTTAAAAGTATTTTATAACATTGGTATGCACGTTGTCTTTTAGGATGTTGTCATAAGTGTTAAACCTATCACAACGTTCACCGCCTCTTGTCCAATTTTAATACGAACGTTGTTAAACTATTTGTAGTGAACTATAGGATTACTATGACAACAAAATTCAAACGTTGTGTTTTATCTTTTTACAACAAGCGTCTTTCCTTGTTGTATATAAATTCTACAACGAATTCATGGTGTTGTCATTTTTAATACTACAACTTAAGATGATTGTTGTAATTATAAAATTTTACAATATATTACAATTGTTGTTATATTTTTGTCTCTCTCTTCTTCTTCTTCTTCTTTTTTTTTTTTTTTTACTTTATACCATGTAATTTTCTATTTCAAGCAAGATTTTATGAAATTTTACAATAAACAACCAACAATTACTTAGCATTTATATTTGAATTTGTAACCTCAAAGCATTGTTAAGAGTAGAATATAATCCATATATTAATAATATTTTAATATGGTTGCATGTAACCATAATAAAGTTTATACATTTAAATGTATAAACATGATATTTAAAATGATAAATCCTAACATGATATTTAACATGATAAAGTTTATAACATTTAAATGTAAAAGTCTGCTAGATGAATATTTAACATGATAAGCTAATCACTAATTACTAACAGAACTAGGACAAAATATATTCAAAGTTCACATCAAAATATTTCTAAGTTAAAGATTAACTAAACTAATTAAATCTCAAACTTGCAAACTCTAAATCTTCTCAAAAGAAGATTTGAATTCCAAAAGAAGCTAACAAATTGATATATGAATTCCAAGTCCTTTGATATATAAATTTGTTCTTGTTAGCTTTGTTAACTGATTTTATGACCTGAGGAACAAAAGAAAATGTCTTGTAAGTAAGATAGGCAAAAACAAAATATACATTAATTCAAAAGCAAATTAAAGCTTCCAAAGGAAAAAAAATAAAGTAAAAAATATGATATAATAGAGACAACATGTTTCCTTCATTGCTTGTTAACTCAAGGCAATATAATTTAAAATATCAATTCACCTTCTTAGGTCAGTAACATAGAAGAATGATTGTTTAATGTTTTAAAAGAAAAGGAAAAAAAAAAACAAAATACAAAAGCAAGCTTTCCTATTTAATAGTGGGATTAATGTATAAATATTAAACTTATTCAGCCCAGCATGCAATAATTATAAAAGATAACAATCAATAGCAAGAACCAATTATAATACATAAGACAATGATATGAATTACCTTTAATTAATTATCTTGATGCAACTTTTAGGCCAAGCAATGGTGCTTCCTACAGCATCACTAAGAATTCGGAATTCACTTGTGGTTCTAAACAAATTCACATTAGAATGAATGATATCTTCAATCCACACTTTCCAACAATCTCTTCCTAGGGGCATGTGATGCACTGAATTTCTTGGATCAGTGGATGCAATTCTTCCCTCAGCCACTACTTCTTCTACATCAAAGTTGTACCAATGTAATAATTGACATCTTGCATTTTCATTTGGCAGGTTGTCTTCCACTGTGCCACTAACCTTTTGAGACTATAAAAGAACCAAGTTATGCTTGCTTTATTAGAAAATCTATAATAAAATAAAAATAAAATGATAAAGTTATCATACCTTTGAAGAATTGATATGTGTTGCAGGTAAATCATCATACAAATTCTTTTTTATCTATAAAATAAAATTAAAAATTGATTGAATCTCAAGCAATTATCTAGTAAGTATTAAAGTAATATATTTAACACCCAACCTGCTCAGAATGATTAAGCTTAGAAGTTGCTACTTCAAACATTTCTTCAAACTTTTCCATTTTAGCTTCAAATTTCTCTTCAAGTTCTTTCATTTTTTGGTTGTATAAACATTGAGCAACTAAAAAATTGAAGACAATTAAATAAAATTACAAATTTACACAAACTAATAATTTTACTATGTCTATTTTAATTAACAACCTTAATTCATAAGTAGGGTGGACAACAAAACAAAATGTATAAAATTAAGGGATCATAAAAAATGACATTATCGTACAATATTATAGAACCTTATTGTTGACCTCTTCGAAGTAAAAGAGTAAATACTTTGGATCCTTAAAAAAAAATAGTATATATATACATAGAGAATACACATTAATATATTGTAGAATATATAATGAACAAGAGAAAAATAATATGTCTTGATTTTCTGTTTTTCTATTGGATCGATTTGGAGAGAATAAGAAAGTTTTCTATAATAATCACATAAAGAAATTACAGAGGAATAATATGTAATACATTATCAAAATAAGAAAATTAATATAGTTTGCTTCATCCATCCCTTGATCAGCTGAGGGAACATACTCAATAGCCAATTGGCCTTGAACCACATGATCACGAAGAAAATCATAATCAACCTCAATGTGCTTGGTACGTGCATGAAACAACGAATTATGAGCAAGAGCTTTATCACTAACACTATCAGTTAAGAGTAAAGGAGTAGAACATTCAATGTGCAAATCACTCAAGAGAGATTGCAACTAGATAAGTTATGTGGTAGTAATAGCCATGACACGGTATACACTTTCAGTACTACTGCGAGACACTACTCGTTGCTTCGAAGATTGCCAAGCCACCAAACTACCACCAAAATACACTACAAGGAGAAAGGCTTTTAGATACAGTTGTTAACCGTATCTATAGGCTTTTAGGTACGGTTGTCTTTTAGCATGTAACTGTACCCATTGCGCGTGTCGCTATAGGTTGACCTACGGGTACGGTTGTTAACCGTACTCGTAGAGTTTTAGGTACAGTTAACAACTGTACTCATATTTATTTGTAACCGTACTTAAAACTCTATAGGTACGTTTGTCAACTGTACCTATAGAGTTTTAGGTACAGTTGTTAACCGTACCCGTAGGTATTTGTAACCGTACCTAAAGCCCTACGGGTACGGTTGTCAACTGTACCTGTAGAGTTTTAGGTACAGTTGTTAACCGTACCCGTAGGGTTTTAGGTACGTTTGTGTAACCGTACCTGTAGAGTTTTAGGTACAGTTAACAACTGTACCTAAAACCCTACGGGTACGGTTGTCTTATATATTACATGGTTTTAGGTACGGTTAACAACCGTACCTATAGATTAAATTTTTTTTTTTTAATAATTATTTTCTGCAATTATATTTTTACCTGTTTTTATCCCTGCTCAGACTATATTATTAGACTTTAATCAGACATTTATATACATATCTCAACAAGCATACAAATATTCTATTACAATTATGCATACTGCGTCATCATTTCAGTAAATTAAAATACATAGCTAATGTCACTAACCTAATTAAATTAACTATATATACATACAAGTTAAATCTAACTAATATATATCAAAATGTAAAATATTTAATTGTCTAACTTGTGCTTCCAATACTATATCAATAAGGAATTGACATACTTCTCTTCGACAAACATCAAATTCTTCTCGTGTGTATGTTTTCTTTTCTGCAAACTAAAAAAAAGGTAATTAGATCTATATATAGTTATAAGTAATTAGGAAATACATGATACTTAAAAATTTATGAATACGATGATTTAAAAAAATTACTAGCTAAATAATTGTATGTACAATCATAAATATTTTGTTAACTTACTAGTAGTGATCGAGACTTTCTTGGTTGATATATAATATCTCTCATATATCTCATCACAAAAAAACCACATTCAATGCTATTATTTTGAACAGATGCCTACACACATATATAAAACATAAATTGCATAGTTAATTAATTTGAATAGCTTATCTAAATAATTACTTGTAATTAAAGATGTACAGGCATATAATAAACGATAAATTAATATATACTAACCTTAATAGGCCGGAAAGTAGGTGGTGTCTTAAACGAACGTGTTATAGTTTGGTACCATCTAGAAAAAGCACTATAATATCGACATAATAAATAAACATTATTCATATTCAATCATCCATGATTACTTAATTAGAAATAATTTAAAATCATGTTAATTAAATATATTAAGTTAATAATACCCAATGATCATATCTTGAAATCTTTGTGGTGGACTGTTTCCAAGTGAATCAAACCACTCAACAACACCACTATATGGATGGATCACCCCAAGCATCCAATGATTTCTACAATTAATTGCAAATGATTGTTATAATAAAGACTTCACAAAATTAGAACATAAGAAAAGTATATGTATATAAAATACTCACGATAGCTAATAAGGAACAATAAGTCTTTCAACCAAGAAAAGGTATTAAAAAAAAAAAAAAGCCAAAGCAAACACATTATTAAGTAATAAGAACTCAAATGAATCAGAAGACGCAAACAAAATGTACTAGTACTGCGCATAGTAAAAAAAAAAAAAAACCTTAGAATTCTAGACTTAGAGAGCCAAAAAGACACCAAGAATGCTAAACCTAAAAGGGAGATAAAACTTTCTTCAACAGATATGTGTATTCCCTTGTTAGCGTACAAACTACATTTATAGGCTTATAATAATATTTCTAAACTAAAAATAAAACTAACACCTAAACAAATACGAATTCTAATGATAAAATAATAAAAACTTAAAACTAATAAAGTACCATGTGAACAATAACACTATAACTTATACGCTAAGGAAAATAATATACACCCTTAATTTGATATAAACTCTTAATAAACTACGTAAACTAAATCTAGAAATTATTTTCTTCATAAAACTCTTTTTCCTGTCCAATTCTTCTTGGAATAGGATTAATATTAATCTTTCATCAATCTCCTCAGTTCAGAAAGAACTCGTCCTCGAGCTTGTGATATCATCGTTTAAAGTTTCTCCTTGGAAATGAATCAAATGCTTTATAGTAAACAATAGGAAGATTCAACCTCTAGGCATTATTATTAAACTTCTCAACTATTTCATAAGGACCAATCTTTCTAGCACTCAACTTGTTATCTTCTCCAACTGGATATCATCCTTTGTCATGACAAACCATTCAAATCTTCTACTTCAAATGCCACAAACACCACACAACACTTCATGATTACTTGCATTATCAGCAGCAAAAGTAAGAAAATTTTCAAGCCCTCCACTAAATTCATTTGACCTTCTATCCATTGACATCCAAGGCTTATCCATTTAAAAACCTAATTAAATATATATATATATATATATATATATATATATATATATATATATATATATATATAAAGATTATGTCAATGAACATATATAATATTGTGAAATAACAAGTGACACAAATGTTAAAAAAAAAGAATCAAATAATATATATATACAAATACAAACAACATTAATTCAAGTCAAAAAAATAAAAATATATACAAGTTATACAACATTAATTCACAATCAACATATAACATTATATATTTTTTTATCGCACTATGCATATGTATATAATTTTTTCCATGAATAAATATACAATAATATATAACATTATAAATAATTAATAATAATAAACAAAATAAAATAAAAAAATTAAAACATATATATATATATACTAACGGCAACTATATGCACATATAAAAATTTTCATGAACAAATATAAAATATGCATGAATAATAATATCAGAGAAATTATAAATAAATAATGATAATATTTATTTTTAGGCAAAAATTCTCAAAACATATATATTCAAGGCATAGCAAATATGGGTAATAGAGTTCATGAACTAATTAAGAAAAAAATCAAGTACATTACTCAAAAAAGTGTAAAAAATACATACCTTGAAGGAGAAAAGTTGATGGTGGCGGAAATTGAGGTCAAAATGGGTCCTTTGGTGGCTGAAATGGTGGAGGAAAAAAATGGAATTTTTCGGCTAAAATGGGAGAACAAACTAGGCGGCTAATGGTTAACAACTGTACAACACGGCAGCGGCAGCAATCACGCAGTCGGAGAAGCTGCCGGTAACGAAAAAATCCAAGTAAAACCGGTCATGTATGGCTTAGGGAGGGAGGCGGCGCTAGATATTGTGGGACAAGGGTGTGCTCGGGTGGGGAAGAAAATAAGATTTGTGTGGAGCCCGTGGATGTGGAGACCTAATTAAATGATTTGACCTACAGGTACGGTTGTTAACCGTACCTAAAAGGATACGGGTACAGTTAACAACCGTACCCGTAGGTTAATTAAAAAACTTTTAGGTACGGTTAAAGGATATGGGTACGGTTAACAACCGTACCTAAAAGTTTTTTAATTAACCTACGGGTACGGTTGTTAACTGTACCCGTAGCCTTTTAGGTACGGTTAACAACCGTACCCGTAGGTCAACTTTTAGGTACAGTTAACAACTGTACCTAAAAGTTTCCTTAATTTTCCGAAAAAGTTTCGCGTTTTGGTTCACTTTTAGGTACGATTAACAACTATACCCATAGGTAATTCTTTTAAAATACACGGCCAACCGTACCTATAGCTATTTAAGTATTGTTGTTATCAAATTTTTAATTTAACAACCGTACCTATAGGTATATATTGTTGTAGTGATACACACAAAAAGCCCATGTACTACACCTGTTATCAAGGCAGCTAGCATAGTCAGCATCACAAAATGCAAGCAAATCCAACCCCTCAGGCTTAGCAAACATCAACCCAAAATGCAAGATACCCTTAAGATAACAAAGGAGACGCTTAAGAGCATCCCAATGCACATCAGTAGGGGATGCCATAAATTGGCACAGCTTATTAATAGCAAATAACACATTAGGATGAGTTAAGGTAAGATACTGCAATGAACCAACCAATTCCTATAGACAGTTGCATCATCTAAAGAAACACCAAAAGTTTTGCTTAAAATAGCACCTGAACTCATAGGAGTCGACACAGGTTTAGAATCAAACAAACCAGTATGAACAAGCAAATCTCGAATGTATTTCTACTGTGATAAGTGCACATAGTCAAAGGAGTAATAGACCTCCATACCTAGGAAATAACTCAGACACAAATCGTTCAGAGCAAACTTGTGATTCAAGTCAAGAATAAGATGGTCAACCAAAAGAGAGTCAAACCTGTAAGGAGGATATCATCAACATATACCAGTACAATAAGAAAGGAATGAGACGTGGTCTGAGTAAACAAAGAAGTTTAAGATTTGGATTGAAGAAAACCCAAAGAGAGCAGGTAGGTGCATAAAAACCTAGTGGCAGTGTCATAAAAACATATTCAAGCAAATCCCCATTAAGAAATGCATTGTTGACGTCAATCTGCCTAATCTTCCAACCACAAAACAAAGCCAATGTGAGAACTACCCTTATAGTAGTGGATTTCACAACCGGACTGAAATTTTCATTAAAGCCACCCTTAATTGTTGCAAAAAACCTCTAACCACCAGCCTTTCCTTATATTTTCCAAAGCACCAGTGGATAGCAACTTAACTCTAAACACCCATTTGCATGTAATAGGATGATGACCGGTAGGCAAGTCAACCAAATCCCACGTATTATTAGAAAGTAAGGCAGTAATCTCTTGCTGCATAGCATGCTTCCATGCAGGAATCTTCAAAGCATCCTTATAACTTCTAGGCTAAGATAAAATGGTAGAAGAAGATAAACTAGAAACGTGCACTATAGGTTTAAACACTCCATTCTTCAATCGAGTGACCATATGGTGAGTATTAGATGAGGCAGATGGAAGAGTAGGAAGTTGAACAAATAAGTCCAATGAATTCGAAAAAGATGGAGAAATTTCAAAAATGGGAATACCAGAAGGAGTGTATATTGATAAGGCATTATCAGGTTTACTAGTGGGTGACAAGCTGTCAAATAGTGGGACCACAGAGGACAAAGACAAGCTGGAATCATCATGGAAAGTAACGGGTAGAAAATCACGTGAACCTGATGGAGTAGCAGCACAAGAGACTGATGCATCAGTAGAAGCAAACAAGTCACCAGGTAGTGCAGCAGGAGTAGACAAGTCACCAGTAGTGCAGGAGTAGGAGCAAGCAAGTCACCAGGCAGTGCAGCAGTAGGAGTAGGCAAGTCACCAGGCAGTGCAACAGTCGGAGTAGACAAGTCACCAAGCAATGAGACAAGTGCTGGTGAAGGAGTCGTTGCAACAAGAATGGCACTCGGCACAACAATAGAGGCTTGTATGGTACTATCAGACAAAGCACCATCAGAAATGGAAAAAGGAAATAGTGATTCATTAAAGCTAACATGACTATTGGAAAGCACTTTACCAGTAGCTCGATTTAAGCACAAATACCCCTTCTGATTATCACAATAGCCAAGAAACACATAAGAAATGGCCCGAGGCTCTAGTTTATGACTGTTGTAAGCTCTTACACAAGGAAAACATTCACACCCAAACACTCAAAAATGAGTATAAGAAGGAGATTTACCAAACAACACTTCAAAGGGAGAGACACCATTCAACACCTTGGTGGGAATACGATTTAACAAATATGCTGCACACCTCATTGCATATGGCCAATAGACAAGAGGCATGTCAGCCGAAAATAGCAAGGCCAAGCCACGAACAACAATTCTTCTATGGCGACATTCCACAACTCCATTTTGCTCATAAGTATGTGGACAGGTAAGGCGATGAACAATACCCTCTTGTTGAAGCATGTGCATGAGAGGCTTAAACTCAGTGCCTCCATCAGTCTAAACAACTCTCAACTTAACATCAAATTGTCTCTCCACCATAGACTTGAACAAGCCAAAAATGGAACTATTTTGAGCTTTGGAATGAAGACAAAAGACCTAAGTGAATCTGGAATAATCATCCACTATGGATAAAAAATACCTCTCAGTAGAAGGAAGATCCTTTGGAGCAGTCCAAAGATCCAAGTACAACAAATGAAATGCTTGAGCAATCCATGTATGAGAAGACACAAAGGGAGCTTGTGAGACTTTGCAAGTGCACACGAGGAACACACCTTATCAACACTACTAAGACTACCAGAAACAGAAATTACAGGGTCATGACGTTAGAGAGCACTTTTAACAGTGGCAAAAGAAGGATGACCCTCCTCTTAATAGCTTAAGCTATTAGGAGAGTTAGTAACGAACAACTTTTAACATCAAAGCTAGAGCTCCTATGTTCAAGACCTAGCAACTTCAATTGTTGATTTGCAAGTGTTTGACCTGGATGGTGCATAGAGCCAATACTTGTAGGGAAATGATGAATGTACAAAAGTATAGTTGGTACTCCTCCTAACAGCTTAAGCTTTTAGGAGAGTTTGTAACCAGCAACTTCTTACATGGTATCAGAACTAGAGGTCCTGTGTTCAAGGCCTAACAACCCCAATTATTCGGTTGCAATTGTTTGGCTTGTATGGTACATAGATCCAACATTTGTGGGACAGTGATTGATGAACACTATTTTGATCTACTATTTGTTATGTTTTTAAGTGTTTATTTTGTGTTTAATCTCGATATAATCTTGTTTTGGAGGATATTTTATTGTTTTGTAGGTCAAAGTGGGTTTGGGAAGAAATGTGGTCAAAGAGAGCAAGAATGAAGTAAAATGTGTTAAAAAACTGTAAGCCTTACAGAGGGTGCAATTTACTATGTAAGGGGGACCAACAAGAATGTAAGAACGTAAGCCCTTACATCGAGAATCAGCAAATTATGTAAGGACATTTACATGGCACCAACAACATTGCGCGCCGCGGCGAAGAAAACATATGCCGCGGCGAGAGGCTCTCGGATTGCATCCTAGGAAATCAAGAAAACAAGGTGCGCCGCGGCATGAATAAGGTGCGCCGCGGCGAGGGACTTTCTGTTTTGGTTCACAATTCTGAAGAACATTGCGCGCCGCGGCATGAGTATTGTGCGCCGCGGCGAGAAGGTTTCTGTTTTTATTCGTAAATCAGTTTCACATCTGTGCCGCGGCATGGAAAAAGGTGCACCGCGGCGCGCGCGCGCAGATTGCACAAATTCTTTATGGAAACCCTTACAAAAAAGGAAAACCTAAAAGGAGACAAATAATCTTCCCATCCTCTATATAAACATCATTCAGCCTCCAAACCAAAACACAACTTTGAGCCTCCACCAACTCTTAAACATTATTTTTTCTTCTCCACACCCTTTAGAGAGAAAATCATTCAATTAATGCTCCTCCATTGAAGCTCCATTGACAATCTTGAAGAAGGTGATCATCCAACATCAAGGGCTTGTTTGAAGAGTGGAAGTGGGGTAATTTATTATTTGTAATCTCTTTTCTCTTTAAGAATTTCATAGAATGTTATTTGTAATGAAAAATATTGATTTGGATTTCATTATGAGTAGCTAAACTCTTTATGTGTGGGATTTTGGTAATGTAACTATGATTGTATGATTGATTGTGTGGATAATTTTATGATTAAGTATTTTTGATTCATGTTCATTGTTCTTAATAAATATGTTCATCAATTATTTCTGATCAATCTGATTCGTGAATATATTAAACATTTTAGGGTTGAGTTTTAGAAACGCCATCTGAATTCAATTATGCACTCTTGAGCGTGAACCTAATTTAAATACATTGATTTGTTTTGAATTAGGTGATTAAACTATTTTCCTGGATTTAAGGCTAATTAACTAATTAACGGATTGGATCAAAGAAGCTAATTACTTAACTAAGGGAGAATCACCATTGATTTGGGATTTTCTAGAGTTAGAGAAAATAATCGTTAAATTCTACTTTTTCGTGCTTAATTGTCAAAACCACATAAATCAAATCATCCATGATTAGTCTACTAACCAATTTCTCACACTCATTCATCTCATCGTTTCAACAAAACTTTCACGTACTTATTTTTACTGTTTTAGTATTTTTATGATTTTAGAAACAATTTACAACCTAAACTTTGATTAGAGTGTTTAGCATTTATTTTATTGTTACGTTTTGGATTTCATTTAGCTATTTTAAAAACCACATCAATTCCTTTGAGAGACGATTTTGGGAGTATACTTGTCGCTTACTACAAGAGACTCGTGCACTTGCGAGCTTTTATAAATTACAAAATTTGGTTATCAAGTTTTTGTGCATCAGTGATGAATGTATAAAAGTATAGTTGGCCCTCCACCTAACAGCTTAAGCTTTTAGGAGAGTTGGTAACCAACAACTTCTTACATGGTATCAAAGTTAGTGGTCCTATCTTCAAGGCTTAGCAACCCCAATTGTTGATTTGCAAGTGTTTAGCCTGCTTGGTGCATGGAGCCAACACTTGTGCGGGAGTGATGAATGTATAAAAATATAGTTGGCCTTCCTCCTAACAGCTTAAGCTTTGAGGAGAGTTGGTGACCAACAACTTCTACAGTTGTTGACATTTTGATTTATACATTTATTGATTTCAATTTTTTTTAATTCCATATTATTTTATATAATGACAATTTTGTAAATTATTGAAAATTAGGGATAAATTGGTCATTTTATTTTCAATTGTTAAACTCCCTTCTTTACTGTAGAGAAATAGATAATTTAGTTGTTTCTCCTTTTATTCCATTGTGATTGTTTTTTCAATTATATTATTCAATCTGAATTTCTTGTAATTAATTATCTAACTCACAATTATACCATAGAGGCATTTATGTAGTTTTAAGATAAGTATTTAATTGATTGTCTTGATTGAATAGCATATATGATTTCTAGGCTGAGATGTATGATTCTTGTGTATGTGATTTATAATTAATGTTCTTAATGAGTAATAGTATAATCTAATTAGCATGAAAGTGTTATTAGGTTAAATTTTTATATTATGTGTTGTTTACTTGAGAGAAGAATACATGTATATGTTATAGTTAATTGATCATATAATTTATTTGGCAATTACCTGAGATGGTAGATTCCTATAACTTTTTTGTGTTTAATTAGTTAGTGTGATTGTATTAGATCCAATAGTGTTAATATTATATTTTTGTTATTTTTAATAATTTATCTGTATATTTTTGTTAGCCTAAATAGTGTAGTGTAACTGTAGTTCAGTACTTAAATACCTATTAATTTAATTTTTGTGGATACGATAACTCAATCTTTAAATACTTATTACTTGTACATTGACCCTTGTACTTGCGATTTAATGTGGACAAGTAAAGTTTTACCTTTTGGTTAAACGTACTTTCATTTAGATTAAAATATTTTTAAAAATGTTTGACAATGTCAATAAGAAATATTTTTACAAATTTGATAAATACTATTTATGCCTTTAAAATAAATAAATAATATTATTTTTAGAATAATATTTTTTGAATATATGCACTCATACTAAAATAATTATTAAGATACCACTTAAAATTACTTCTAATATTTTATCTCAAACACATAAATAATTATCTTAAAATTATTTTTAACCAAATTATTTCATCTTAAAATATTTCTCTATGTGTGTGTGTTTTAATGTATAAACTGTACTTCAAAGAAAAAAAAAAATATTCTATTAGCTCACCTGATGCTCCAAAAAATTACATAAAAAAATATCAAAAAAATGCCAATGTTATATAAGTTTTTGCTCATTTTTATATTTAAATTATTTATATTGTGACATGTATATGATATAATTATTTTTAAAAATAAAAATTTATTCATTTTATTAAAATTTTTTATATCAAATATCAATATATAATTAATTTAAATATAAAAATAAATATAAATTTAAATGTTCTTATACCATTACTCAAAAATATATCATACTTAAAAGCAAGAAGAAAAAAGTTGACCGAAGTGTTCTAAATCTTGGCAAGGGAAAATGATAAAATGTTACAATCATGAGCAGTACAATTAAGTGAATCTACATTGGTCAACGAACTATACTTAATAGGTGTACTGATAGTTAATTTTTATTTTTTAAATTTGTATAAAAAACTTAGTTTGGAAATTGAATTTTTATTTTAAATTCTTTTGAAAAATAAATAAAAATTATTTGATAATCAATTTTTAGTTTTAATTTTAAAAAAATGAAAATTCAATAATATTTATTTTATAACCAATTTAAAATTTAAAATTTTCAACTTATAACATCTAAAATTTATTTTTATTTGATAAAATTTATTTTTCATAAATTTTCATTTTTAATCACACATAGTTTATAATAACTCTTTCTTGGGCATGGAGCATATTCCACTATGGTTTAATCTAGTGGCCCAAAGTGTCCTAACAAATAAGGCCCGTTCTAAACACATCTCATAAAATATACTAACTACATACCCCTATATATAACAAATAATAATAACAAAAGAGAAACATCATTTTAAAATAAAAGAGCCGAATACATCCCACACTCACATAATTTCTTCTCTGCGTGTACCGTCGCCATGGAGAGTATATGCCGCCGCCACCGCTGTCGACGACACTTTCTCTTCCTCGGCTTCTTTCCGGCGACACTTTTTACCGCTACTGCTACCGCTACCGAGGATTTTCTGCTGTCCTATTGCCAACGATTCTTGCTGCCGACGATTTTCTTCCCACCTGCATATTTGTATTCAAACCAAAATCAAGTGAGTTTCTTAAGCTTGAAAGAAACAGAGACATCTTTGTCATTATTTGTTGTAGTGGAATTTGCAATGTTCATCTAGTCGTTTGATTTTTATGCAAGCTTGTCCTTTGTTTTCCCAATTTCCTTTTCGAAATTGATTAGTGTTGAAATTTGAATCTTTATAGATGCTATGGACAGAAGATGGTAAACAAAAACAGGAACAAAACAACAAAATATATCAATACATAAGAAAACAAAACAACCAAAAAGAGAAGAAAGATTTTCCCTAATGTTTGATTTGTTAAATAAATGTACCAATTTTAATGGTTCAGTTACACTTAATAACTTTTGACTAATTTTTATTCACTCTGTTAAATGATAAGTGTAATGTGAAATTGTTTAATGGTTTGGTAGTAATTTTGTATAATTAATAAGAAATTTAATACTAAATTTACACTACTTATAAATAGTTTGTTACTAGATTTATATAAACAACAAGAACATAGATTAAAGAGTTATTAACAATCTGTAGAAGCAAAACATGATATGTATTCAGATATACATCACAATAAACACAGAGCGATCAGTGTTGCTAAATGTTGGCGACAGTGTCCATACCTTATCATATGTCACCAAGAAGCGTGTCTCCAATGAATGGATATTGTCCCACAACCATACAATACAAAGTAACCCCAAGTGCCCATGTCTGCCGCTTTGCCACGATAAGTTATACCTTCAAAATAAAAATATGAGCAAGTATTTAGTAAGCTTTGCATAGCACAACTGATTAGGGTACAATTAAAGCAACTTTCTTCTTTTTTCCAAGATAAATGGCCTGTTCGAGAAATCAACTTTTTTTCTTTTTTTCATGATAAATTATTACTTTAGTTTGGATTTAAAGTTTAGCTGATGGAATTTTCTGTTATGAGAATTATGGGTTGTTTTGAATTTGTTTGTAAAGATTCAGTCTAAGCCTTTCTCTTGCCACTTGTTTGTTTAGTACAATTTAAGCTATCCAATTGTCTTATTTTTTTATTTACGGCTAAAAATATATTGGGATCTTGTCATTGACATAATTATTAATTTTAAAATATAGTTTGTAGATATGTCGAGACAACGACCAACGGTTGATATGCGCCGAATGAATGAAGAAATATACAAAATGGAAGGTATTTTTTACAGAAGAAAGAGTAACAAAAAAAACACTGTAAAAGAACCACAGCAAGATCAAGGAGTGATTGAGACTTTACCAGGAGACATTGGGCATAGACAAAAAAATTGCTATTCTGTCTTTTCTTTTAAATTGTATTGTAGTTTTTAAGACAGTAACATTGTACTTGAACATTATGTGTATTAAAATTAACTTATATAATTTGCTGAGTAATAAATGATTTATGCAATTATATGAGATTTTTTTAATATGACAGGAGTATTGATGTATATCATGTTCATATAAGCTGGGATATTCGAACGTAGATTTGAACAATAGAGTTAGGAAATATTTTTAATAGTGTCAGAAAATAGTCAAAAATATGTTCAAAGGAGTAGTTTGAACATTTAAAATAAATTCAAATTATCTGTTTGAACTTTATGCATATGTTTGAACTATGTGTTTGAACATTTTGTATATGTTTGACTAAAGTGTTTGAACACCTGGTGTGAGTAAACACGACTGATAAATTGAAAAAATCGAACTTTATGATTGACCCATTTATTCGGCTAAACCTTTTGAACATTTTGTACATGTTCAGATGATATGTTTGAACATTTTCAAGATGTTCAACATAATCATTTGAACGTTTGAAAAATGTTCAGCAACGATATACGAACGTATTACATACGTTTGGACCTGGTACATTGAACATACTGAAAAAAATTTAACGCCTACCTCTCCACTCTCTTATTCGTTTTCTAATATTTGGGGAGGAAATGAACATTCTAGTTCATTGTAGGATATGAGTACTAGTAGAAGCTTACAAACTTCAGTTAGAAAAGCCGCCGTCGCCGATAGTGGTGGTGGAGGTTCCATTTCAGTAGTGTGGTAATATAAACAAAATTTGAATAAGTTTTCTTGAGTGAAATTAACAGAAAAAGTTAATGGAGAAGTGGTGTAATCAGTGACTGAGGAAAAATATTTCCGGTCCGGCGGTCTCAAGTGGCGGCGGCAGCAGCAGCAGCGGCAGTGGCGAAAAAATTTTCCCGCTTCAGTTTGTGTGGGATGTATTTAGTTTTTGTCTTAATTAATTGTTTTTAATATATAGGGGTATGTAGTTAGTATATTTTGTGGGATGTGTTTAGAACGGGACAACAAATAATTTTTATAATGTTATGGATATATAAAAATTGTAGGTAAGGTATAAAAGAGATAGATACAAATTAAAAGTTAAATATGAGATAGAAAAAGCATTAAATCTTAAAAAAATAAGAAATTAGAGAATTAAATCTATCCATCTTTTAAAATATACTCATTTCTGTGTACCCAAAAAAATATTAAAAGATTCATAAATATCGACAACAGAACTCAGCAGAGCATTTTTCCCTCTTCCTTTGCTTTCTACCTTGTTAAGATATGAATTTTTTTCTTTCTTTCTTTTCCACATTTCGTGGTGCTTACTACGATAAAGGTTCCACCCACATTGGATGGTTTTTAAAATTTATAAATGTTCTTTGAGATCACAGTTCACAATTAATATGTCAATTCATTTATTTCTTATCATTTGTTGTCTATTATAACAAGAAAAAAGAAAAAAAAAAAATACCTCTCATTTATTCTGACCAAAAAAAAAAATTCTCTCAATTATCATACATTTAAATAATGTAGTTATTTGTTAATATAATTGGTGGCATATAATTAAATTGTTATATACATAAATATATATTAAAATATTTGGTTTATTATTAACTTATTTTACAAGTTATACTTACCTATGTGGTCCTGAAAAGATTAAAATCTTAACTAATCATAGCCAAAAACCAACTTTCAATAGCTTGATGAGTCCAGATTATTAATATTGTGTGTAGAATATAATTAATTTTTTTTCCCTAAAATTTTCATAAATTTCAGCATAAAAAGTACTTACTTGGTGGAGACATCCTGAATTATAATAGGTTCGGTGGCTTGAAGATGGGCTCTGTTCCTCCAAAAATTCACATTCGTGTTCAAGCATAAAAGTGGAAAGAGTAACATAGTTGCTGATACTTTGAGCCGTATGTGTCCCCAAGACCTCATAATAAGGGCTTCCATTTACCAGATGGCTTTCTTTTTAAGGGTAACCAACTATGTGTCCCCAAGACCTCTTACGAGAGTTGTTTATAAGGGACTTAGATGAAGGTGGTATCGCAAGACATCCGGGTAGAGACAAAACTATTACTTCCTTAGAGGACATATATTTTTTGCCACACTTGCGTCGGGATGTTGCTAAATTCATTCAAAGATGTGCTACTTGTCAATGTGCTAAAGGCAATACCCAAAATGTTGGTTTGTCCTCCCCATTACCTGTGCTTACCACTATATGGGAGGATCTTAGCATGGATTTTATCCTAGGACTTCCGAAGACTCAAAGACATGTTGACTCAGTGCTTGTTGCGATAGACAGGTTCTCTAAAATGTCCCATTTCATTCCCTGCAAGAAAACTGCTGATGCGAGTAATGTTGCAACTCTCTTCTTCAAAGAGATTGTTAAACTTCACAGGGTTCCTAAAACCATAACTTCTGACAGGGATGTCAAGTTTGTGAGTTACTTCTGGAAATAGTTGTGGAAGAGGTTCAACACCACACTTCAATTCAGCAGCTCCTAGTTGTTAACAGGACATTGAGTAACATGATCAGGTGTTTGGCTGGAGATAAAAATAAATAGTGGGATCTCAAGCTGTATTTGCGTACAACAGCATGACAAATAGAACTACTGGACTGTGTCCATTTGCTATTGTTTATACTAAAATTCCCAACTACCCCACGTATATTTTTACTGTGGATTCTGATAGTTCTATAGCTTCTGTCAACAACAAGTTAAGCAACAAATTGAGCTGTCTAATGCTAAATATAAAGTTGATGCTGATAAACATCGTCAAGTTAAAATCTTTGCTGAATGAGATTTAGTAATGGTATATTTGAATAAACACCGAATGCCCACTGGTATGTATCACAAACTGCAACAACGAAAATTTGGGCCTTATCGAATTTTGAAGAAACTTGGTGATAATGCGTATGTGATAGATTTACCTTCTGATTTCCATATCTCCCCAACATTCAATGTCTATGATATTTTTAAGTATCATCCCCCTGATGCCTCTCCTACTCAAATTTCTGATTCAGAGACGAATCTCCTTCAAGAGGAAGGCATTGATGCAGGAGCTCCTAGTGTTTGAGTTGTCGTTTATTGGAGTCTTTATAATAATTGTCGTTCCTATTTTCTATTATCGTTGGCATAATGTGCCAAGTCTAGTGTTGAATATTTCTTTATTTTGTTAGCATAATAGCACCAGCTAGTATTTGGGGCATTGCTATTTTCTATTTTTCTAAAGAAACAGTTTGTAATATGGAGGATTCAAGAATGAATTGAATGGAGCTTAGAACTATTATGAATATTAAGAAATTTCTATGTAAATATTCATAATATCTTTATAAATATTCATAATATTTTTACTTACCAAATTAAAGTAGATTAAATCTCAGCTTTAATAGTAGGGCGAGTTATTCTTTGTATATATATTGTACTATGTAACGTTTGCAATATACATATTACATTCAACAGTTTATTTTCTCAATATGGTATCAGAGCAAACTTAAAAAAAAAAAAAATAATAAAGGAAGGGAAACTTGCTTACTAGAATCTTCCACACACAAAAAAAAAAAAGCCACCCATCGCCAGTAATATTTGCTCTCCGTCACCCACCACCCTCAAACACCATGTCAGATCACGCACCACCAGAAACTAGAAACAATAACTCCAAAAACTCAAGCACCAAAAATCCTGGTATTGATTCATCACACCCATTTTTTGTTCATCAATCAGATCATCCCGATCTCATGCTCATTCTAATAAAGTTGAACGGCACCAATTACCCATCTTAGAGTAAATCCATGATCCATGCTCTCACGGCCAAGAACAAAGTCAGCTTTGTCAATGGATCCATTCAACCTCCTTCAGAAACTGAACAACTAACCGAATATGCTCTCTGGAATCAATGCAATAGTATGATTTTATCATGGCTTGCTCACTCGGTGGAACCCGATCTAGCCAAAGCAGTCGTTCATGCCAACACTGTCCATCAAGTGTGGCAAGATTTCAAAGATCAATTCATGATGGTTTCAGATTACTACAAGAAACTCAAAGATCTTTGAGATGAATTAGAAACATATCAAACCCCTATCACATGTAACGAGGTGAAAGCACACAATATACAAAAGGAAGAAGATCGGATGATGCAATTCCTTATGGGCCTCAACGACACCTTCAACAGTGTTCGTGGGAATATCCTCATGATGTCACCGTTGCCTAATGTCCGTCAAACCTATTCATTGGTCGTTCAAGACGAAACACAGCAACATACAACATCAGGACTAATAGAGAATTTTTTCATTGCCGCTGCGATTCACAGCCGATCAAACAATATGTCAAATAATTTGACAAATAAACACTATGACTACTGTGATAGAAACGGTCATACAATTGAAGAATGTCGGATCCTCAAATTCCATTGCAAGTATTGTGATAGGATAGGTCACACTGAAGAAAGATGTAAATCTAAAAATGGGACATGGGTCCCAATGACACAGGCATTCAAGACAGCAGGCATAATCAATCTAAGCAACAACGTCAAGGGTCTAAAGGGAACATCCATGCACGTAGGCCCTTTCCTACTGCCCATGCAGTAGACACATCTCCAGCAATAGGAGCCCAGTCATATGGTTCCAATGCACCAACCCAGCCTGCCTCTCATTCCAACCCTTTACATGGGTTCTCGGCAGAGCAACTCCAACAATTAACACATGCAGTTTCTATAATGAATTCGACTCATTCCTTTGGTAATAGCAATATTTATGCAAACGTTGCAGGTCTGGCTCCTTTTTCCATTTCTTCTATAAATTCTGTGTTCACTAAACCTTGGATTTTAGATAGCAGAGCTACTTATCACATCACTTATGACCACACACTTTTCACCAAAATTGAATCGTCACAAATGCCCATTATTAATTTACCTACTAGTTCTCATGCCCCAATCACTTCCACTAGCATTATACCATTCAATTAAAATATCATATTAGACAAAGTTTTGTGTGTTCCATCTTTTCGCTTAAATCTAATGTCTTCCAGCAAACTCACTACTTCTCTAAATTGTTGTGCAATTTTGTTTCCTACCTTCTGTGTCTTGCAAGACTTGGCTACGCGAGAAGATGATTGGCTCAGGTGAACAACGTGGTGGTCTCTATTACATGTCTCTGTTGCAAAAGACACCTGTCTCATATCAAGTTTCACTCTCATCCAATTTATGGCACATGCGACTTGGACACCTGTCCCCTGCTTGTCTTCGATTAGCTTCCCTATTATTGCCTTCCAATAATATTTCTTTTGATAATAATTGTAGTGTTTGTCCAATGGCCAAACAAACAAGGCTTCCATTTCCTCTAAGTTTAATATCAACTAAAGCTCCATTTGATTTGTTACATTGTGATATTTGGGGCCCGCACAAAATTCCCACACATTCAGGGGCACGTTTCTTTCTTACTATTGTGGATGACTTTATTAGGTGCATATGGATATTTTTGATGCAGCATAAATCTGAAATCCAAAACCTACTCAAGTCTTTTATTACTTTTGTCCACTCTCAATTCCATGCCAATATTAAAATCACTCTGGTAGACAACGGGTTAGAATTTTTTTCCATGAGGCATTTCTTTCAAAATAAAGGCATTGAATATCAGCGCATTTGTGTTTACACTCCACAACAAAATGGAGTCGTCAAACTCAAACATCACCACATTCTTACTGTCGCACGTACATTACTTTTTCAGTCCCACTTACCCATTATTTTATGGGGTGAATGCGTCCTAACCACTGTCTATCTTATTAACCAATTACCTTCACCATTACTTTCCACTAAATCACCTTTTGAATTGTTATACAACCGTCCCCCATCACTTGACCACTTGAAAGTCTTCAGTTGTCTCTGTTATGCAACTGTTGTCCATCCTATTCATAAATTTGATCCCCATGCCACACGTTGTGTCTTTGTTGGATATCCTACTGGCCAAAAGGGTTACAAACTTTACAATTTGGAGACCAACAAATTCTTTGTAAGTCGTGATGTCCAATTCTGTGAACATCTCTTCCCTTTCTCTCAATCTTCGACATCACCTACTCCACATACTCCCCAACACTACCTTTCCACTAATTTCCTTAACAGTTAGACCCCACCAATCGATATGCCACAACCTTCAAACGACCCACCACAAGCACCTACCCACTCTATCCTCTCTGACGCACATGATGTGCATGACAACCCCACCTCTCCCATCCCACCTTTGACCCTATCCATCGACCCCACCCCTCCACATACTGATAATCCCATTACTCTCATTCCCCCTCCTCGATAATCCACTGGCTCTAAACATCCTCCGGCATGGCATACAGACTACCATATTTCCAACCACGTCAATCACTCAACCTCAGTGCTTTGCTCTGCATCAGGTACTCATTATCCTATTTCCCACTTCCTTACCTACTCTCGTTTATCTTCTGCACATTGTGCTTTTCTTGCTAACATTACAAGTCACACAGAACCCACATCCTATGCTCGGGCTATTCTTGATCCATATTGGTTCCAAGCCATGACTGCAGAACTAGAGGCTTTACAGCACAATAACACTTAGAGTTTGGTTCCATTTCCTTTTGATCATAAACCGATCGGCTGTAAATGGGTATACAAAATCAAATACCGGTCCGACGACACCATTGAGCATTACAAGGCTAGGCTTGTTGCTAAAGGCTACACTCAAATTGAGGGCATTGATTATCAAGAGACTTTCTCCCCTACAGCCAAACTCACTACACTCCACTGTCTTCTTACTGTTGTTGCTGCCCGCCATTGGTTCATCCACCAATTAGATGTTTAGAATGCTTTTCTCCATGGCGATTTACATGAGGTGGTGTACATGGAGTCTCCTCCTGGTCTTCGCCGACAGGGGGAGAACGTTGTATGTCAGCTTAACAAGTCCCTCTATGGCCTCAAACAGGCTTCCAGAAATTGATTTTTCACTTTTTTAGATATTATTCAAAAGGCCGGTTATCAACAGTCTAAAGTTGATTATTCTCTTTTTACCAAGGCTCAAGACACTTCATTTACTGCAGTTCTCATCTACGTTGATGACATACTTCTAACTGGAAATAATCTTCAAGAAATGGAACGTCTCAAAAGGTTCCTTCTCAATCGCTTCTGCATCAAAAACCTTGGGGATTTGAAATATTTTCTGGGCATTGAATTCTCTCGTTCTAAGAAAGGTATTTTCATGTCTCAAAGAAAGTACGCACTTAATATTTTGCAAGATTTGGGACTTCTAGGCCACGCCCAAACAAGTTCCCAATGAAACAGAATTTGAAACTCACTCCCACAGATGGAGAATTATTGAATGATCCAACCAAATACAGGAGACTGGTTGGCCGATTGATTTACCTTACTGTCATAAGGCCTGATATAGTTTATGCTGTTCGAACACTAAGTTAATTCATGCATCAGCCTCGCAGACCTCATTAGGATGCTGCCATACGGGTCCTTAAATACCTAAAAGGGGCTCCAGATTAGGGTTTGTTATTTTCTACCACCAACAATCTTACATTAAAGGTTTTTTGTGATTCAGACCGGGGAGGTTGTCGTGCGACAAGAAGATCAGTTACAGGATACTGTGTTTTTCTTGGAAATTCACTCATCTCATGGAAATCCAAGAAACAAATCAATGTTTCAAGATCATTAGCAGAAGCTGAATATCGAGCTATGGCCAACACATGTTTAGAGTTGATTTGGTTACGCTTTATACTACAGGATTTAAAAGTCTCACAAATAGCTCCTGCACCATTGTTTTGTGATAATCAGTAAGCTTTGTATGTTGCTGCTAATCATGTTTTTCATGAGCGTACAAAGCACATCGAAATTGATTGTCACAAAGTTTGAGAAAAACTACAACCTGGAATAATTAGTCCATCGTATGTACCTACACGCTTTCAATTGGCAGATATTTTTACAAAGGCCTTAGGAAAAGTTGGGACTTCATGATATTCACTCTCCAACTTGAGGGGCAGTATTAAGAAATATCTATGTAAATATTCATAATATCTTTACTTGCCATAATATCTTTGTAAATATTCATAATATCTTTACTTGCCAAATTAGAGTAGATCAAATCCTAGCTTTAATAGTAGGGTTAGCTATTCTTTGTATATATATTGTACTATGTAATGTTTGTAATATACACATTACATTCAACAGTTTATTTTCTCAATAAGAACCAAGTTCTTCCTCTTTGGAGCTCCCTTCTCTTTAAATCCAAAGGCTACTTCGTCAGAGATAATGGTCCAAAACCCAATTTCCAAATCGTGACCAACAACAAATAATGACACTAGCGCGGACAACTAGTTATCTCCATTTATTGGACAGTGTAAATCGATGAACTGATCTTGCAATATATTAAACCTAGGTGCTATTCTATCCTTGGAATTCACCAAGCTATTGCTCAAATATTGGAGCTAAAATTTCAACTCTTCTCAAAATCAGGGAGTGTTTCTTCTTCATCTATTCCATTGACTCTCACACTGTATTTCTCTTGAATCATTTATATGAACGTTTGGCGTATAATTATTTGGGTATGCTGAAAATGCCTGACATGATTTCAATTATGCATATTTCTAATTGGCATTTTATGTGCAAGAGATAATTCATTGAATTACATCATTTGTAATTTATAAGCCAATCATTTGTTAACCTCGAGTATGATTTATTTACCTCTATATAGACTATTCATAGAGAATTATATGCCAAACTCACACTTATTGACAATTATTTATTATCATCTGGCTTCATATGTGTAGTATACTGATAATTATATTGTGTTTGCTGGGATTCGATGAAATTAGTATAGACTATTTTTGCTTTTAAGTAGCGCTAAGTGCTTGTTAAAAATTTCAAATGGGTTGATATTGGGTATTAGATTATCTCAATGTTATTTTGAAGCTTTGAATTAGTGTCTCTACGAGGCATATTGACAAAATGCATGACTGGCTTATATTTTGGTGTTTCTAATACCCTAATTCTGTTAAATGGTACTATTTGGAGTGAATTGCATCATAAATAAAAAAAAAAATATGTGCATATGTATGATATACTCATTTGAATAAAGCATTTTATGTGTTTAAGTATAGACATTAAAGAGAGAAGTGCACTTACATTGGGCATGAATTAAAACGGGCTGACGCACGTCTTTCTTCACGGTGAGAAAGTGCTAAGTATATTCTTATAAAAATTAAAATTATTTACATATTGGGAATTTGTATTTATATTTATTTGTCATATTTAATTTTCTGGTACATGTCATTAAAATAAAATATATATTGAAATTTGAACTTGAAATTCGAGATATTTGCTTACTCCATCACCTAGTTATCAATATAAAATAAAATAAAATAAATTATATAACAAAAATAAATAAATAAATAAATAAATTATGTTAGTAAAAAAAAAATTTAATAAAATATTACAAAAGAAAATAAATAAAAATAGTAGAAAAAAAATCAATTCATTATGGTAAGTATATCTATAGTGAAAATTTATATTAGTAGAAAGAAAGAAAATAAATAAAATAAAAGTAAATAAGGAAATTTCTTTTTTTATTGAATTATATGTCTGAATTAGTTTTGACAAAATGATAGTGACATGGAACTAGAAAGTAGGTCCTATTCTGACAATCTACATGTAAATTCAAAGTGGGTTTTGGAGCTCGTGGTTTTACACGCGTGGTTAAAGCAAGCAGCCATTAACTACCGTACAAAAATAATCAATAGTTCCATTACTTCCTTTGAAATTCTAACCATTTATTGTATTTTTTTGACGTACCCTAAAGGGACAATGTACACCTTATGGTTTTTACTAAGGATGGTAAATTGGGTTAATCAAGTCAGGTTAGCTTATTAATAGATAGATTCTTATCGCATCTTTCCAAGTTTGGATTGTTTTTTGATCGAATCATTTTATTGTCAATTTGAATAAGTCAACAATAATACTTTCTTTTTTTATTGTTAAGTCAATAAAAATATGTTATTTTAATCAAAACTAATTTATTAAATTTATTTAAATTGAATCAAATTTAAAAAGTAACATAATATTAAAAATATTAATTTACAAGTAAATTTAAATTATCGTTTTATATTACATTTAACTTATTTAATAAATACATTTAATGAATTAAATCTTATTGAATCACTTCATTTTTAATTTAGATTGCTCTCATATAATGGTAAAAATAAAAAATTATCACATCTAGATTTTTAAATTTCATATCTTTTCATTTTAATATCCTTCGATTTTATTTTCAAAAATATTAATTTAAGTAATTACCAACAGTAATATTATGAATTTCCCATAATATGTATGTGCATTTACCAACTCAACCCTACTTTGTCCTCAGGTCTGTGACTAGAACTCACTAAACTTCTTCACCAAAATAATTTATACTAGGCTTAAATGACACCTTTCATCCTTATAGAATTTATTTTCTTTAGTTTTCATTTTTGTAATTTTTTTGGGTCCTAAAAGTCAAACATAATTTTGTTTTGATAGAAGCAATCACAGTTTTTTTGGTCCTAAAAGTCAAACATAATTTTGTTGCTAGAAAACTAATAATAATTAAATTTGAAACGAATTTTATGATAAGGCTAAGCAATAATCATACCTAGTTTTTTTTTGTTCAAATAATCATACTTAGTATTTTTTTTGGTAAAAAATAATCATACTTAGTTGATGTACTTATAATCATACAAGATGGGTATGCTGCCATAGTTGTTTTATGTACTCTACGCACTAGTGTCAAAAACAATGAAGGGTCATTCTATCTTACTTTGTAAGATATATTCAATACTCAAAATCCATTAGATTTTTTTTATAAAAGAAAAAATACATCAGTAGAATTTATTTTAAAATTAAATATATAATTGATATTTGATAATCACCCAATAATACTTGAAATTTGTGAATGTATTTCAAAAGATGTAAGATAGAATTTTCAAATAAAAATGAAACAGGTGTAACCTACTAGTTTTAAGTAGAGATGTGGAGACTAACATCATTTGGATGTGAGAAGGAAAAAACAAAACAAAACAAAAACATTCATTCAGCAACATCCATTAAAGAGGGATGTTGAAGTCATCAAGTGTGAGTATAAATGTTGAAATTTTTTATAGAATATGTTTTTGTTTCAATCTGTCTTTTTTTTTCTTTTAATATTGAGGAGTTAGGACTGATGTCAAATTGTATTATTTAATTGTGTTTGTGTTCGATCGTATTGTGTCATTCTTGTCTTCATTTATTCAATTGAATAAATATAGATAAAAATAAAGTGCAGTAAATTTTGTGTCATTTTAACCGCGCCCACCAACATAGATGGTCATCTGCCAATTGCCTTGTGAGGATTTAGAAATGGTTGGCACCATTAGGAGTGAGCAAATAATTCGATCAATCTGCTTAAATTAATAAATCTGATTCGATCTGTCGTATTTGGATCGGATTAGATTGACATATTTTGTAATCAGATCGGATTTGGATCGGATTAGATTGACATATTTTATAGTCAGATCGGATTCAGATCGAAAAGTATATAATCCGTTCGGATTCGGATTGACAGATTTTATAATTCGCTGCAATTCGATCCGGACTGAATTACTATTAAAATTATAAATAAATGCATATTTATTTTAAATGTGTTATATTTAAATATTATACATACCGCAATTACATTAAATTATTATTTTAGTTTTAAAAAAAATAAAAATGTTAAATTCTCTATAATAATTTAATAATATTCAACAGTATACTTTTTATTATTTTTATTATATAAATTGTGACTATAAATAAATAAATTTTACTAAAAAATATATCAATTTAAAATTTAAATGTTAGTATATATTGTGTTTTATATACGATAATAATAAAAAATAAATTATAATCTCAATCCGACCTATCCGATCCGAAAAATTCGATCTGCTCGGATTCAGATTGGTTTGGATTGACTACATTATCGGATCGGATTTATATTAAAAATCTTCAAATCTGCTTCGGATCGGATTCAGATTGATGAAAAACAGGCAGTTTCGATCCGCTGCTCACCCCTAGGCACCATATACATAACAAAAATAATATTAATATTTTTTAGTTATTATTTATTTTTAATTAACAAATATATTATTTATAGTTTATTTAATAAGATATGTATAAATTATTGAGTTTGTAATTAATTATTAAATGTTAAAAGAATAAAAATATAAATTAAGTGGGATATGGTTGTATTTTATGCATATAATTTGTATATAATTTGATAAATATTATATTTAAAATTTTATTTGTTTAGAATTGAGAAGTAGGTATATTAAAGACGCGGGTTTAAATCTAATCAAAGTGTAAATGTGATATATATATATATATATATATATATATATATATATAACATAGATGGTCATCTGCACGGATTGTTCTAATCAGAATTTAACGAAATTTATTTCCTTAATTAGCAAGGGAAGAAATTTGAATTTGAATATCTATTTTAAGAAGAATATCTCAAGAGTCCTTTGACACCACACTGAATTGCGTCAATAGCATAAGTGCTTAGCAGTAAATCTATATCTCATGGTCTTAAAAAAAAACATCCATTTTAGATGGGTTCATCCCAATTTAAGATAACTAATGTCTTTCCCAAATTATGTAAAAAATACTAATATATATTTTTTATTTTAAATAAATAAGTTTTTTAATAAAAATAAAACAATATGTTAATATTATTTAATTTATTTATTTATGATTATAAATTTAATAAACATAAAAAGATAATAAATAATTTTAATTGAAAAATAATTCGCATGGGTGATATTCTCTCATTATGAATTATTGTTGATGATATGGCACGTAAATTACACCCATTTTAATGGCTACACAGCACTGACAATTATATTCATTTACCCAATTTAACTGCGTTACTTTTCCCAAATTGCCAACCTACTTCAACTTGATTGACTTCAGAGTGCCAATCGTAAAACAGAATAAGAAAAGGGCATTATTGTCATAAAATTTTATTTACGCCACTATTTTAAATATATATGTAGACAATTAGACGCCATTCTTAGTGACAGATTGACAGTTTTCAAACAAACAAATAACATAACTTTGCTTGCAAATATCAGCCTCTCTTTCTCTCTCTGTTTGCTTAGATATAGTGTGTGAGATAGAGTGGAAAAGAGAGAGAGAGAGAGAAACAGAGCTCTGTTTTTACTATTCACAGAGAGCTTCAATTTCAGTCTTCAATGGCGTCAAAGAACCAAACCCAAAACCCAGAGAACCCCAACGGGAACTTCTCTGAGGATAGATGCCCAATTGAAGAAGTGGCCTTAGTGGTACCAGAAACTGACGACCCATCAATGCCGGGTATGACTTTCCGAGCATGGTTCTTGGGTTTAACCACTTGTGTTATTCTAATATTTCTTAACACTTTCTTCACCTACTGTACCCAACCCCTTTCCATTTCTGCCATTCTTATGCAAATTGCTGCACTGCCTATTGGAAAATTCATGGCGGCTACGCTTCCCAAGAAACAGTACAGTCTTTTTGGTTGGAAATACAGCTTCAATCCCGGACCGTTCAATATGAAAGAGCATGTGATTATCACCATTTTTGCTAATTGTGGTATATCTTATGGTGGTGGTGATACTTATTCTATTGGTGCCATTACAGTTATGAAAGCTTATTACGAGCAGAGCTTGAGCTTTCTTTGTGCTCTTCTCATAGTCTTGACAACTCAGGTTTATAGAGCTTCGTTTATTACAACGTCTTTTTATTCTCTCTGGATATATTTTTATTATTTATCTTTTATCATTCTCTCAACACTAATTACAAGGGTTTTGAATCAAAAAGCGCAAAAGGGTGTCAAATATTTTATTGGTTAATCTCTTTTTTAATGATTTTCAGAAACTGAAGGAG
This sequence comes from Elaeagnus macrophylla, assembly GCA_029378325.1. Classification (NCBI taxonomy): domain Eukaryota; kingdom Viridiplantae; phylum Streptophyta; class Magnoliopsida; order Rosales; family Elaeagnaceae; genus Elaeagnus; species Elaeagnus macrophylla. Next base: position 27,979,922 of record CM055640.1, on the reverse strand, counting down.
AGTACAACGAGGGTATTTTGGAAAACATTTAATAATTCCTTTTTCTTTTTTATTTTAATTTATTTTTGGTCGATCTAGCTCTGTAATTTTAGTTCTGTATTTGATCCAGTGTCATTTATCACATTCTGAGTATGTAATGTGTATTATCTTCTTTTCTTTTTTCTTTTTTTTATAAATTCATTCACCACATAAAATACAGGAGGGCAAATATTGAACTGATTTTTTTATTTATTAATTTCAAATTTTAAAAGTTTTATAGATAAAAGATGCAATGAAAATGCCCCCTTTTATTACCTTAGTTCTTTGTTTAGTTGATGTTTTTACTAAGCATAGTTATGGTTGATATGCAGGTTTTGGGGTATGGGTGGGCTGGAATGCTTAGAAGGTACCTGGTTGACCCTGTTGAGATGTGGTGGCCTTCAAACCTTGCTCAGGTTTCTCTGTTTAGGTTTGTCCTTGTTCTCTGCTTCTATTTTCCTAAATTTTCTGTTTGTTTTCTGAGAAAAAGTAAGTTAACAAAAAGGTTGAGTTTCTGTACAATCATAATCATATAGTGGACCCCAGAATAATATTCCTCTTGTTGTTGCCACTACCCCATAGTCAAGTTGGTGACTGGTGAAAGAGTATTCCACGTATAAAGAGTTCTTATGTTCTGAGAGTCAAAAACTTGTTAAAAGCCAGAAAATTCTCACTTTCAATCCTCAATTTTGTAGACCATTCAAATGGAGGGTGATAATTCATACGATTTCAAAATTCTCTTTTTTGAGATTCAAATGCTTCATAAAAAATTTGGGATATAAATAAATAAGAGAATAGGTTAAAATTAGTATAAATCACTAAGAAATCTTATTCTTTAAGCAAAACTAAATAAATAAATAAATAAGAGAATAGGTTAAGCCATACCAATCACTAAGAAATCGTATTCTTTAAGCAAAACTAAAAAGTAAAAAACTGGTCCGTTTGGTTAAAATTAGTTTAAGAGAACTGGTTTAATATAAATTGATTTAATTAAAAGTAATTTTAAGAGAAACATTTAGGTGTATGAGATGAAAATATTAGATATAGTTTTAAGTGACACTTAGATAATTATTTTAGAACATTCAAAACTATTTTTCTTAAAGGCACAAGTAGTGTCTCAAATTTTTTAAAGCAATTCTCATAAAGTTTGTCAATTACTTTTGAAAGTGTTTTGATACATTTGAAAGCACTTTTAACCAAAAAGAGGAGCTATTCCAAACAGGCCCACTATCTTTTAAGATCTATTATGGAGAAAGCTAAAGCACTTTCTAATATCCTGCTAGCAATGTTGTCATAAGCAAAATGCATTTGACTGGTTTGGAATTTGTTCTCTTTGCTGTCATTGCCATATTAGTCTTATATTCCGTTAAACAACATAAAGGAGAATTGGATGATGAACTACATTTTCAAAAGGTCTAAGAATAATCAGCATAAAGTAGAGACTTTTTATACATTTAATTGTCTGATTATTATTACTCTGCTAATACAGTTCTGTTCCAATTCCTATTAATTTATTTTCTGGTTACAGAGCACTTCATGAAAAGGAGCATAAATCAAAAGGTTTTACAAGGATGCAATTTTTCCTAATAGCCATGGCAGCAAGTTTTGTGTATTATGCATTCCCAGGCTATCTATTCCCAATCTTGACATTCTTTTCATGGGTATGCTGGGCATGGCCACACAGTATTACTGCTCAGCAAATCGGTTTGGGTTACCATGGACTCGGTGTTGGTGCTTTCACTCTTGATTGGGCTGGGATTTCAGCTTACCACGGCAGTCCTCTTGTCACACCTTGGACTTCCATTCTTAACGTTGGGATTGGTTTCATAATGTTCATCTACATAATTATCCCTATTTGTTACTGGAAGTTCAATACGTTCGATGCTAGGAAATTCCCTATTTTCTCTAATCAACTCTTTACTTCTTCTGGACATAAATATGATACCAAAAAAATCTTGACACCACAATATGATCTCAACATTGCTGCTTATAATAGTTATAGGAAGCTCTATCTTAGTCCCCCCTTTTTTGATCGATCAAAATTTATTAAAAAAAATACATAAGCATTTTTTACACATACTATTAATGTGAGACTAAGTCATATTGAAGGTAAAAATCAACGATAACGATAACTAAGAGATTGGAAGACTCCTGAATTTACAGTTTTGTCCTTCCAATAAAACAATGCTTCCATAAACCCATACCATAAAAACTAAGGTCATGTTTACTAATAAAAAAAAATATAAAAGAAATGAAATTATTTTTATTTTATTATTTATTTTCTAAAAATATGAAAAAAGAATAAGAATTCTACAAATTTAAGATTTGTGCTCATATTGATTCTCTTTACCAAATTTATAAAATGTTAATACAAAATTATAATTTATTTTAATATTTTGTTTTATTTTATATTTTTTATTATTACATTTAAATGGATATTTAAGTCAATTAATAATTTTATGCTGATTATTTATAATTATTTAATAAATAAAAATAAAATGAATGAATTTTACACTTTTTTTCTATCCATTTTGATTCATGTTAATTCATATTTCGATTTATTCTCATTACAAATTAAGTTAGGTCAATGCTAAGGAGCAATCTTGTCTTTTAACTTCAATCATTCACTAGCACCACCAGTTTTGCAAAGACTTAATAAGACCTATCTCTTTCACATATAAAATTTTAATTTTTTATTATTTTTAATATATATATATATATATATTGTACGAAAATAAATATATATTTTTTTACTAAAAAAAATTAAAAATAAAATTAGTTAAATAATTGAATCATTTATGTATTAAAAGACTAATATTATTATTATTTATTTTTTTTAAAATTAGTAGTAATATGTTTCCTTTTATGCAAAAATATGCCAAAAGTTTGGTAAAAAATATGATTATGATAAAATATTTATACAACCAAAATTATATTAATTTTATAAAAATATAATATTCTCTTAAAAATTTTCAATTTTATGATTTTTTTTAAAGGATGAGGGTTATATTGGTTTCCAACTAGAAAAAAGTGCACTTTGTTACTTAACTTTTATAAATTGAACATATTTATTTTTGTTTTAAATTAATGCATATTAGTCACTTAATTATTATAAATGTTAACATTTTAATCATTTTTAGACCAATTTTTATAATTTAATCATTTTATTTTTTCAACTTTTGAGATATTTTATTCTCAAATATCTAAAACCCTATTAATAAGGTTTAATTCAATTCAAATTTAAGTTTTTTCATAAAAAAAATCTAGAAAAATCAAAATTGATAAGAAATAATTAAAGTGTTCACATTTATGATAATTAAGTAACTAATATGTATTAATTTTAAAATATTAATCGATACATTCAATTTATAAAAATAAAATGACTAAAGTGTCATGTTATTCTTCAAGCTGAATTTACGTTAAAAGCCTGTTACTTAAACTTTAAAAGCCTGTTAAAACTATTACCTAAACTTTAAAAGCCTGTTACCTAAACTTTAAAAGCCTATTATGCTTGGGCTCCAAAACTATTACCTAAACTTTAAAAGCCTGTTAAAACTATTACCTAAACTTTAAAAGCCTGTTAAAATTGAGCTTTTGGCAAAAATAGTATGGATTTTTATTGCAAATTAGAATTTTCATAACTAGCAAAATTAGTAACAAAACTGTGCGTTTTTGTTATCCATAATTTATGTAGATTACATTAATACTCTTTAGGTCTAACAAACAACTACAAACAAACTAGAAAACAGATCTGCCGCGCTATTATGCTTTCACTATCGCCCTTTTTTACGTGATATACAGAATAAGCATATAAAAAGATTGATTTTTACATGATACTATCTCGCAACAAAGATTGATTTCACAAACAGGAAGAAAATCAGATTCTACAATTCTTGCAGGAATTATGATCCAAAATCTGGAAGAGACATCTTCAACTAGTAAGATTCATCGACTTCCTATTCATTAATCTTGTTACAGGAATTACTTTTGCATACGTAACAAGTAATTCTGATTGCAGGAATTACTTGCATACGTAACTATTAAATATATTATTAAATTCAATAATCTTATTCTACCAATACCTTCTTGTGTTAATCTGCTTCATTAATCGTGTATCAGAGATCTTACTACAAACTGGTATAACTGGTATAAACGGGTTTACATACTATGTAACACATTTTACACACTGTGTAAACTCTGTTTACATACTATGTAAACTCTGTTTACATACTATGTAAACTAATTACATAGTAAACAACTTACATTGTATAGTATGTAACTCGTTACATAGTTCTATTACATATTAGGTAAACCATTACCTGTTGTATGTAAACTAATGTACATAATCTTGTAACTCTTGTTACATACCTATTACTCTTATATGCAAATTGGTATAACTGTTAAATATATTATTAGATAGTGTTTACATACTAGTTTGTAGTAAGATCTCTTGTATGTAAACATATGCAACAGTTTTAGATAGTGTTATCGTGTATATGATACTTTTACATAATATGTAAGAGAATTTACATATTATGTAAATAGTTTTTTTTTGCTACCCATATTATGTAAATAGTTTACAAACCATATTGCAATTTGCACTCCTATTTGCAAATAGGTATGTAATTATTTTAAACTGGTATGTATACTAATTACATACCAGTTTGCATACTATGTAATTTTGTTACATAGTATGTAACCTTTTTACATACCTGTTTTGTACTTATCATTGTAATATACCATTTTACATACCTGTTTTTACTTATCATTGTAATATATAACAGGTGACCTAAAGTTTGGAACACTACTTATCCATAGTGGGAAATTGATATTTGAAAATGGAGAGGATACCTATGTAAATGGCATTCCAAAGGGAATATGTATAAGAAAGGATGTGACCATGCTGCAATTAAAAGAAGAAATATGTTTTACTTTACACTATGAAGGAGATGTCAACATCAAAATGAAGTGTAAGGGTGTTCATATAGCTTTAACCATTGTGGATGATAGGGATGTGAAATACTTTCTGAAAGTTAATGTAGGCCAACAATCTGAGGAATATAACAAATTTTATGTAGTACATACAAAAAAGCAACCATCCCAATTTTTGATAAGTCAAACTTCAAGTGCAGAATTTGTAACTGCAGATATAGATACAGAAATTGAAACTGACTTGACAACAAATTCAGAAGATGATGAAGGCTTATATAATGGAAAAGTGTATAAGAGTAAGGAAGAACTCAAGTTATATATCTCAACATTAGCCATAAATAGAAGATTTTATTACAAAGTTAGCAATTCCAACAAGAAAACCATAAGAATGAAATGCAAGGATGATAGGTGTCAATGGAAGCTTGCAGCAAACAAAATTAGTGAATCTAATGCATTCAAGGTAACAACTTATGTCGAAGATCATACATGTTCACAAATTTATAAAGATCAACGTGGAAAACATGCTACTTATAAATACGTAGCCGAAAACATAAAAGATATTTACCGAGATACCAGTCGGCAATGAAGACCCAATGATATCATTTCTGACATCAAGAGCAAAACTGATGTGCAAATCACATACAAGAGGGCAATTATGGGAAAAAGAGAAGCAATAAGAAATGTTAGAGGTGATCCAAAGAATTCATACATGAAACTTCCAGGATTCTTCTACATGTTAGAAGAGGCTAACCAAGGTTCTTACACAGAGATTAAAACAAACATTGACTCCAACTTCAAATACGGATTCATGGCAATAGGTGCATGCATTAATGGGTTCATAAATTATATGAGACCTATAATAATTGTAGATGGAACATTTTTAAAGGAAAAACAAGGAGGAGTATTACTTGTTGCTGTAACAAAGGATGGGAACAACCAGGTATAAGGTTATATTTTCAATTACCATTTTTCGTTTACATAGTAAGTAAACTCGTTTACATAGTATGTAAATCAGTTTACAAACGAGTTTACATACTATTGAAAACATTACCTGTTGTATGTAAACTCGTTTACATAGTATGTAAACGGATGTACATATTATATAAACTAATGTACATATACTGTGTAAACTGGTTTACATACTACAAGTAATGGTTTACATAGTATGTAACAGAGTTTACACAATATGTAAACCAGTTTACATACTATGTAACAAAGTTTACTCAGTATGTAAATCAGTTTACATACTATGTAATTGAGTTTACATACAACAGGTAACGGTTTACATAGTATGTAAACTCGTTTACATACTATGTAAACTATTTACAAATGAAAATACTAATAGTTAAATATATTATGTAATGCAGATTTACCCCATTGCATTTGGAGTAGTAGATGGGAAACCACAAAAGCATGGAAATGGTTCTTTAGAAGACTAAAAATGCTTATTGGAGAAAGGAAAAACTTGGTCATAGTCTCAGACAGAAATCTAGCTATAAAATCAGCAATCAATATTGCATTTGAAAACAAGGCACACTATTGTTATTGCTACTATCACATAAAACAAAACCTTGTGACTAACTTCCATAACAAAGCAGTTAACAAATACTTCAAGCTAGCAACTTATGCCTACAATGAAGATGAGTTCAACAAGAATGCAAATATGATATATGAGGCATCCAAAGGAGCAATGAAATACTTACTAAAAGTTAATTTGTCTACAAGGGCAAGGATCAAATGTCCAACACCAATAACAAGGTATGATTTCATGACATCAAACAACGCTGAACACATAAATTCAATTTTGAGACATGCTAGAGACACCCCTGTTACATACTTATTGGGAGAAGTACGAGATATGATCCAAAATTAGTTTGCAAAAAGAAGAATAGCTGTAACAGGGATGGGGATACTTACAAAATGGGTAGAAGATAAGATTACAAAAAGAAAAATCAAAGTAGAACAAATGCAAGTGGTCGACATTAGCAACCGTATATCACAAGTCAAAATAGAAAATGATAGTTACATTGTACACCTTGATGCTAAAACATGTAGTTGTGGTAAGTTTCAAGCACTACAAATACCTTGTACACATGCAATTGCAACATGCATGATAAGGAAGCAACCAATAGAATCCATGTGCTCTATACACTACCACACAAGCACCTTGCAACTTGCTTATGAAGCTCCAATATACCCAATAGAACACGAAAGCAAGTGGAACTTGCCAACTTCAGTAAGAGATGTCTTAGTGTTGGCACCAATTGTACAGGCAAATGATGTCATGTCGCAAGAGAAATCAATAGGAAGGTTAAAGAAGAAAAGAATGCCCTCACTTGGTGAGTTTCAAGAATTGAAAAAGGCAGCCAAAAGAAACAAGTCTAAAAAAACAACAAAAGACAAATAAGACTTTCCTTTTGTATTTTAGGTCTAACTATTCCTCAACAATTATTACATACATTTTAAAACTATGTAATAAATTTTTACATGATACTATGATTTCAATTTCTTCTTTTCGTGATATGTTTTATATTGTTATTATTAAAAATTTATATTATTACATATCAAAATAATAAATAGGTATTCAGATATTGTGCATACTATGTAACATAGTATGTAACAGGTATTTACTTTGTATGTAAATTCAATTACATAGTATGTAAACTCGTTTACATACTGTGTAACAGAGTTTATACAGTATGTAAACCCATTTACATAATATGTAAACCCATTTACATATTATGTAAACCCATTTACATATTATATAAATTAGTTTACATACTATGTACATTAGTTTACATACTGTGTAAACGAGTTTACATACAACAGGTAATAGTTTACCTAGTATATAAATCAGTTTACATACTATGTAAACTAATGTACATAGTATGTAAACGGGTTTACATACTATGTAAACGGGTTTACATACTGTGTAAACCATTACCTGTTGTATGTAAACCAATGTACACACTATGTAAACTCATTTACATAGTATGTACATTAGTTTACATACTGTGTAAACTATGTTACATACTATGTACATTAGTTTACATACAATAGGGTATGTAACAGAGTTTACATAGTTTGTAAGCTATTGAACAATACATGGTATCTTATACGTTTTATGTATTACATACTTAAGCCAAGCCACGAAACCTAAACAAAAGTGGTACCAACCATAATACTATATAATCAACATTTTGAACCTTACATGGTGGTGTATGTAACACTTATACATACAAGTGCAAAATATGCTGCCTCTTGTCATTCAACACAGTAAACTATGTACAACATTATCCACAAATGAAATTAATATATTTCAAATGAATATTGTCATTACATAAAAAATGAATATAACATATATTTCAAATGAATATTAACACTATCTAAAATTAATATGCTGGATCTAGCATATTATTACAAAAAAACTGGATACAATACCTACTTCTAATTTTTACAATAGGAATAGAACCAATCATGTCCAGTGTCCATCCACGAATAAGAAATTCAGCAAACTTCAAGCACCAAACACCACAGTCATGACTGCACATTTAAAAAATGAGTAAACAAACAGTATCAAAAGTTCAAAAATTAAAAAACAGACAAAGAGAAATGTTAGTTTGCTTGGGGACACCCTCAACAACAAAAATAGGCCAAGCTACATAAGGATCAGGCCGACAATCTTTGCCATAACCATGGTGTCCAATCGTGTATAGCAAAATTGGAATAACAACTCCTAAATGACTACATTTTTATTTCACATTGGGTGTGTTCATTGAATCATAGATTTTAATAAATCTTTTATTTAAATAAATTACACAACACACCCAATAGTTACCATCAATATTGACTGGAACATATAACTTCTCCAATTCCTTCCAGTCCTCAGCCCACTGCTCAACCAAAGAAGGTGCACCAATAGCAAACTCAAACAAATATTGGTCAGGACTAATTACAATAGACTGTAGATTTCCTTGACACTCAGAAACTAATTTCGAACATTCCTCCTACAAAAAAAAACATCAACTTCCAAACAACTTCAGTTACAACAAATTGTGTTACATACTCACCATGATATAAATGATTTTGTAAACTGTATTACATACATGATCTCTTATATGTAAATTGTGTTACATACTCACCATGATATGTAAACTGTGTAACATACTTGATCTCTGTTGTATGTAACTCTGTTGCATATTCAAGGTGAGTATGTAACAACGTTTACATACTATGTAAGATATTACATACACTGAACAATACCAAAAAAAGATTATAAATCATACACTGAACAATGTCTCTAGAGTAGTATAGGGCTTCAAACCAAAAGTGTCTGGATACCTAGCCCTCCATGCTCGAATCTCATATAAAATGACATCCATATGCTGCAACAAAGTCGGTAAATTCATAGTAAAAATAAATAAAGTAAATGCTATAAAATATATTGGTTGACAACAAATTACTGAATAGGTTAAAAATGAAACATTTAAAACTTACTGTACTATGTAAATTTCTAACTCCACTTTTCAATGGAGCAAAGAAATACTCCTTACCAACAGCAAGGTCACGATACTGAAGCTTAATAAGTTTACTACAAATAAGAGCAAAAATTAAAAAAGCTGTCAAAAATCCAAAATAATAATAATAATAATAATGCAAACAGAGTTTAAATAAATGAATAAATATACATACGGTGACTGTCTCCTCATCCAATTTGTAAAATTCTTTTCCCAATCAACAGGTAATGGTTGATATGGGCAAGAGGGACGCTTCAAAATTTCATCATCATCGCATATATCTAAAACCTGAGCTGAAGTAACGACACATCTAACTGAATCAGCTTCAAGTCTGCCATATGCAACAGGAATACCCTTCTTATCAGGGCACAAATATGGACTACAAATAGCTCTTGAAGTTTTAATTTTTCTCTTATCTCTCTCCATTATAAAACTATATATAGCTGTTGAACAATGAAATATAGGATCAAATCTTAATTTAGAACTAGATCTATACAATTTTGAAAAATGATCTAACTGATTGAGAATATCGCTATCAAAATTGGGGTCAGAAGAAGCTGATGGAGATTTGGTAACAACAATCTGAGAAGATGCAAATTCTACCCCAAGATTGAAAGAAGGCTTATCTACATTATCTGCTTTGCTTGCCTTCCCATATGTATCAGACTTTTTAGGAGGCATGGGTGTAAAACAGACATTTGATGGAGAACTACTAGGCCTGGTTGTCCGCTGTGAGTCCAAACAACCAAATTTAAAAAATGTAATTAGTTACGTAAATATTTGAATTAATTGTAAGCTCAAACACTATAAAAAAACATACCGACTGAGATAATTTTGAAGCAAACATGTTCATATTTGCAAGCAAACCATCAAGAAGTTCTTCTTGTCGGTGAAACTTTTCATCCATATATGCCTGATGCTTTTCAAACTTCTCATCAATGTATGATTTCTGCTTGTCAAACTTCTCATCGATGTAAGATAGCATCTTTCCCAACAAGTTCTCTAAGCCATCTGATTTATCCTTTAAACCTTCGCCAACAGGTTCATAATTATCTTTCAAACAATCCAATTTTTGCTTCAATAATGACTCATCAATTGGATGTTCTTGGGATTCATCCCTCTGACTTTGACACATAACAATGTTGTCAAAATAGACAACTTCAACGTGGGAGAGAAGAGATCTATGAGAAAGAGCATTATTGTGTGACAGAACAATGTTCACACGAAGCTACGAATAAAAAACACAAAAATAATTACATAGTAAACATAACCAACATAAACTACTACATGTAATTCGTCTTACTGATGAACACATTTTTGACCTATATTTTGTTATGTTTTTAAGCATTAATTTTATCTTTTATTTTATTATTTTCGTGTTTTGGAAGGTATTTCATTGTTTTGTAGGTCGAAGTCGGTTTGGGAAGAAATGTGGAAAAAGAGAGCAAAAGTGAAGCAAAAGTGCTTAAAAATGTAAGCCTTACATTGGATGTCGTTTATTATGTAAGGGGGGCAGACAAAGGATTAAAAATGTAAGCCTTACATCGATAATCAACATACTATGTAAGGGCATTTACAGCGCACTAAAACAAGGCGTGCCGCGGCGAGAGGCTCTCGGGTTGATTCTGGGAAAATCAAATTTTCAACGTGCGCCGCGGCGGGCAAAACCTGTGCCGCGGCGGGGATGTTTCTGTTTTCAGCCAACGTTCCAAAATTCAACACGCGCCGCGGCGGGAAAAACCTGTGCCGCGGTGGGAGGTGCCAAAATTGCCCAAAAACCCTAAAACGCGTATTCCACTTCCTTCCCCCTATAAATACAACATTATACCTCTCCCAAACACAAGTTTTCACACCCATTTTCTGCCTCCCCTTAGCTGCTACTGCAGCAAGGGTTTTCCACCCAAAATCAACCCAAAATCAAGAGAAGAACCTCCATTGTTGAAGCTACTCCAAGGATTTGAGAAAGAGGATCAATCAAGTTCAAGGATTTGGAGCTAGAAGATTCATTGGGGTAACTTTATTGTAATATCTTTTCTCTTCTCTGATTTTGTGGTTTGCCTCCATGGCTAAATTGATTGACACCAATTTAGTTATGGTTGGCTAATATATGTATTGGGATGTTAGTATTGCTTCCAATGATTGGAAGAACAATTTTGTAATTTAATTATATATGATTTGGATTTATTTCTTGTTCATGTTCTTATTAATTTCTGATTGTGAATTAATGGTGGACCAAACCTTAGTTTGTGGTTAGAAAGAATATTTAAGAATTAGGCATTAGAAACGCCATCTTTGCTTAATTGTGCATTATGAACAAGAGCCTAAATTGATTGCATTAATTTGTGTTAGTTTAGGTGGTTAGAATTATTTCCTTGAGCTAATTCCGATTGATTAGTTAATGATCCGGACCAAAGACGTTAATTAGTTGATCGTAGTGAAAATCGCCATTGATTTGGGATTTTCTAGGTTTAGCGGAAAAATCATTAAATCCAACTTTTAATTGAATGCTTAATTTGTTTTTGCCATGAATGGATAGCAAACTAATAATCCCATTTACATCCATCATCCCCCCTTGGTTGTGATTACTTATATTTCCATTTTATTTTAATCTTGAATTTAATTCCGAATTTACGATCTTTTCTGCAAAGTGACAATTGTTAGAATGTTTAGGATTGTTTGTTCGACTAAATAAGAAAATAAATAACTTTTTAGAACCACCGCAATTCCTTGAGAGACGATCTTGGGAGTATACTTGTCGCTTACTATAAGTGACTCGTGCACTTGCGAGCTTATATAAAATACAAAATTTGACTATCAAGTTTTTGTGCATCACTTACATACTATGTAAATTAGTTTAAATTTGTTTACATATTCTGTTACAGAGTTTACATACTATGTAAACCCGTTTACATATTTTGTTATAGAGTTTACATACTGTGTAAACGGGTTTACATACAATATGTAATGATTTTACAGGTATGTAAACTAATGTACACAGGTAATGGTTTACACAATATGTACAAAAAATCACAAAAATAAAACTAAATAAACTTGTTTTACGGTAAAGTACATGTAGAGCACAAATGAAAAACATCAAAAATGAAGAACATAAAAAATGTTCTGATCATGAAACCAACAACGATTCAACAATAAACAAAATAACAATAACGAAAACGAAAACAAACATAATAAAAACTTATTTGTGATATTACAGAGCAAAAATGGAAAGCGAAACCAAAAGCGAAAATGGAATAGCAAAATGGAAAAACAAAAACCAGAGTGAAAACCAGAAGAAAACGAAGGGGCGTAGATGAAGTTTCGATGCCTCAACCTGTTTCGTGTGAGAGGAGAAAACAGCTCGTTATGCTTAAAAATCCAGAGGGTTAAAATTGTAAAATAACATAAATCAAACGGTGTCGTAAAGCGATATGTGAAAAAATTAACAATCAGTCCAAAAACAGGTTACAACGGGTCATTAAATCGTTAAAACTATTACCTAAACTTTAAAATCCTGTTAAAACTATTACCAAAACTTTAAAAGCCTGTTAAAACTATTACCTAAACTTTAAAAGCCTATTAAATTTTCTTTAATGTAATATTATTTATTATAACTTTGTAGTGACTGCAAAGAAATGCCATAAAATGTTATTCGTGATTTAAAGATTATTTTGATGTATCTTTCAAATGAGTTAGTAGCCAATTTTGGGATTATTTGGATACAAATCGGGAACCCTAAAATTTGGATCTTTTTTAAAAATTGTTTTCAGCCAAAAATAACTTTACAGATCTCTTATTTGTTTTTTCGATCATTTTGATATATTATACGATATTTTTCGGTGGCTGGATGTAGAAAAACGGATCAAGTTTGGGTCAAAAACCCATTTCCTACGTTTATAACCCGTCTGGACGATAGGGACAATGCGCTTATCTACACGCTCGGTAAAGAAAGGTGGGAACGTGATTCCAAAAAAAAAAACACGAAAGTGAAAGGTTAACAGAATTCTTTTTTGTCTATTTTCCCAATATTTAAAATTGAAAAAAAAAAAAAAAAAAAAAAAAAAAGAAGAAGGGAAAATTAGTTGGGTCATGTTGACATCTCATATATGTCTTGAAGCAATTTGTTGGAATTTGTTGTATAAGTTATTAAATAATAATAAACTGTGTGATTTATGGTATATATTGTGAATCTTTATTTCAATTTCATAATTGTTGTTCAAATTTTTAATTGCATACTTTGATTATCTAAATGAAATTTTACAATATGTATGAATTATAAAATATGTTATGTGTATTTATTTTTGGAAGTATAATAATACACATTAACTTCTGGGTTTATTTTATATTTGATTGTTTTGATTAAATGTAAAATTTAAACGGCAATTAAATGCTTGTGTACTTGCCTGTCCTAAGTCTAAGTATGTCATGTTGTATAATATATTATGTAATTTTGAGAATACTTAAATTACATGTTTTATAATAAAGGTACATATATATAAATTATTAAAATCTCAATTTTTACAATTAAATCCATAAATTTATTGAAATAACTTGTTAACATAAATTAAAATTTTATCATATATAAATTAATCATAAGTGCTATGTAAAATGATTTGAGAAATTAAATGAACATAAAATTTTGGATTAGTTATTTTGGATCTATAAATAAAGTGAAGTTAGATTGCATTTAAATGCTTATGTACTTGCCTCTCGTAAGTCTAAGCACGTTGGATTGCGAACTCTATTTTGTGATTTTGGAAAGCACTGTTGTACACAATCATAAAAATTACTAAGATTCTTATGGATATGCAAATATCTTCTTGATATTTTATTATTCGGCAATGATGCTTAAGTTGATAAAGAAAATAGTTAAAGTCATGAATTGTGGTCATCCCCTCGGTGATAGATTGACATATTTGTTGTGATATTTAATTATTTTTCTTTATAGTGCATAAGAGTATACTTATAAATGAGACACAAGCATGAAATTGAAGAAATAAGTAAAAGAATGACCTTGATTTTACATGCATCTGATTGTTGTTATTTATTCATATTAGTATGAATGACTCCATCATGAAAGAAAATAATAAGAATTTATGATAAGCACGATCCTTGTTTGCTACGTGCATGTAAGTAAAAATAAATTCTCCAATTGTGATGGTTATGAGATGTCTCTGCTATGTTTATGCCATCGATGTTGCGAACGAATGTGATAAATTCTATAAGTGTGTTATATGACAATATGAAAAGTAGAGTAATTAATATTCTATTTAAGGATAATTGCCTGACTATAGCACATTGGTTAATCTAAATGTAATTTTTTATTTTTTTAAAGATATTCTACGAGTGTGTTATATGATTATCATATATATGATAGTGTTTGAAATAGAGTTAATGATTTAGGGCTCCCCAAAATATGGTTCTTTATTGGCCCTTTTAATAACATTTACAACCTATGTGGACTTATTCTGTGAAAATGACATAAATGATTTTCATAATTTAAGTGTATTTAAGTTCAAAGATAGAACCTTAATGATATTTTCAAGAGATTTTTCTAAATGACTTTTCTTTTTTCTGGAATATTATTTTAAAAATTAATTTTTTGTCACTGAAATATTGTAGGAGTGTTTTTGAACACTGTATTTCATTCAAATATTATAAAAACAAATAATGTTCTAGCAAACATGAAGCTTTATTATAGCTAGGGTATTAGTATTTACCTTTCATAAAATATGTCAAATCAAATGAACGTATTTTGAGAATTTTAATATTGTTAATTAATTGTACGATTTGATATTTTTGTTAATAAATTTTTGGCTCATTAATAGTTTTTTGGGAAAATAACAAAACTAACACCCCTCAAAAATTATAATAACAAAACTAGCACCCCTGTGTTCAATTAAAATTGAACGACGATAATTTAGACTCGTTCAGTATTGAACGTTCAATATTATCCGTTCAATTAGAATTGAATGACGACAATTAGACCTATTTAATATTGAACGTTCAATATTTTACGTTCAAATTGAATATTGAACGTTCAATATTAAACGTTCAATTCTAATTGAACACAAGGGGTGCTAGTTTTGTTATTATAATTTTTAGGGGTGCTATTTTTGGTAATTTCCCTAGTTTTTTTAGCCAAAGAAGAAATTTTTATTTTTAAAGGTGAATAATATATATACCTATATTTTAAATTTGCTAGACATGCACACATTATTTAAAATATCTTTTTGTATACTATACTTTTTGAGTGGTGTTTGGTGAGTTGATAAAATCAAATTTTTAAACTCTTATTTTCAGTATTGAGTCAAGCTTAGTTGGACAACACTTTTATATCGTAATAATATTTAGGAAAATTAATGTCTAAAAGTTATGTTGTTGAAGTTTTAAATTAAAATCAGATATTTATTGTGTTTGTCCATATTTTTCACTCAAATTTACAAACACCAATTATACATATATTTTATGGAAACTACGAATTCAGCCATATCAACAATTATATTTGACTTATTTACAAATGAATGTATAGATGATATTTTTTAAAAGGGAATATATACATGAAATGTTTTTTATAGCAATATAGTCTCATTTTTTGTTTAAGAGACATTTGGATTGCAAGTTAATATATTTTTTTGGTTGCATATATTTTATGTTATGTAAACATTCTTTTAATAAAGAGATATAAATTTATGAATGAAGATAATATATTTTGCATTTGATCTTTGTTATTTTTTTTTATAATATTTATTTGTGAGTACTATTTGATAAACAACTATTGGTATATAAGGTTCAAAATAAATATGTTTTCAATAACAATTTAAAGTGTGTGATCACCGCAACCAACTAATATATATATTTATATATTTTGAAAATGTTCAATATTTGATTTTAAAAACACCCATACAGTGACAAATATTAGTTATTTACTAGTCTAAAAAAAATGTTTTCACTGATAATTAAATGTGAATGCAAACGTGTATATAAAAATCAATGAAAGTGAACAATTCTCATTGAATAATGGTATTTTATGTGTAATTATTTTGTGTGTAAGCTTTAATTAGAGACAATTTAATTTAGTTATTTGACAATTTTTTGAGATCTTGATGAATTCATAAAATATTTATGGATTAAAGATATTAAGATGTTTAAGCCTAACTTGTGTCTCTTATCTAAATAGAAATTGCTTGCAACACTATTACACGATGAGACCAATGAATATGGAACATTTGTGCAAAAAATTGTCATGAAAAAATAAATATCAAGTCAAATATGCTGTACACATTTAGAAATTGCCGGTAAGTATCATGATTAGTATATCAAGCAAAAAAATACATGAGTTTAACTTGGATTGCTCTTAATTACTTGTTATAATCGTTAAGGATAATTTGAGGTGTTATGTGTTGTGACCTCGTGACAATATTAAGTAATTTAGATTGTTTGATGTGATCTTGTGCCAATTTTAGGTAATCTAAGGTTGTTTTTGGTAATTTTATATTTTATTAATTGATTATTGTGCTGCCAAATATGTTGAGCAATCCAAAATTGTTTGATATTAAAAGGAAATTTTTTGTTACAAAGTGTTGTTATACACTTCAAAATCCTTTATATAAATTAAAAAAAGGGGCATAGACATATTATGTTGCTAGGCTATAATAGACGATTAGATGCATAATCAAATTTTATAGTACAAAGAATTTTATCTCTGTAATACGAGATAGTTGAAAATTTTATTGATGATTATTCTACAATAAGTACTTCTATCATGACCTGAAAAGTTATTTGTACTTATGGTTATGTGTCATGTTTTGTTTATGAGAAGCATATTACGAGCTCATTTATATATATGGGCATACTCACTATAGGTCGGTTTATATGTGAATATAGAGTACACATTCCAAGTGAATGTGATACCTATTGATGTATTAAGTGAGTGAGAGCTCAGTGATTTGCCATTTGACCATGTTATTTATCACATGTTAATCATTTGCGTTGTCATATTCAGTGTTGCGTGCACATCATTGTTTATAACATGACATTATACTTTGAGGCATTTATGACCCAATTTTCAGAGGGCTTAAAAATAGAGCAAAAAAAAATTCTGGGTAGATGCACGGGCCTTGATGACTTAGGTATGTTCATTTTGTTTACATACAATTTATTATGCCTTACTCAATTATTTCCTATGTCATATAGTAGAAAGTTCTTATTTACATGATAATATCCTTTCGATGTTTTACGTGATAGGATACTTTCAAGCCTATATTGTTGTACTAGGCTATAGTTATGCTTACTCACATTTGACAATCCTTCTTATTTGTATTATCTAGTTTGTCTATGATGATGTCCAAGTAAGAGAAAATTTAAATGTTGAACTAATTTTACATATGGATTGACATCAGTATTTTATGACAAACTGGATTAGTAATGAAATGTTAAAATGTTTTATATAGCATGTTACAAGTGTCTCGGTAAACCAACATCTTGTGAATATAGTTAGCTATAGTGATACTGATAATCAAGGCATAACATTAGTATTTTATGAGGGAACTTGTTGTGAAATATGATATAATTGTAGAATTATTCAAGGGTTATATTGAATTGCTAGCACTATTTTGGAAAACCTTGATAATATATTGTGGCCACTCTACAATCACTTTTCCTCAATGGTACTGACTACATGCCTATATGTGTGAAACATATTAGATTCACTCACTATAGTTTAGCTCGATCTTATTTTAAGAGTATGTTTTTCACTTGAAATTTTTTGGTAAAATACATCCATCTATTGAGTCAGTGGAAGTTTTACATACATATGTAATGTGCGATCTAATATTGTGTAGTCATAATCATTGCATGTTTTTTGGTTAAAGGGTGACGAAATTGAGAAACATTATATTTCAGTCTCAAGTATGCACATTGTTAATACACAGGCACCTCTTGTGTCGATGCATAATAAATTATTGTCGCCATGCTTTAAATCTGTAATGCCAGGTTATGTGTAGTATATATACCCTTTCAGTGTATTATTACATATATCAATTTGGCTCAAAAGTTTTGAGATGCATTTTTTGATATGATTGTGTTATTGAATATTTAATGCATGATTATTCGCTGTCCTAGTGGGAGAATGTTGAAATTATTTTTTGTGGACTGGTATAATAATTGGCAACTCTAAATTATATCAAATAATTTATTAAGTATGTTAGGACAATATTTGGATTAATGAGACAATTATTAAATAAGTATGTGTTATACTTAAGTCCATAATGGGACGGACTATCATAATTAATATTGTGTAATAGGCTCATGGGCTCGCCGCACTCATAAACCTAAACCGGCCCATTAAGTTTATGATTTCTATTATAGAAGTTCTATATAAATAAAACAATTAAAGGCTAGAGTCAATAAATCATTCAATTATATAACGTGAGTGCGGCTATTCTCATAAATTCATACACACTAAATTTGTAGATATATAATTGGAACATTTATGTGGATTAATGGCTTCTACGACAATCTTATACTCAAGTATGTATATTATATTTAATCAGATGTTATATTATTGTAACAAGTTTATTATTATTTCGTTGTTTGTTCATGATTAATTTATATTTAGCGGTGCTTACAAAGACATGTCCCTTTATATAAACATCCCCTTTATTTGTAAGTGCCTTTTGGCATTTTTCCTCTTAAACAAGATGTACATAAAAATAAAGAACCGAAGCAAAAAAATGACGTCACAGTTCCAAATTAGAGTAAAAGATAATCTGATGAGAACCAATGTTTACATGACAGAGCAACCTTGGGGATTTTCTTCACTTAAGTAATTACCACAACCACTAAAACCTCTCCCACCTCCATAGCTGCCACATTGATAACACGAAGGTGGTCCATAACCATGCCCACAGAAGCATGGCCCACCTGGAACTCCATTGTAGCAATCTGAACAACACACCCGAATCGGTTTAATCTGACACGGTGGTGCAGGGCAAGGCTGACACGAGTGGCAGTGTATGGCAAGGTTGACATGATTGTGGCAAGCGGGTTTCTTTGGTTCTTTGGGTTTCTTTTTCGGCTCTTCGGGTTTCTTTTCCGGCTTTTTGGGGACAACAATCTCAATGCATGTAATGGAACCACATCCTTTGCAGATAATCTTCTCTCTGATCTTCTCAGGGCTACAGCATACCACTTTGATTGTCACAGTATTATTCTTTTCATCCCAAACTTGGTCTTGTATTTCTCTTGTTCATAAAAATTCAAAACCCCAAAACCATATGTAATAACTTAGTTTTATTTATAATTTAAGAAACATATGTGTAATCAGTATTGAAATCAATCAGAAGAATAGGATGATTTAATGAATTAATAAATAGAGGGAAAAATCAAAACTCACGTGGTATTTTGCAGAGTATTTTTTTCACCTTCTTGCGGCATTTCTCACAATTAAGATCATCAACCTTTAGCACCATTGTGGTGACTTTCTGTAATTTAGAAATTCACAATACTTCAAACGTAAATTGATTTTGTACATCATGATCTTTTTGCAGGCTAAACAACAAATTAAGAAAGAATAAAAATCACCAAGCTCTGACATGAAAGAATGGGCACAAGACAACAAAAAATTCAGATTGTACTACAATTAAGTCAAATATATATCAGCCAAAAAGAAGAGGAAGGAAATTAAATTATGAGATGGGTACGTACATTTTCCCCCATGGATCGATGTGTCTGAGCTCTGGATTTTGAACTTCAGTAGATGAGAATGAATGAAGAGTGACAAAAATGTAGGTTTTATATATTAATGAAAGTAAGAGAAGCGGTGGAATTATTAAGAGATGGACTAGCCTCACATAAATGTAAGAGACTCATAAAAGTCAATAAAAAAAGAAAAAGAAAAAAAGTCTAGTACTATTGTTTGATATGGCCAATGAGACTCGTTTTTATTACTACTTTACATTATAAATATATAATAATAATTAAAATTAATATGATAATTTTTATTAAAATAATATTAAATATGCATAAATTTATTTTTATTTTTAATTTATATTTAAATTAATTATATTATAATAAATAATAAAATTATTTAAAAAATATATCACTTATTTATTTTTTTTTAAATTTTATCATATATTATAATACCAGTGTAAAAGTAAATAAAAATTTGTATATATATTTTTTGAATTTAAAATCTGTATAATTTTAACACTTGTATTAAATATTGTACTAGAACTACCAACAATAGTACGATACCCATCTCAAACTCATCTTTCTGTTCTTTTTTTTTTTTTTTTTGCTGAGATTCTATTATTGCTAACTACATGTGCTGGCTTTGATTGAACCATCGCACCTTCCAATATTTATTTATTTTAATGTGTTTGGTCAACATCGTATCATCCAATATTTGCTTGCAAGTAACAAATTTATGAATAAATTGTACATCTTAATATTTTTAAAATGATATTATTTATCTTTAAATAAAAATAAGTTAACCTAATTACAAAATAAGTTAACTAGCTAGCAAATAGAATTATTTTTTATAAATATAAAATTAACCTAATTACAAAATTGAATATTATGCTATCTAATTTTTTTTTTCTCCATATAATAAGATAATAATATTAACATGATTACATGCATAACATAATTCTTTTTATATATATAATTTTATTTTTAATTCCTTTAGCATGTATGCTTATATTATTTTCAAAAAAATATATTTTTCGAAAAAAAAACATACATTGTTTGTTTCATAATGTAAAAAATATATATTTAGAGGATTGAAGTAAAGCAAGTTAAGTAATTAGGTCATATGTGAACGGGCTAGTTTTTTTTTTATTACTAAAATAAAAATATAGAACTCTGACTCTAAGGCGTGCATCTTTAGTTGTGGAGATGGCCCATGATCTAATGAGAGCAAGGGATAGGGCTCATATTCATGACTCAGGAGATAGTGCAAGAGACATCAATTTCCCTGGTATTGTCCTGAAATACTAGTCGTCAATAGTAGGCATAGGCGTAGGCTTAAACTTAAGCAGTTCTTTATCATGTTGTTTTCCTTTACTTTTTTAATAGTGCTTGTAAAGTGTTACGACTTGGCCTTTAGTTTGTAGTTTCTCTTTCGAGCATGACTTCAATAAAACTTCAACTTTTACTCCATTTTTTTTATCTTACTCCACATTAGTCTTGGTAGAAATTTTGTTATTTTTTTTTTTGCTTATGAATGTAGAACAGAGTTTGTATTTGGTAGTTGACTTAGCAAATTTTTCTTTGTCTTTGTGTCCCTTGGAAATTAGAAGAAAGATCAAACCTTAGTACTCTGGTAGGATGCTTGGAGGCCTCAGTTGGCTTCAATATCTGTAGGAAAATACTTGGGACATTGCACCTTAGGAGATGATCGTTTGGACCTTGGGAAGCACACTTAGCTTAGTTGTCAGAACCTGGATAGTGTGAGCATATTGACCTTTGAAAATATGGAAGCAGACACATCTTTTGTGGTGTTATTTGGAGAATAGACCACGGGTACACTTTGACAAAATAATTACCTCATGAGAGCACACCTCCACTCAGTAACCTTGAGATTTTCATAATTGACCTGCACCTTGGAAGAATTTTATGGAAATTAAAACGACATGATCGATGTAGCAATGCCCTAACCACTCACGGAGAGCATAGCACCATCCCCCGGCATTGGTCCAAAAAAATTTCTAGAGTGAGTAGACGGGGCTCACGGGGACCAACGTAGAACTAAACATGAATGATGTATGATAAGAGGTGAGCCACGACATGACAGGGTGTGGGGGCAAAAGGGACAAGTGACTCGTGTGCACGCGAGATGCTACAGACACAGCACACTTGGCCAGCTGGCTAACGATTCAGTCAGACTAGTGTGGTTGGTGGTGTCCTTTTGCCCCATATCGTTCTTGTCGTATTAGTTATGTAGGATCATATCTGTTGTAGTCGTGGCATCCATTTCTGGCTATCCTTATGACCAAAAGTCCTATCTTGTCAACACTGTAACATTTTCAAACTTAACTTTTCCCATACTCTAAATTTTTTTCGACTCTGAACTTTTTGAGGTTTCCGTCTCTGACAAGATTGTCATTTTTTATAAGACCATCTTTACTGATAAGACCTACATTTTGTTGCGGAAGTCCTGAATCTCAATTACATCTCAAATCCAGATTCCATTTTTGTGTGTATCCTCTCTGAGTCCAAAGAATATCACTTCACAATTCCAAGAATTTGAAAATATTTTAAATACCTTCTCCTTTGAGTCTGTAATTGACTGAGTTTGGTGACTGTTGTTATTTGGTGACTATGATGCTTGGTGACCGTTGTTGTCTGGTGGCTAATTGACTGATGATTTGAAAGTCATCTAATTTATCCTCTCAGTCCCTTACTTGGCGGGCTTCTTGAGTATGGCAAGTAACAACTAATGTCTGGAGTTCATATCCTATAGGGAGTGTGATCCTTCTTTCCTGGTCGAGTAAATGCAAGCTCCCAATTCTAATGGTTTCAAGTATCCACTCTATGTGCCTAGGCCCTAAGTGAGTTTTTAACTGCACAAGATGAGTAATTGTTCGGACACATACTAATGTCATGATCTTGAGAGAGTCGTCGCAGGTGCCAACTTTTGTATCATTTCCTTACTAGACTTCTCTCATTGAGACATTATGAATCATTGTTTGGATCTTGGAACATGATTGTTGTGGATTCCCAGGGGGTGTGAGCCTGCATTGGCCTTGCATAATACAAGTTACATTAAGATAATAACCTAGTTTGGTAGGGTGCCTTATTCCTGGGTAAGACTGAACTAGCACTTGGTCGTGGGTTGTTTCCAAGCGTGTCGTGGGTCTATATGTGGCCTCAAGTCTCCATCCTGGAGAACTTTTCCACTCGTTGGTTTCATGAAAAATTGGGGTACTTTTTAGCTTGGTGCGTGGTTTGGCACTATGTGCTCAGTGGGCTAAGCATGACTTTACATAGTGTGCTACTCTTTTGATCCATGCCCAGCAAAAATATATTAATTTTGAGGTTGTCCGAGGAACCTAGTTGAATACCTCTAGAATCTAATATAGAGGTCCTTTAGATTATGTCGTTAGATAATTTAGATTATAAGGGGAGTCATTTGGTTCCTTTGTTTTAGAAAAATTGGCCAATTAAGGACAAAACATATAATTTTAATGATTTTTTAATTAAAATATTATTTTTTAAATTAATATTTCAATATCAAAAATATTAAAATAATATAATTTTTCATTAATTGACTTCTTGAAAAATAATATTTTAATTAAAAAATTATTAAAATCATGTATTATGTCCTTAATTGTCCCATTTTTCTAAAATTAAGAAATAAAATAACATTACGTATAATCTAAATAATCAAATAACGCAAATGATCTAATCTGAAGGATATTCATGACACTTTTCTTTTTATTATAACGCTATTAATCTCAAACTCAAACTTTATTTTAGTGCAAAAATTGTAAGATCTTTTTTTATAATCTCCAACCTACCACACCAACTATAATACTAAAAAAATATAATGTTTAAAATTTTTTTTTTATTTTTCTTTTAGTGAAATTTTACACCCGTTTAGTACAAAAATGGCATTATCTTTTTTATATCCAACTCATTACACTATTTTAGTATAAAATTTATAATATCTTTTTGGAACATCTTAGTGTAATGAATTGGAGATAAAAAAATTAAAAAAAAAAGTACAATAAAGTACAATTTTGTACTAAAAGAATAATAAAAAAATATTTTAAAGAATATATTTTTACTATAATATGTAAGGTGATAGATTAAAGATAAAAACTTAAGATAGTATAATTTTTGAACAAAAATAGTGCAAAAATTGCATTATTATAAAGTTTAGGCTAGAGATGGTCAAATAGCATAAGAAAGAGCGGGAAGGGAAAATTTCAGTAATACCCTTGAACTTTTAGGTATCTTCAATAATACTCCTAACGTTTGTATAATATCAATGATATTCTCAAATTTTAACAAAATTAAGGAATTGTTAAATACAAGGGTATAAAGAGTATTTTTCTTACCTAACTATGAAAAAATTTCAGCAATACCCATGAGTTTTTAGATATCTTCAATAATACTCCTAACATTTAAATAATGTCAATGATACTCTCTTATTTTAACAGAGTTAATGAAGCATTAAATACAAGGGTGTAATAGTAATTTTTTATGAATGTGAAAATACTTATGAACACATATTTTATTTCTTGAATATGTTAAGTAATTTTTTAATTACTTTAAATATATCAAAACGTAAAATTTTAATTTGTTATAAGACAGTGAAAAAAAATTTAAACTATTTTGTGGATTTAACTAACTAATTAATCAATTTTCTCATAAAAATATCAACAATAATTTTTTTTGACAATGTAGAAAATATATCAATATTTTAAAAAAAATTAATGGTGAAAGAAATAAAGTAATATGAACTAGAAAAGAAATCAAGAATATTAGGTTAATTTTTAGAATTATTTTATAATTTTAATAAACCTTAATATTTCTAAATATTTATTTAATTAGTGTAGATTTTTATTTTTTAACCATGTAAATATGAACTTCTTTATATAAGAAAGTAACAAACAAAAAATTGTAGGAAATGGGTGTTAGAAATTGTAGTGATTTTAGTTGTGTTTTGCAGGATTGGGGGTAATTTGAGTATTTCATCTTTGTCTGTGGGGGATAATTTAGGTATTTCATATACGGCTTATAATTTTTAACAATTTTAATTAACTTTTGTTAAAAGTTAAGAATATTTGTAAAATTCATTAAATGTTAGAAGTATTAGTGACCATTTTTTAAAGGTAACTTTTGTTGAAATTTTTCGATTGTGGGGATAATTTTAGTATTTCATATCTGGCTCACAGTTTTTAACAGTTTGAATTCAATTTTAATAAACCATCAAAAATATTAAAAAAATTAATTAATTATTTTTAAACAAATTTTATTTATTTATTACATATAATTTAAATACATGTGATATTTATTTTAACTTATAAATCAAAAGTTATAAAATAGTTACTTAAATAATTATTTAAACTAATAATTAAAAAATTCATCGTATAAATATTTACAATATAATAAATTTTATTGATAAAATAAAAATTCTATTAAATACAAAACATTGTTTTAATTCTAATAAAAAAGTATATCTGAGTACATATTTAGTGGTAAATATTTTTAAAAATAAACAAAAGTTAACAATAAACTCATGAGAACGAAAGTGTTACATTTTATCGATGGGCCAATTCTAGTTACATCCTACAATGTCTCCAGATACATACCCAAATGTTTAAAATTATTAAAGATATGTGGTTCAGAGATATATACTTGGAGGGTTTTGTGGAATGTAACTAGAATTTTCCTTTATCTAGTTCAAGTTTTTTAGAATTTTATCTCTTTATAAGCCCAACCAAAATTTTGTTTTGTTTCTATCAAATAAAAAAAACTACAAGGCCATTTCTACTAGCATCTCTCATGAGATTCCAAACATATATCTTTAGGGTATTGTGTGCTTTTTCAATTATGTTCTTTGTGATATAAAAATTTATTTTTTTTATTCAAATGCTTAATTTTAAAGATTTTTGAGTCAAAATTCATGATTTTTTGAAAAAAAAAAAATTTCCAAAAATTTAGTAGTTTTATTTTCTTAAATATTTTATTATTTTGACATTTTTAAAGAATTTCTTTTAATTTTTCTAAAATAATGATTAAAAAGACTTTAAATTCTTCTAAAAAAATTTATTTTATTCTTGTATTTTTTAATTGTTTTAATCTTTCTTTTAAGGTTTCTATTTGTTCTAATGATAACACTATGTGTTTCATTTTTGTTTCTATACATGCTAAAAATATTTTTGTAAAATTTTTCTTTAAAATTTTTTCTATTTTCAGTATTTCGAACTAAATTAAATAATTCCTTTAAATTAGAAATTTGTGTTTGTGTAAGCATTTTTATTACTTATGATACAACCATATTAATTCTTTGTTCTAATTGTAAGGTACTTTATAAATTATTATTTGTATTATTTTCTTAGGTAATCCTTTGATTATTTCATTAATTAATAATATTAATTCTATTGTTTCTTTTTATAATATTTTAAATAATTTATTTTTCTATTTGAATTTGGTTGGTTATATCTTATTTTAAACATTTTGTTTAAAGCCTTCTTATCAAATTTGTTTATGTTTATGGCTCTGATACCAATTTTTCTAGCTGAATTTTGATTTTTAAGCTTCAATTAGCTTATCTTCCAATATGTTTCTTGAATAAATAAAATCCAAAAATTAGGTTATGAAATTCTATTTCATTTACTTTTACAAATTTTTGTGTAAAATAATTTCTTAAAATTTTTCCTACGAGATGATCTATTATGTATAATATACTATAAACATAATTTGTATAATAATCTAAAAGTGTATTAAATATTTTAGAATTTTCTAAGCATATATCATAACTTTCATTGTCAAAATATTGTTCTAATAATTCCAAATATTTTTCTTCAAAATATTCTATATTAGACATAATTTTTCTTGTTGAGTTCCAAGCTCATAATCTTCAAGTTCTTGGTCTATCAAACGACTCAGCTTTTAAATTTTATTATTTTCTTCTATGTCCATTTTTACTAGTTCAATGCTTGCTTCAAGATCTAAATGTTCTTTATTTTGTCCTTTTACTAAATCATTCTTTTTTTCTTGTTTGAAAAAATAGTTAATTAATCCTTGTAAATTTTCAATTATTTTAGATATTTTTGTACTTTTTTCAAAGTTACATTTTATAGATGTTTTAAAACAAACAAGAGCTTGTTTAAAATAAATTACATTTTTTAAATTTTCTTTATTTTCAGAGTACTTCCTACTTTTACTTCTATAAAGGTTTGTCTCAAATTTCCTTTTCATGTTTTTATGTTTATTTTTCATAAATTATGATCTAATTTGAGTAATAATAAAATTCAAGGTATACTAGTTTCTGATTGTAAGCTAACCTATTTCTGAATATGGGTCCATAGCATTTTTTTTGCTTCCTTATTATCTCCTTCTTGTTCTAAAGGGCTAAGCCTCACTCCAAATCCAAGCTTCTAGACCTCCTGTTCCTGCTGATCTTATGAGATTCGTACTCAACTTCCTATGGTAAGAGTAATAACTTAGTTTTGAAATTTAAGACAGATTTTTATTCAATAAACAGAAAGCTTTACAAACTAGAGAACTATTAACCTTGAAAGGGTTTCTATTTCTTACTTATTTCTAGATACATAGCTATAGCATAAAATAGAAAATGGATAAGTTTTAAGATTTCATAGTAATCCCTTAGCTGAAGAGAATTCCCTTTTATAGACATAAGGGTTCTCTGTTTATATTGGTGGTTATACTGTTCTTTTAACTTTCTCGTTTTGCATGGGTTACTTTGTAGACTTTGAATTGTGTGATGAGGTTGTGTCCATGCAGGCTTCCTTATCTTTAATGCAGTAGATGCATTTGTGGTCTTCTGATTGTTGCTTGGAACAATGGCAAAACATTTTCTTGGTTTCTTCATTTACTTCAATCTCATTGCAATTGAAATTAGCTTCATATGAAATTTCTTTTTCACTATCTTCTTCAGTTATAACCATATTACTTTGAGAAGTAATAATAGTTTTACTGGTACTGTAATTAACTTTAATCTCTGAAGAGTTATTAATTCTTCTTATTTCATGATAAATCTTACTTAACATCTGCTCTCTTTTTATATATAATTCCTCAGGGTTAAATTCCTTTTCTGGTAAAGCATTTTGGTCGAATGAATTCTCTTTTATTATTTGCTAATCCAAGTTTAATGAAATAATAAGGACTTACTAGTACTTCCTGGTTCTAATCCATTATTTAACTGAAACATTTTAAGTAAATAGGCCTGTCTGTAGTCTTGATTTTTCTTTTATTTTTTTTATGGATCTTTTGAAGTTTTCAGGAAAATAAATTAATTCATTTAAATCATTTTATGGATATATATTTTATATTAATATAGCATGGAATGCCTTGTAGACAAATATTGGATCAGCTCTTTCTAAGATGTTGAATTTCCTCTACCTTTCTTTTTCTTCTTTTTCTGAAGAATTATTTGTTGCTTCTTTGAAAATTTTTGATCTTTGGATTCTTTCAAGGTTTCTTAATCTACTAGTTTCATCTTTTGGTTGTTGTACTATCTGAAAATAATTTTTTGCTATTTTTGTTGGTGATAGTAGTTTTGAAACTTTGTAATTAGTATAACTTCCTTCTGCTTCTATCCTATTGGTAAAGTCTTTGTGGATGATTCCATTAAATCCTATTATTGCTCTGCTTGTCTCTAGCCAGCTAGTGTTAATTCTTGGTTTTGGTCCATTGTATACTACATAAATCTTTTTAGAATTTTCTTTTTCATTTTCATCTGCCCAATTAATTTTTTTCTTTTTTCTTTTCTGGGATTTTACTAAGTTTTGGATTGTTACTACCAGTTTCTTCGTTTTCTATTTTTGGAATTTTAATTCCTTTCTTTTCAATTTCTGTCAAAGATTCAACTTCTTTTCCTCTTGAAATTTTTAATTCTTTAAGATTTTTTGGGTAAATCATGGTACATTTTTCATTTAAAGATTTTTTAAGATGTAATACCTTAAGTTATTCCTTGAGGATCTGGATTTCTCCTTCTCGGATCAATATTTTCTTTTCTTTGATCTTAATTTTTATGTCAAGGGAATCCATTCTTGTCATAAAAAATATAGTTAATGATGCTAATTTTTTAGTCAAAGCATCTGCTAAACTATTTTTATTTTCTGGCAAATGCTCTACATCAAATTTATAATGATTAAACCATTGTTGCAATCTAGTAAATCTTTCTTGTATATAATCACCTACAATATTTATCCTTAAAAAATGTCCAAAATTTTTATCGTCAGTCCTAACAATGAATCTTGAACTTATAACATATATTGCAAATTTCTTAATAGCTTTTTTTACAGCTAAGTATTCTTTTTTATTACTATGATAATTTAATTCAGGGCATTGGAAAGATCCTAAAGTAAATCTACAAAGATATTCATATTTGTTATTAACTTTTGCTTTTAATACTACTTCTCAATATTCATGTGAAGCGTCTGGTTTTATTATCATTTTATCATCCAGTCCTGGATGGTATAAAGCCAGTAAATCTTTTACTTGTTCTTTTATTTTATCCATATATTTAGTGTCTTGATCATTCCACTACCAAACATAATTTTTTTTAAGTTTTGTTTGTAATGGTTTTCTCATTTATGCTAATTTCTTTATATATGCTTCTGCATATGTTAAACTTCCTAAAAATCTTTGTAATTAATTTTTATCTTTGATTATACTAAAAAAATTGTATATTATTTAAAATATGGGATTGTAGATGATGTTTTTCATCTTCTATTTCTAACCCTAAATAATTTATTTTTTATTGAGTAATGATTGCTTTCTTTTCTGATAATATTATTCCAAATTTTCTGTATTCATGTAAAACATTAATAATGTCCAAATAATGCTTTGATAATTCATTACTTATTAAAATATCATCTATGTATACACAGCAAAAATTGTGATATTTTTTGAAAATATTATCTATATATCTTTGAAAAATACCTGGTACTTGTTTAAGTCCAAATGAAACAACCGTCCATTGGAATTGTCCTTGGGGGCAGCTAAATGCTGTTAATTTTTGTGATTCATCATCAAGTCTTATTTGCCAAAATTCGCTTTTGCAATCAAAATTTAAAAAATATTTCTTTCCTTTAATGAGTGATAATAATTCTTCTTTCTTAGAAATAAAATAACCATCATCAATAGTTTCTTTATTTAAAGCTTTAAAATTTATTACCATTCTCTTTTTTCCTCTTCTTTTCTCAGCTTCTTTTTCTACTAAAAATGCTGGACTATAATGTGATGAATTACTGTGAATAATTACTTTTAATTCTAAAAGTTGTTGAATTTATTTTTCAAATTCTTTTCAGTCTTCTAGAGTACAAATCATTAGTTTAACTCTTATGACCTTTAAATGATCTTTTAATTTTATGTTTGCTACTTCATTGGACCTATTAATATTTGGATCTAATAGATTTTTTAAACATATTATTTTTAATAATTTTCTTATTCCTGTTAAGGCTCTATCTTCTTGTATTTCATTTAAAAGGAATTTTGGTCGACCTCTATATTTAAAGAAATGTTTTCTAAATATATATTTTCCAAAAGTTTCTCTATTTTAAATTTCAGCTCATTATGTAAGGAAATAAAACCTTATATACAAGCAAGCATGAAGGTAAAAGGGCATCTAATTATGTTTTCCTTTTTTCTTTGATATTTTTTTTAAAAGAAAAGTAAGATTTATTATTGTAAGAAACACATAGAATAATAATTCATGCAAATAATGCTTCTATGGACATTAATGATGCACTTATCAAATAATAACAATTAATAAAATTAAATTGTAATTAACTCTTATTTAAAAAAAATTCATGAATTTTCATTATTTTAAATAATCCAATTAACATGCTACATGCATTAATATTTACAGAAAAAATATTGTTAGTTTAACTATAATCTTCGTTAGTTCGTTTCAATAAAAAAAAAAAATTTCTTTGTAGGTCAATCCTGCATTACATAATGAGAAATGCTAATCACAAAAAAATTGATAATTTTATTTCTATAAAAAAATGATAATTTTATAACAAATAAAAGTAACTATAATTTAGTCCTTAAATATTAAATTTTGTCATAATTTAGTCTCAATTTTTAAAGATTTTTATAAGTTAGTTGAATTTGTTAATTTTATTAATCACTTTACATGTTAAAGTTGAAATATTCAGTTACTTTTATTAAAATTATACTCTAAACTATTTTTAGGAATTAAAATATGAAATTAATCACTTTACTACTTGTGATTTGACCTAAACACTAAAATATATGTAACTATAATTTAGTTCTTAAATATTAAACTTTGTTCATAATTTAGTCTCAATTTTAAATTTTTTTATAAAATAGTTGAATTTGTTAATTTTATTACTCACTTTACATGTTAAACTTGAAAATATTTAGTCACTTTTATTAAAATTATACTCTAAACCATTTTTAGAAATTGAAAAAATGAAATTTTAAGTAAACGATATCTTTTATGTCATATTTAAATGTTAATTACGTAATTAATATATGTCATATATTAATACTTGCAAAGAAAAAAATAGAATAAGTGTTTATAACAATTGATAAATTTATTTCTATAAAAAAATGATAATTTTATAACAAATAAAAGTAACTATAATTTAGTCCTTAAATATTAAATTTTGTTCATAATTTAGTCTCAATTTTAAAGATTTTTATAAATTAACTGAATTTGTTAATTTTATTACTCACTTTACATGTTAAAGTTGAAAATATTCGGTCACTTTTATTAAAATTATACTTTAAATCATTTTTAGGAATTAAAAAATAAAATTAACCACTTTACTACTTGTGATTTGGCCTAAATACTAAAATACATGTAACTATAATTTAATCTTTAAATATTAAATTTTGTTTATAATTTAGTCTCAATTTTTAAAGATTTTTATAAATTAGTTGAATTTGTTAATTTTATTACTCACTTTACATATTAAAGTTGAAAATATTCAGCCACTTTTATTAAAATTATACTCTAAACCATTTTTAGGAATTAAAAAATGAAATTAATCACTTTACTACTTGTGATTTGGCCTAAATACTAAAATATTCATTCATTGTATGTATTTTAATGTAATTTATATTTCATTTTTATGTGAATTTATTTATTTACTTTTATAATTTTAATATAAAAAGAAAATAAAATGAAGTATTTTGAAGTGAAGAAGATAAATGATTTACTATCATTGCTAGGATATTAATACAGAGTAAATGAATTAAACAAAATTGTATAAAGTACCAAAAACCAAAAAAGAGAGAAAATTTAACAAGTATATAATATTGGAGTTAGAATTTTTACATACACAAATGAAGTTTGTGCCTCTAAACTCTTTTTCAAGGTGATATATTTCTATTTTCCTGCATATTAATACTTGTAGCTAAAGATAGAAAAATGATAAGAAAGAAATGATAAAATGAGGAGGGAAAAAAAGACTTTAAGAAAAGAACATGAATCATTTCGAAGTGAAGAAGGTGTACATATATGATTCAGTGTCATTGCTAGCATAACAATAATAATAATTGTAATAACTATTACAAAGTTAATTATAATTGTAATAATTTAAAAAATCATCCTTATTATATTAATTTAATAAATTATCAATTTTTAATTTTAATAAATGATTATTTTAGAGTTATAGAAGTTACAAGAGTTATTTTGGAACTATAGTACAACGATAAAGATAATTATTAGATAATAAAAACTAACTTTATTAATACAAAGGTTACCCATTAATACTAACTTTATTAATAATAATAAATTTTTAAAATGAAATTAACTATATGAGTTACAACTTACGATTATAATTTAAAGAATTATAATCATTAGTTTATATATAAAAACTAATTATGATTATTGTTTTAATAAACATAATAATTCAACGTAATTAAACCATTACTATAATAATCCATTACAAACTTAATTGTAATTAAAGTATTTAAAACAAATGTTTATAATAATATTCATGCATTTTGTTTTAATAAATATTTTTAATAACATTACAAAGTTAATTGTAATTGTAATAATTTAAAAAACTGTCATTATTATATTAATTTAATAAATTATCAATTTTTAATTTTAATAGATAATTATTTTAGAGTTATAGGAGTTACATGAGTTATTTTAGAGTTATAGGAGTTACAAAGATAATTATTAGATAATAAAAACTAACTTTATTAATACAAAGGTTACCCATTAATATTAACTTTATTAATAATAATATATTTTTAAAATAAAATTAAAGAGTTACAACTTACAATTATAATTTAAAGAATTATAATCATTAGTTTATATATAAAAACATTATTGTTTTAATATGTTTTAATAAACATAATAATACAACGTAATTAAACCGTTACTATAATAATCCGTTACAAACTTAAAAAATATTCAGGCATTTTGTCTTAATAAATATTTTTAATAATATTGTGGGGTATTTATTATTTGTGGTAGTTACGTAGGATATTGAGGGTATTATTGTCTAAGTATTAATATGAGGGACATTTTAGACTTTTTGCTATTCAAAGCCAAACTCGTTCATTTAGTGTAGATATAGATATACCAAATACTCTTGGATTTTTTGAAATGTTATCATGTTTAAAATATTAATGTTGATGAAATAGAGCCACTAAAATATTTTACAAAATTATAAAAAATATGGTTTTTTTTTTATGAAAAATTTCAAAAAAACTAAAAACAAACAAAATTGTGAAAATTTTAATAAACTATCAAAAATATTAAAAAAATTAATTAATTATTTTTAAACTAATTTTTTTATTTATTACATATAATTCAAATACATGTGATATTTATTTTGAAGATTTGAAAAATAAAACACAAAAAGTATTATATTTTAACTTGATATGTTAAAGAAAGAAATAGGAGAAATTGAAAACATGAGCATTAACTTAAATAAATTGTTTGTTATATGTAATTGCTTAGTATTACTTGTTTGATGAATTTATTTATTGAGTGGTGTCATTTATCTAAATTTTATTTACCATTAATCTCATAAGGAAGATTTGACAACATCTTTAAAAATTAGATGATCCTTTTAGGCAATCCTTGGGTTAAAAAATGTTGATTTTTAATAAGTTTAGTAATTTTGTGTAAGATTTGGCTTACATGATTTGGTGGCTAGGAAGTAAATTAAGTAGCTTTTAATCATATAATTTATAAATGCTTATTTTTTGTATTTTATTTAAGCTAGAAAATAATTGTGATATTACAAAACAATTGTGATGCACATGGGAAAAAAAACCATTTGTGATGTGCACTGGTGACAAAGAAAGGCTAGGCGTTTCCCAAAATGATTTTAAGCCATTCAACTCATGTGCATCCTACAAGAAAATACACGTTCTGCATTTATGGTTTCGATATTAACGTTTATCAATAATGAAAAGGAAACATCTTTTAATTATATGCGAGCATTTTTTGTCTTTTAATTATCATATGCCATCGAAATTATGAAACGTCAACTGATGGGCAGCTGCATATCACTATTGCCAATTTACGACCAAGATTCTTTTATGTCGTTCTCAGCTCAATAATATGATCGAATGAATTCAAGGAATTTGGGACTAAATAGCATATATATATATATATTATATATAATATGTACATGCTTTACATAATACATAAAGAGCATATAAATTAAATACGTATACTTATATATAAAATAATATATTATTTTAAGATTAATTTAATTATATACAAACTAATATTATAACAGCTCTAAATCTAACTATAGACAACTTTCAGTATTTTTATGACATATACCAAATACTCTTAGATTTTTTGAAATGTTATCCTATTTAAAATATTAATGTCGATGAAATAAAGCCACTAAAATATTTTACAAAATTATAAAAAAAAAATATGGTTGTTTTTTACGAAAAATTTCAAAAAAAGTAAAACAAAAAAAATTGTGAAAATTTTAATAAAATTAATTAATTATTTATTTATTTTTAAACTAATTTTTTTATTTATTTATCACATATAATTTAAATACATGTGATATTTATTTTAACTTATAAATCAAAAGTTATAAAATGGTTACTTAAATACATGGGTAAGCGAATGAAATCTTTTTCCTTTCCATTTTGTGGAAGATCAATAGCAATAACTTTTAAAGTCAGCCTTTTTCTTATCTTTTACTTTGGTTTATTTTTTATGATTTGATCATTTTATTTTTTACTGTTCATTATTTAGTTTCTTTATTTTATTTTTCACTTATTATGTCTAAAATTTAAGACCAATTAAACATACTAAAGTGTAAAAATTAAAAGGTAAAAAGATTAAATTATAAGAAAAAATTAATAAATCAAAATATAAAAAAGTAAAAAGAAATAAACTAAATTATGAGGAGAAAACGTTGGACACAAAACTATAAAATGAGAACGAAAGTGTTACATTTTATCGATGGGCCAATTCTAGTTACATCCTACAAAGTCTCCAGATACATACCCAAATGTTTAAAATTATTAAAGATATGTGGTTCAGAGATATATACTTGGAGGGTTTTGTGGAATGTAACTAGAATTTTCCTTTATCTAGTTCAAGTTTTTTAGAATTTTGTCTCTTTGTAAGCCCATTCATTAGGTATTTTATTCCCATTCATTGTGGTACAATGTAGTTTTGAATGTTTAATCTTAAAGTGACCCACTTTGTGTTAAAATTGACATTAATAGATATACTGTATGATAAAAAAAAAAATTGGTAAATATTATGTAAAAAAAAAAAAGTTAATTTACTATTTTTATAATTCGTTTATAATTGACTACTTTTATTATTGAAATGTCTTTTAATAATTAATTTTATTAAAATATTTAAGTTATATAGCACTACAGCCTACAGGTGAAATAATAACTTCATTTTCTTACTCACAACAAATGCTTATAATTTTCTTACTCACTTGCAGTTCAAGTAAATTAAATATTGCAATAAAATTGATCAATTTTTCTACCAAAATAGCTTATCAAAAAATATTTTAATAATAAAAGTAGTAAATTCAAATAAAAAATATTAAAAATAGTAAATTATTGAAAATTTTCACATATGTTAATTTTTTTTCTTCTTGTTTTTGATACATACTTGTATTTGAATGTGTGATAGGTGTAGAATCAGTGGAAACTTATGTACATAAGTAACGATTAATTAGTAGTAAAAAGAGTGATCGATGCCACAACGTAGGTCTGGTTGTCATATGATCAAAGAGGACAAGATCAATATGCCTATAATCAGAGTTTCATCGATGAAAATTCAAATGATTACTCTGTTATTTGGCAAATATTATATTCTAATTTGCAAAAAAAAAAAAAAAAATTCATTTTCAAAACTCAGACCTTAAACTATATTAATACGAGGAATGTTAAGCACTTTCTTTGATATACTTTATTATTTGGTAAAGGTAGTGCTTGAACAAATTAGATTGTAGAATGCTAATTAGGGTTAATAATGAATTATGAATAATTGGGAAATTAGATCCTTTCTTGATTGAGATTTGAAAAGGAAAGTTTCGTGATACACAATTGTGTTTATTACTTTACTCTCTCTGTTTCCCCCCCCCCCCCCCCCCCCCACCACAAAAATACGACTTATCGGGGGAATTAGTTTTCACTTAGATATCAAATTTGGGATTAGGCATTGTGTTGAAATTTTGTTGGAAGGTGACCCGTGAGGCATATTGAGACCCACCATCTTCTGTTTTGGTGTGGCATTTTCAAAGACAAGTCCTTTTCTCTATCTATGAGTATTGACATTATATATATTCATTACCAGGTGGGCGACCTTACAAGTGATTTTCTTTTTCAAAAATTGATTTATCCTTTAGTTTGTTATTTTAGAGCAAAAAGTTGTACATATACACGTTTAGTAATTCGTATTAAAAATTAAAATTAATTAAAAAATAATTAATTAATATTGAAATTAAATTGATTAATAAAAGTTGTGTTATTAAAAATGTCTTTCGGTGCAACAGTACATTATTTGTAAGGAGGAATATTAAATTAATATATACCATAAATACTTTCTCTTTTCCAAGACAAAATATATTTAAAAATCAAATTAAGTGCACTAAATGTTGATACATAGTCTTTCAGTCTTTTTATTGTTGCATGTTATCATAACTAAATGTTGTGTATTCAAGTCTCATTAACTGTTGTTATAAAAATAAAATATCATTAACTACAATTAATTAATTTCAAATATCATGAGATGCAAGATTTTTCATGAAAAAAAATCAAGTGCCATAGAACCAATAATTGAGAGTGATATTATCAGCAGCAGCAACAACAACAAAAAAAAAAAAAAATTGAGATTAGGAGCATGCAATCCATCCTTCTAATCCAAAAGATTAGGAGTTTAAGTCTCAATATAAACATAAAATCTATAATTAATTAAAAGTTAAATTTACAATCAAAATGCATCTTTTGTTTGATTAAAAATAAAAAAGAGAGTAAAAATTGTAATTTATACTTTTTTTCAATAACTTAATATTTTATAGAGTTAGTTCTAACTTTACTTATAACATCCTATCTCCCGAAAAGCCCATCCATAATCCAATTTTTTTTTTCAAACTTCATATATTTCATTAAATTAAAAAGATGTTACGTTTTTGTATAATTCAAATGAACAAAACTTGAAACTATAACTTACAGAGCAAATTGGATGTCAAAAACCTTCTAGGCTATTAAAGAAAAACCCCATTTATGGACCATTAGAGACTATAAGAACATCAATCTACACTAATTGGCTGGTAAGTAACAAAAAAAAAAATACAATAAATTTGCATTAGAATCTAGATTTAAAGGATTTCACACCAAAAACAAAATTAACAATACAATCACCTACAAAATAAAGAAAAAATATGATGAAAATATCATAATATATATCAATACTTACCGGAGAGAGAATTCCGAAATCTCTCTATTCTGATGCCTTGTCCTTGCTTAATGTAAATGCAGCAACAACAGTGAATGTTTGATAGATATATTACCTTATATTAAGTTGTAGAAAAGTAAACAAAATCAAACAAATAATACATTTATTATCTAGTTGTCTTATATATGTATTTAGGATTTATACGATAGATATTCCTCGTTGAGTCGTTGGGTATCATTATCCCTCTAACGCGTGATTAATTAATGGTATATGTTAATTATTAATATTGAAAATGCAAATTTTAAAATTCATTATTGTATCTGATAAAAAAAATTCATTATTGTATATATATAAGAGTCTATCTGAGACTGATAAATCTACAAAAGTAAAATTATTTAGTTACTTTGAGTTAATTATTTATCTTATTTTACACTTAAGTGTAAAATTGTTATATACATAAATATATATTAAAATATTTGGTTTATTATTAACTTATTTTACAAGTTATACTTACCTATGTAGTCCTGAAAAGATTAAAATCTTAACTAATCATAGACAAAAACCAACTTTCAATAGCTTGATGAGTCCAGATTATTAATATTGTGTGTAGAATATAATTAATTTTTTTTCCCTAAAATTTTCATAAATTTCAGCATAAAAAGTACTTACTTGGTGGAGACATCCTGAATTTCTTTCGAAAACTTGTAAAAGCTCTCCGTGTCCAAAGAAAAAATGTAGCTTTTACGGAACAACTACCAACCATATTTGATGCTAATCAATCAAATTAAATTCAACTGATTAATAGATAGACATGTGAGATATATAAATCACAAAACCGTCAAGTATAAGGAAAATAGGAAATGAGAGATATTTAATTGACTAATCTAAATAATTTTAAAAAGATAAATATTTATAAAAATGATAAATAAATTATATTATGTTATTATAATAGGTTCGGTGGCTTGAAGATGGGTTCTGTTCCTCCAAAAATTCACATTCGTGTTCAAGCATAAAAGTGGAAAGAGTAACATAGTTGCTGATACTTTGAGCCGTAGGCATCATTTACTTACTGTTTTAAAAAAAA